>JAJHZJ010000321.1:4800000-6000000 GCA_023548195.1 Bettongia penicillata ogilbyi | reverse complement strand
CCTGAGGGTGGGGGTGTGCCTTGATAGGTGTGTTTACTCTTCACCTTCCATGAAGATTGAGCCTCCCACAGATATACATTGCCTACCTGAATAATGGGCAGAATTTGCCTGGTTGATTGCACTGGTCAGTTTATCAAACCCCCAATCAATTAATTCATCCACAAGCATTTATTAAATGCGTACTGTGTGCTAGGCTCTATATGAGGTGCAAGGGATATGAAGACAAAACTAAAATAATCCCTGACCTCAAGGAGTTTATATTCTAATGGTGAGAATATATACACATGCAATTATACACAAAACAGATACAAGATAATTTGGGATTGGGGGAGCACACACTAACAGCTAAAAGGAATCTAGGGGTTCCAGGAGGCAGAGGGAATGCATTCCAGGCATGGAGAGTAGTCTTTGCAAAAAAAAAAAATGATGGGAAATGGAGCCAGTATGGATGACTCAGTTCAACCTGTCCCTGTTTCTAGGGAATCTAGTTTACAATCCTTGTCTCATTGTCGATGGGCCTTCATATTAAGAGCTGAGACCCTCAAAGTTGTCATCTTCATGAATGGATCTATTTTCTTGTTATGTGATAGGTGTATTCTCATAGTCAGTATGTTGCCCACCTTTGGAAAAATTCCGAGGGGTCAGACAAGTAGAGACTGATGCTGACTCCAGTGGTTTTAAGCAAGTGCTAGTCCTCAATTTCCTCCTCTGTAGAATGGGGATAACTGGGTTCAGTCACCTCCCAGAATAACTAATAAACACATTTACAAAAACAAACACTTAAAGATCAGTCACAGGCTGTCTGTAGGACTTGAGATCCTAGGATTATAGACAGAGCTGGAAGCCATTAAGTCATCATAACTTTCAGAGATTATCTACCTTGTTTCCTTGTCTCCAAGTTGGATAGAAGTTCATCCAAACAATTTTCCCTTTGTCTCCCAAAACAACTCAAACTTGTGAAAAAGCAGTGAGAAATGGTCCCTACTACATTCCCTGGACAATGATGAATGTATGTGGTGGGGGTGGATACATACCATAAACTACTAAAGCAAGTGTCTTATAGGTAGAGAATTCAACTTAATTAGTTGAAATCCTCTATACTACTACAAAGGATGAAACCAAAGAGATTAATGTCTTTTTTGAAATAAGATCTGGGGCAAAGATGAGACCCATTGGAAGAGATTAGCCAACATGCCAATGAAAGAGTCTCCTAAATCACTCAGGGATACAGAGATGGGTTGTGGGGAGAGAACCTGTCCAGAGAGGTGCCTCATATATTAATTCCTGCTCAGTCCAACTTAACAGTAAAATCACAAGAATTCATGTGTGTGTGTGTGTGTGTGTGTGTGTGTGTGTGTGTGATGCTTCTGTTTTAAGCATTTAAGCTTCTGTTTTAAGTTTCATAGAGTTCTCACATTTGTCCTTGAGCTTTGTCAAAGTCCATAATACAGATATCAAAAATAAGGGTCAGAGAAGGGAAATAATTCACTAACCCAAGCCTCACAAATGATGTTAGTGATGGAATCCCAGCCATTGACAAGCCTATTAACCATGGCAGAGCAGGTGGGGTGGAGAAGTGACCAGAACACCCTGTGACAGTTACCATCATCCTGTGACAGTTACCATCATCATCATCCCCATGTTATAGGTGAAGAAACTAAGGCTGAGAAAGGTTAAATAAATGACCCAAGGTCATACAGTTAGAAAGTGTCTTAATCAGAATTTGAACCTAGGCCTCTCTTGCTCCAGAAAGCTGTGCTACATGAGGATTGACTGTAGGAACTAAGGATATTCAGCCTCTGGAAGAGAAAGTTTAAGGAGGTAAAAGGATGGTTGTCTTCAAGGATTTAAAGAGCTATAGAAGAAGATGGATTAGCCTTGTTCTTTGGGTTCCGGGAGGAAGTGCAGAGAGACATATTTTAGTTGGATGGAAAAGGAAAGTATAATAAGAGCAATCCAAGAGTTGAACAGACAAAAACATCCTTGTCCTTTGACCCTAAGATCTCACCAAGAGGAGAAGAGTCTCCTATGTACCACAATATTCCTAGTAACACTTTTGTGGTAGCAAAGAACTGGAAACAAAGAAGATACCCATCAATTACAAAATGGTTAAACAAACCGAGGTATGGGAATATAATGGAATATTACTACTAGAAATGCTAAATGTGAAGAATTGAGAGAAACCTGAAAGAATGAAATAAATAGAACCAGGAAAACAACATACACACTGACTTCAACAATGAAGTCACTGAAAGAAAAAGTCACCCTAAACCTGAAACTGAATGAAAACTGTAGCCTTCTGAGTAAGCTTGGTCCCAAAAGGGAGCTGAGAAAATGCATCTCTCCCTTCTCTGCAGAGGTGAAGGCCTATGGATGGGGAACCTTGCATATCCTGCATACACAGTGTCTGTTGATATGTGGGTTAGTTTTTTTTCTGAACTGCTTCTCTGTCTCTGTCGGTGCCATAGCTGTCCCAAGGCAGAGTCTCTCCATGTCCACACCAGAGTGCTCCATGAATGGCCTCTAACCTCACCCTTCCCTTATGTGCCTTAGCCTTCAGATACATGGATGCTGAAAACACTGCATTTATTGGGTCGGTTAGCGTGGGCATTTAAGAACTCATCTATTGTCTCTCTTTGATCTTTTATGATCAGCAGGATGATGGGGAATGAGAGAGAGTAAAATACAGTCTTTGTCCCGGTATCATGAGGCCAAACCTCTGTTGGGAGGTATTAATTAGACACTTTTTTCTTCCTAGTGGATTTCAGTGACCACTGTTGAGACCTCCCCCTTCCAGGTACTGACTTCAAGGGAAAGGGAAATATGAATGAACATTTTATAGAGTAAGAGCAAATATCCTTTAGGGTACTTCTGAGTCACCTGAGAAGTCATTGAGGGATCTTTAGCAGAGGTTAATAGTACAGTCTATCCTTCTCCTTGTGTGCGCGCATGTGCTTGCATGTCCGTATGAAATTTATGCACGTCCGTATGAAATTTATGCACATGTGTTCACATATGTTTTTTGTATAGGCATGTATCTATAATAATAACTGATATATTTATCACTTTAAGGTGCTTTATATACATTATTTCATTTTATCCTTATCCTTTATCTCTGTGAAGTAGGTGCTTTTATTATCATCCCCATTTTCTAGATGAGAAAATTGTGACTCGGTGATTTGCCAAAGGTTAGGATTCTCCCTGACTCCAGGTCCACACTCTAGCCATTCTGCCACGCTCCCACTCGGACTTAGGGGAGGACCCTTATCCCTTAGCCTTTTGCTTTCCTCATCTCTAAAATGGGTATAATACCTAAGGCTACAGCTGTCATCCTTGTGCATTTTGTATCTGTGCTGCCTAAGCACCTCTGCTGGATTTGTGTGACATGGAGGTCTTCCGTGTTTTTTGTGTATCTGTCTCTCCTGGAAGAGTACCTATGCATTTTTTTTGGTGCTTTTGGTTATGATGAAAGTGTCTGTATCGTATGACTGCTGTTAAATGTGTATGCTTGTGCATCAAGTGTGCTTGTTGTGACTGTGCATCTTTGTGTGTTGTGGGCACTTGTGCGTGTTGGGCTCTGTTCTGGGTCTCCTTTACCCCTCAGGGATACAATTAAAGCCTTGCTCTCGGGGGAGCCTGCAGTGGTACCCAAACATCCCCTGCCACCCCGCGTCAGCTACCAATGGAAATTACCCAGGAGCTAACGAGAGCCACAGCTCCTGCCTAATCCGCTCCCGCGTCTGCAGAGCCTGTTACTAAGCACAGAGGGCACTGGCAGGATCGGCGCAGGACGCAGGGTCCCGGGCTCGCTCCGTCCGGCTGCCTCACCTCGACCTCCGCTCCAGCTCGGGCTCAGTCCGTCTGGTCTTAGCCTGCCCCACCTCCTCCCCCCGGGCAGCCCAGGATCCGGCGGCGGAGCTGGGGTGTCCCCATTGTACGCGCCAGCGCGCCGGCTCTCCGCTCCTCTGTCCAACTGGGACTGCGGAGCGGGCGAGATCGCCGCAAGGAGACGGGCTGTGGGGAACGCCCGGCTGCCCAGGACCGGGGTCTGCGCTCGTAGGAGCCCGCTTTCCAGGTAGGGACTTGGGGGTGCACATGGGACTGGACCTGGGATCTCCTCACCCCGGGCCCCGGACTGCTGTCTCAACAAGGCTGTTTCCCTTGGTGGTGGCTGGCTTCGGGCCACCTCGGCTAGAGGAAGGAGGGCAGCCAGGGGAGAAAAAGGCTTTGGGGCAGGCTGCTGGGCTGGCTGGGAGCTTGTCTGGGGCACAGTTAAGGCCAGAGGGTGAGGGATCCAAGGCAAAGGATGACGGATGCAGGGCAAAGGATCCGCATTAGACAGGGCAGTCAGGGAGAGCACACTGGCTCTTGGTCCCCCATAAGGATGTGATCTGGGTTTGGGGGTTCAGGACTGGATCTCTAGGCACTTCTCCTTCCTATCTGGTCTGTTTGGTCACAGAGGGGCAAGGGCTCTCTGGGGTCAAGGTCTTGGGTGTCACTCAGAGGATGGCGGCATGGCTCTTACCAGAGATGGGGGCATCTATAATAGGGCTAGGCTAGCCTAGATGGGATTGGGGTGAGGCAGAAAAGGGATGATGGAAGGAAGAGGTTGATTGATCAGTCTGCCTCCTTGGTGGTGGTGGTGGGAAGGGTGCAGAAGGAGAGGAGCAGAAACTGGGCCCAGGAATTTGGAGGTCAACGGCCTGCCCCCTTCTCCCTCCCCTCCCCCATCAAGACCCTCCAGTCCTATTCTTGGAGGCCCCTGTGGGATCCTGTCAGGGGAGGGGGGAAATGGCTAGGGAGTTCCGGGGGGAGGAAGGAGGAGAGAGGAATGAGGAGGAAACAAGGAAAGGACCCACAGAAGGAGATGAGCATGGTGGCCATTGACCTTCCCAGTCATTTACCATAAGGTCAATTTCTGGTGACTGCTCTCACCTCTCCAAAGAAGAGAAGGATGATTTTTGGCAAGGACTGAGCAGGTCTAAGGTCAGACAGCTGCTGCTGTGGGTGTTGTGAGTGTGTATTTGTGTCTACATTTGTGAACCTGGATATTGGTGTATTTGTAAAGCTGTCTACCTGAGTGCCTGGGTCTCTGAAAACAATTGTGTATGGAATATGTCTGTGTTTATATGTGTATCACACAGGTATCTCTGTGTGATACACATGTACCTGTATGCATTTATGTGTATGTTCCTGTATGTATACAGTGGATAAGTAAAGTTATAGGTAGGTGTATTATCATCCAGCCTATACTAGCTTATAGATAACGCCCATCTGTAGACATAAAAATGGAGCCACCCTCTGAGCAATGCCCAAACCTTGACCCCACAGAACCCTTTGTCCCTCTGTGACCAGTCTGACAGCAGATCAGTAGGAGACACCTCTACAACTATGGGGGTGTGCCTGTGTGTGCCCTTATGTATATATGTCTGTATGTACAGCTATGCTCATGAGTGTGTATCTTTCTTTATCAGTATGTAAGTTAGTGTGAGATTGTGCTTGTATCTATATGTGTTATGTGTTCATGTGTGTTCATGTGCGTGCATGTACACACCCAATCAAACCAAAACAGCGCCAGGAGGCAGTGCGCTTTGCAGACAGATGGAAAAATACCCATCTCAGTGAAGCTGAGAAAGGCATCCAGCCTTCCTTTCTTTAGGTAAAAAAGTAAGAGGGAATTGCACCCCCTACACCCTTACTAGCCTCTTTCTCTCCTGCCCACTGAGGACCTTGGAAGGATTTCCAGGCTTCACATGGTTAAAGCCAAAGCAACTGGCTCCCTTAGACTCACACTGTGCCAGGCAAAGAGGGCACTGGGCCCAATAACTCTCCCTTCGCCAGCCTCACACACTTACTTAAGCTAAAAATAAAAATTTCAGCCAGGCCTAAGAGGGCAGACATGCTTACCCCCTCCTCTTTCCATCCGAGCCAGGATTATCTTGGGTCCTGGAGATAGTAAAACCAAATTGCCTTACAGCCCCCCAAATCCCTGCTCACACTGCCTTCTAGGCACTCCCTGTATGCTAATCCCCCAACACCCTATCCTACTCCCCTCCCAACCCTGCTCTACCTGCAAAGTCCCAAAACCTTGTCTTCCAAATTTTGTCTCCTCCCCTAAAATCCTGACACAGTCCCCTAATGGCTGGTCCTCTCTCAAAAATCCTAACATCCTTCCCCAAAATCCTGTCTTTGAACATCTTTGTCCCCTGATCCCCCAAATCCCAACCTTTTGCCCCCAACATTTGACTGTCTTCCTCCCTCTCAGATCTCAATATCCAGGGGCCTCAAAATTCTGCCCCACCTCAATTGTTTATCATATTTGTCCTAACATCCTGCCCACTAAATTCTGCCTGCGATATCTCTTTTCCCAAGCCCCTTATCCTGCCCTGCAAGCTCACTCTTAATATTCTGCCTGCTCTGCCTTCCTCTCTCCATATCCTATCTTTACCTTCCATAGAACCTTGGCTGCAGAAGGCCTCTGGGAACCTGGAGTCCAGGGTACGATGGGGAGTCTCCAGGTCCCAGGACTATGTTGCTATGCAGTGTTTGAGTCACTGGGGGTGAGGGCCAAGAGGTAGCCTCAGAGGGGTTAAGATAAATTCTCCGTAGGCCCTAGAGCCTATCAGTACCCTTCCCTGAGCCAGCCTGGTTGGTCTTCACTAAGCTGCTGGGTCATAGCTCCTAGAAAAGATCCAAATTACCTCCTCAGTGGGGACTTTCTTTTGTTTCCATCCTCTGTACCGTTCCTTGGTTCCTTACTTCCTGGGCACTAGTTCCATGCTAGCACCTGCCATAGTTTGCCTTACCCCCACCTACCTTTTGGTAGTGCCACCCCACAAATGGTCCTGAACCCAGGCTTTATACTCCAGTAGTAACCCCTGGCAAGCATGGTGCAGAAATAATTGGAGACTGGGTGTCAGGAGACTTAGGTTCTATCCCTGAATCAGCCATCAATGCATAGCCTTGAGCAAGTCCTTTCTGGGCCTCTGTGAGACAAGGTGATTGGTCAAGAATTCAAGGGCTCTTAACCTTGTGAGCATCATGAACACCTCTGGAGTTTGGTGAATGTGCTCAGGGTGATTTTTTCAGTGCAGAAAATAAAGTACAGGGCATTCCCAAAGTCTCAGGACAGCAGTAAGCTTTAATAGCGTTAAGACTCTTTGGAACACCTATTCATAGGATTACAAAGGAAACCAATTATGTTGAAATAAAGATGTAATTTTTCTTTCCACTCCAAATTCCAAGAGCCCTGAAATCAATCTAAAGATCCTGTGTTAAGAACCCTCAGTGTAGATAATCCTTAAATTCCCTGCCAGCTATAATAGTCATATTTTAAAAGTTTTATTAACACCTCGCTTTCATATCTTACCTTAACTTCTGAATATTGCCTCCCTGAATCCTGACACAAAAGGTGAAAAGAGAGACAGAGACAGAAAGACAGAGACAGAGAGACACAAAGACAGAGGGAAACATTAATCACATTAATCAATCACCAGGCATTATCTTAGGGCCACTAGGAGCCAGGTATCTACACCTGTATACAGGTGTATAGTCAATGTTCCACACTCACAACCTCTGACCTCTTTGAATAAGGGAGGTAGGTACATTTTTTCAAGTCTTCTTTGGGGACCAGCCAGGAACAGCACCCACTTTTCTCTGCCCCCAGCTTTTCCTTGGGGTAGCAGACTTCTTTAGCCAGACAAAGATGATGATAAATGCTAAATAATAATATTCCCCATTTCTACAGTGTCTTAAGATTGACAAGGTACTTTCCTCAAAGACTCACCTTGGGGTGGGGGTGGGGGGCTGAATTTGTACTCTTTCGTTATGGATTATAGCATTTAGGAAATGATTTAAATATTGCAAGCTGTGGGATGCAAATATTTTTTAAGGGAAACTAGTCCTAATCACAGACATTTGAATAAAGCAGTAGTTCTAGAAAATTCTACATTGGGAGTTCTACCCATACCAACCTTGTGAGATAAGTGACAAATTATAATAATAATAATATAATAGTAGCTATCATTTCCACAGTACTTTGAGGTTTACAAAGCTCTTTACAGATATCTCATTGTTCTTGTCATTTTCTCAGTCGTGTCTGACTCTTTGTGACCCCATTTGGGGTTTTCTTGGCAAAAATACTGAACTGGTGTGCCATTTCCCTCTCCAGCTGATTTTACAGATGAGGAAACTGAGGCCAACAGGGTCAAGTGACTTGCCCAGGGTCACACAGCTAGTAAATGTCTGAGACCAGATTTTGAACTCAGTCTCATTAATACCAGGCCCAGCACTCTACTGTTCCACCTAGCCCCCCTGGGAGGTAGGTACTATTATTACCCCATTTTACCAACGAGGAAACTGAGTTAGAGGTTAAGTGATTTGCCTGTAATCCCACAGCTACAAAGGTCAAATCTGAACTCATTTCAAGTCTAAACCTTCTTGACTCCAGGTCCAGCACTCTATCCACTGCACCACCTAGCTATCCAATTTTCATTCCCATTTTCCAGGAGGATGGTATTGAATGAAGCCCATGAAACTGAAGGAACTTGCCCACTAAAACCCAGATGTCCTGGTTTCCTGCCCAAGGATCTGTCACTACAGCACTCTGCTTTTTAAATGTAGATAGCACCTGTAGAGTTCAAGAAGGAAGATTGGGTCTTGGCAGGCTTTCCTCCTTCCTTCACTTTCAAGTTGATTTAAACCCCTAGGCTTCTAGGTGGTCATTTCCAAGCCGAGTCTGGAGTTGGGGTGAGAGTGGTATATCATTGATCTCTAAGAGCATCTGAAACCTTTGTGGTTGCGTCTAGCCAACTTGCATAAAAGGCCCCAGCCCTGGAGTAGCCACATGTAACTTGTTTCCTTCTTCCTGAAACAATCCCCAGTCCATTCCCTGGATTTTATTTCTTCCTCTAATATGAGCCACAAACCACAATCCTAACCCAGGTCCCATTCCTGACTTCTTCCTACTATCTACCCAGAACTGAGAATTATAGAACTGTAGACCCTAGAATGTCAGAGCTAAGGGGCACTTAAGAGCATAGAATGTTTGGGTAGAAAGGGACCTTAGACTGTAACAGATGAAACATCAGACCTTAAAGGCCTTTAAGAACATAGAATATTAGAGCTGGAAGGGATGCTAGAAATAATTGTAGTCAAATTCATTCATTTTAAAGAGGAGGAAACTGAGGCCCAGAGAGAGGAGGTGACATGCTCGGAATCATAAAGCAGATTTGTGGCAGAGACATGATTAGAACCTAGTTTTCCTGGTTATAAATTATTTCTACTACCAGCTAGGTGGCATGGTAGATAGAGCACTGGGCTTGGAGTTCAGAAGATCTGAGTTCAAATTCTTCCACAGTTATATAAACTAAACTGCTGTCTACCTCAGTTTCCCCAGCTATAAAATGGAGATAATAATAGTACCCACCTCCCAAGATTGCTGTGAGAATCAAATGAGATATCTATCTGTAAAGCACTTTGCAAACCTTAAAGTGCTATATAAATGCTATTGGTACAAGCCACCAGCCTTCCTGCCAATGGCTCTAAGTCCATGTCACCCCAGGTCCAGAGCCTGTTCCCCTGTCCCCACCCCTTCCAGAGTCCAGGGGCATGTGCCCCTTGTCTAGCCCTGATCCCACTCTTAAGCCTTCAGCTCAGCCTTCCTTTGCTGTTGGAACCTGACTCAGTCACTGATGCAAATAACAGTCAAATCAGTCCTGATTTACCAGATGCAGGTTTTGTGTGTGAAATGCTTCTGATTCAGCCCATGCAAAGTGACTAGGCCTCTGGCCCCAGGGCACCAGTGCAAGGTAGACCACAGTTGGCCAACACTGACGTGGGCAGCTGGAATGGATGAGTCCACATTTGTTCAGAGTGAGGACCATGTCAGAATCATGGCCCACTTTTAATTAGCCAGGGGGCCAATGAGCTGGAGGAAGGGAGGGGCAAGGTGGCATCGTTGGATCACAGGATTATTTTTAGCTGGAAGGCACTTTAGGGGAGGAGCAGCATAAGTGTGGTTAAAGGAGGCTTGGATTTGGCATTCAGGAGCCTTGATTCAAATTCTGGATCTACTACCTATTATCTCTTTGACTTTGGGTAAGTCACTTAATCTATATGGCCTCCCCTTCCTCCTCTGATGGCTCCTCTTTTGATGGTTGCCACCAGGACACCGAGGTCAGTTCTCATTCCTACTGCCCCCTTCTTGGCCCAAAAACTCCTTATCGGCCCATAACTGGCCATCCTGGGGCCCATGGTTTCCCGGTGGCCATGGTTCCCTGGAGGAGCTATGTGGCTAGGAAGCTTTCCTTGGAGGGAACCAAATTCAGACACGTCCCACAGGCTTCTCTTTGCCCAACTTCCCAGCTCTGATTGTCCTTCTCTGGCTCTCCGAGCTCCCTTTCAAAGGCCAGGTTCAAAGGGTTAGCACCATGTCTGAACTTCAATCAATCAGTCATCCTGCAAACTCATACTTCTGTAAAGAGATATGATTGATACCCTGGAACTTCTTTTGCCAAGGTCAGTGAGAAACCAGGACAATGTCTGAGCACACTCAGATCATATTAAAATGAGATTTAACCAATTACCTTGAAGGTCCTTCTGTGGCTGTGCAGTCATTTTTAGTTTTGTTGAACTCTTCGTGACCTCATTTGAGGTTTTTTTTTGGGCAGAGATACTGGAGTGGTTTGTCTTTTCCTTCTTCAGCTCATTTTACAGATGGGAAAACTGAGGCAAACAGTTGGAGTGACTTGCCCAGGGTTACACAGCCAGTATCTGAGGCCATGTTTAAACTCAGGACTCTTACTGACTCCAGACTGGGCACTCTATCCACAATGCCACGTATCTACCTCCGAAGGTCTTTATCCATCCCTATCATCTTATTTTAGAGCTAAAGAAATGAAGAACTGAAATGACTAGCCCAAAGTCACTTAGGTGGGTAGTGAGCAGAAGAGTTGGGATTCACGTTCAGGTCTATCCGGGCCCCTGACCCCAGATCTACCTCTCTTTCCAATGCATCATGGGCCAGGAAGGTGTAGTAGAGTGATTATACCCTTGCATGTCTCCTTTTCTCCCTTTAGCTTTTCATTAGAACCAGAGCAGACAGAAGAGAAAAGTTCAAAATGGCCCTGTTTGTTTTGTTAAAATCTCTGGGAGGAGATTAGTGCAAGAAGATCATAGGAACACAGATGTAGAGCTAGAAGGAATTTAAATGCCATCTAGCCCAATCCCTTCATTTTAGAGATGAGAAAACTGAGACTCAAGGAAGTTAAGAGTGCCTGGCCCCCATGAGGGGACAGATAGTAAGAGGTGGGCCTCTGATTTCAGATCTGCTGCTGGTGCTGCCATTCCATGGGAGTTAAGAATTCCTGGGACATTTGGAGATTTTCAGTGGATTTAAATTATTTAGGATTTTAAAAAAAGATAAGTTATTTAGAACCTTCCTATATCCCATAACCCAGGGCAATGGGGGATGTGGGGAAGGAATGGGTTAGAGGTGTTTCTAGCAATCCCATGATTGAGATGACCAAGGCCTAGAATCTCTTCGTCCTACATAAAACTGAAATAGAGGGGACAATGGAGATTGGTATAGGATGCGCACCACATTTTGACAACAGATTGAATAGGCAGAGTCTAGGCGGATTTGAGATTTCATTTAATTACTGGTCAGGCACTGAGGGGACGTGGTGACCCTGAAGGCACAGGGAAGGCAGGTAAGGAGAATCACAGCTCTCTTTCTGCCACCTTGCCACATTTAGTCAGATTGTCAACAGGAAAGTCAGCCCTTGGGCCAAATACTTTTATAAGGTGGATTACATTATTCCTGCCATACCTCCTAATGAAGATTGGATGAGATTGGGCTTCCTTAGAATGGGACCTAACTGTATATTCTTTTATTGTGTGGTAGCAGGCCATGGATTCAGAGTCATGTGGGGATGGACTGCACTGAGCCATCCATAATCTCCCTTGGAGGCCACATGTACCCAATGTACATGTGAGTAGAGGGACCTAGGTAGGGACTTCAGGGTCAATCCGTGGCCTTGGCCTGACCAAAATTAAGGGCCAAGGTTAGTTGGTTATTAGTTTGCAGTTGAGGAATGATCAGTTTGAAGCCAAGGTTAGGGATCATTCTAAAGGAATGGCTCAGTCTGGGGCCACTATTAGGGGTCAAGCTGGTTTAGGAGTTAATAGTATTAAAGTCTTATACTGAGCTTTACAATACTCAAAACCACTCTATGAAGGAATTGAGTCAGGCATGTACTATTTAACAAGTGTGGGAACTGAGGCCCAGAGAGGACGTGTGCAAAATGAACTGGTTTCAGTGGGGATCCCATAAGTTGACTTCATTAGAACTGAGTTCCGACCGCTAAATCCCCAAGTCTAGACTCTGGGCAGAGAACTCTGAAGGATAATATGGCTAAGCAACTGTCACTGATGGTCTTCTCAGATAGAATTCATTCTCTAACCTATTCTGCAGAGAATACATAAGTTCTCTATTATAAAATCAAAGAATGTCAGTGCTGGAAGGAACCTTACGGATTATCTCATTTACATAGGGGAAACCAAGGGCAAGCAGTGAGATTTCTTCCCGTCCTGGGGAATCCCATGTTTATGTGACAGTGGAGTTCAGATCCCTTGCCTTGCTTGGGGAATCAAGGCAACAAACCTTCTCCCTTCTTCCTATTCAAGATCTTTGCTGACCCTGCTACTTTCATGCCCTGGAAACTCTCAAACTTGTTAGTCAAATGCCCCCACTCTTCACTGGTTTCAACACAGCAGTAGAAGGCAGATAGGAGTACCTGCAAAGCCTCTCACCAAAAGGCCTATTTGTCTCATACAAGGAGTTATAGAATATGAGTCAGGTTCTAGAGGAGGAAAAGAGGATGTTTTAGACAGTGCTTCTTAAACTATGGGTCGAAACCCCAGAAAAATTTGGCAACAGTTAAAAATTTCTGAATGTATAACAACCAAAAATTAATTAAAAATTGAATGTGTAAAGAATCTCAGGTGTTCCTGGCAGTGTTTGCCTGTGTCACATGGAACAATTTCACTGCAGTTTCAGTTCTGAAGACAAAGTATGCGCACTTTGCACTATGCATGCCCTCAGGCCACGCAACACCAAGAAACAGCTGAAAGGCGAGTGGAAAAAGTTTAAGAAGCCATTTCTAGAATGCTGAAGTCCTAGTTGGGGTAGGCAGGGCCCTAGAATCCTGAGAGCCTGTTCAAGGTAGGTTCAAGGACTGCTCAATAAACCTGAGATCATTTTACCAAGTTTCTTATCCCCAAAAGGACTATGCCTTGTTCCAGACTCTCAGTCCCACTATTGGCAAAGTTCTTTCCGATGCTTAACCTTAATCCTTTCTGCTATAATAATAAATTCTACTCAACACATTAATCAATAGGTCTTTATTGAACATATGTAAAATCAATCAATCACACAATTCAATAAGGACTGTGAAAAATGATTTTCTTTAGTAATCATTATTTTGGAGACTCAGAGCTTCTCCCATCCTCCTCTCTTAGTAAGTTTAGTTTCTTCAGGAGGACATTAAGATTTAATTTAAATGGGGCTATTCCTGCTCATTGCATTGCCCAGACAGGTCTGGGAGAATGTTGATTCCTCCCTACTGTCCAGACAGGTGATGTGGAAATTGATGTCTCTTTGACCAAGATTAAGTGACCTAAGTCAGTACCCTAAGACCCTCATTTTAATATACTCCTCCTCCCAGTATGTTGACATTTGGGAACACCTACTCTTTGAAGGGTATATACTCTGTACCCCCAACCCCCATATTGAACCAGGTCTGGACTGGCCTCCTTGGGGGTGGGGGCTGGTTCTGAACTGTAACTCCCATGCAATGCATGTCTATCCAGCTTGTGAGAGAAATAAAAACATGGACGCACGACCTAATTTCATTTGTTTACTTAAAATAAACTCTATGAGAGGTTGACAGGACCTTCCATATTCCAAGTACTATGCTAGGCACTGGAGATATAAATATAATAAACAGATCAATCCCTATACACAAGGAGCTTATATACCTGTGCTAGATGTTTTGGAGAATGCAAA
Source organism: Bettongia penicillata ogilbyi (assembly GCA_023548195.1). Lineage (NCBI taxonomy): Eukaryota > Metazoa > Chordata > Mammalia > Diprotodontia > Potoroidae > Bettongia > Bettongia penicillata. The sequence goes on along the minus strand of JAJHZJ010000321.1, from coordinate 5,985,932 downwards.
GATAGATTAGAAATAATTCCCACCCTCACGAATCTTAAAATCTACTTAGGGAGGCAAAGCATGGTTAATATTCTTCATATGTGTATAAATCAATGAGCTACAGAGAGAAGAAAGATATCACTGTGAGCTGATGGTCAGAGAAACCTTCATAGTAGGGATGGTACCTGAGCTCAGCCTGAAAGACAATAGGGAATCTGAAAGGGTGAAGCAGGGAGGAAGTATATTCCGGGCATAGGGAACAGCTTTACAAAATTATGGAGGAAAGGAAAGGCAAAAGGCATTAATCATACATTTCTTATGGGCCAGGCACTGTTCTCAGCTCTAGGGATTCATATAGAAGCAAAAAAAGGCAATACCTGCTTTCAAGGAGTTTATAATCCAGTGGGGGAAAATAACATACAAAAGGGAATTGGAAAGGGGTGGGGAAGGGTTGAGAGAGTATTTTGTGCTGGGGTATTGGTGTTGAAGTTCAGAAAGTCAGAAGCATAGCGGGGAGAGGAATGAAGATTAGTTGACCCAGGCCCCTCCACAAAATGGAACTCACCAATGGAAAAGGAGGACTGGAAAAATAGAAAGGTGTTGCAAGGTGAGATGACCTCAGGGAATCATAGAAATAAAATGTCAAATTCAGAGAACTGGCCATTGACTCATTATTTTTTTCTGGAACGTTGCATAAGAATGGGAGTAGTGTGGAATAAAGGAGGAGATAAAGAAAAGGAAAGATTGGAACTAGATTGTGGATAGGCTTTAATGGCCAGGCTAATGAGTTTGTATTTTATAGAAGAGGCAATAGGGAGCTACAGAATGTTTCCTAAACAATGGAGTGAAATGGTACCTTAGGAAGATTATCTTGTCATCTGTGTGTATAAGATGGATTGGAAAAAGGACATACTGGAAGCAGGAAGACTAATTAAGAGGTATTATAGTGCCAGGCAAGAGGTGACAAAGACTTGTCTTCTTGATTGACTAAAGTTAACTAGGGTGATGGTAAAAGAGGATAGATGAAAGATATTGTGGAAGGAGAATGAATAAGGCTGGACAATCAATTGAATATGGAGGTGGGGAGAGGGAAGGGAGGTGTAAAAAAGGGGTTAAAATAACTCTAAGAACCTGGAGGGTAAGGGAGTGGGAAGAAGGTGGCCAGAAGTTTAGATGAGAGCAAAAGAAGGTGAGTTGCTTTGGATGTGCTGAGTTCACTCTATCAAAGGGACATTTAAATGGTCATAGTCAGTAGGTGCTGCTTTGCCTCCTAGATTTTTAAGATCCTTGAAGGTGGGAGTTATTTCTGATCTATCTAGTATTCTTCAAAATCTAGCATAGGTATGTAAGCACCTTGGGTATAGGGATCAATCCATTATTATATTTATATCTTCAGTACTGTTGACCTGAAACTTGGCTAAAGAAAAGGTGACAGGCTAAATGCATACATTTCATGATTTAATTAATTAATCAATCAATTCCCTATTAAAGAAAACAGTAACATAATGCATTATGGAGCCAGAAAATTATCTGACTACGCGGTACAGACATCTTCTGGCTTACATACACTTTACGGTGAGAAAGGAACTCTCTTAGTTGGACAAATTGTAAATTTAGTAAGACAAGACAGTTAACAAAGCAATGTCAGTTATGATCCCAAGCTGCGTAAACTTCCTCTCTGTAACAGATGTCTCTGTGACATAAGATAAGGAGAAAATCCCACCACTCTAGTGGCAGGCTTCCTGTCCTAAACAGGTGCTCGAAATAGCTGATACAGGAAAAGGTACCGTTAACAAAGGTTCAACTGAAATTACAACCCAGGACATCTGTGTTTTTCCTTATCACTAAGATGCCAGGAGAAGGGTCTCCTAAGGAAGTTATTAAATCAGTCCCATCTGCTTTGCTGACAAAGACATTTTCTGAGCTTACTTAAGACAACAAAGGAGACTATTAGGTCCAGACTCTTCTTAATTCAAGCTTTGGCCCTTATTAAAGTCCAAAATTTATATTAAATATTATCAGTACCTAACACAGTACTTGGAACATAGAAGGTCCTGCCAACCTCTCAGAGAGTTTGTACATAGATTGAAGTGCATAGATTACTGGGCCTGGAGTTGGGAAAATTCATCTTCCTGAGTTCAAATCTGGCTTCAGACACTTACTAACCATGTGACCCTGGGCAAGTCACTTAACCCCATTTGCCTCAGTCTCCTCATCTGCAAAATGAGCCGGAGAAGGAAATACTAAACTACTCCAGTTTCTCTGCCAAGAAATCCTCAAATGGGATCATGAAGAGTTGGACAGGACTGAAATAACTGAACAATTCAACAGGGAGCTGGCAATACAGGACTTGAGCTCTGGAGACATTAGGACTATATGTGTGGATTTGGAAATTATCTGGGTAAAGATCATTGAACCCATAATGAGATCATCAAGAAAAGAAAGAGGAGAGGAAAGGGTCCAGCTTGAGAGGAGAATTTAGAAAGGAAAGGAGAAAGCCCAGAGTGTCAACTGGATGCTTGTAGGGTGATTTGAGTGGTGGTGAAGATGATGAAATTGGTGGCTTTTGTGTGTGTAGTATGATTTCATTAATATAGGGAGCTCCCTATGATGAATTTATTCCACTGATGCTGAGCAGCACTTTATCTACAATTTATGGTCATAGTGGGGCACTGAGTGTTTAAATGAGTTGCTCGGGGGATGCATGTTTTGGTAAATGTTTAATAATAGGCTGCAGGAATAAATACTTTAAAGTTTAATCCGCGTTATTAACATTTCCCCCTCTACTTTCTTAAGTCTAGAAGTTGACAAAAGGATAATAGGAGGTGGCATTGCCACTGAGGTGCAAATACTCGTGCTGAGTTTAACAAGCAGCTCTCACATCACTGAGCTAGTTCTAGCATCCCGCTGCCCCAGGCCTTCCTGACTTTAAAGCCTAACACTATCCACTACAGAACTATTCTGCTGCTGCTGGTGGCCAGGGGGTATTAGACAGTTTTAAATGATGATGATGATGGTAAAGTTCTGAGTGTAGCTGCAGTTGGTCACTGAGCTCTGAGCCTCAGTTTCCCCACTTGTGAGATAAGGATAATAATCTTTATTCTGCTTGACTCAAAAGAATATTGTGAGGATTCAATGCAACGATGGATGTTAAGGGGCTTTAAAAATTATTATTAAGCATTACTAGCAGAGACCCCGGGCCTCATTTGTACCCTGGCTCTTAGCTGACAACTCATTCTTTCCCGTTTTATCGGCATTCTATCTGGCCTCTCTCCCAGGAGAACAAGTTCATTGAGATTGATAGACTGATGTATCTGTGACATAGGTCCCTTGGCGGGATGAGGACTGGGCTCCCATTTTCAGTGTAGAGGTGTCTTTCCTGGTCTCTGGGATGGACGGTCCTTGTCCCTAAATTCCTTTTTCTCTTTCTTCACTGCCAGCCTGTTCCTGGCACTGCCAGCCCTCCAGGCGTCATGGAAGAGTGGGATGTACCTCAGATGAAAAAAGAAGTAGAGAGTCTGAAATACCAACTGGCTTTCAAGAGGGAGATGTCTTCAAAAACAATACCCGAGTGAGTCTTCATCGTCCCTTGTAGTGCCCGCCAATGAACCTCTTTTCTTTTGCCCCCTCGCTCCGTTGAAGGACAGGGTTTGAGTCAAAAGTGGAGAAAGGGGCCACTGTTGGAAGTGGCAGTCATATTTTGATGGGATAAGCTTTGGCCCAAATATGCAAATTGTATTCAAATTCAAATTGTATGCAAACACTCTTCCAAACAGCTGCCTCTGGTTTGGCCCTAGAGGATCCCTGGTGTTTATTTAATCTAAGCAAGAGCTCTGAGGATAAGACAGGGTCCCAGAGTTGCCTGTTAAATGGCAGCGATGCTGGGAGCCAGAGTTCCCTTAGGGGGAACACCCTTCCCCTTGTCCCTACTCTCCCTTTTCTGGCTTTTCAATTCAGTCCAAGGTCCAATAATCCAGAAAATTCTTTTGGGGAGCATTTATTAAGCACCTACTAAATGCCAGGTTTTGTGCCAAGTGCTGAGGATACAAACACGAAACAACCCCTTGAGGTGGGAGTGGGGCAGCACTATAGAAACATAAACTATATACACGCTGTGGGAGGCAAGAGGAGGAATTTTGTTAGACCCATTGCTATCCAAGCCCAGGAAAGCTGTGTAGACTAGAAATGCCTATGGGTAGTTTGTCGGGCTCCAGTTATCACCTTTGTGCTGGTGATTCACCCAGAGGCAGGATGGGGAGCATGGAAAGAATGCTGGATTTGGAAGATGAAGCCCAGGTACTTGGCCTTCAAAGAAATCAGGGAACGTGGACAGAGGAGAGACATTGGGCCTTTGTAGACTGAAGGCATAATAACCCGGCCTCTCTGACTTCCTGATGTGACTATTTCCTGGGACCTGTACTTTCAAGGCAGGGGTTACTGATGGACGGAGATAGTAGGGGAAAGGCAGTGTGGCTGGGGCTGACTTGGAAGAAGCCTGAGGAAGGGGCAGATGTATGTATGTATATGTGTGTATATATACACAAACACATGCACATATATACATACATTTTATATATAAACACACATATATACATGCATTTTATATATATAAACATATGTGCATATACACACATCCATATTATATAAGTGTGTATATAAAATGTGTGTATATATATGTATATACACATACATTTGAGAGTGGTGACAAGGGTATAGCTCAGTGATCCAGGCGCAGGATGTTTGGATGGAGTGGGATGGGAGGGGGCATCTCTTATGAGTGAGGAGTCTTAGCTTGGTTTGAGGCTCGTCTCTTTGGAGGCAGAGGATGGCATGGTGGAAGCTGCCTTGGACTCACTGACTTCCCCTGCCATGGGATCTTCCTCTCCTTGGGATACCTTTAGTCTAGGTCTAGGACATCAGTTCTCCTGCCTGTTGACCCAAAACAAGTCCCGACTGAAGAATTCCTTCCTCCCACCCTTCAAAGAAGACCATGGATTAATTTGCATACATCAGTTTTTGCATACATGCTGTAATGCACCACTGTGTATTTGTATGTCATTTGTAATATGCCAATGCCATCTGTTCTCAACAAACTAGGCCTTAGTCCAAGAGGGGCTCAGATGGTAGGATGGAGATGGAATTGACAGGCTCTGGCTGGGTGTCAGTGTTGGCCTGACAAGTGCCACTTGGTTATGCAGTAACCCAACTGGTACTGGGCACTGATCTAGGGGTCCTAGGTGACCACTTTGAGTTCCTGGGCATTTTGACTCTCCAGGGCCATATGCCAGGCTTAGCCCTGGGCAAGTCTCAAATGTGAGCCCTTCTAGAACCTAGCTTGCCTCGCAGACCCGAGCCCAACCTCTGACCCTGGAGGAAAGACCCAAAAGAATTCTAAGACGTTTGGCTCAATGCTGTTATGATGTTACTAAGGTCATTAACACTTCCTATCATCTTTTTATCCTCAAGGGACCAAGGCTGGGTCCTGTTAGGCAGCTGGTAAGGGCATAGCATGTTGGATTTGAAGTCAGAGGAAGAATTCAAATCCTGTTCCTGTAACCAGTGTGGAAAGTCCCAGTTTCTTTGGCTTGTCTCTTATCTGTAAAATGGGGGGATTTTGCTCAATATCCTCTCAGGACCCTTCCACTTCTAAATCTGTGACCTATTATCCTCATTTTATACATGGGGAAAGATGTTCCAGAGATGGAAAGGAAACAACTCAAGGATATGTTTGTAAATCAATAGTACCTGGGTGTGTGTGTGTGTGTGTGTATCTGTGTCTGTGTGTCTCTATGTTTTTTGAGGCAATCAGGATTAAGTGACTTGCCTAAGGTCACACAGCTAGTGTCTGAAGCCAGATTTGAACTCAGGTCCTCCTGACTCCAGGGTTGGTGCTCTATCCAGTGCACTAGATAGCTGCCCCTTCCGTCATGCTTCTGACAAGGCAGAGGCAAGTGGAGGGACTCCTGACAAAAGTCATTAAGTCCCTAAAGTATTTGGAATTAATTTTAATAACACATTTATAAAGCAGAGAAGCAGTAGGGAATGATACAAAGCTGCCTGGTAGTCAGAAGACCTGAGCTCAAGGGCACTTTCCCCCTGACCCTGTATAACCCCACATATGCACCTTTGAGAGCACAGATATTCATTTTTGTCTTTGTATCACCAATATCTGGCACAGAGAAGGTGTTTAATAAATGTTCTCTGAATAGAAATGAACCCTGTGAGTCAAGTATTATCACCCCCATTTTAAAGATGAGGAAACTGACTCAAAGTTGAGTGATTTGACCACAGCCTTCCAGTAGTTTGTCCACACCCCAGGTCCAGGGCTCTGGTTCAACACACACTGGCCTCCCCCAGGACACTCTAACTCCTTTCCCTCTTTCTGTAGACTGCTAAAGTGGATTGAAGATGGAATCCCCAATGACCCATTTCTGAATCCTGACCTGATGAAGAACAACCCTTGGGTGGAGAAGGGAAAATGTACCATCCTGTAGTGAGGGGCTCCAGCTCTCCCTCCCAGACCCACCCTGGAGCAGCAGCTACCAACCAGGAGAGTGAATTCTTCCCCAAACATGTCACTCCCTCCCACTGACTCAATCTCTTCTCTCTGGTTTTCAGTTAGGTTCATGCCACACTAAAGCAACCTTATTATGGCCTTGGCTTCTCATTTGTATGGGGGTGGGAGGGTGGGGATGAGGGGAGGGTGAAGGCAGCATCTCAAATCCTAAAGGATGGGGTTAGGGTTTGGGGAAAGGTTAACTCACCCAGGGAAGAGTCTGGGCAGTGGGGTCCCAATAACATACGAGGTCAGAACCACCATCTATAATTACCATGGCAGGGTAGAAAAGGAGGGAGAGTTACTCCAGCTAGTCCTTAACATTCTTGCAAATGGGGCTTTCATTTAATGATGCTGACACTTGTGTGAAACCATTCAGCCCTTTTTTTTTTTGTGGGGAGGGGGTAGAGGGGAACTTGTAAACGAAGAACTTTTGTAAAAAAAGACTTTTCAATGGTTTTCAATACTTTTGTATATTGTAGAATATACAATTTTGCAGTCAACAGGCCAACCATGCAGGAAACTAAGGTTTATACATAAATAAAAACAAAGCAATACTTCACAGTCTGTCAACGTTGCAATTTATTTGCTGGTTTATTTATTACAAAGAGATCTGGAGGCAAAACATGGCCAACACACTCAAATGCATTCATACACACACACACACACACACACACACAAAACATGACCAACACACTCAAATGCATTCACACACACACACACACACACACACACACACACACCCATGGTGCGGCAAGGGGACAGTGTGTGTCTTTCTTCTTAAGGAGGCACCCAGTCCTGAGCAGGGAGAACAGTTCAGGCCAGGGGTCAAGCAAGGGTTCAGAGTAAGTCTTTAATATAAAGGTTTCTCCGGACAGCATTGGAAACACCTTCGTTAAATCGAAACCACACATCGCTCTTCCCCACTGCTTTTCCCATCCGTCTCTCCAATGAATCTCTCTCAGTACCTGGTATTTCTATAGTGGAAAGACAAGGGGACAATGAAGTGACCAGGTGGGTCTAAGAGTGACCACTGGAGCCACGAATGGAAGTCAGTAATGATCTTTTTCCCCTCAGCTCCCTTGTCTACACAAGGATTGGATTGAGTCTGATGTCTAAGATCCTTTGAGGAAATTATTCCAAGGTGGGACTTGAAGGGTCTTGAATTCCAAAGAGCAACCAAAAGAAAAGGAAGGCCTGATGATAAGAATCATCATCTATTATAATACCCACTTTATAATTTACAAAGGGCTTTCACAGTTGTCTTACAACCAGCCAGTGAGGAAGACCAAGGACTATCATTCCCATTTTGCACATTAAAAAAGAACGAGTAAGAAGGGACTAGACCCCAGGTCATGATGCTAGGAAGTGGGAGGATAGGAAGGCAAGTCTTCTGAGATCTTTCCCCTCTATACCACAGTGACTCCCTAAGGGAAAATGGACTCTGATGTGGACAGCTCCCACTCTCCAAGAGGGGACAGGATGTATCTTGGAACTCTTGCTGTGGATAAGAGAAAGATGGGAGTCACTTTCTAAGACTCAAGGGTAAGAAAGGGGAGATTCCTGAGATCCCCAAATTTTAAGTGAAGAAGCTGGTGGCTTCCATCTCTATCTCAGGGAGAAGAAGACCAGTATGTACAGGAAGGGGTGAATACAAGCCAACAACCCCTCCTAGACTGCTCACATGGACAATCCTAAACAATTCTTTCTCCTTTCCTAAAGTCTAATCTGAACCCTCTAAATTCCCTCTCCATCAATGTGATGACCTTTCTGCACATCAAAAACCTTCCCTGCTCCCCATTTCCCCTTTTCCTTCTCCTCCTCCCTCAAAGGGAGGCTGGTCCCATCCCACCCCATTCCACCTACCTTGACTTGGAGTGACAACTTTTCTCACTACCTCCCGTCCAAAGAAATCTCTTTCTGGCTGAGGATTAAAAAGACAGGGGTTCAGTCAATTTCCAGTGCAGCCTAGTATTCACCCAGACCAGCCAAAGGGAACAGACATTAATATCATTATCCTCCCAGCTGCGTCAGCGAACAAATGGTCTGAAGGCAAATTCATTTCTCTAGGGATTAGAGTGTCTCTCTCCTCATCCCTGAAAGTCACCCTTTAAATCCTTCTCCCCCTTTCCCTACCCTTTTTATTTTCATACACATACACCCTCCTACCCTAATGCCCCAGAATATCACCTTTTTTTGTCTAAAATTTTTAAATCTTATGTTCTGGGCCAGAATTCTGCTTGCCATCATTTTGAGGGATTATATTAACGAGTGTCTGTTCTCCCCTCACCCACCTCTGATAGATCAGCTCCCTAGCCCAGATTAACTGTGTTCGGGCTAACAGAAATCAAAGGCAACATCTGTTGGCAGATGCCCCCTCCCCTCTTTCTCATTATCACTCTGTCTTCGGGGAAGGTAACAAGCAGCAGGCTGATGTCATCCATGTGGCCTTGGGAAGGTCTCCTGAGCCTCAGTTTCCATCTTTGTTAAATGAGGAAGGACTGTGCCTGTGCTGCCCACCTCACAGGAGGATTAACTGAGGTGAAAGCACCTGGTCATCACTGAACACTGCCCAAAAATGAGCTTATGATTATCATCGTTATCTGGGCCTGGAGACCCAGACGGATACTGCAGGAAGGGCAGATGGGGCATGATCCATCAAGGCCTTCTGCCTGCATGTCACTCTTAGCAGTAATCTCTATCCTTCACATATCTCTGCTACTTTTACTGTTTACCAAGGGTTTCCATCCATTTTCACCATCAAGACTCATACCCTGAAGGAAGCAGGGTAGGGATTAGTTTTTAGTTTCACAGGAGAGGAAACAATGACTGACAGAAGAATATCAACTGATATTAATATCTGTAAACTCTTAGCACAGTGTCTGGCTTATTAGTAGTAGTAGGTGCTTATTATTGTCTGTCCCCTGCCTTCTTCATCAAGGTATCTGTTATCTTTCTACTGTACATAGAGGCGGGGTTAAGGGCCCAGGAGGAGAATTCAGGGTAACAAAATCCCAAAGGTCCATGATATATCTAAAAAGGTTATTCTGTTTTCAGAGGGTACGAACCCTCTCTCCTCATCTTGTTCATTTTTTTTTTTTGAGGGGGAGAGAAGAGGAGAGGCAATCAGGGTTAGGTGACTTCCTCAAAGGTCACCTAACTAGTAAGCATCTAAGGCTGGATTTGAACTCAGGTTCTCCTGAATGTAAGGCTGGCTCTCTATCTACTGTGCCACCTCAGTGTCCCTTTTCATTCTTACTAGGCCACAAAATCAAAAGAATGAGGTCCCTCAGTTCTTGGTGGAGAAGGGATTCTTTGCAAATCCTCTCATGTCCAACTCCTGTGCACCCCCCTTCACTAGTCCAGAGGCTTGCTGGAATGCACACAGTTGCCATAAATTCCAGGAATACCTCAAGAGCCCCATGAGCCTCTCTGCACTCAGGGAAGCTGGGATGAATTAGTTTGTAGGTTTTAGGAAGCACTGTTTGTTCTTGGCTCAGGGCTCACTCAAGGCTCAGGTCTCCTACTCTCTCCGACCCCTCTCCTAAGGAGAGGAAAGATGGCAGCTGAGAACAGTACATTGAACCCTCCCTTCCTACTTTCCCAGAGGGTAGAAATTCTTCCATCTGGGTAGATGAGTCAGTGGGGAGCCTTGCTCTTTTCTAGTGATGAAGGATAGCAGAGGGTAGAGTCCCTGAACAATGTTCCTGCCTCCCAGCCTAGCCTTCCTCTTGGGCTAGGGAATGGCCTCCACCCTGCTTCTATACTGAAGCAGGATTAGGATCCAGGATATTTGACATAAATAAAACCAGGCTTCCAACAAACCAAGGCCAAGAAGCGTAAGTCCAGAAAACATCTTGGGCTTATGGCACTTTCACATCCCTTGCCTTCCATCAAGGAAACAGCTTTGACCATGTCTCTACCAAGCACAGAAGTCTTCAATGGCTCCCCAATGTCTTAAGGATAAAGTCTAAATTCCTTAGCCTAACATTCAGGCTTTGAATTTGTATACAAATACAAAGATGATGCAGTATTTGTCCCCAATGACTTTAAATGAGGAGGATAAAACATGTTCAGAAAAAAGTAAATTCAGGATAAAAAAAATACACACAGTGATCGGGGTGGAGGGGCAGGGGGAGAAGGGGTGAGTATATCAACCAAACCACAAAGGCCTCTTGGAGAAGGTGGTTTTTGAGCCGGGCCTAAAGGGAATTAAGAGTTTCTAAGAGTTAGAAGTGAGGGGAGAGCATTCCAGGTATGAGACAGCCAAGTACCAAGGCAGGAGGCAGAAGATGGAATGTCACGTACGTAGGGAGACTAATGTGTCATTGGCCTTGGGGAGGTTTTAAAGGTCAGGAGCCTGCCTCTTAACCTAAAGGTGACAGGGAGAACTGATGTTTCTTGAGTTGGGGAGTAGCGTGGCCAGGACTGCACTTTAGGATCAACCTGGCATCGAAGTGAAGGGTGGATAGGAGAGGAGAGATGTTAAAGGCAAGGGGACCCTTTGGGATGCTAATACAATAGCTCAGATGAAAGACTATAATGGCCTAGACTATGGCGGTTGTTGGGAGAGAGAAGAGGATGAGATTTGAGAGATGATGAGGAAGCAGGATTGATGAGGCTTGACAACTGACGGGAAAAGGGTTGGGGGAGGTGGAAAAAAGAGAGTGGAGACGAGCTGAGGATGACTCTTAGGTAGAGAATCTGTGTGACTGGAAGAACAGTGATGTTCCTGAAAAAATAGGAGAAATTGGGGGGAATGCGGAGGGAGGCATGGTAGGGAAAGATAATTAGTTCAGTGATGGACATGTTGACTTTGAGATGCCTGTGGGGCATCCAAGACAATCCAGGCAGAGACGTCCAGTAGGCAGCTGGGTGGCTAAGTGGACTCAGAAAAATCTAAGGTCAAATCCAGTCTCAGACACTGATTAGCTGTGTGACCCTGGGCAAGTCACTTAACCTCTGTCTGCCCCAGTTTTTTTCCTCTATAAAATGAGGATAAAAATAAAACTACCATCCAAGGTTGTTGAGACAATCAAGTAAAGTAATATTTGTAACGTGCTTAGCAGAACATCGCATACAGTGGACGCTATTGTAATGCTAGATATTATTATTTTTAAACTTCTTATCCTTCTAATAACCTCTTTGAAGTAACACATCACAATCCCCATTTTACAGAGGCCCAGAGAGGGGTAAGAACTGAGCCAAGACCAGCCAGCAAGTCAGTGGCAGAACCAGGGAGAGTATTCACATCTTCTGTCTGCCAAACCTAGGGCTGTCTCCCTGTCCTGGGCTCTCCTCAATCCCTTCAAAACTCACCTTCTCATCAAAGATAGCTTTTCTCTTCATGATGTGTTCCAGGCGCTGCTCATGGTTCCGGATGGGAGCAGCCCCTGTTGCTTTCTCCCTACTGCACATCTGTGGGTTCTCTGTCGCCAAAGTGTTTTCCTCATCAGCCTGTTAAAGTGGGGAGAGATGTTCAACAAGAGACATCTTAGGAACACACCAAACCTTGGGCATTCGCTCCATTCTGAAGTCTTTGTCACCAAGCACTGCCTGATCCCCTTCTATGGACTGTGACTTCTGTATAGATGAAATTATGCATACGTGGGTTACCAGATGGAGATTTCTGGCTTGAGGCTTGGGTCTCTGGTTCAACTTCCTGATGACCAACCAATCAGTATTCAGAAAACTTTTGTGTGTTACTTTAGGGGATAGAAAAGTTTATTTATTATGTTCTGAGAAGACAGAAACAGACACACATATCTCTTTTAGCACCAAATGACCCTCTGTATACAGTAGGTGCCAAAAAAAACATTTAGGAGGTGGTGATCTGGATGTATGATTTCATAGGTATGGAACTTCCTGATAAGGAGAGAGATTTCTTCCACCAATGCAGACCGACAGCTTTTCTGTCATTTGTAATAATTAAGTCTTGGGGGTAGGAGAGAATGTGTGGAAACACTGAGAGCCTAAGTGACTTGCCTATGGTCCCATAACCACCATGTGTGACAAAAATCAGAGGCAGGATTGGAACCCAGGTCTTTCTGACTCCAGGGCTAACCATCTATTATGCCACTAACAAGGAGTCAGTGAATTGAATTAAGGTGGGTTCCCTGCCATTCAGGACCCTGATGTCTAGAAGGGGAGATGAGACTTCCATATGGGATAACTGTCAGGACATAAAATGGTATAAATTATGCATTTTCAATCACTATATAGAGGAGATAGAACAATACAGGAGGGAGGTCATAGGAAACATTTTCCAATTCTCCATGATATTTTGCTTGAGAGAGAAAAACACAGTGGAATCATACGAGGACTACACAAGCAACTTCAAAGCAAAATAGAACTATGTAAGTGGGAAAGAGGTCACCAGAACACAGGATTTAAAGCCAGCAAGGGGGCCTGGAGATCTAGCCCAATCCCCTTTTTTTATAGTCAGAAAAAAACCACAGTTCAGAAAAAATTGGGGCCTGCTCTAGGTTACATAAGTTGTACGTGGCAGGGCTGGGAATTGAACCCAGGTCATTACACGACTCTAGAGCCAATATTCCTTCTCACTCCAATATGCCAGAACGAGACAAAAAGTATCTTGACTGAGAGGACAACACAGAAGAAGGCAAGGGTCTTTGGTGAAGAGTCAGGCCAGAAGAAACAGGGTTGGAGAAGATGCCAGCAGGGGCTTCCCCTTGCACCTCCCACCGAGGCCTGTGGCTGTCCCTTTCAGTTCAGATCCTCTCAGGCTATCTGAATGATTCCCCCTCCTGACCCTGTGCCTGACTGCTGGAGACAGAGGGCTGGCCAGAGCTCAAAGCTAGAAGACTGCTGTCTGTATCAATCTGTTGGTCTGTAAGCACACACTGCTCAGACTGGTCCCCCACCCCATGCTTCCTATCTTGGCTGAAATCCTTGCCTCCGTCCTTCAAGGTCTGACTCAGGTATCACCTCCTCCAGGGAAACTATTCTGATTCTTCCCCATCACCACCACCTCAAGGAGGAATGATGTTTTATTTCTCAGGTCTCAAATAACAATATGTCAAAACCAATAAAGTTCTACTTTGCACATTGGGGTCAGTGTTTTATTTCCCTACCTCCATGAGGAGGGGACTGAATTGGATAGAGAGTACATTTTCAATCAATTATCTCAGGGCCTCAAATTCGGGAAAGAGAGGCCTCGTCTTGGATCCTTGATACGAGATACTCTGATGGGCACTTGGAGATATCAAAATCCTTCCTGTTGGTTTTCCCTGCCCTCCCCTAACTTGGGAAGTATATACTTCTAAAGCTTCCAAATAATTCTGTTCAATAGCCATAATTTAGGAAAGTGACCTCTCAGACCTAAGAAGCAGAGATCCGTCCAAGGCCACACTGACCCGACTTACCGATCCAGGGATCTATACCACGGTATACTTCTCTACAGAGTGAATAGTACTGTTCCAGGTTCCAAAAGGAACACAGAAAGGACCCCAAATCATCAGCACACATACAAGTCTAGTAAACTGAGGGAGAAAATAGCTGGATTAGATGGGCTCTGAGGTCTCCATGGGTTAAGAAAGTGGACATGTATAGCCCAGAGAAGAAAAGACGCAGGAATGATGTGATAACTGGCCCCACTGATATATGCTGATCAGCTGTGTCCATCTTGAACATGGAGTCCAGTTCTGGGCATCCTATGTTTCTGGAATGGCAAATGGTCTTCCTTAATGCCCATTAAGGATAAGCAATTTAGTGCACAGTACCCATGGCGATTCTCAGTCTAATAGCCTGTTTATGTAGCTGTCCTCATTAGGGACTCCAAGCATATCAACCATGTGTTAAAAAATCCACTTCATTAGTCTTAGATACAAAACAATCAATATAAACATAAAACTACCTTGCTAGGCTCTGTATCTGCTTTGGCACGCTAATAACTCCCCACTGAGGAAAGTAGCTGCTAGTTAAATGGATGCACCATTAAACTGAAAACTGTCAGGAGTTTAGCTCATAGAAATATGGAATGCCAGAGTTGGAAGGAGCCTTAGAGACCACCTCCCCTGTGTCCAACCCTGCAGTCTTACAAATGAGGAAATGGATGATGAGAGAAGTAGCTTTGTCAAAGGTCACGAAGCTAGCCAGAAAAAGAGTGCAAGTTTTCTAACTCCCAAACTGGGGCTCTATCCGCTGCTGTACTCTGTTACGCTTATACCCTTGTGAGAGCTAAAACTTGTTTCTTATTTTAGCAGGCATTCTTTTTTACCCTGCCTTCCTAGGCTAATGTCTTGCCAATTTTTTGGTCTAGTTAACCTCCTCCAATCTCAAAGGATGCGGGATGAACAGCTTTACACTCAACCACCCACTCAGGCCAACCGCTGGAGGCAGTGGTCCGAGGAGGCCCCCATGTCTCCCCAAAGACATGATGCAAACAAAAATTCCTCAGGGCTCTAGCCTGGCAGTCTTTCATGCTGGTTTTTGCTGACAAGCATGCTCTCATGCTGCCTCAGAAGGACTAATTATCCTGGCCTTGGATGCACCAGGGAAGAAATTTCTGCTGTGAGTCATTAAAAAGGAGAGAAAAAAAAATCCAGGGAGGAGTAGAAATTGAGTAATTTCTAATCTACCTTAGGTGTTCCTACTAGGACTGCCTCCTAGGTAGCTGTATTTGGGAAATCCTGTGTTGTGAGCCAGATTGTTTATCTGAAATTCCCACTGCCAGGCTGAGATGTGGAAATTCTGTGATTGTCAAGGGGGCTGAGGGGTAGGGGTGAGGGAAGGTATAGCATGGGGAGAGACTAAAAACGTAGTGAGCCAAAGGCTCAATATGATATGGTAGTTAAAAAACAGGGGGTGTGAGGATGACAATCTGCCAGTGAGATGTCACCTTAAAGTATTATATTCAGTGTGGGGAAATGCCATCTTGGGAATATCATTGACAAATGAGTTCAGGATTAACAAGGGATCTAGGATGGTGAGAAGACTGGAAACTCTGTCATGAGGGCTCACTAAAGGAAACAGGGAAGCTTTCTAGTTAGAAAAGATTTTAGGGGAACATGGGAGCTGTCTTCCAATATCTGTCATGGGGATCAGGGTATCATTCACATTAATTAAGAGCTTACTATGTGCCAAGCACTGCACAGAAGGAAAGGCTTGGTCTTACCCAGACCAAGGACAGTGGTGGTGGTGAGGGGAACAGGAGATAAAGGTGCAGGAAGCAGATTTTGGTTCAAGAAAAAGGAATATACTGCCAATAAGAACTAGTGGGAGGTGGTGAGATTTTCATTACCAAAGGTATTTCAGGAGAGCTGGATGACTGTGCTGGAGTTGTTACAGAAGAGATTCCTGTTCCAATGGGGAGTAGATCAGATACTCTCTAAAATTTTTTCTATTTCTGAACAATTTTAAGGCCTGGGCTATCTTGGCTCCAGTTTCCCTGAAAGTCAGTCCTTGATTTTGGTAATGAAAATCTGTCCCAGTGGTCTGGGCATAGGGACAGGGGGCTTCACTTTCCAGAATTTCCCCAATACCACTTCCAGAAAACCAGAATGGGTGTTTTGTAAGGACAGAAATGAAAATGACTAAATTCTGGAAATCATTTCAAATCAACTGCACACCAGACAAGCCAGGATGTCAGGAGGTAGTCTTCTGAGCTCACTTTCAAAATCAGTGCCAAAGAAAGGGAAAGAGAGTGAACCACTCGTCACTGTCCTCTCCTGGGTCGGTAATACTTGAGAGAGAAAAGCAGACAAAAGAATCACTGAGAAGAGATGACTCTGGGCTCAGGGGGCATGCAAAAGCTGTGCCAGTCAGGCACTGGCTGGAGATGTCTATATCTCCATCCTCCCACCCACTGCCCCAGGAGTGGAGAATCAGAGGCCTCCAGGCCACAAGTGGCCTTCTAAGACCTTGGGTGTGGCATTTTGACTTGAGTCTTTAGAACAAATCCTTTTATTAAGGGGAATTCTCTCTGTGAAGTTTGGATTCAGTTGCATTTGAGGACCTAAAGGGTCACATGTGGCCTTGACATGGCCACAGGTTCCTCACCCCGAGGCCTGGCCAATCCAAAGTTCCCTCTACCCTTCCAGAAGGACGAGAACCCAGGTTTGTGGCGCCCACGTTCTGCTCACCCGGCCACCGTGTCGAGCCTGAAAAGAAGCTTCTGCTCTCCTCATCTTCTCCAGCTCAATTTCCCGAGCAATGAGCTGCTTGGTCTGATAGGTCAGCTGCTTACGGGCAGGGAGATCGGGGAACCGACAGACATCCTCGATGTTCCTGATAGTTTATGGGGAAGGGCGAAAGGGAGGGAAAAGCAGAACTAAGACCCAACTCCAACAGTAGGCAGCCCAGTCTTTATCTTTTCCTTCTTTTGGGGTTTTCATAGGCGCTGAACTAGATTGTCCCCTGAATTCAACATTGTATCTCTAGTCATTTGAACAAGCCAACCTCTCCCCATCTCCATATTGTTTTGGCTTGGCTCACACGCCACTTTCTCTGTGAATTCATAAGCATTTGGTGAGTAGCTAACTACTTTATGCCAGGCACCATGTTAGCTGCTAGTGATGCAAGTATATAAAGAATGAAGCAACTTTTACTCTCAAGGGCCCATTCTCTCCCTCTTCAAATTACCTTGTATTTACTTATTTGCACATGCATCAGTAGAAGTAGAAGGGAAGCTTCTGGAGGTCATGGCCTATTTAACCTTTTCTTTGTTCCTGGCACAGAGTAGAACATTACTGAACTGATGTTCCTTCTTCCTGTGCCTCACTATGGCATAGTGATGTTTCTAGGTTCTTGAAAGCTATGCTAGTAGAATGATTGTTCTGGTGGGTGCCTAGAGAGGCTCAGCGTATCATGGTACAGCATGGAGGTTTAATGTTGGAGGACCAGGCTAGATGAATTTAGAAAGGCTTGTCTCTAAGATAAGCTCAAATTTCCAGAAGATTGATGCCATGGAGTCCTTCTGGCTTCAGACCCACCATATTTAAGGCCTGGGAGGGTTGGGATATGCATCAGTGGAAGGAGAAAGGACTCACACTAATGAAGTGTGCCTGATTTTGAAAGTAAGTCTGTTTTCCAGATATAGAAGAGTTTTGAAAAATTAACTTCATTTTGTTTTAAGCCCCAGAGTGAAACTTCTTTCTGTACTTGGGGGCAGACTTCAATGGCTGCCTTTGCAAATGAGCTGTTTTAAAAATATGCATATCAGCACACACAACCGCATACATGCAGCCTAAATAATACATTGTGGTGCCTCTGCAATTGAAAAATAGATCCCTTGCAAACATTCCCAGAAACAACTTCAAGGCTGCAGTGAATCAGATGTAAGAAAGCCAGAACCAGACCCAGAAGGAGTTAAGGTGCCAACCCTCAGGCTTCTCCTGAGAACATCCTGGGCAGCCTTGAGGAGAGACACCAAAGTTAGGCTGGAAGCCACAGCCACAGTGGTTGTACCTTCTGTGTCAACACACTTTGGAAACAGCTCAGCTCTGCCAGCATTTATAGATACCAAACACCCAGTAAGAGGGAAGGTAGGTAGGTAGGTGGGTAGGTAGATGAAGGTCTAGAGGTGAAAGGCAGAGGAGGGAGGACGTAGAGGTGTCTCCTAAGAAGAAATGGGGTGGGATGGCCAAGGGAAGGCCAAGGAAGGAGAGGGGGAAGAGAAAAAGGAAGAGAAGAAGGAAAAAGGGAAGGAAAAGAAAAAGGGAAAAAAGGAAAGGAGGACAAAAAAGAGGGAAAAAAGGAAGGAGGGGGACAGAAAAATGGACAAAAAATAGGGGAAAGGGAAGGGAAGATGGAAAAGGAGGACCTTACTTTAGCATCTAACTTACTGCTCATGACGGTGCGTAATCAGTCAACAGCTATGGAAGAAAACATCTGGAGATAGGCAGGGGGTGGTTTCTAAATTACTGAACCAAACAGACATATTTTTGGACCCTTTCCCCCTCCACTTCAACATGAATAAGCAAGAGTCAACTCTATGGTGAAACCTTATTAGTAAGGACTGACTGGGGCAGAGGTAGCTTGAATCGGGCACCAGTCAGAATTACCTCTTGGCTTCACTATGCACAGTAATGCAAACTGTTGGCTCAGAGGGCAGTCAGAGACCCTGCCAGACTTTTTTTGATAAATAAAGCTTATCTGTGATGAACACAGCATTGGCATGCAAAGGTATTTGAAAAGTTTGCTCCCCAAAGTCTTTAAAACAGGCCTCTGCAATTCTGTTTGTTCTACTAACCTGCCCTGCACGTCCTTTCAGAGACATAACTGCAAAGATACAATTCAGTTCTGCTCTGCCTGAATGAGCACCCATTCCCAATGAGTGTGGTCTGAAGTAACAAGGCCCAATTGTATAACCACTTTGAAAGTTCATGTAGCAGCCCATCTAGTCCTGACAACCAGGCACTGCTTCCAAGGAGAAGGAGGAACTGAAACAGGGTCAGTCACTCACATGGCTGTGGTCTGGGGCACCTTCTACCCCAGGCTGCTGGAGCATCCTCTAGATGGACTCGTGTGACTGGATGGACGTCCTGGTCACTCACCCTTCCTCCCTTACTGGCCCGTGCCTAGAGGGGACACAACACCCTCTACTCCCTGGCAAATCCCAGGGCTCCAGTGGGGAGTTCCTCCGTGACATTCTGGGCTGTCTCCATAACTACAGCTGAGTGATGCTGCAGGATGGCAGGAAGGTAGATACAGAGATAGATCAGCCCCAGAAGCATCAGGGCAATAGCCAGGGGCATCCCCCAGTCAGTGATGAACAGGGTTTCGTGGCACCGGGCCTGGAACATTGGGGTAGAGTGTCAGCAGCTGCCCAGTCAGCATCCAGAGAAATGAGCAGCGATGCACCTGGTATCAACTCCCCGACTTCTGCGCACGGCTCTTGGCTGCTGACACCCCCAATATCCCTTCACTTGGAAGAGAAAATTATGACTATTTCCTAAAGCTCTGCTCTCTCCAATTCAAAAGCACATTCTGGCCAGCTCCACAGATACCTGCCTAGACTGGAAATGGGTAGTTGAAACTCTGAGGTCCTCTGCCCCTGACTGAGCTTGAATGGGGGACTTTTAGAATGGCAGGTTCCAAGAGTTCAATGACAGTTTGGGCCACCCCCACTACCCACTCCAAACCGGAAAGCTGCAAGCTCTAAGAGCCAATCACCTTACTGGTGGGAACCATCACTAAGCCCTTTAGCGGAATCCGGGATAGGGGATTTGGAAGAAGAGTTCATTCCTAAAGCATAGCCTGGAAAAGTCATTTTCGATGTCACTATGTCCTGTCCATACCAACATCAGAACAGGATGCTTTTCTAATGGCTGTCTTCTTTCCCCTGCCTGTCCAAATGAAAAGCTTTGCTTCCCCAAAGGCTGTAATTGTCACTGCTTTCCCAAGTCTTGAGAATTTTAAGAAAGAAGACTGTGATGTGGTTGAAAAAATGCCAGATGTGGACTCAGAAGAACTGGATTCAAATCCTGGTCCTGACATTTGCTATATGGCTTCAGGAAAGCTCAGCTTGCTTGCTATAAAATGGAAGGGTTAGACTGCATGGACTTTAAAGATCTCTCTCAATGCTAAGATTCTGTAATCTAATTGCAGGACCTATTATCCAAGATGTGAGAGTGTTTCCCTCCAGAGAGTTCTAACCCAGGTACCACACCTTGTTTCCCCTTAGCACCACCCCTGCCCTCTATCTCTGTAGAACCAAAAGGTTCAAAGTCTGATGAGGTTTTAGGGATACATAATACAGGGGAAAAATACTGCTTAGAGAGTTAAGAGTCCTAAATTCTAGTCCTGGTTCTGCCATCACCTCAAATATATGCCAGTAGGGAAGACATTTCACTCTTTTGAATCTCAGTTTCCCCCTTTACAAAATCAGAGAGATGGACCACATGATCTCTGATATTCCTTCCAGCTCTAAGAATATGTGTTTTTAAGGATGTTGAGAGGTAGGGAAGATGAGAATTCAGTAGCTGGGAAGGAAAGGGAAAGAGAAGGAAAAGGGAGGAGATAGAAGAAAGAGGAAAGAAAGTTGTAGTGGGGAAGAAGGAAGAAAATGAAGAGGAAATGGGATCCTTTTTTCATAGGAAATAGAGAAGCAAGAGAGATGGAGGGAGCCCTTGGAATGAAAGATCAAGTACAGGAATAAGGAGATTAGCTCAAGGGGAAAAGTCATGAGGCAATGAGATGTGTTTAAACCCCACGTGCATGAAGATAAATGGGATGCTGGGGCTTAGCTGGCCATCTGCTCCCCACCCATGGAGTGCCAGGAGTCCTTGACCGTCTGACCTGACAAGAGGACATGGCAGAAAAGCTTATTATCATATGAGCCCTGCTCAGCAATGAGTGAGAAAGGCCCATGGATACCTGGCATGGCCAAATCTCTCTTCCATTAGCATCCTGAACCTTCTGGGCATGAGAAGGAGAGACCCCAGTTAGCTCCCACTTCAGCACAAAGACCATTTTAAGGATAGAGTGAAAAGAAGAGGAACTAGATAAATGCTTTTGAATCCTAAGCAGAATGCCGACAATAATGCCAACAAGAGACTTGGACTTCTGAAAACAATTTTTTTAAAATAACTTGCAAAAGATCTATGTTCTTGAGTATTGGTTTCTGGGAAGTTCTCAATGTGATAATTTATAGGCACAATGAAAGTTTCTCACATGACTTCTCAGAGGGCCAGGAACCAAACCCCAAAAGACTCTTAAAAGTTAGAACAGAGAGGTAGTGTTGCCAAGTGGATAGAAAACTGGCCTCAGAGTCAAAAAGATCTGGGTCTTCAAGTCCCACCCCTGCCATATACTGGCAGAGTCTGGCTGTGGGGTAAGCCATTTAACCCTTTAGTACCCCAGGTCCCTCTAGAAGACTTTACATTATAAAAAAGGTAATAGTTTGAATTGGTAGAGAAAGCTCCTCACTGGGAGCTCCCCACACTAATGAAATCATAGGTTCAGTCAAACACAGCTCCTGACCCCCAACCTCTACCATAGAATATTAGTGAAAAAGAAAAACTACATCCAGTCTTTTCCTTTTTTTGAGGTAACTGGGGTTAAGTGACTTACCCAGGGTCACACAACCAGCAAACATCTGAGGCTGGATTTGAACTCAGGTCTTCCTGACTCCAGATCCAGCGCTCTACCCTCCATTCATTCTTCAAAGAACAACATGGAGGCCAGATAGAGGATGTAACTTGTCTAAGGTCAGACAGAATTAAAAGGCAGAGTTGGGCCATGAGACCTGGCCTCTCAGCCCAGGGCTCCTTCTACGACATAACACTCTCTCCTGTCTCCAACCACATCTTCTTTAATGCTTAATTTTCCTGATTGCTTTAAATATAGCCTGAACCTCCTTTTCATATCCTGTGTGATCAGAGACCACACACGTCTTCCCTCTTCACCCAGACTCACTGCCCATTTTCTTTTGGCTGTGCCTAACTCCAAGATGGGGCCATTTAGGCAAGATGCTCATCTTCCTGAGCTCTAATCTGGCCTACTAGTTGTGTGACACTGGGCAAGTCACTTCATCCTGTTTGCCTCAGTTGCCTCATATGTAAAATGAGCTGGAGAAGAAAATGGCAAACCATGCAAGAAAAACTTCAAATAGGATCATGAAGAGTCAAACATAACTGAAAATGATTCAAACCCTCAATATGGCCTGAATATACCAGGGTCCATTCTAACACTGTCCTGGAGTCAAAAGTTAGAGGAAATGCAGTAGAAAGAGCTCCAGGCTGGGAGTCAGCAGTTTTGGGTTCTAGTCCCAGCTCTACCTGTACCTGAGGTATGACCTTGGGCAAGTCATTTTCCTTTCTCAGGGCCCTCTTCTATAAACTGAGGGGGGGAAGGGGGTTGGACCAAGTAATTTTTAAGGTATCTCCCAACTATGACATTGTATATTTTTTTAAATTTACTTGCAGCACTTTGTATTTTTCCTTACACAATGATGTGCTGGACATTACCATTCTAAACACTCAGGATAACACATTTTTGGTATTCTGTTGTCATGTGAGAACATTGAGACAAAGTACAAAAATTCTGGGGCAACTAGGTGGTGTAATGGATAGAGAGCCAGGCCTGGAGTCAAGAAGCCTCATCTTCCTGAATTCCAAACTGGCCTCAGACACTTCCTAGCTGTGTGACCCTAGGCAAGTCACTTAATCCTGTTTGCCTCAGTTTCCTCATCTGTAAAAAGAGCTAGAAAAGGAAACGGCAAATCGCTCCAGTATCTTTGCCAGGAAAACCCTAAATGAGTTTGTGAAGAATGTGACACCAGTGAATAACAATATAAAACATTTTACATAAATTAGATTTAAAAAATCTTATGTAAATGAATAGATTTATAGATTGTAAATGCAAACTTTTTTGCAACTCAGGGTTAAGTAACTTAGTTCAATAACACTGGGGGGAGGGAAAACAGTGGCTTAAAAAAACAAACAAACAAAAAACCCAACTGGTTCCTAAGGCTTGGATTCAATAAATATTCTTTCTAGATGGATGGCAAGATGTAACACTCATTTAATAAAATCTTTCTTGCCAGCCTTAGGAGAGAAATTCTAGTAGTGAATTATTTTAGATGCTGGAAATGACTTTTAGATACCCTGTGCAGATCTGATGCTTCATAGAACTAAACTATCCAGCTGATAAGACTGTTAACTGTCCACATACTGTACTGCCATATAATCAAGTCACCAGAAGCTTGCTCTTAGCCTTACCTGCCACATGAAGTGACCTGCATCAGGTTTTAGATCAAAGATACACACAAGGAATGATAAAATGTAGACCAAGGGAACAGCCATTAACTTGGATATGAGGTCAAATCAGTAACAGTTCAACAAGTTACTTTTCAAAGACTTTAGTTTCATGAGACCAATGTAAGATGTATGCTTACCATGGCAAATTTATATTTTGTGAACACTCTTGAAGCAAATGCTATACATAAAAGTCTTTCTGCCTGAATCCCACCATGCCAATCTGACATCTTGGGCATCCTACTACAGACAGGAACCCAGCGTGGGGAGCATTATCCCCAGATGTGCTTTGCACATAATACCAGGGCCTTTGTCGATGACAAGAGGAAAAATTTCTTCTTCCATTTTTGTTTAAACTGAGGCTGCACACTTTCCTAGTCAGAATTAGCCAAGGAGGGGGGAGAAGAAAGGGAGGGAAAAAGGTGGGAATGCTCAAAGTAGTCTACAATGACTGCTGGCTATCACTGAGTGAGACCCCAGCTGTGACATTTTATAGTTTCTAAGGTTCTTTCAAGAGGGTTCGGTCTTAGTATATCTCGGAGATGTTGAGAAATATTGGCATTTCACTTACAAATCATCATGTTAGAAAGACCCAGAATTTAAGTCAATGATCCCAAGACACAAGAAAAAAAGAATGACCATCTTCATCTTTGGAAAAAAAAGGGGTTCATAGAGATCTCTGAACTTAAGAGCCAAAAGGATTGGTTTTTTGACCTGATTGACATTTATTGTGTGACACTGGGAAAGTCATTCCAGGCAGTCAGTCAATTAATAGGTATTTATTAAGCACCTACGTGCCAGGCAGTGCACTAAGTACTACTAAGCTATTCTACATTTGAATTGCAGTTTGCTCAGCTACAAACTGTAGACAATAATGCTGACTGTCTTAACTTGCCAGGTTTTTGGGAGGAAAAGACTTTGTAAAGTATGAATCTAAAGGGAGACTTCTTCTTTATTCTTTGTAGCAATGGGAGGTTGAATGTACAGAGACATGTTGGGAAATACTGGTGAAGAAAATACACATGTATGTATAAATACAAAACATATATATATATTTATTTTTAAAACTTAAGGAAGATCTGAGTACAAGTACTGCCTTGGCACACAATGTACAGCCCTAGTCATTTACTCTCTTGGGATTCCAGGTCATTTTCTAAGACTATAAGGTACAGGGAAGATGCTAATCTGCCTTAGTGGAAAGCTTCCACAATGAGAATTTACCTCCTCTGATGAAATCACAGATCTAGAACCCACCCTTGTTACACACCCAAAAGGCAAGAGAGGTATGTGTTATTAGCATCATCATTAATATTACTGAGACTTACGGATCCAGTTTATATGTATACATCCCATCAGGTGTCCGCTCCTGGTGGTACGTGAGATTATAGGCCAGCATAATATTAATGAGGTTGGCCAGTTGCTGTTTCTCTCTGTTGCTGTATAACTGGGTGCTCACCTGGAAAGAAACATTTAAGAGGGAGAGGGTCGTGATCACTGGGGAAAGTCTCCAGGAACCCAGGGAGATCACCACCTAAGAAGCCTCCAGGTTGACAAAAAACCCAACCACCATATAATACAAATACATCCCAAATTGTAAACCACTGGTACACAAACAGAAAGTTGGCTTGGCCTGCACACCAGGATCAAGCCTGTTGCTAGAGGCCAGGAGATCAAGAAGTGTTCCCTTGGTTACTGCTACATTCCCTTGACATGTTCCACATTCCCCAAAGAAACAACATTCTAACATGGCGGCTCATGAAGGCTTTCATGAAAGGCAACATGGTGCAGAAGGAGAATGGATGGGGAGAAGACACGAACTCAAATTCCATGTTCAGCTAATTATGAGCTTTGAAACCTTGGGCGAGTTACTATCCCCCTTTCTGAGCCCCAATATTACCTGCCTCACAGGACTGGTATGAGGAACACACTACAGAAATGTGGTTTATTATCATTATAATGTGGCTGACCATATATAACCATCCTTATCTCAAAACTTCAAAGGTTACCATAAGATCATAGATTTAGATAGAAAAGGAAACAGAGTCCTAGAGAAATGAAGTGATTGCCCATGGCCATACAGCTAGAAGAGTCAGCTGCCTACCCAGCCTAGTGATTTAACACTTCTATAGAGGCTTAAGAAATGTGAGAAAAGATAGGGTCATGGTATCTCAATGCTGGAAGACACCTCAAGTGATTGAAGCTTCACTTAGTCTAATTATAGGGAACTTACTACCTTCCAAGGCAGTTCACTCTATTCTGAGATAACTCTTAATTGTTAGAACTGAATGCTGCCTTTCTGCAACCTCTACTCTTATTAGCCTTAGTCTTTAATTCTGCCCGCCAGGGACAAGTAAGACAATGCTAATTCATCTTCCACATGAAAACGTTAGCTCTTTGGAGAGAGCCATTGTACCCATTCTCCAAAGACTTCTCCATGGTAAAAATCCCCCATTACTTCAACTGATCCTCTACTCGCACAGTTTCCAGATCAATCATCAATGACATTGTCTTCTCCAGCTGGTCTGTCTTTCCAAAAAATGTGGTAATCAGAAACAAACACAATACTACTCAATAGCACAACCATCACCTTCCTTGTTGTAGACTTAGTTCAAACAGATCTATGGTCTTACCATTTCCTCCGCTGGAGCAGATGGTGACCCATCCACTCCATCTCCTCCTATGTGATCCTTCCTTGCCCATGATCTTCCATCAATTTTCCAGAGGCCCCACTCAATGTACTCGAGTCCTTCCTCTAGGGTCCTTTTCCATTTTAGGGGCATGAGAGAAGCCCTCTTGGTTATCTCTCTGTTATCCTTTCCTTGCTCTTACTATGTGACCAGCCCACTTCCTTTTCTAATGATATATTTCTTCAATATTTCTAATATATCAGCACTTGAGTGTGGGTCATATTAGAAATAGGTTGTCACTTGCTTAAGCTTCCTATGCATTCTCTCTCAATACCCTTTAGGCTACCTGCACCTCTGATTCCTTGATGAACGTGTAAATAAAAGATTTGTAACCATATGTATCACTGAGAGAGTAATTGTATTGGGGGAAAAAAGGGTCACTGAAGAGGGGAACAGCTTGGTACAATTAAAAATACTGCAAAGTTTCTTAAATGCAATCCTGCCTCATTTTCTTATTTAATCAAGGACACAACTTACTGCATCTTTAGCGCCTGTCTGAAATATATTTACTAATGCAATAATTCAATGGACCAGTCATTTCATTGCATGGTATAGATAGTCTGGTCAACAGACATTTTTCTTTGTTTTTTGCAAATGGATTATTAAGCAATTTTCTTTTGAAATAATTGTGAATCTCCTTGACAAGGTCCTATAACATCCTGGGAGCTTGATGCAATTAGTACATCCACCTCAAACAAAAACATTTGGGAGCTCCTCATCATCTGATGACCTCTTTGTTCTATACCTTTCCTGATGTTACCAGTTAAAAGGTCTTCGAATAAAGTGATCTCTCTGGTTGCACTTATCAAAGAATCTTTTATGACCTTAATATTCATGAGTTGTAGAATAGCATTTTAGGCTATGGGTCTTTTTTGCCTACCCATTCAAATAATTTGTTGCCCCTCCTTCCATAATCAACCAACATAATGGAATCTTGTGTTCTCTGTACTTTTCAGTCAGCTGTGTGATCGTAAAGATGTGATCTGATGGAGAGAAAAACTTGGACAAAAAGAGCAGCTTCATTTTCATCTTTGCATCCCCAGCACCAAGCAGTGACTGACACAATGATTCCCAAATGATTAGTAATTAATTGGAAAACTGTTTGCAAAAGCTTGCCTGTTTCCTCCTATTTCCACTGAGGATAACGTTGCTAGGTAGTTACATAGATCTTGAATGAAGATGAGAAAGTATGCACATGGGTGAGCAGTTACGGATGATTTTTTAGTTGTCTTTTGGGGAATTAACAAGAAGATTTTTTTCTCTCCCTATCTTTTGTTATCTTTCCCTCTTCCTGAGTTATCCTGAAAATTAATCTTTCAGTGCTTTCAAGGTTCTGCGGTCTCCAGGACAGACCTCCTCAAGGTGAATTTGGTCTGGTCCAACCATCCTTCCCAGCTACATCTTCCTAAGTGCTATTTCTACTTCTTTGGATACCGCATCAGGCACTGAGGTGCTAGGGTCCAAATGCGGTGGTTCCTCTTGCTGAAGATGAAAATAGATCGCCATAGAAACAGTGACAAATTTGTTCCACTTTCTATTTGTTTTCTTGTCAGTTTCTCCGTGAATGCTCTTGGGAGGATATGGCTCATTTGGGTCTCATGCCAAGCTATCTGTAGACTTTGCTTTTTCTGTTGTAACAGCAGACATTGCTCAGAATATTCCATTATCTTACTTTTCTACAGTGTTTTATAAATGAGTTTGTATTTCTAAATCGGTGATGCCCTTGACTGTCATTTTTCCGTACATGCCAAGGAGATGAAATATTTGGTGGTTTAAGTAAGTTACTAGGTTCTTTTGAATTTGAGGTTGTTGTAACTGCTTTATATTAAACTTTAGATGGAAATGGTGGGTAAAATCTAGGTAGATAGATATCTCTGCCATTTCTGAATTTCCTGGGGCAGCTACATAGCACAGTGGACAGAGCACCAGGAGTGGAGTCAAGAAGACTCATCTTCCTGAGTTCCAATCCAGTCTCAGACTCTTACTAGTTGTGTAACCCTGAGCAAGTTACTCAACCCCGTGTGCCTCAATCTCTTCATCTGTAAAATGAACTGGAGAAGGAAATGGCAAACCACTCAATATCTTTGCCAAGAAAACCCCAAATGGGGTCACAAAGCGTCAGACATGACTGAAACAAGTGAACAACAACGATTTTCTTCATTGGTGACTCATTTGAATAAGTTATGTAGGAGCTGCTGCAGTTATTCACAGTGATCTCCTCTTGTCTTTAGCCTTTCTCCTAGTTTGCTGTTGATTTTGACTTTTGCTTTAATTAGTCAATAGCTTGACTACATCTAGAAGTGTATTCTAACTTATCATGTCACAGTTGCTTCTTGTTTGTTAAGTTATAATCAGTATCATTCAAGGTAGTAGAAAAAATACCAGCTTTGGAGTCAGAGAACCTGGGTTCAATTCTTACCTCTGATGCTTACCACCTGCATGACCTTGGGTGTGCCAGTTTTTTCCCTTGGGCCTCAGTTTCCTGATCTGTAAAATGAAGGGGTTGGACTAGATGGTTTCTGAGGTCCCTTTCAGCTCTGGATCTATGATCCTACACCCATGTTTCATGATGCTATTCAGTGTTCTCCATGTCTAGTGCTTTCCAACTCTCTTCTGAAAGGGCTGACATTCCACAGGTGTGGGGTTCCTGAATAATCTGCAAGCTTTCTCTTTTGTTTCTTAAACTTGAGCCATATTTTCCAAAGTATTTCTCACCTTTCTTCCCAGTGCTCACCTTGGCACTCAAGATACCCTTGCATCAAAGTATGCCTGGCTTAGCTGAAGGGATCCTCTTAGAGTCTTCATAGAATTTTCACCCTTTTCATTCTCTGCAACACCTGAAGGCTGTAGTTCTTTTCATGGTAGTCTTTTTACTTACACTCCTCATAAACGTGGCAAGATGAGATCATGTCCCATGAAATGATATTTCTTGATGTCGTTGGGGTATCCATTGAAACAAACTCTGCCAATTCCTTTGTCTACCTCTCTAAGAGGGCTACTCTTCCTTTTAGCTAAAATTTCCTTTTGTCTTCTGTTTTTTTTTAAACAATCTCATTAAAATACTGATATTTATGTGGTTTAATCTTTTTATTGGTTTAGGTTGTTGAGTATTAATAAGTATCTCACATTCAGAGTACTTAATAATAATAGCTAGCATTTATGTAGTATTTTAAGATTGGCAAAATGCTTTACTATTATATTCATATTACAAAATGCTTTATTATGACAACTCATCTCAACCTCATAAGAACTTTGTGAGTTAGGTGCTATTATTATGGTCTCCATTTTACAGATGAGGAAACTGACTGAGGTTGAGACATTAAATGACTTGCCTGGGTAATAGTTAAGTGCCCAAGGCAGGGTTTGAACTTGGCTCTTCCTGATTCCAAGTCCAGTATTCTATCAACTGCACCACCAAGCTGTCAGTTAATGATTATGGATGCTCTAAAAAATGGATTCTAACCACCCTCTGGCCCCTTGTCTGTCACCCTGTCAAGACCAAAGGCCATTTGTAAGTTTTCTTTGTTCAAAGGCTGCCACAACCAAAATATTCATCAAATAGACATCAATTTACTGAAGTACTTCTCTGTTCTTAACTAGGTTTGTTCTTGGATTCAGTCTTCACTGGGATCATATCAGAGGTCTTTCCATCATGGTAGAACCTACACAGTACTGCTGCGCACAGTAAGTGCTTAATAAATGCTCACTGAGTTGTTAACTTGACAGAGCTTGTGCTCTGCTAGTATGGACTTTGAGAACCATACATCACCTCTGTACCATGATGAAGCAACAGAGGACTTTATGAACCTCACTGTGGTCAAAAGGAAGAAATAAGAAACAAAACAAATTTTTGGGAAAATGGAAACATGTGCAATACTTCTCAGACTAGCAGTCTTTATAGATGTAAAGTCACTTTTCTAGCTTGGGAACATTAACATAACCATGTTTGGTATTGGGACTGAATTCAGGTCAATAAACATTCATTCACTAAGCACCTATTATGTGAAGGAAAATGCTACAAAGAAAAAAATAAAACTAGTCCTGCCTTCAGGGAGTTGACATTCTCCTGGGGCAACACGTAAAGATTCTGAAAAACTTTTTTTTTCCTAGAGACTCCCTGCCTCCCCCCAGCTCCCCAATATTTCTATCTCTCTCCATCATTTCCTTTCTTACTTTTGGGCCTTCACATCAGTTTCTTCCTCTTTAAAGTGAGCTGGTTTGGACAATGATCAACGGTGTCAAACTCAAATGGAAATAGATCCTTGTAGGCCACATATTGATTTAGAAAACCACAAAGTAACATGATCTATGTTGTATTTTTATTTATTTTGTTAAATATTTCCCAATTACATTTTAATCTGGTTGCACCACGCTAAGGAAATCTCCTGTGAGTCTGACACCTCTGACCAGATGATTCTAATAACCCCTTCTGGCTTTGAGATGCTGTGGTTCTAAGACTCTATGACTAACATGGACAGATGGGAGAGGTGGAAGACCTTGGAATTCTCATGTCTCCAGCTTCTGAGAGGTGTTTATGGTCTTAAAGGAGGTACAATCAATAGTGGAGTGCTCGTAGTTCTCTTTATCTTCTTTGTTCCCCTCTTGCTCTATACCATCCCAGTCTTAAGGGGGAAATGAGAGTCCTTGTTCTTGGAGGAGCCCTCTGACTGATGGAAGAGACATGAACTCCACCATACTGAGTTACTGTTTATTCTTGATTCTCAGAAGAGGACCAAGACATCAGGAAGATAATGCCATGACTTGCAAGTGAATTGGATTTAAGTGAGGGAGGGCTATGTAAAGTCACCAGCCTCATTTTCTCCTCCAGAGCCATCTGAGTCCAGTGGCCAGATACAGATCAGGATGACGGGAGATGGCCCCTACTTTACTGGGACACTTTGATGTAATGAGGAAGATGGTCTCTATGCCCCAATTCTGAAGAAGTGAACCCTGATTCTCTGCCCTTCCCAATTCCTGGGGATTCAGAATGTACCTAGCACTACCTGTCATGTTCGTTAAGGTTAAAGATCTTCTCCATTCATTAACAGGTTTCACCTGAAGTCCATTAAGGGAAGCTTTTATTAATTTCAACAAGGCAATGGGTTATGAGGGTCGTGATTCCCTCCGGTTTGGGTGAGTTTTTACTTGGGGGCTTACTCTTTGGAAGAAGGTTCATATGCCAGATGAGACTCTGAGTGGCCATTAAGAAGCCCCTTGGCTTTGAAAATCCAGATGTTGGTGCTTCTCTCTGGTAACTATGTATGTATGTAATGGTCAGACAGTTGGATCTGTCTGTTAGTCTGTGATGTATATATTGCTTATGTACAGACAGTTAGAAGCCCTGTCTCTTGGTCTTTATTTCTCTGATTGCATTTTCTCTGTTGGTAATATAATTAGATTGTGGACCCCTCAAAAGTTGCTTTCCTTTTAGAAAAGCAGATCCAAGAACCTGTGCTAGCAGGCCATCCTGGATGTGTCAGGATGCTTGCCTTTATACTACCCTATGAGTGACTATACCTCTACCCCCTCAAGCTTTTACTGATATACTCACAGACCCTTAACCCAGGTGACTCACAGGACGAAGCTTAGGGGAGATGATGTCCAGGAGCAGGCAGAGAGCTTCAAGGATGAGGGACTGTGGGGCAGCACGGCTTCGGGCAGCTGGAGTGACCCCTGATACCAGAGACATAATCAGGTTCTGTGTCTGGTTCATCTTATTCTGTGCCTGTAGATTGGTTTAGAAAAAATTCATTTTGAACTAATGGTCTGATAGGTAGTTCCTTCCCACCTCCCCACCACAAACAGGATCATCTGGGCTCTACAGCAAGGGAAAAAGTCCAATAGTACAGTAGGTTGAAAAAACACTAGGGCCCATGGGGAGGGGGTGGGAATGTCAAACATGTACCCTCTGGTAAAGATGGGGGCAACTGCTATGTTATCAGCATAGTGCAGGGGGGAGAGATTCTGTAGGGTTTTGTTTTGTTTTGTTTTTTAAGCTGGTTCTTAAAATTGGCTGGGGGAAGGGGAATGTGAGAAAGGGATGGTCAGGATTCATTCCAGGAAGGAGACCACTGGAAAGGGCTTAAAGGGCTCCAGAAATCAGAGTTCCCAAGAGCTGTTTGATGGTGTCAAGGGCAAATTACATGGGGAGATGATATAAATACCTCTTCTCTATTTCCAAGATCCCCAACCCCTTCTTGACTCATCCTCAGCCCATGAATCTGTTACTAGAGGCAAATAAGCTATGGTTAAGTTTTTTTATTTTTATGCGGATAGAAGGTGTAGGGTACTGTACTGGGGGAAGAAAGATTCTATCCAGCTGTACCCTCTTAACTAGGGAGTATAGCAGAAAGAAATTTGAAAAATTTAGAGCAAAAAAGTCTTGGACTTGGAGTCAAATAGATGTTATCTCTAATATCAGCAAAAAAGAGATAACTTTGCTTGAGATGAATGCAGGTTATGAATAGTCCCTTCACCTCCCCTCCATCTTGAGGGGCTCACACTTGCCTCATGCTGGCTGTTGGGGTAGGAGATCCTAGGGATGCTGTTGGCTGCGAAGAGAAGGTGGAAGGCGACAGGAAGGAAAGGGAAGTATCTCATAAGCTGGAAGTTCTGCCCATGTCGTACAGTCTGGTCCAGGATATCTTCAAATATCAACCAATCCATGGCAGTACACACAGAGTTTAAGGTGGGATCTTTGAGCTTCATATTTAGGAAGTTGTCATAGAGGCCCTGCAATGGATGAGATCAAAGTAAAAACTCAGAGGGCCTGAGTTTTAACTCACTTCAAAGGGCAAGGTGTAGGGGTCGGGGGGAGTGGCATATTATACACACTTTCTTTTCTCATTCCCTTCCCATTCTAGGCCCTCACGCATCATTTTCCTCAGGACTACTGTAATAGAAGTCTCCCCATCCTTCAAAGTTGGCAGATGGCATTTTTCAAACACAGCATGGACCACATCACACTTCCCTCCTGGAAGCCCTGCATTGTTTTCTACTGCCTGGAGCAGTGGCTTCCAAAGTGGGGGCCACAACATGGACACCACCAATTATAGGAATTTATCTCCAACACAACCACACCAACCCTTATCCCTCAACATTCCCCAACTTGACTTACTCATCTTGATACACAAATCCCCAATCTCACTGTTTCTGAGGCTGAGTTGGTTGCTTAGAGCTGGTATAATCTAACTGCTACCTGGGAACCCATCACAGCAGCTGCATAGATACAATGGGGAAAACTCCCCCTGTTCCCTGTCCTCCAGACTTCCCCTTATCCATTCTCAGATTGCCCAGGGTCCATGGCAGGCCCCCATGGGCAATGACTAGTGTCAGTCTGGCTCTAGTCTTTGTATTTTGGGAGTCCCACAGGACAAGTGGGCATGGATGAATTACAATCTGCCCCCGGAGACTTCTTTACATTTTCTTTCCACCCAAACCTACCCATCTTCTGAACAATGAACCACCATGCTTCCAACTCCCTGGGTTTACAACCTCAGCATCATCTTCAGCTCCTCCTTCTCTCTCATTCTATTTATCCAATCAGCCACCAAATCTTGTCACTTCTCCCTCAACAACATGATTTGTATCTGTCTCCTCTGCTGCAGCTCAGGAGGACAATAGCATCTCTCTCCTGTGCTATCATAGCAGCCTTCTATTTAATGCCAATAGAACCCTGCCTCAAATTTCTCCTAAGTCCAATTCATCTTCCACACAGCTACCAACGTGACTTTATATTCCATTAGCTCCCTAATGAGGATCAAATATTATTTCATCTTTATCTCATCCTTTTAAAAATGTCTATTTTAGTGTTGTTTCCCAAATATACATTATTTATATAAAATATATGCATAAAGGAGATCAAAAATTTTGCTCAAAAGACAAATGCTTGAAAATATATCTTTTGATGGGAATATTTGATTAAGAAATTTGATTTGATTGGTTAAATATTGATTAAGAAAGATTGAAAACCACTGGCCTGGAGGATACAAGCCAAATTCCTTAGCTTGGCATTCAAGGCCTCCTACAAGCTGTCTCCACCCAATCCCTCCAGCCTTATTCACAAAAGCACTCTTGACCCAGCTCTCAGACCAACAACAGCTAGTTGTTTCATAAATGTTCTGTACGTGGTCATATGGGAGAACTCAGCACGGAAATATGGTAGGGCTTAGAGCAGACCATCCCTGCAAATAAAAACAGCCCAGAGTTTAGGTTCTGTGCGGAGTGAAGAAAGATTTGCTATAAAAGAAGAACATATGATCTTAAGCCTAGATTCTTTGCAAAACCCTCATGTACATGGCTACAGTTACAGTTAAGATAGAAGAAAAAGGCAGCTATGCATCTCGGTGGGTAGAGTTAGGAAGACCTGAATTCAAATCTGGCCTCAGACACTTACTAGCTGTGTGACCCTAGGCAAGTCACTTGACCCGTTCACCTAGGTTACTCAGTGGATAGAGTGCTGGGCTTAGATTAAGAAAGAACAGAATTAAAATCTGGTCTCAGACACTTGCTGGGTGATCCTAGGCAAGTCACTTCACCCTGTTTGCCTTAGTTTCCTCATCTGTAAAATGAGCTCAAGAAGGAAATGGCGAACCACTCCAGTATCTTTACCAAGAAAATCCCACGGACAGTATTGGCGTGATATGGTCCATAGGATCACAAAGAACAACACAGACAGAAGGAGTCTGAAAGAGACATTTAAAAGCACACTAATCTGTTTTTCCATAACCAACAAGTACATCAATGCTGTCACAAGTCATAGCTTACCTCCTGCCCCATTTTCCCTTTAGTATTGGATGGGCAGCAAGAATACCCTGCATATAACTGATAGGAGCTTGACCTAAATTGTAAGAAATTCACTTTTAAATGTGATTTGCAGAATGTTTCCATCATAGTACAGTGGATAGAATACTGAACTAGGAATCAGGAAGACCTGAGTTCATAAATTCAGCCTCAGACATTTACTATCTAAGTGACCCTGAGCAAGTCACTTTAACCCTGTTTGCCTCGGTTTCCTCATCTGTAAAATGAACTGGAGAAGGAAATGGCAAATCACTCCAATTTCTCTGCCAAGAAAACCCCAAATGGGGTCATGAAAAGTCAGACATGACTGAAATGAATGGCAACAACTGCCCAGGGCTGTTGTGAGGACCAAGTAAAGTAACTGTAGAATGTTTAGCACAGCGCTTGGTACAGAGAAAGCACCGTTTAAATGTTAGCTATCATTATTAATATTACTAAAACTGTGTGGGACATTCATACTAACAGTGAGTTATCAAAGGCACTTTTAAGATTTGACAAATTTTATATTTATATTCTTCACAACAACCCTGTGGGCATTATGCCCCAGTTTGTAGAGGAGGAAAATGTGGCTCTGTGGCCCAGAGAAAGAGGAAACGCTAAAGGTTTGTATGAAGGGTTTTCTGAAACCCAGGTCAAGGTCACTCTCCTTCCTATTATACAATGCTGCCTTGTAAGTAAGACTCAAATAACTCATGAGCCCGATAGCTGAACATGACCATTTTCATTCACTAAAGTGTTCAAAATTTATTGTAATTCTGTCTGAGGTGACAGTGTTAGGACACTGCTGTAGTTCCCCGCAATGAGAGTATCTCATCCTACCCCAGAGGAAGAGGGCTTAGCACCTGCTCATCTTTCCAGGAACAAGAGTTTAACAAAAAATCTAAAAAACAAAAAACATAAAAAAACAATAAACTGGGATTCCACGTGTGCTTTTGCATCATTACCCAAATCCTTGCCTTAGCTCACCTGCATTATCAAGTCCCAAAATTAATCCTCCAAAACAAACCCAGGGCTCAATCCAGAGGTTTCCTGGAAGCCCAGAGGGACAGTTTCCTGTACAGACCCACACATACTGGCTTGTTAATCTAAAGCCGCTTTAGGGGAGAGAATCCCTAGCTCACCAAGGACATGGTTACTGATGACACTGAGAAGCAACAGAATTACCAAACCAATTAACCCTTCACACGGAAGCAGTGTAGGGGGAATGGACAGGTGCTGAACTTGGAAGTCAAGAGACCCAAGTTCAAACCCCAACAATGCTACTACCAATGTGACCTGAGGCTAGTCCATTCACCTCTCCTGGCCTCAGTTTCTCTGTAGAATGAAGGTTATAACACTTGCCTGGCTTTTTGCTCACCGTATTTGTCTCTGGAAAAACAAGCAGCAAAGGACAGCTTCCTACAGCTATGAAGACTGAATTACACTAGAAAAGTTCTGGCACTTCAGAGGCAAAAACACTAGGGCAATGTGGAAGGTGGTTTTACCTGGGTCACCTTCTCATGATCTCCGGTAGAAGTGGTAATATGCAGGATATGGTGGAACCTCTGGGATGAGGTGTTTAGAGGACCCCTACCCAGAGGGCCACCGTCACCGTCAAGGAGAGTCTGGTCTGGCAGAAAGACATCCTGGCCAATGCGTTGCCTGGGGATGCCAAAGAGAGAGCTAGTCACCCTGCCTTTGCCTGATTCCAGATGCTACCCTCTCAAAACCCTCCAAGCAAAATTACCTTTAATTCTATTTAAATTCTCCCCACCTTTGTGGAAAGCTTATCATAGCAAGAGGCCTGGATTGCAAGTCCAGAGACCTGGATTCCATGTCTGGCATTAAACTATCTATGTTAACCATGAACAAGTCCCTTCTCTCTGGGGCTCTGTAGAACAATGGTTTCAGAGGTTTCTTCTAGGTCTGCTAAGTTATATTCCATCACCCAAAGTGTCTTTCACTTCTGACATTCTCCAGTCTTCTTGTGGATGTGAATCGAGAAGCATCTAGGACACTCTGATAGCAGCAGCAAGAAGGAACCAACAGAGTCAAAATATAATAATGATAAAAGCACAGCTGTGGTGTAGTATATACACACAGCTGGGGAGTAGTGGAAAGAGTCTTTGATTTGGAGCCAGGGAATATGGCTTCCATCTTGGCTGCGCTGCTTGGGAAAGCCATCTCTCCTCTTTGGGCCTCAGTTTCTATACTCCTAGTATAAGGAGGTATTGTTGATCAGGGTTTTTCAGCCTTTTTTGTGTGTGTCAAGGAGCCCTTGGGCAGTCTGGTGAAGTCTCTAGACCCCTTCGCAGAATGTTTTAAATGCATTAAATAAAATAGGTCTACAGAGGAAATCAATGACATTGAAATGCGATGATCAAAATATTAGAACAACACACAAATCCCCCCAAAAATAAGTTTATGGACCTCAAGTGAAAAACTTCTAAGGTCTCTTTCAGGTCTAACTTCCTATGTTTTGTATTCTAAGGTTCCATTTGTGACATGCTGCAATTCTGAGAAACATTAACAAAATACCGACAACATCAAGAAATGACAGTGATGAAGGGAGGAGACAGAATTATAGAATTAAATGTAGACAGAAGAATTGTGATGGGAAACTCCTGAGCCAGCCTGTGGTTGTTTATCTGAAGGCAGAAACAACTCTACCCTGTGCTTCAATGGTCCCTGAAGGTATCGCTGGATTGAAATGTTGGAGAATTTTGGATAACATTTCCTCTACCTACCAAGTGCTTTGCAAACCTTTAAAGCACTATGTAAATGTTAACTGTTACCATCATTGTTTCATGGGTAGACTTGAATTCAAAATGACAATTTGGTTCAGTCCCTTGTCTGAGGCTAAAATGACTTGTCCAAGGCCAAAAGGAAGGGAAGGTGAGAGGATTAGAACCCAGATCACCTGCCTCCTAGATGACATCTATTTAAATGAATATGATGAACTGAGAAAAAGTTGTATTTTGTTTTGTATCTTGTTTATGGAAGAAAGGGAAAAGAGGAACGAAAAGAAAGATGGAAGAAATTTAAAAAGGGAGGGAGAGGAAGGAATGAAGGAAAGGAATAAAAAAAGGAAAGACAGAGGGAAAAGGAAGGAAGAAGGGAGTGGAGAAGGAAGGAAAAGAAATGAAAGGAACAGAAGGGAGGGAGGAAGAGAGGGAAGAGGGAAAGGGGAAAGAAAGGAGGAAGGGAAGGAGGGATGGAGGATGAAAGGAGGAAGAGAATGGAAAGTGCAAAGGGAGGAAGGAAAGGGAGGAAAAGAAGACAAAAGAAAAGGAGGTTCTTAATATATTTTAGAAAGATTTCCATCCGAAATGGTAAAAATCAAAAAACACTTGTGAAACCTAAAGGAGTGATATTTAGTTAACTAGAAAATTCTCTTATTAGTGACTCAGGTACAATTGGCTAACCATGTGGTAGGAGGAACAGGGCACTGCTGTCTTAATATTAGACTAATGTTGCCACGTACAGCCAGGATGGTGACGGGCATGGGGATGGGTGACTTGGGGGTTGCTGTAAAGGGCGACATCTGGTGGTTGCACGGCTAATGGTCTCTGCATATACCAGGCACGTGAAGTCAGGTGTACAGGAGATGTAATCACTCTTGATAGGTATCTGGCTCCAATTGTACTCAGTGCTTCCTCCCTATCTCCATTTGTTTCCTTGCTCATAAATAAAAGTCTTCACCTGGTAGCCGGGAATGCCAGGTATTCCCTAGAGAAGTAGTTCTTAGCCTTTTTGGGGGGCTATGGATCTCTTAGTCTGGTTTCACAAAAACTTCTCAAAATAATAGTTTTAAATGTACAAAATAAAACATAAAATTACAAGGGATACCAATTATTGGCCTTATCCAAATCACTTAACTTCTCTTGGGTCTGGTTCCCTCATCTGTTAAATGAAGGGGGTGGGCTCATTGACCTATAAGTCTCCTTTTGGCTCTATCATCCTATGATTCAAACCCAAATACTGTGCCTGACTCTAAGCTACTAGTGTCCCGCTGGATTCGATTGTGCTGTATACATACATACATACACAGGTAAGGAGATCAAAGGAAGCTTTCCATGGCAATTCCCAGCACCGGGGTCCTGAAGCCCTCCAGGATCTCTGTGTTCCCATTCCCACACTCTCCAACACTCCCAATCCAGACACACAGTTACCTTTGAATCTTGGGCAACTGAAATATTTCTTGCCAAATGGAAAACAGTCCCTTCTTCTGGTCCTTCAGGCCGATGCTCATGTTCTGCACCATCTTTGAACTCAGCTCCTTCTGGCCCTGGCCATACAGGAACTAGGCATCCACCATCCAGAGGAGATGGGGAAGCAAACACATACAGAACATGAGGAAGGAACGATTCAAATGAAGGCAGGATGCAAACTTGAAATTTGATATTTTAGGGCACTAATTTCAATAACTTGGCTTCCCAAAATCCTGGTGCTATTCCATTATTTTTAAAGCTCAAAAAATATTAAGATGGAAGGAACCTTAGGCTCTACCTCAACCATTGCTAGGTCTGTATCCCAAAGAGATCAAAGAAAGAGGAAAAGGATTCATATATAGAAAAATATTTGTAGCAGTTTTTTTGTGGCAGCAAAGAATTGGAAATTGGTGTGTTAACATCTCGGCTAATACATGAACTTCGGCCTCCCACCCCCCAAGTCAAGGGCTCTGCCATGGGTCTCTCCTAGCTTTCTAGAAGGGTTTGGAGAAAACCTCTAGTTAGTCTTACGATGGGTTATTAAAGGATAGAGAGAATGCCTGAGACATGTCCCTAACTATAGGATTGATCTACTTTGGGTCCTCCCATCAGAAATACAATGTGTGAGGCCCATTACAGGGAAGTAAGAAACCTGCCATATTCTGGTGGATGGTGGAAAACCTAGAGAAGACTCCAGGCTTGAAAGAGGCCAACGAAAACCTGGCCAAGGACAAGAACTACCCAGTGTTGCCATCACCTACAGAGAGAGGGGACTATTTCAGTGCAGTGAAAACTCTCTACCCACCCCCCCAAGCCTGGAAGTCACCACCAACGTTCTCTGTTTTGGGTTTATACCTGCAGGGTGTTTATGCAGGAGCGGATATCATTCTCTGTCTTCTCACACAGCATCATGAGGGTACCAGCATCTGCTTTCATTCCCTGCCGCAAGGAGATCTAAGGCAAGATAATATTGGGTGTTAAACTTCCTCACTGGGTTTATGCTCTCCCAGGATCAGGCCTGGGGCAGCTAGGTTGCTTCAGAGTGCACACAGAGTTCCAGGCCTGGAATCAGAAACTCTCATCTTCCTGAATTCCAATCTCAGACACTTAACAGCTGTGTGACCCTGCACTAGTCACTTAACCCTGCTTACCTCAGTTTCCTTATCTGTAAAATGAGCTGAAACCCCAAACAGGGTCATGAAGAGTTGGACACAACTGAACAGCAACAAAGGATCAAGTTTATGTCCGTAAGATGGGAGAGCTAAGGGGAGGCAGACCTCCTCCTCTTCAGGAAGCTTTCCCTAAAACCATCCCACTTCCTTTTCCTGACTTGCCTAGACCACCTTGGTCTATTCATCAACCACCCTATTGCTTTATTTCTTCCCCTGAAACAACCCACAGATTATTCCCCATTGCCCTATGGTCTCTTTTCAGGTCCTCCACTGGTAGCAGCTAACATGTCCTACAGAAATACAGCAACTTGTTGAGTAGCACTACCTTTACTGAGAAAACCAAGAAATGATAAGACATTCAGTAGGTGTGGCATGTATAGATAGAGCATTTATAAAGTGATTATTTTGTGCCAGGCCAAACTCAGGAAAACAAATATGAACCAAAAAAAAAAGTCCCTATCCTCAAAAAAAAATTTTTATTCTATTGGGGGAAGACAACATGTAGAGGGGAAGTTGGTAAGTGGAGGCTGGGGAGAGAAGGGTACCTGCTCACCCAGGGCAAGATGGTAGACATAAAAGACAATGTCTTAGACTTTAAGCACAGAGAATCCAAGTCTGTGCAAGTCTTGGATGGCCCTGTTGAAGACGGCTCTCCACAATGATGATTTCTTTTATTCCAATGCAGATAATCCACTGAGAAGGTAATCATGAGGCAGCTCTGACAGCTGGCCAACAACTCCAGAAAGCCAGGCCCTGCTCTAAGCCACAGGGACAAAGCTGAGTAGAGGCTCTGTGTCTAATTTCCAGGATCAGGGGCAGCACCAACCTTGGGCTTGGCCCCTCTGCCTTTCCCTTAATCAAGATACTGACCTCATTCAATCTCTGCACCAGCCGGGAAGGCAGAGTCTGTGGGAACTGGAGGAGGAACGCCTGCTGCTTCAGCTGTCTCAGAGAAGGTGTGTATCTATTCAGGAACAAATGAGATATTTGTAAAGCTCTTAGCACAGTGTCCACCACATATGAACTGTTTGTTAGGGGATGTGGGGAGGTGGAAAAGGAAAAACTGATTCAAAACAGAGGCTCTATTGAAGAAGGCTCTGATGATATAGAGTAAATCATAGGATGAGCACATCATAGATGGAAGAGACCTTAGAGGTGATCTGGTCCAACCCTCTCATTTTACAGATGAGGAAACTGAGGCCTACAAAAGTCAAATATCTTATGTAAGTTCACACAGCGGTGGAGCTGGGGTTTGAAACCAGGTCCTTTGACTCCATGTTCTTTCCATTGTACCATATGCCTGAATGAGGAGGGCAGTCAATCCTCAACAATGCCAACCCCAACCACCGAAGATCTGTGATAACTGAGCTCTTGGATAGTGGACTCTTGTTAAATAAATAGCTTTGTTTTATCATGCACTGCACTAAGTAATCACAAGGCACTTTTCAATGATCC
Organism: Bettongia penicillata ogilbyi; assembly: GCA_023548195.1. Lineage (NCBI taxonomy): Eukaryota > Metazoa > Chordata > Mammalia > Diprotodontia > Potoroidae > Bettongia > Bettongia penicillata. The sequence goes on along the minus strand of JAJHZJ010000321.1, from coordinate 5,944,373 downwards.
CAAACTTCTCACTCATGTAGAAGCCTATCTTTTAATACTGATACTCTCTCAAATGGCATCATATCACCATAAATCATGGAAGGTCTTGGTCTTAGAAGAACCAGATCTGAGGGTGACACAGAAAACTCAACGGAAAGACCCACAGGCAGGTCTAAGAAAGACGCAGCACTACTTCTAACAATGACTTGAGCATCAGAAGTACAAGGAAGGATGTTAATTATGAAAGATATTTATGACTGGGAAAGGAGGTGGGCCAGTTGTGTTAGGAAGGTGAAGGATCAACAGGTAGACAGCCAAAGTATTATACTGGCATTCATGATGTATTGGAAGAATATGAAGAAGGCCTTCGGTACCTCAGGCTTATACAAAGACTGAGGCAAGAATCCTACAGGATAGGAAGGGGTGGATGGGTTAAAGTTTATATCTACAGGCATTTTTAGATAATGCAGGCCATTTAGATAACATAGGAGGAGTCCCTTATTCATGAACTAATGACTTCAATCCCTAGTCAATTGCACGTAGTAGAAAGAGCCTTGGACTAGATAATTTCTGATATCTCTTCCATTTATGATTCTCTATGTTCTATATCTTCCTCCTCAGCTCTTGGCACATTGAACCGTCTCTTATAACAAACAAAATCAAGCTAAAACAACCAATATAGTGACCACATCTGACCATGTATGTGACATTGTGTTCCCATAGTTTTTCAGTCAGAGGACCTAGAACAGTTCTAGTGCCACCATTTTGAATAACATCGGAGCTGAAAGAGTTCTTAGAAATCAAGTGCAACATTCCTGTTTTACAGAGCAAGGCACGGAAAAGAAAGGTACCACAGATACTCACTGGTCATTGCAGATACAGATAATGGGCCGCAGCAAGAGGCCCCCTTCTTTCTTTCGTTTCTTGCCACCCCCAGCTGCTCCTCCTGTGGTCTCCACCTCTCCCACATCCTTACGATTAATGATGCTAAGTAGCACATTGATGGAGGGCTGGAAGGAGGCAGAGAAGTATATGAATGACTGACTGGACTCCAGCACATGGGGACATGATATAAAACAGAACACATTTCTCTGGAATAACACCTATACTTCGGGGTGTACTGGTAAATGTTTAACAACCAACTCTCTGGGGGAAAAATGTATGTAGGACACACTTTAAAATTTAATCTTTACTGTTAATATTTTCTTCAATCAACAAAACAGTCAAGTCTAGCCCTGACTTGTAGGATTTCCCAATTTCTGAAATACAAATGCTCACACTGAAAATTGAACAATTAGTTCTTTTTTTTTTTTTCTTTAACGTGTGCACTTTTATTTGAACTGGTCTTAAGTCAGTGTACAGGTAAAGCTCCTCCCCTCCCCCAAGTACTGGCACCAATCTCATAAAACTCGCAGGGAGACTGTGAAGTCTTCATTCACATCTATGTTGGGGGCAGGGAGGGAATTTAGGGGGCCATTCAATATGGCTGACAATTTAAAAAAAAAAAAGGAACAAGTATTAAGGCAGAAGATACAAAAAGTTTTTTTAAAGGATTACATTAATTTACATGTAAAGCAATACTAGTACCTTCCCCCTCCCCCCCTCCCCATCTGGATTTGTTACTTAGCTCCTTTTATGGAGCTCATTACTCTGTAACAATGCATTATACAACATTTGGAATGACTATTAAAAAAAAAAAACACACAAATGTACAATCACGAGTCCTGAAGACGCACTGTAGAACTTTGGGGATGTTTGCCTCCAACATACTTAGACTGCTCATCACCTTCACCGTTCCAGTTTTTAAATCCTGAGTCAAGCGCCAAAAAAACCAAAAAAAACCAAAAAACCAAAAAAAACCAAAACAAAACAAATAAAGCCATGCCAATCTCATCTCTTTTTTTGGGCAATTATCATGTCACACCCTTTTGACCAAAAAAACCCAAAACAAAACAAAAAAAAAATAACAAAAACACACAGTCCATTTAGAAGCATTTGCGGTGGACAATGGAGGGCCCAGATTCATCATACTCCTGTTTGCTGATCCACATCTGCTGGAAGGTGGAAAGAGACGCCAGGATGGAGCCTCCAATCCAGACAGAGTATTTGCGCTCAGGTGGGGCAATGATCTTGATTTTCATTGTGCTGGGAGCTAGGGCTGTAATCTCCTTCTGCATCCTGTCAGCAATGCCTGGGTACATGGTGGTACCACCAGACAATACGGTATTGGCATACAAATCCTTACGGATGTCAACATCACACTTCATGATTGAGTTGAAGGTAGTTTCGTGGATTCCACAGGATTCCATACCTAAGAAAGATGGCTGGAAGAGAGCTTCTGGGCACCGGAACCTCTCATTGCCAATGGTGATAACCTGACCATCAGGGAGCTCATAGCTCTTTTGCAGAGAGGAGCTAGATGCAGCAGTAGCCATCTCTTGCTCAAAGTCTAGGGCGACATAACACAGCTTCTCCTTGATGTCACCCACGATTTCCCTCTCAGCTGTGGTAGTGAAACTGTACTCTCTCTCAGTCAGGATCTTCATGAGGTAGTCCGTCAGATCACGGCCAGCCAGATCCAGACGGAGAATGGCATGGGGAAGGGCATAACCTTCATAGATGGGCACAGTGTGGGTCACACCATCACCGGAGTCCATCACAATACCAGTGGTACGACCAGAGGCATACAGGGACAGAACAGCCTGGATGGCAACGTACATGGCTGGGGTGTTGAAGGTCTCAAACATAATCTGAGTCATCTTCTCTCTGTTGGCTTTGGGGTTCAGGGGGGCTTCTGTGAGCAGCACAGAGTGCTCTTCAGGGGCCACACGGAGCTCATTGTAGAAAGTATGATGCCAGATCTTCTCCATGTCATCCCAGTTGGTGACAATACCATGTTCAATGGGGTACTTCAGGGTCAGAATACCTCTCTTGCTCTGAGCCTCATCCCCCACGTAGCTGTCTTTCTGGCCCATACCCACCATCACACCCTGATGTCTGGGGCGCCCAACAATGGAGGGGAAGACGGCCCGAGGGGCATCGTCTCCGGCAAAGCCAGCTTTGCACATGCCAGAGCCATTGTCAACAATGAGAGCAGCAATATCATCATCCATGGCGAACTTTGAAGTGGCAAGTATAAACCCTTAAGAGAGAGAGGAGGTGGTGCCGCACCTGGAGGCAGGGGAGGGCAAGTGCACGCTGGGTGGGAGAGCTCACAGCTCTGAACAATTAGTTCTCAAGAGCCAATCTGAGCTGGCTCCAGCATACCCTTCCTTGTACGCCACTCCTATTCTCCTATCCCAGGACACTGCCATGGGTGGGAAAGGGGAAAGAAGAAATATAGTAACAACAACAACAAAAAAACTTATAAAGGATGCAGGTCTGGAACTTTTGGCCTAAATCTGAGCCACATCCATTTCCCCTTTGTGAACTCTGCAGGTAAAATGAATGCTAATTTGTCTGCTTCTTGAAATGATGGGAATACTGTGACTTTTACTTGATAGTGGTTGTCTCACAGTAGAGAGAGGAAAAGGAAGGTGAGTTAGCAGAATAAAAACATGGTGATACAAGTGAGTCCCAACCAACTCAATGTTCCACCAAGAGGCTTCCTGACTGACTAGGAATGAACCTGGGATTACAGAATGGTCCAGCATGCTCAGGTGGGTGAGTTCCATGTTTGGCTTGGGTGTGTTCTGGAAGGAGGGATGGAATCTTAACCTAGGGGCCTGGGGAGATAAGAGAAAGCAGAGGCCTAAGAACTATAGATCAGATGGAATGACAAATGTGGACGCCTTCTTTAAAAAAATGTTTCACTTTATGTGGGAAGAACCCCTGGCACTTTTTTACTACTGTTCAGGTGTTTTTCAATTCTGTCTCACTCTTTGTGATCCCATTTGGGGTTTTCTTGGCAAAGATACTAGAGTGATTTGCCATTTCCTTCTCCAGCTTGTTTTACATATGAAGAAACTGAGGCAAATAGGATTAAGTGATGTGCTGAAGGTCATACAGCTAATAAATGTGTGGGGCCAGATTTGAATTCATGAAGATATCTGATTCTGACACTCAATAGACTGTACCACCTAGCTATCTTGGCACTTGGGGGAAAATACATTCCAAATTATCTCATAAGCCATTCACATATTCCATCTCTCACACACCCCATGTCTGTGAGATAGCTGATGGGGACAATGGGTCAAGCTGCTGCCAGGGACTAAGGTGTTGTCTCTGACTGAAGTTCACCGGTCTACATGCGGACTTTGGTCCCATGAGCATAGTACGGTAACTACCAGGTAACTGGTCCAGACAGTTTGCACCCACACCCTACTGGGGGCCTGTGGAGAGTCAAGGATTTGGTCACAGAGTAGCCTAAAAGTTCTTCCAAAGCCAGTCGTACCGTGGGCGCACCATCTATTTCATCAATGATCAAGCAGTTGGGTTTCCCCTTGGCTCCCAGTACTGACTCCATCTGTGTAGCTGCTTCAATTCGAGTCTTGAAGACCTCAGGACTGCGGTCGTCGCTGAAAGAGAATAAGCCCAAAGCCTTCACAGCAGCAAAGAATTATGAGTTGGGAGGAGACCTGCCTTGAGGCCAAGGACTGACTACACCATGCAAGGTGACATTAAGAAGTCCTTCCTGTCGCTAACATAAACATAATTCTCTCCTGTTGATGACCCAGGTAATGAAAAAAACCCAGAACAACCCACCAGACTTGGGAATTGAAAGGTCTAGTTTTAGATCAAGATTCTAATTACTTATCAATAGCAAGACATTGTGAGCCTTGGTTACCTCAGCTCTGAAATACATATAATGGTATTTGCACAAAACCATCTCACAGGCTTGTCACGAATAATAGTAAAGACAGTTAGAAGGCACATAACACGTTAAGGTTTGCAAGATGCCTTATCTATGTTATTTCACTTGATCCCTACGACAACCCTGGGATAGAGATACCATTAGTACTCCCATTTCACATATGAGTAAAGTGCGGCTGAGGCCAGTGATCTGTCCCATTTCACACAGCCAGTAAGTGTACTTGGCAGGATTTGAACCCAGGGTCCATGACTCCAAGTCTAACACTCTATCCAGCATCATGTGCTGTCCATCACGCAAGCTCTCTTCTTAAAAATCATTTTCTTAGTCTCAGAAGTCCTCCCCTACAGAATTGTTCTTTTGAAATTTCCTGCCCCTCCTCCACTCACCTGGCATTCATCTCCACCACACTGTACCCAGCATGCTTGGCAATCACATGTGCCAGGGTGGTTTTCCCCAGCCCAGGTGGACCACACAGAAGAGCTACCTGTAGTCAACAGGGGACAGAAAAATACACTGAAACCCCGTATGGGCTTCCAAGGCCTAGTATCACCCTACCACCTTTGACTCCATGAAGTCCTCCTTGATTAAATCCAACCCCACCCTCCTACCCTCTTTCCCTCCCTTCCTCCCTCCCTCCTTTGCTTCCTCCCTCCCTTCCTCCCTTCCTTCCTTCCTTCCTTCTCTCCTAAAGGACTTATAGTCAGCACCACACAGCTCTACGCCTGATAAAATACCACAGAGCACTGTTTTCTGTTTGGGTTTTGTGAGTGAATTTTGTCCTCCCTACTAAAGTTCCAAGTCCAAGATGCACTTGGAAATGGAAAGGGCAGAGGCTGGGGTACTAGGGAAGCCTGGGTTCTAGCACTGGCTCTGCTAGTTAAGCTCCGTGACCTGGGGCAACTCAATGTAATTCTCTGGGCCTCAATTTGCTCATCTCTAAAGCAGGGAAAACAAGACCTGCACAGCCTTCCTAGAAGAACTGTGATGAGCAAAGTTCTTTACAAGCATGAGGGAACTGAGAGTTATCCTCCTACTATATTGATTGGTTAAAGATTTTCCCCCTTTTTCATATGCAAAAGATCACCCCTCCACCCAACTAAAGAAATAATAAACATAAAAGATTTCCTCTCAGCTTCTGTCCAAATGATCACAGATTTGGATGAGCAATTAACGGGGTGAGAATCAGAGAGGTCGAATGGCTGCTACCACCTGTGCGACCTTGGGAAAAATCACTTCATCTTTCTGGGCCTCAGTTTGCTCATCTGTAAAATGATAGGGTTGGGCTGTTGTTATTCAGTCCCGTCTGACTCTCCTTGACCCCATTTAGGGTTTTCTTGGCAAAGATACTGGAGTGGTTTGCCATTTCCTTCTCCAACTCATTTTACCAATGAGGAAACTGAGCAAACAGGGTTAAGTGACTTGCCCAGGGTCACAAAGGGTCTGAAGGTTGGACTAGGAAGTCTCTGAGGTCCCATCTAGCTCTAAGTCTACAATCTTAATAAGGAATTTCTGGGGATTTTGGAATGAAATAACTCATTTACAAACTGCTTTAAGCTTTGCAAAGTGTTGACAATCCTGGGAGTTTAGGCAATACAAATTCTATCATCTCCACTTCACAGAAGAAAGTGAGGGTGACAGTCACACAGTGAGATTTGAACCTGGTCTCCTGACACAAAATATGGTCCTTTCCATTACACTAGGCTAGACTGCTAGGAGTGAGTGTCTTGGGGAGAGTGGAGAATGCCACTCTGGTACTTGGTCATCTCCCTACACTATGTCAGTCTTCCCAGAGGGACCTCAACAGGTCCCCACCATTCCCTGGAGTCTGAGTCCTCACCTTATATTTGGGCCTGTTGTTCTGATCCAGGTCAGCCTCCAGCATCTCCTCCATCATCTGCTCTTTGGTCTTCCACTTCTGGGGCTCCCGACCAAACTTGGAGGGAGCCCGGGCTGGCGGTTGCTCAGCATTCAGTTTCGGTTTCTTGGCAAGCTTCTCTCTTCCAAACACCACCACGTCCCACAGCTTGAGCCACTTCAGAAGACAGCGGTTTGTGTACTGTGAGGAGGAGAGTGGACACCTTCATGAGTGGCAGAGAAGCAGGGACCAACGCAAAAATTGGCAATCCATGTCCAAATCGTAGACTGTTTTGTGATTCAGTCGTTTTCAGTTGTGTCAGAAGCTCTGTGACCACATTTGGGGTTTTCTTGGCAAAGCTGCTAGAGGAGTTTGCCATTTTCTTCTCTGGCCCATTTTGCAGATAAGGAAACTGAGGCAAATAGGGCTAAGTGACTTGCCCAGGTTCACACAGCTAGTAATTACCTGAGACCAGATTTGAACTTGGGGAGATGAGTCTTCCTGGCTACAGGCCCAGTGCTCTGTGAACTACGGTGCTACCTAGCTGCTGGTCACATAGTCCAACACTGAATTTTACAGATGGGAAAACTGAGATCTGGAGAGGTCATATAGCCAGTTAAGGGCAAAGATGAATTCAGACTCTCTTTCCAGGGCCATTTCTAAGCCAAATGTTGAGTATTGTCATTCTCAGCTTCCAGAGGGGTCATCGTTTGATTCTCCTGTTCCTGGCTGCCAGGAGAAAGATTAAACTACACAAATTGCCCCAAATGCTGGCTCCTCCAATTAGAACATCTCACCAGCAAAGGTCTGCCACTGGTCAATCTCCAAACCCCAAGGAAATGTCTACCACTAGCACCAGACAACTGGACTGCTTTAAACTTCTGGCTCAGCCATTAACTTGCTGGGTGGCCACAGATAGGTCCTAAACCTCTCTGGGTCTGAGGTGCATCTAAAAAATGAGGGGCTTAAACAAGATCCTCTCTAGTTCTATATCTATAAACCTATGATCATAAGCCCCCATCAGTTATCTGGATTTTTCTGTAGCTTTTCCTTTAACCCATAAAATACCCAATTCCCTCCAAGTTCAGTGACCATCATTCTACTGGACCAGGGGTGGGGAACCTGTGGCCTTGAGGCCACATGTGGCCCACAAAGTCCTCAAGCGCAGGCCTTTGATGGAATCAAAACCCCCTAGAGGGCCACATGTGGCCTCAAGGCCACAGGTTCCCCACCCCTGCTAGACAATCTTTCCAGAATTGACAGGACATCAGTGAAATTTGTTTTCTATTCTCACCCCCAACCTCCCAACATATACACAGTTTTTGTGATGAGAAAACCAATCCCATTTTTTGGAAGGAAGACTTACATCATCACTGAGCAACTCCCTGTAGTGCCTGGGGGTGAATAAGTCTACCCAGAGGCTGTGCTGGGAAGAGTCTTGATTTTCCTTGCCCTCCTCTTCCTCCACCTCTTTGGCTCTATTGACATCATGCCCCATCTCTGAAATCTCCCCTTCAGGTTCATTGGCCTCCCGATGCCTGAAAACCAATACAACACCAACAGGTGGTTATCAAACCACCAAGGGTCCATATTCCCAGCTCCACACCCAGCCTGCCTCCTACCTTGGGCACAGGGATGCAGGTTTCCCCTCTTTGGTATGCCATTTTCATCATTTTCATTTTCATCACGACCCAACCATGAACAATGAACATCACTCTGATTTAAGCTTTCCTACTTTGCTGTACAGTGTCTTCTAATTGCATTCATGTAAGTTCTGGGTGTCTCTGACATAGATCAATTCCCAATTATTTATTGTGAATAAAATTTAAAAAAAAAATCTCTTTCCAATGGGTCTTGTTAGCAAAAGAGAAAGTGCGAGGATTTTTGTGTGTTTTATTTTATATCTTGCTATTTGACTTAATCAGTTTTGATTAATTTGTTCACTGATTCTCTAGCACTCTTCAAAGTAAATCATCATACCATCTATTAACAGAGAATTCTGGTATAGTTTGGGGAAAAAGTGCTAGATAGTGAGTCAGAGGACCTGAATTCAAATCTCCCTTCTGATATTTACTCTCTGTGTGACTCAGAGCAAATCATTTACCCTCTCTGGGTCTCAGTCTTCTTATCTGTAAAATGAGGAAATTGAACTAGATAATTTTCTCTAAAATCTATCATGACTCAACTGACCCAGAGCAGGATAAGGGCCAGAAGCTGTTTCTGATGCTGGGAATGTATACCATGAGCTACCCACACGCTCTCACACACTGACCAGAGCACGAACTTTGGTTGGTTGGGTGAGGTTAGCTAGATATAGAGGCTCAGCCTTGGGCAAGGACCCTCACATGAACAGGAGGGAAGAACAAAGGGAATTCTGGAACCAGCATCAGTAAAGTAGAATCCACAGAAGGTCAAGGGACTGAGAGGCAAAGTCTTTCCCTGGATAGACTAGTTATTATGGTGGTTCAGTCATGCCTGACTCTTTGTGACTCCACTTGGGGTTTTCTTGGCAGAGATACTGGAGTGGTTTGCCATTTCCTTCTCCAGCTCATTTTACAGATGAGGAAACTGAGGCAAACAAGGTTAAGTGACTCTCCCAGGGTCACACAGCTAGTGAGACTAAATTTGAACATAGGTCTTCCTGATTCCAGGCCCAATACTCTACCCAGTATGCCATGTAGCTGCCCTAGAAAGATCAGGCACAAAAGCAAATAAACTCACCTGTTCAACATCTCAGTTAGCTTCTCCGATGCTTCCAGAACCCGCCGTCTACGCTGCAAGCAAACAGAAGAGAGGAGTCACAGAATTAGAGCTAGGAGAGATCTTGTACATCATCTGATCTAACTTTCTCATTTTATAGACAGAGTGAGATTTGCCCAAAGGTATACTCAGTTAGGTAGAGGAGTAAAGATTTGAGCCCAGTGCCTTTGATGATGTATCTATCAGTCTTTCTGCTACTCCAAATCAGGATCACATTAAACTTCATGACCCACAAGAATAAACACATCTTGCAGGTTTCACAAAAAATTCAAATTTGGGATTTCAAGCTAGATATTTTAAAGCTGCCTCGAATACATACTATTTTTTGGAGGATGGATCTGGCTGGGAATTAGGAAACTTGGATTCTGATCTTTTCTCTGATTCCATGTGTGACCTTAGACCAAAAAAAACCTCTCCTTGTACTTCTCAAGCCCATGGAGGGAGAGCAAGAGGGGCATCTATGCCAAAATAAATTTCTATTTCTATAGCCATTATAAGTATTTACAAGGTGATTTTTTTCATCCCAGTTCAGTGATATAAGTAAAGCCCTTTTAAGTATTAATAACATAAGAGGGAAAAGTAATATCCCTATTTTACAAATGAGAAAACTGAGACTTCGAGAGACTGACTTGCTTCTGTCAGAAATGGAATGCAAACTGAGGTCTTTTGACTCTTAGTGTTTTGTTTTTGTTTCTTTAAATACTGCTGGGCCAATCTCTCTATCTGGCTTCATCAGTCCTTCTCCCTCCTCCCACCAAGAGTCCCCAAGCAGGAAGACCATTGGACATAGAGCCTTACCTTGTCAGCAACTTGCTCCTTCAAGTAAGAAAACGGCATGCCCAGCAAATGGAGTTGCCCATGTCCACGCCAGGTAGCATCACAGTAGGAGAGCTGGGGGAGACAAGATATGTCTTGACAAGACATAGACATAGCACTTTTATAAAACCCCTTCCCGGAGCCAAACTACAGGCCTTTCCTTCTACGGACTCCCTGCCTCTGCCCCCACCTTCCATTATCATATCCTGGTCATGTAAAGAGGAAATGAATGGCAAATCCATACATATATATATATATGGATGGAAATGAGAAAAATGGTTTAATGAACAATGCTTCTGACCATCTGTATTTTAACAGGGCCAAAGGAATGAGGCTCTAGGGGCCACTGTGATGGGCAAGAACTGGAACATGGGCAATCTCTAGGACTAAAGAGAACATAGGTCAGATCCTATTTGAGCAGCTTCCAAAGAATAGCTCAGATTCTTTTCTTATCCTCTAATTAATTAGGCCATAGAGTTGGGCAAAAATCCAAACTTACTAAGAAGATAAATTGGTGTGAAGAAAGTACTTAATTTTACACAAGAATACTTCCGTTCATATAACAAGAATGTTCCTTTAAGCCATGAGTTATCCTGGTTAATTTAAATTAAGTTTCAAATTCATTTGCAGCTTTTCAGAAAAACCTGACCTGTTACGTAAGAGGAGGCATCCTTGAATGGAGTAGCCAGCACAGTGCTGGGCACAAAGAAAGCCTCAAGCACCAAATGAACTGAATTACTGAATAACAGTTCACCTTCCTCTAGTGTTTTATGGCTTACAAAACCATTTTTTTAAAAATAATTTTGTGAAGTAGGTAAATGCAAATCATCTCTACTTCACAGCTGAGGAAACAGAGGCACAGAAAGGTAAGAAATAATTTGCCCAGGGTCACAAAGTGAGTTAGAAGCGAATTGCTGTCACTCAGCTGCCTTTAGTTGTGTCTGATTCTTTGTGACCCCATTTGGGGTTTTCTGGGCAGAGACAATGGAATGGTTTGCCATTTCCTTCTCCAGCTCATTTTTACAGATGAGGAAACTGAGGCAAACAGGGTTAAATGACTTGCACAGGGTCATACAAGCTAGTAAGCATCTGAGGCTGGATTTGAACTCAGGAAGATGATTCTTCCTGACTCTAGGCCCAGGGATCTATACACTTTACCATCTAGCAGCAGGGCCAGCATTTAACAGGTCTTCTGACTACAAGGTAACACATTGCCATTATTCTACACTATCACTGCATCAGTAGAGAAAGTAGTAGATTTGGGGGCAGGAGCCCTAGGGTTCCCATCCCAGCTCAGACCTTGGTTAGGTATTAAACAAGGTATTCCCTATCTCTTAGTGTTGTTTCCCTCTTCTGAATAATGAGATCACAGATGCAGAGCTGGAAAGGACCTTGATGTCTGTCCAGTCATCCCCTCTCACACACACTCCCCATTCTATAGAAGAGGACATTGAAACGGAAAGTTTAGGTGATCTACTCCAGACCACACAGGTAAAGGCTGTAGTACTAGTAACCTACATTAACGCAGCATTTTTTTTTTGCAAGACAGCACTGTGTACACAAGTGTAATTAGCCCCATTTTACAGATAAACAAAGAGAGGCTCTGAGAGGTTGTGATTCACCCATGAGAAAAAGCTATTAAGTGTCAAAAGTTAAATTAGAATTTTAAAATTAAATTAAGATAATAACAGATTTTTTGTATTTGAACCCAGATCCTCTGCTTTTAAATCCAGGACTCCATTAATTTCTAAGATTTCTTTTTCTTTAAAGTATTAGGATAATTCCACAACCTAACAACTGGGATATAATTGGCCAGAGTTATTACCCACTCTCACCTTGCTATGTAGGTTGAAGCTGATTCTCTTTCTAAAATCCAAGGAAGCTGTCTCCTAGACTTTACTGGACCAGAAGGCTAAAACTCAACAGGCCTAGTGTTGATGGAGCTTCTTGGTCACTTAAGGGCATAAAGAAAAAGTTTGCCTGATGTTCCAACATCCTAACCAGACCCTTTCAATACGTGTGTGTGGATGTGCTGTGAATACCCAACTGGAGAGCTATATCCTTGATGAATATCCTTCTTATGCTATGACTAAGTAAATCTCCCCCCTTTTTTTAACAGCTGGATGATTTACAAGCATCTTATTTCATTCCAATATTGGCCTGAATCAGGCTCAGCCTACTACATGGGGCCAATAGACTAAAGACTAAGAACATCTTGGCTCCTATATCTCTACCTCTAGATCTTTCTTGGGCGCTATCAAGGTCTGTCCCAGTTTTGAACAGTGAAAAGAGTACTGGATTAAGAATTGGGTAATTCATCTCCAACTGCTTCTTTTTAAGGTCCCAATGGTACCTCAGCCTCAACATGTACAAAACTGAATTCATCATCTTATCCCCCAAAACTTGCCTCTCTCCCTAATTTCTCTTTCGATTGAGAACACAAGCATGTTCCCAGCCAGCAATGCTTATAAATGCAGCATCCTTCTTGATGTGCCCTCGCTTCTCACTTTCTACATCATTCACTACAAATCAGATGCTAAATTCTATTGCTTTTTATGTACATTCTACTCCAGCTCTAGATGAGGTCCTTATTTCTTTCACCTCAATTGTAATAATCTCCCTACTGGTCCAGCTGCCTATTACTCCTTTTTTCATTTCATTTTCATTTTATTTTTTTCTCAATTACATGTAAACAAAAATTTTTAACATTCATTTCTTACTGAGTTCTCTCATTCTCTCCCTCATTCCCTTCCCCATTTTTGAGAAGGCAAGCAATTTGATATACCTTGTACATGTGCAATCATGTAAAATTTCCATTATTAGCCATTTGCAAAGAAAGCACAGACCAAAAATCCCAACAATAAAGTTAAAAAAGGGTGCTTCGATCAGCTTTCAGACTCCATCAATTCTTTCTCTGGAAGTGGATAGCGTTTTCTATCATGAGTCCTTTGAAATTGTCTTGGACCACTGTATTGCTGAGAACAGTTAAATCATTCCCAGTTGATCACTGTAAAATACTGATGTTACTGTATACAATGTTCTCCTGGTTCTGCTTGCTCCACTTTGCATTATCACTCCCTTTCCAACTCATCACTGGAACTACTTACGAATGGGCACCATCATAGCACTCCTCTACCAAAAAATCTTCAACGGTTCTCACTGTCTATTGAACAAAAGGTCCTGCTCCTGGAATTCAAGGCTTTCCATGATCCGTCTCACAGAGCTGTTGTGAGGAGAATACTTTATAAACTTTGAAGAGCTATGTAGATGTGGGTTCTTCATCATCATCAGCTTCCAACTTACCTTTCCAGCCTTAGCTCATACTACTCAACTTCATATATCCTATAGTGCGGGCGAAATGGACTTCTTTCCACCGAAAGCTGCCATCTCCCCTCGACAAACCTTTGCTCTTGCCATAACCTACAATAGCCTGCCCTTCTTTTCCTCCCATCTGTTTTTCCAGTTCTTCCCTTCAACTTAAGGACCCCTGACATTCACCTCCACAGTACCTGGCACACAGTTCCCTTGCCCTGCTTCCAACCACTGCAGATGTAAGAGAAACAACATGATACAAAAGGAAGAACATTGAATTTGGAGACACTGGATTCAAATCCCACCTCTGACACTTACTAGCTGTATGTGAAGAGACAAGTCACTTTGCCTTTAAAAGGCTCAGTTTCCTTACCTGAAAAATAGGGATAATACCTGTAGTTCTTATCAAGAAGGTAAGGACTGTTGCGAAGACTGAAGAAGATACTATATTTAAAATGGTTTGCTAATCTTAAATCCTTACATAAATTTACCTATAATTGGCATCCTCTCACTCTTTAAATTTCATCATTTTTCCACACTGTGCTTTGTTTGTGCCTCTGTACACTCATCCCATTCCCCCTTGCATTACAGTTAGTTATGTATTTGTCTTTCCCCCCATATTAAATTGTAAGCTACTTGAAGGCAGGGCCTTTATCAACATGGGGGTATAATTGCCTGAAGGCTCAAGCAATCCCCTAGTTCCTCCTACCTTTACTCCTACTCCCAAGGGGTCATCTTTTACCACCATGAAAACCCGGGTGCCATCAGTGGATGTCACATTGACATATTCATCCAGGACTGGGGGGCGTTTCAGAACTAGTTTCTTGTCCCTGCAAACAGGTGGCGTCATCTGCAGGAAATCCACATCACTGATGTCCAGGGGCCCTTGGTCCAGAAGCTTGTCTAAGTCTCTATAGCATCCACAGGGAACAAACACAAATACTGATGAGCAGGTCTGAGCAGGTTTGTCCAGAGACAAAATTTTCCACTCCCACATCAGTCACCAATTTCCCAATTTTGAACAGTGAAAAGAGCACCGGGCTAGTAATTGTGTAGGATAACAACCTAAATTTTGCTACTAATTTGCTGTGTGACCAGGCAAGTCACCTTTCCACTCTGGGCTCTACTTTCCTTATCTAAAAAATAAGAATGACATATTTATTAATTATGTATTTAATATCCTCAAAAATTCACTTATGCAGCACTTTAAGATTTACAAAGAGCTTCTGTCCCAAGAATATCATGTGTCTGTTAGGGTAAACATTACTGTTCCCATTTTTAAAATAAGGAAATGGTTTCAAGAGAGATAACGGTGATATGCCCAGGGTTATAGAGCTACTAAGTGCTGGAGCAGTAACTTGAACTCAGTTCTTTTACTTCCAGACCCCAGTTGTTACCACTGTACAACGCTTTCTACCTTTCATCCTCTCATCGTCTCCTCCGACTTTGCTATGAATAGGAGCTGTATGTGAATGTATGTGAATGTATCATTATCTCCACTTTACAGAAGAGGAAACCCAGGCACAGAAAGACTGTAATTCAGAGCTGCTGACTGTGAGTCCTGTGCTCTTTCCCTCATACCAACCCCTCTAAATTCCTATGTCTGCTAATTATTTCCTATTTTATCCCATATGTAACTTGTTTTACACGTTTGTTTGCCAGCTGCCTCCCTCATTGGATTGTAAGCTACGTAAGGTCAGGGACTATCTTTTGCTTCTTTTTGCATTCTCAGAGCTGTGCTCTATGAGCAAAGCAGAATTGCAGTAGCTCAAAAGAGATGTGAGATGCACAAATTTAGAGACATCTCCACTTCAATCTATAGTACAGCCTTCCAAGTTTGTACTGGTCTAACGAATCACAGTCGGAAACACTGTACCTTGACTCCAGCATAGGGATGTCATTTTGGTTCTCTTTGAGAATGAAAGACGAAAACCAAGCGGCACCCCCAGTGCTTCGCACAGTGCCCCTCACGTAGCAGGTTTCTGCTTTGGCACAGTAGCCACCTTGCTATATTCACACCTACCTGTTGCTCCACGCCTCTTGGACATCCTCAGGCGAAAGGGGTGGAGTGATATCTCTAGGTGGGGAGTCGGGATAGACTGGTTCTTCCTCCAGTCCAAAAGTCAGCTTCTTGACTACCTCCAGCTTCTGCCTCTTGGACTTAGGAGCTGTCAGGACATGGAGCAGAAGCACTGAGGAGTCAGATATGGTACGGAGCTACCAGGTCCCTTAATTTCTCTAAGGCTGCCCCCTAATTTCCAGTCTCCCGTAATGCCTTGGAGAAAGGGGTGGAACCAGCATCCAAGAACTTCCTAAACTTATTCATCAAAATGCATGCTCTGAAGCTTAGGAATATCACCCAAACATCCTCCGCTACCTTAAATCAGCTATCTCATTTCTGTCTCCTGAAGGAGACCTATACCCTTATGGAATCTCCTGAAACCATCTCTCAGGGCACCAAGTTCTTAAAGTCGATCCTGCCAAGTGCAACAGGAATTAGATTAAATGTAACTGGCAAATATTTAATGAAATAAATAAAAATACAACATAACATAGATAACGATGCTGTGTGGTTTTCTAAGTCAATATACAGCCAACCTATTGTTTCTTTTTGAGAAATTGGAGGCAGTTTGTGATTTGTCCTAAAATGAGAAAGCCAAAAAAAGCCAATGAGATCTTGGAAGGCCTAGTTCATCATACATATTTAGAGTCTAGAAGGCCAGGGTAATAGTCCCAGGTAATATGGTAATTGACATAAATCTGATGTTATAATCATGATTGTATCAGACACTTTGCTTTATATAAGGAAGGATGTGGACAAGTGTGTTCAAAGGAGAGTGAGGAGGTTGGTTTCTAAACCATGCTACGGATTAGCTGAAGGAAATGGGGTATGTAGACTTGGCAAGGATAAGACATCGTTTTGTCTTTGTACTCCCAGGAAGATACTGATAATAAAAGATTGCTGGAGTTTGGTCCCAAAGAAAGAAAGAGAAGAAGGCTAAGGTGGGAGACAGTATAGAGCACAGAATATCATGTCAGACTTCTTCTGATCTGCTGGTTAGTTTAGGTAAACTTATTCCCCAAAAAAACCCCAAAAAAACCTGTTTATTCCTCTACAGTTTTATTCCTGAATCTGGAAGAATTGTGTTCAAATCTGCATGCAAATCACTTAATCTCTCTTTGCCTCAGTTTCCTCCTCTATACAATGGGGATAATAACAGCACCTACCTCTCCGTGTTGTTTTAACGATAATATGAAGTATGTATAAAGCACTTTGCAAATCTTAAAGCATTATATAAATGCTATAATTATTACAGATGATTCTCTGGGAGTAGAACAAGAGATATAATGGAAAATGTAGGTGATATGAAAATAAATGATAGTAAATAAAATAAAAAATATGGTTATTGCATTGAGGGGATTTCATTTTTTTTTCCTGTGGGCAGGAACAGAGCAGAACTAGAAGCAGAACTTATGGGGAGGATTTTGTTGGAAGAGAAGAAAAAAAATTTTTTTTAATGATTGTTGTCTCTTAGTCATTTTCAGTTATGTCCAATCTTGAGGCTTTCCTGGCAAAGATACAGGAGTGGTTTGTCATCTCCTTTTACAGATGAGGAAACTGAGACAAATAGGGTTAAGTGACTTGCCCAGGGTCACACAGTTAGTAAGTGTCCGAAGGCAGATTGGAACTGAGGTCTCCCTAACTTCAGTCCCAGCATGTTGGACCACCTAGCTGCGCATGAATACAGCTGTCTATATTAGGGGTCAGCAACCAATTGGAATGGCCTGCCATGGTTTTACATTTTTTAAAATAAAAGTTCTATAATATTTAGAGATGTAAACACCATTCTTAGCTTGTGAACTATATGCAAATATTTGACATGTTTGGTCCTACAGTGTGCCCACTCTTCTTCCATATGAAAGTGGAATGGGTCATCTTAGAGAATTTATAGCTCCTAGAGAGGTGTGCATAGGGCCTGATGGCTACTTATCAGGAATGTTATGCTTCCTGTGGGCAGTGAATGTACGTGACTTCTGAGATCTCTCCCATGACTTGTTATAGGTTTCAAGGCAGGTCTATGATGTCCTTAGGTTTGGTAAATTAACAGGCTCTGATTCCTTCTCCAGCAGCAGGGTGACTAGGTCAACTTACTGAATTGGAGGTCCACTGAGGGTAAAAACTCAAAGTCTTTCTCCTCCTCTTCTCCCTTGAGATCAACATTCAGGAGCCGTTTCTTAGAGCTGTTGTCCCTGTCCTCCCTGTGGTTTTTGTGGGGGGAGACATCATTCTGTCGTTGTCGGATGCTGATGGAGGAGGAAATGACATCTCCAGAAGTGATGGCATCTTCAAATGTCAGCTTGTTCTTCTGGGGTTGTGAGACTCTAGATGACGGGACAGAGCGATCTCCTGGAGGAAAAACCAACATTGTTATAGGGACAAAACTCAGAGCAGTCCACACAGTTACTTCAGAGTCAAAGGAAATGGATTCAAATCCTACTTGTCATTTACTACCTGTGTGACCACTTAACCTATATGGGCCTCATTTTCCTCATCAGTGCAGGAAGCAATTAGAACCCTGGACCTGGAGTGAAGAAGACCTAAGTTCAAATACTTATTAGCTGGGCCTGGAGTCAGTCTCAAACACTGGGCTGAACCTCTGTTTGTCTTAACCCACAAGAGAAGAAAAGGGCAAACTACTCCAGTATCCTTGCCAAGAAAACCCCATAGGCATTATGGTTCATAGGATCACGAAAAGTCAGAAGAGTCACTGTGCTAAGAGCTGGGGATACCAAAAAGAAAAAGAGAATTCTTACTCTTAAGGAAGTTACACTCTAATGATGAGATAAATGGTGAGAATCAAGTGAAATAATATTTGCAAAGTGCTTAGCAGAGCGCCTGGCCCATAGTAGGTACTATATAAATGCTGGCAACTATTATTACTTGTAAAACACTTAGTTTTACAAGCTCTTTTCCTTCCAGTAAACTGAAAAGACAGGACAAGATAGTACCTAACTATAGTTTCTTTCCATTCTAAATCTGTAATTCTAGGATGGGGGATTCTATGACAGTTATGACAACAATAACAGCTTCTGTTTCTAAAGCATTTTTATGGTTTAATTCATGGTGTTTCTGTGTGACCCTAGGCAAGTCCTTAATTTTTGTATCTGAGTTTCTTCATCTGTAAAATGATGAGATTGGACTCCATGATCCCTTATACTACATACATTTAAGATCCTGTACCTAAAATGATAGATCTGTGAGATAAGAAGTACAAGAATTATCATTGATTGTTTTTCAGATGAGGAAAATGGGCTACAGAAAAGGAACCTGCTTTGCCTGGGTTCAGGTAGCAAAGCTGGAAACGGAATCCAGGAATAATCCAATCCCAGCATACTTTTCTTTGGTAATTTTCAGTATGCAAAAGTGCTTTCCTCACATAATACCCTAAGGGGGAGATAGTGCAAATTCTTATTATCCCTATTTGACCAATGAGGAAGAGGAAACTAAAGATGAGTATTACTGGGTAGTGGGGACCCAAACCCAGGGACTTCTTCAACTCCTGAGCCGGAGTCCCTTGTTCTGTACGAACCCTGGAAAAGTGACCATGTCACAAGGTCAGAGGAACGGAGAGTCCTGCTCCTTGGTGTCTGTCCTTTCCACACATCCTACAGACAGTAGGCAGCCCTCCCTCCCTCATTTCTCTGATGGCATGGTCTTCTCTGGCTAGAAAAGACAGTAGGACGAACTGCCGGGCCCAGGTCCCTACCCCAAATACTAACAATTCACATTACTTGACGATGACAACAGCCTTGTGAAGTAGGTGCTATTATCATCCCCGTTTTACAGATGGAACCTGAGGCTGGGAGGGGTTCGGTGACTTGCCCGGGACACCCCGCTGGGAAGCACGCACAGAGGGTTCGACGTCAGGCCGTCCTGATTCCAAGACCCGCGGGATAGCGCTCCTTGTGCAGGGGATGCCCGCTGCTCCCGGGGAGCTCGCTGCAGAAGCTGGTCCAGGAAGGCGGCCGCAGTCCAGCCCGGCAGCGCCGGAGCTAGGAGCCTCCGCTCTCCCGGCTCGGCACGGCGTCCGATCCCGCACTACCTGCAGGGGCCCGGGGCGGTGCTGACCGGCCCGTCCCCCCCGGCCGGACCCCGGCCTGGCGGCCTCCCTGGCCCCAGCCCCGGGAGGTTCTCAAGCTCACCTTCCAGCTCCGCTAAGACTTCCAGCTCGGAGGCAAACTGGTCTTCGAACTCATCTTCGACTCCGTACAGCTCCTGCTCGTAGTCCTCCATCGCGGCTCCACACAGGCAGCGGACTAGGCTTTAGGAGCCGCGGGGGCCGCCTGACCCCAGCCCCAAGTCCTGGGGCTGCCCGGACGCCGAGCAGCTGGTCCGAAAGACCCGCGCTTACGGAGCCACGCAGCGCGCGCACGCCTTCCCTCGGCGAATTCCGGGGACGTTCCACCCGGCTCCAGCCAACCACCGTTCCGGGCTCCGGTGGGGGCGTTACATCCTCTCCCATTGGTCGGCGTGGCTTTCAATCTAGCCATGGAGGCGGGGTGGAAAAGCCAATGCAACAACCGAAGGATACAGTGTTGCAAGCTCCTGTGGTCCTGGGAGCTGAGTAGCACACGCTTTCTCTGCGGCGGAAAAGCTCAGCGGGGGTGAGTCGCACAGTGAGTGAAAGGGCCGGAGCGGTAGACCGGGGGCGTTACATTCTCTCCCATTGGTCGGCGTGGCTTTCAATCTGGTCGTGGAGGCGGGGTGGAAAAGTCAGTGCAACAAGCGCAGGATACAGTGTTGCAAGCTACTGTGGTCCTGGGAGGTGAGTAGTGCACGCTTTCTCTGCGGCGGAAAAGCTCAGCGGGGGTGAAAGGGCCGGAGAGGGAGGCTGGGGCCCGGGGGCTTCTTCAGGTAGATTCCAGCGCGGGGGATCCTTTCACGGCTCCGAAGGAAGCTGCCTCTTCAGTGCGACTTTGGGACGTTTGCTTGCAGCCTGGGAATTGCAGAACTAGCTGTGTCGGAGGAAGCTGTCCCTCAGTGCAGTCAATTCTCGAGCCCCCTCCCCTCTCCCCATCTTGGTTTGCAGGACAACTTGACTGCCCGGCTTGGGGGGCTGCATTTCAACTGGATCTGTATTTGGGAGGGGGAGATAGGATCTGGGCCTCGGCCGCGGGAGCTGTGCTACTAGTGACGCCCCATTGCTCCGGCAGATGGAGTGACTTAAGGGTGGGATCTCTGCCCTCCAAGGGCTGCCGAACCCAAGCCCGTTCAGGTCGTCGCCCATGGTGGTGCAGACGGAATCCGTATGATTTTGGGTGGCCCTGGATGGGAGGAGTGTCAGAGGGTTTAAGTCCTGCCGACCCCTGGGAATGGAGGATATGTGCGAAATACCTGTGTCCCACCTCCGGGATTAGTGACCTTGGGCAAGTCTCTTTCACTCTGTAGGTCAGTTTCCTAATTTATAAAATGAGGAGATTGGACTACATGGCCTCCTGCTTCCTTCCCCTCAGACATTCTATGAATCTATGCCTTGAGTTCATTCAAAAAGGTGTTAATGAGGCCTGGAAGTCAAGAGCCTTGTTTTAGTCTGGTAGCGAATTTTGAGTTTCCTAAATCCTGCTGGCGCCAGGTTGAGCCCTAATTTCATGCTCTCTCACAAAACTTATGGAACGCAAGAGAGATCATTGGAGAGAATGTGGATGGCTCTTGGTGGCCCATCCCCAGTGCTGGGTCCAGAATTCAGAGCCTTTTTCCTTTTGGGTCGGGGATGTTGACAGGTGTATCCTCTTTGTATGTGGAGTTTGAGTACGGTAGTATTCTTCGACAGGGTCTTGTGCAATCTGTTTGAATGCTGGTAATTCTGAGTTTTATTTAACTTTTTCCTGCAATATCTCATCGAGATTTTTCTGGTTTGTTTTTTAAATTTCTAGCATGTCTAATCCTGGAAGTACTGCATTTCTACTTATCTTGGCTTGATTTTGCATGTTCTAAACTTCTTTGGACAATTCAGTGATTTTTTTCCAAACATATCTCCAGTTAATTTGCCTTGTCTGTATATCTGTTTATCACTATAGATTGGCTGTTGTTTTCATTATTAACTTGTTAACCATTTTCTTCTTTTCCTCTTCATTTTTAAAAACATCTTTCATCTCTAGCTTGAGTTCCCAAGTTTTTTTCTTATTTCCTCTAAGCTGTCCATTTACGTGGTCTTTGTGATTTTCTTGTTTTAGCTTTTTCAGTTCTGTATTTTTAAAAATCATATTAGTATTCTCTTTATTATTATTATTTGGGATGACTTGTTTTCTTGTACGTTTTTAATTTTTTTCTTTTCCTTGGCGATTTCTATTATTTTGTGAGGCAAAACTCCTTACTTTGCTATCTTGACTGGAGAATCCTCTTCTATGTATACTAAAGACAGCGTATATATTATACACACACACATGTACATATATATGTCCAGGCAAAAGGTGTGATGGGAAGGAGAGCTGTCCCTGAGCCCTCCTTAGCAAATCTATAGTCAAAAGAGTCTGGGTCCTACCATAAACCTTTTCTGAGCTCCATGAGAAAATAGCCTGTTGGTGTCAAATGATCCTTTCATTCCTCCATGGTATTAGACAGGTCTGTTTTTGGTACTAGGTATAAATGGGCCGATCATCATAACATCATAGATTTTTGAGCTAAGAGTAATCTTAAAAGCCATCTTTCATTGTGTAAATAAGGAGATAGAAGCTTAGAAAAGTTAAGTAATTTGCACAAAATCACACTGGTACTAAGCTTCAAGGATAGGGTGTCTTGATTCTCAGGTAAATGCTTTTTCCATGAGAGGTACATTTCTCATCTCCTGAGCAGCCTTTGTTCAAATGCCACATTCCTTGACTATCCAGATCTATAGCATCCTTTCTCCTCTGCAAAACACAGTTTGACTAGACTTATACATCCTCCACAAAACATTTGCTCATCCCTTTGACTGGTCCCAGCTTTCCCTCTCACATGTCATTTTCCAAATGTACTTATGATATGTTGCTGTAATAGCATTGTCTGTATTTGTGCCTCTTCCCCCTTCTTAGACTGTACATAAGCTCTATGAGGATATAACTTTCTGTCCCTCCCATCTTCTAGCACTGCACTGAGTTCTTTCTCCAGTTAAGTGCCCAGTTTCACAAACTTGAGCTGGATTGCTTAGAGACTTGGCTAGGCTTCTGAAAATCCAAAGAGGTTTTGGTCCAGGAGCCCTGACTCCTCCCAGCTTCCATTAGGGTCCTCATTTCCCTTCAGCCTCAATTAAGGTCTTCATTTATTCCATTAAGTTGATTGCGGGAAGCCATTTGTCTTTTCCTCCAGGCAATATACAAATCTAGATAATGTTCCTTTATTCTTCCCCTTTGTTTTTCATTCTTCAAATCTCTTTTTCTTTGATTTCTGGGAAGAGAGTTTAGGGGAAGTGAGAAAATGGGAGATTGGAGGTGGGGAGGTGAGGGAACAAAAGAAGGTAGGGTTGTAACTATATAAATTTGTGTCAGTAATTGTGGGAACAACTGATTGTGGGGTCCTGCGACCTGGGTTTGAATCCTGGTTCTGCCTCAGTTTCTTTATCTATAAAATGAAGGGGGTTGAACAAGATGACCACTGAGATCCTGTCCAGCTCTAAATCCTATCCTGTCAAAAGGATATAAAAGGCTGACAACCCTTCATTTTTCCAAGATTAAGTGACTTGCCCAAAGTCACACAGAAATATAATGGGAAGTCAGATCCTGGCAGGTTTCCTTCCTGAGACCCAAAGCAAGCCTAGCCCCCTACCCTACCCCTATTGTCTCTCCCTACTCCTCTCTGCCCTTAGTACCCTTCAGCCCACTCTCTTGTAGTATTTAACAAGATGCTGAGTATAATTCCTGTTTTATAGATTGAGAAAAGTCAACCAGTGTTTAGTAAGTACCTATTATATGCCAGTCGATGTGCTATATTCTGTAAATGCAAAGACAAACAGCAAAAAAGACAAGGAACTTACATTCTAATGGGAGAGACAATACATTTAGGGAAATGGTGTCCAGAAAAATATATGGAATCCAACCAGGCCCCTTTCTATCCAGCCTTTCCAATCTTCTTCCATTCTACACCTTTCTGAGTACTCTGAGATCCATACATCCTGGCCTATTTGCTTTTCTTGAGCGCCTTACTTCCATCTCTATATGCTCTACCTCCTGCCTCTCTGCCTTTACAAAAGCTGTTCTCCATTCTTAGAATGCCCTCCTTTTCCAGCCTCCAACTTTTAGAATCCCTAGCATCCTTTGAGACTCACCTAAGTGCCACCTTCTCTAGGAAGCCTTTCCTGGTTGTTCCCTCCCTGCATCCCCTCCTATACCCTAATGCTAGTGTCATCCTCTCTGAGGTTACCTTCCATCCACTCTGTATTTATCATGTATGTTCTAACTGATATGTATTGTCTCTTGCGTGAGAATATAAGGTCGCTGAAGTCTTTGCTTCTTTGAAACTGAGCCCAGTGCCTGGCATATTGTAAAGGCTTAATAGAAGCTTATTGATTGATGGGGGAATCACAAACAATGCTGAGTGTCACCATAGAGCAGTTGATGACCACATTCTTTCTAGAAAGCAGTGGTACTACCCTTTCCTCCTCTCTGAGCACTAAGGTCCCTTATTAACTCAACATTCATTGACCTATTATCTAAGATAATAGCTTCCAGCTAGTATACTGGGTTTCTCCCCTAGGGAGCCCTGATGTAAGCACTGTCTTCTGTTTCCACAGTCAGAGATGCTGCCTGGAATCTCTTCCAGCCTCCTTTTCCCTTCCAGTAGCCCCAAAGTGAGAGGAGCCACAGAAGGAGCATGATTTACTGAACAATCCATGGGACTCCAAGGCCCAACACTTAGATTCTGTTTCCATCTTTGCTGCTGACTCCCTGGGTGATTTGGGGTAAGTTCATGATCTTTCTGGGCATTAGTTTCTGTATCTACAAAGTGGTATACCTCGCCTATGTGACTGAGCTGTTCTGAAGCTGAGATCATTCTTAGGAAATGAAAGGCACTTAAGGACATAAACAGGCCTATGAAAGCCCCTCTGAATTTCCTATGCCAGTGCTACAGACACTTCTCAAGTCATTTCGGTTTGGCTTTTTAATGTACTACAGAAACAGCCATTTGATGTACTGGAAGGAGTCTGACTTATTTTCAGAAGGCTTGGATTCAAATTCTGTTTCTTTCCCTTACTAACCATCTAACCCTGGACAAACTATTTATCCTGTCCAGAGCTGTTTTCCTTCTGTGTACATTGAAGGGCTCATAGGGTTGAAGTGGGAACACCTTCTAAAAGTGTAAATCACTATGGAAAAGTGTTCAGTTGTGTCCTACTCTTCAAGACCTGTAACAGCAAGCACCCTGACTCACATGGGAGGGTTTGCTGCACAGGTTCTCAGATCTGTTTTCCTAAAAGGAAAGCAACTTTTGAGGGGTCAACAATCACTTTAATAAAGCACATACATCATTCACTTAGTTCAGGGGGAAAAGTCAGCACCCTGAACTTCAGAGAAAACACAAACTGAGAAATAAAGATCAATAGACAGGGCTTCCAACTGTCTGACCATAAGCAATGCATACATCACAGACCAACAGACAGATGCAGCTGTCTGACCATTACATACATACATAGTTACCAGAGAGCGAAGCATCAACATCTGGGTTTTCAAAGGGAGATGGGGAGGCTCCTTAGTGGCTACCCAGAGTTTCATCTGGCCAAACAAACACTTCCAATGAGTAAGATCCAAAGTAAAACCTCACCTCAGAGTATTTATACACTTTTCAGAACCAGAGGGTATCACAACCCTTGAGAACCAGTGCCTTAGTAGAAATTAATAAAAAGTGTGGGCCTTCCAACAACAAAATAAAAATTTCCCCTAATCAAGTTTCCCTTAATGGGGAGGTCCATTAATGAGTGGGGAAGATCTTTAACTCTCATTACCATTACAAGACCCCTGTTTGGGGTTTTCTTGGTAAAGATACTAGAATGATTTGCCCTTTCCTTCTCCAGCTCTTTTTACAGATGAGGAGCTGAGGCCCATTAAGTGAGTTGCCTCAGGTAAGTGTCAGAAGCTGGATTTGAACTCATAAAGATGAATGTTTCTGATTGTAAGCTCAGTGCTCTGTCCTCTGGAAAAGTGGGCTGTTATTATTGTCATCATCATCACCTTGTTTTCACCGAGAAGAAAATGGCACAGTGGATAGAATGTTAATGTGGAGTCAAGATGACCTGAGTTCAAATCTTACCTCTCCTACTTTCTAGCTGTGTGGTCACTGACTGATCACCGAGCTGCCTCTTGCTTATAGAAAGGTTGTGATCCAAATTTGTGGAGAGGGGTTTCATACCATCAGATGTGTTTGTTTTGTAAGACACATTTCCCAGAGAAAGTAGGTGTGAGGTGAATTTATCTAACTCAAGTTCTGTTTTTAGTATTTCTGGGGGAGTGGGCCATCTTAAAGAATCGTACTGGAAACACTATGGAAATTTTTTTTGATTGTAAGGAATTGATGCCTCCTATGTTCTTTTTTTGTAAGTTTAGATATTTGTTTAAATCAAATTTACTTAAAGTAGGTTCTTTCTGGGTAGATCTCTCCCTCTTATGGTAACTTTCTGCAGATTTAGCTTTTCATAGGTCATTTATTTCTGCAACTTAAGCAGCATTATTGAGCACCTGCTGCATGCAGGACGCTATGGTGGGATCTAGCGGGACATGACTGGAGGGAATTAAACATCTGCCCTCAGAGAGATTATGGTCTGTAATCATAACTCTCATCACTTGAAGGCTTACAAATTGTTTTTCTAAAAGCAACCCTTTGAGATATGTAATTGCCCTCTGAGAAGCAGAAATGGACTTCCCCACATCGCATCACTAGTGAATGGCAGAGATAGGCTTTGAACGCCTTGGTTTTCTTTTTGTGGTCCAATGGTTGTTGAGCCAGGAGTGAAGTGGAGTCTTAAGACATGTGTACTTGTGACTGTCAGGGTATATCAAATAAAAGAGAAGCAGCCCTTTCAGATGCTCTCCTGGATTAATCTAAAATGAGGAGGGAGCTTTTGGGGACATACTTCTCTTGGGAAGGGGTAGTGACTAAAGAAGACTGAGAAGGAGAATCCGGTCTGCTGTCCAATATTTCTTCCCTTCCACCACTGTGTCACTGAAAGTTGAGAATTATTCTGATTTCACAAGTTTTAACTTCTTCAGGATCAGTGGGTTTTGTGCAAGAAAAAAACCTCTTTCTGAGTCTTTGGTTGTACCCTCAAATCCCATCTAAGCCATTTTGCAAATTTATGTTAATTAGCCTGAGACTTCTCCTACTGTCTCTGCTTCTGGAAACTTAGCGTCAGGGTCTGGCATATAATGCTTGATGATTGACAGAGGTTCAGCTCGGGACTATATCTCTTAGTAGAAGAAAGAAAACCAAGGGTTTAGGAGGAACATAGTCCTTATCCCATTGTTTTACAGGCTTCAAGCCCATCATGGAGCCAGGATGCATGGAGAACCTCTCCATTCTCTATCAGAGCTCAGACTTCATCGTGGTCAACAAGCATTGGGACCTCCGCATAGACAGCAAGATGTGGTATGAGACCCTGACCCTGCAGAGCCAGCTGAAACATCGGTTCCCAGAGCTGGCTGATCCTGACACCTACTATGGCTTCAGGTATGAGGCCTGGGATTCTCTGAGCATCAGCAATGGAGGTGCTGATAAAGGCAGGGTCCTTGGGTTGGGAGGTAGGAAACCTAGGTTCTCTAGTCTTGATACTGTCACTCATTTGCTATATGGCAAGTATTTAAGTGACCTAATCTCTTTTCCTGGACCTGTTTTCTTCTATAAAGAATAAGTTCTTCTGCAAAGTTCCTTCCAACTTAATATTTTTTAGTTTCTATACTAATAAAAATCATAGCAACTCACACTTTAATGCCTCATTTTATGATTTGTGTATCTCTTGCACATGTCTTCTCAGCTGAGATTAGCAACAAACACTCCTATGAAAGAGGGACCTCAAATATTTACAGCAGAGGAAACTGAGGCTCAGGGAACTCTGATGCAGTGGAAAAAGTTCTGGATTTTGGAGTCAGAGGATTTGAGTTTCAATCCCTGCTCTACCACTTAATTGATGCAGCTAAGTGGTGCAGTGGATAGAGCACCAGTGAAGGAGTCAGGAGGACCTGAGTTCAAATCTCACCTCAAACACTTGACTCTCACTAGCTGTGTGACCTTGGGCAAGTCACTTAATCCCAATTGCCTCATCCTGGGTCATCTCCAGTCATCCTGATGAATATCTGGTCGCCGAATCCAGATGGTTCAGGAGGAGAAAGTGAGGCTGGTGACCTGCACAGCCCTCCCTCACTCAAAACAAAGTCAAGTGCAAGTCATGTCATTATTTCTCTGATGGCATGGTCTTCTTCACAATAAAGGATGAACACACCACCACTTAGTACCTGTATGACCCTGGGCAAGGCCTGTTTCCTCATCTTTAAAATAAAGGGTTTGGTCTGAAGGATCCCTGAGGTCTTTCTAGCTCTGTGGTTCAAAAAAAAAGTGTCATTTGTCCAGGCTCTCCCAATGAGTGAAGTCACCAACAGAGCTGGGAGGTAGGGACATGGGTCTCCTGCTCCTGCAGTGTGGTCATTTCTGTTGCCCATGGCCCACAGGAGCAGGAGTCCCTGCCTAGCCTTGTTCTCTCTCTCTCTGCCCAGAGGAAAG
Source organism: Bettongia penicillata ogilbyi (assembly GCA_023548195.1). Lineage (NCBI taxonomy): Eukaryota > Metazoa > Chordata > Mammalia > Diprotodontia > Potoroidae > Bettongia > Bettongia penicillata. Next base: position 5,916,098 of record JAJHZJ010000321.1, on the reverse strand, counting down.
TGATGTTTGTGAGTCTTGTGTCTGCCCCCAGGTTCTGTCACCAGCTGGATTTCTCCACTAGTGGAGCACTCTGTGTGGCTTTGAACAAGGCAGCAGCTGGCAGGGCGTACAAGTGCTTCAAGGAGCGGCGGGTCACCAAGGCCTACCTTGCCCTGGTATGAAACCCCAGCTAGGGGCTATGGGAGCATGGTTATACCTTGTTAGGTTTTATGAAGGTTTTTTGGGGAGCGAGAGTGAGAGATGCATGGGAGGTAGGGTTGGCATAGCTGGTGGTACCCTTGATGGTCATTCGCTACCAGTCATGCCCTTAAAAAAATGCTTTGGCGAACCCCCAAGCTAATTTGATAGATTATTATGAAAGAAAACTTAGGATGTTTGGGGGAAATCTTTTATGTGGCTCCCCACCCATGCCTTTCATGTGCCCTCCACGCCTTTCATTTGACCCTCACCCACACGTGGCCCACTCCCATGCCTTCATGTGTCTCCCCACCTGGCCTTCACGTGTCTCCCCATCCCTGCCTGAACATGACTCCCAGGCCATGATACCTTAGCCTGTCATTCAAGGCCCTCTAGGAGTCCCTCCTCCTCCTTCCTTTCTTGCATACCCGCTTCACAGACTCCACATTCCAGCCAAAATGAATAATTTGTTAACCCCTAATTTCCTGTCTCTGTGACACCCCACAGCTAGAATGCTTCTCCTTTCATTTCTTCTGTTGGTTGACTGCCTACCTGTCCCTTAAGACCCTGCTTTTTCCATGAAGTGTTCCCTGATTTCCCAGCCCCCCCAATCTAAGTTTGTAACACATAGCACCTCTCTTAGGTACTCATCATATAGTACTTATATTTGTTTGCATGGGTGCAGATGATGCATCTTCATTACTGTCATTATTACAGACCCAGTTAAAACCTCATCTCCTCTAAGGAGCCTTCCCTGACCACTCTAACACACACCAGTCTCTCCAAACTCCTACAGCAATTGCTGATTGCCACACAATTTAATACCTGACCACAAGCTCTCTCTTGTGGTGTGCTCTGTTTCAGATCAGATAATTTGCAAACTGTCTTCTCTCTGAACTCCTTTGGGGAGTTCTCTTTGTCCTTGTTCCTCCCTCTTTGCCCCTAATCTTTCCTACAGCACCCAGCACAATGCCTTGCACATAGTAGGTACTCAGACATGAGGGAAGGAAGATGGTGGAGTGTCCTTGAGAGAGACAGAGTCCTACTCTGGAGATTACCCAGGGAGGGACACATTCCCTGTTTGTTTTGGAGGGGTCAGTTATTCATTCATCAAGCCTACTTTGCCTACTGTGTGACTGGTATTAACCAGACATTGTGGGATGAGGCCAAAATATAGGTGAAATAGAGGATACTACAGGGTGGAAGGAGCGTGCTGCTACCTACTCTGTGTAAGGTACTGTGCTCTAAGCACTTTGCAAATATTATCTGATTTAAAATAAAGTACACCACAAGAGAGAGTCTGTGATCAGGTGTTGATTTGTGTGGCAATAATGAATTGCTGTAGGAATCTGGAGAGACTGTGGTCAGGGAAGGCCCCTTAGAGGAGGCAAGGCTTGGGCCAGGCCCATAATAACAATGATGATGATAGGGATATACGTTTCTTTGGTACTTACAGGTTTAAAAAAGTTTCCTCCCACCAGCCCTGTAAGTTGGGTAATATAAGTATTATCCTCACTTTACAGATGAGCAAACTTAGGTTTAGAGAAATCAAGTGACTTCCTCAAGGTCACACAATAAGTATCTAGTCCAGAATTAGAACCCAGGTCTCCCAACTCCAATTGGGCAGGTTCTGTTTTGTTTTTTGGTTTTGTGAGTCTCCTTTTATGTGGCAAGTACTAAATTGGTATTTGTTGAATTGTTTTTAAATATTCTCAAAGTGGCGTGATTTCTTTATATTCCCAAGGTCCGAGGCCATGTAGAAGAGAACAGGATGACCATCAACCATGCCATTGGAAAGAATACGACAGAAGGCCTGACCCACATGATGTGTATTGAAGGGACAGAAGGTAGGGAGTCTGGGTGGTTATAACCCTCTGGTTAAGAGAAACTCGGATTGATTGTGGAGGTAAACTAGGCCATCTTTTACCTCCATTCTTACCTAGCCTTGACTACTGAATGGGTGTTGCCTCAGACAAACTGAGATCTGGGAAAGACTTTAGCTTAAAAATGTCAAGGTCTCTCACTGCATTCTTTGCCATTATGAGTCATCCAGACTATGTTTTGCCACTGTACTCTGATGACTCTGGAGGGACAGAGACTGATGATATTGCCCAGCCCTGCCTCACTTGAATCCAGTTCACTCACAAATCAAGGCATCACTCTCCTGATGTCACGAACAACCATAAATGCTTTTGTTGCATAGCCTTGGAATATAAACATCCAGAGGGCAGGACCAGGGTCTGAATAGGGCAGGCTTTCATTCTGTATGAATGAATTTCATTTTAGGGTCATACTTTATCAAAAAGGCCAGTATTGAACATCCAGGAACAGCTTTGTGCTTCTTAGATTAAAAAAAACTCAGGGAACTCATGGTCTATGGGTACAACAGACAGACATGTTGACTAAGGAAATGTTGTTGCTGAAAGGAAAGGCACAGCCCAGGGATTTCCCTGGGCCTGTGGAGAAAAGGACATGGGGGAAAATCCAGGAAGGTTTTCCTGCAATTGGTAGCTCTTCAAGCCAGGATTTACTGAAAGGGGAAGGGCAGCATCCCACAATCTGTCTTCTGTTGCCCCCCACCAGGCTGTGAGAATGCCAAACCGTGCCTGACAGAGCTGACAGTCCTGGAGCGTGGGTTGTATGATGGTGATCCAGTCTCCAAAGTTCTTCTCCAGCCCCTCACAGGTAAGGTCACCACTACCTCCCTCACAGCTCACCTGACCAGGCTCAGGGGAGGGTCTGAATGTTTTGTGCTGCTTCTGAAGGAATCAGCTTTATATGTTGGCTTGGATGGGGAACCAGGTATTTTCCCCATTCAGGAAGGTTTAATATGTGCACAGCCCTGAGGGGTTCTTAAAGTACTCTCACAAATATCCTCTCATTCAGCCCTCATGCTGTAATAGAAATTATATTATGATTATTATATTGTTGTATTACATATATTAGATATGATATAATGATATATTATCATATTCATTGTTATATTAATTATATTATGTTATATTATTATACCTGTTTTTCAGATAGGGAAATTGAGGCTCAGTGAGACGGTGGCTTCAGAGCTTGGTCTTTATAGCTTAAAGGTCTCTTAGAGGTCATATACTCTAACCTCATTTTAATTTATTTGTTAACTTAATTTTTAAAAAATAGGACAATTTCATATTTTGCTTTCACTTCTCTCCCCCATTGGGGAAAAAGGGAGCAAACAAAACAAAGAGAAAAAGCCATGTAAGAAATAGGCGCAGCCAAGCCAAACACATTCCCTGATTGGTTACGTCCAAAGAATTGATTTCCTTCCCTACCTGAACCCCGCACCTCTCTGCCAGGATGTGAGTAGTAACATTCTTTGTAACGTTCTTTATCATCCTATTGAGTCTTGAATTAGACGTATTGTAGCTTAGATTAGTATTGTGAATGAGGTACCCAGCATGGGTAAGGGACTTGCCCAGCATGTGGCAGGGCTAGAAATCAAACTCAGATTTCTTGACTCTTATTATAATATCGTTGTTGACATTTATACAAGGGGTCCCCAAAGTCTTAATGCTGTTTTAAGCTACTGAAGTACATGCCCTTCTAGCACTTTGTAAGGTTGGTAAAATGCTTTTCATCCATTATCTTCATTTGATCTACAACAATCCTGTGAGGGTAGGTTATTGCATCCATTATTTATACCCATTTCACAGATGAGGAGGCTCCATGCTTACAAAGGCTAGTTGTGTTAGAGGAAGGATCTGAATTAAGGAGTTCCTTGACACTTAAATCTTTCAGTAGCCCAATCCACTTAACCTCAAAGGGTGGAGGTTGATGGAGTTGAGTTATTTTGGCCCATAGCTAGCAGGTATCTCAGGCAGCCATGTTTTAGTCCTGGGTTTTGTCCAGAGCAGTGGTCGCCAACTGTATAGAACCCCAGTAGTATATGGGATTAATCAATCAGAGAGTAGACAAATGGGTCACATCTCACCTTCATTCAATAGCCAGTGTGCTTGATTCCAGGATAATTACACCCTTTTATTTGTCTTGTTCAACAGCTCAGTCCTACCCTTCCCCTCATGGCCTCCTGTGGCTACATTGGGTATCCGTGGTGAGGAGATGGGGTGGTCTTATGACCTAATTATGATCCAGGCTGCCAGCCCCTTACCCCCCCACCATTGCCACAGCCTGCCTCCTTTCTCACTCCAGTGGACATTGTGGTAGTGGTGGCACATACCCCAAGCTCTGAGCACAGAGAGCCTTGTCTTCCCTTACATTAGTTTTCCCCAAAATCCCACCCCTTTTCTGGTCAAGGGGACCCCAATCCTTGCAGTCATCTAGGTTCACAACTTTGGGGTCATCCTTGAAAGCCAGTCGCTTGAGAGACTTTGCCTTTTTTTTATCTTTTGGCATAGGTCCCCTTTTCAGCACTTGCCCAGGCACCAGCCTGGTTCAGACCTTTATTACCTCTCCCTGGACTATCCACAGCTTCCTAATTGATCTTCCAGTTTCAAGTCCCTTCCCTCTCCATACCCTTTTCCATTCAGCTGCCAAATTGAAAAACAATACTCCTTAAAGCATCGTCTGACCATATTACTCCCTTCCTCAATAAATCCTGATGGTTTCCTATTGATTGTAGGATCAAATGTTATTTCATCTTTATCATAGCCTTTTAAAATGTCCATTTTTTGCATAAGTTTGACAATGTTATCATTAATATAGTAGCGCATGTATATCATTTATGAATGAACAGACGTATTGGGGATGTGTGCTCAATTGTTTTTTGCTGATGGGGGGTATGATCAGAAAGTTTGGCGCCTCCTCCTCTGCAGAGAGATGGGGGGGTTTGGGGAGGTTGGAGGTGGCCTGGAAGATACAGGCAGAGTGAGTGAGAGAAGAGAAGGAGAATGAAGAATTCTTTTGGTCTGTGAATGATTGCTCCCCATCCTATTTAGCCAGAGGTTAGGAAAGAGGAGTTGTAAATGCCCATCATTGACCCCAAACCCCATTAAACTTGAGTTGTGAGATGCCTTGGGAGAAGCCCTGGACTTGCCCCAGGTCTGACTCCACCACCTACCTGGTGTGTGCCCCAGTCTTCTAGACCACACTTCCTCACCTGTAGGTGTAACCAATGATACTTTGACTCCCTACCTCCCGAGGTGGTTGTCAGAAGAGGTCTTTAACTGTTAAGTGCTGTAGAAGCATGGTCTTTCATTAAAGGCTGCTAAGTGGTGTGATGGATAGAACTATGGAGGTGGAGTCAGGAAGACTTGAGTTCAAATTGTGCTTTAGGCATTTACTAGTCCTGTGACGCTGGGCAAAAATCACTCAGTCTTGTGGGACCTCAGTTTGCTCTTCTGTAAAATGAAGGGGCCTGGACTTGATGGGACCCTAAGGTCTTTTCCAGCTTGAAATCTATGATTCAGATGACAAGGCTTCTCCAATATGGGAAGACAGGTTGACGTCTCAGTAAAGGGATGAGGAGAGAGGATGGCCCTCACCTGCCAAAGTCCACAGATTAAAATGAGAAACCTCAATGAAATCTGAAGGAGATTTTGGGAAAGATCACAGGCCTTAGTGACCTTGGGCAAGTCACTTCCACTGCCTAGGCCTCAGTTTGCTTCTTTGTAAAGTAAGGGGTTGGGACTAATCCTCTTTAAGGCCCCCCTTCCAGGTCAAAATCCCATGACCCTAAGACCAGTGAGAAGTGTCATTTAGAGGATGATTTCAGAAAGGGCAGCTGAGGCTTTCCCTAGATGCTTTCTTGCCAGGGTCCCAAATGGGAGGGCTAAGCCTGGGTTCACATGCGTTCTTGACATTGTGTTCTCCCGAAGGCCGGACCCATCAGCTGCGAGTACACTGCAGTAGCAGTGGACATCCCATTGTGGGTGACTTCACCTATAGCTTCAAGAAGGATAGCCGCCCCTTCCGGATGATGCTGCACGCCTTCTATCTACGCATCCCCACATGCGGGGAGCTCATCGAGGTGAGCACGCCCGACCCTTTTGTACCCACGTTGGATGCTAACTGGCAGCCTCAACAATCGGTCCACGCCCTGGAGCAAGTCATCCAGGCCCTGAAGACCACAGTGGACTCAACACCTGGGGAAACTTCACCTCTGCCCAAGGTGGGCCAGGACGTAGTCATGCAGGAGGCCAAGGCTGGAGAATCAGAGGAGCAGCGGGCCAGGTGCCAGCAATGGTTGGCTGAATGGGCAGTGGAACCTGAGAACTGAACTGTGCACTGATACTCCACTGCCCATCCTTGGAAGGGGGTCAGTGACATGTCATTAGGAAACCTACCCCTTCCCAGATACTTCCCCAGACCTTGGATATGATGGAACAGGGGCTTCCTGAGAGGCTAGGCTCAGCCAGAGAGGGGTTTCTTTCCCCTTCCTGCCTCCCCCCACAAGCTTCCCTACCTCCTATAGCCTGTATCTCTAAGCCTGAAGGAGTTTAGCATCAACATTATCCCCAGGGATTGGGATGGGCTGAGACTTGGACAGTTAGTTTCAAGCTGGCGCCATAAGGGAAGTGGCTAATCCCTGATTGCCCACCACTGGGCACCTACAGTACAGGGGCAGATGGAGATTCACTGTCCTGAACAGCAGAGTGAATAGGGATCAGATGTTTCCTTGTCATGGTCTACAGGCAGCTAGTGGTGCGGTGGCCAGAGCACTGAGGCTGGACTCAGGAAGCCCTCAATTCACATCCAGTCTGTGTGGCCTTGTGTAAGTTGCTTAACCTCTATCTGCCTCAGGTTCCTCATCTGTAAATTAGGGATAATGATAGCACCTGCCTCCCAGGGTTGTTGTGAGCATCAAAGGAGATAATATCTGTAAAGTATTTAGCCCAGTGCCTGGCACATAATAAAAGCTAGCTTATTTTTATGATTATTATTTAAACTGCTATCATTATTACTGTGTATCAGAAGGTTGTTCAGAATGAGGGAGGGGACAAATATCTCCACTGGAACCTTCAGCTGTTCTGGCCCAGGGGACAAAATCTTGTTGAAAATAAACCAAGCCGACAAAGCCCATCGCTAGGCTATCTGCTTACAATCGTTCCCATTTTATGAATGAGAAAACTGAAGCCTAGAGAGGTTACTTTCAAGGTCACATACTTTCTTAACCTCTTTTCTTGATGCTTCTATAGTGCCTGTATTTGGAGAAAAGGTTTTGTTTTTTTTTATCAAGGTGGGGGGGCATGGTACAAGGATGAATTTTCATTGTGATGGAGCATGGATGATGCCACATTCCAGGTTTGCTTGGACCATCTGTCACCATGTGGATAGAGGAGGGTGAAAGAGTTGATGAGGTTTATCTAGGATGCTGCTTCACTCAGTCTCAGGTATTTTCCGGCACCGAACCCCTTCCCATCCGCCCTTGCCCACCCGTACAGGACAGATCCTAAGGGGTTGGTCCGGGGAGAGAATCCCTATGAGTTATTCCATGTGATAGACTGCAGACTTCTCATTCACCAGGAGAGGGTGCCAGCTGTCCACAGGTAGTTGGAACTCCCAGCGGTCTGGTCTTACAGCTATTTATCAACATCTGGTCCCTGCCCATTGTCACCCGGCCCCCAATTTCTGTCTGATTGGAGAAGGCTCCATCTCCAGGACCTTTATACATAGGACAATGTGTTCTGGCTAGCTCTTCTTCATCCCCCAACATCTAGTCACTCCACAAGTCCTTTGAATTCTTGCCTTGTAACCTGACTCATCCTTTCTGGTCCGTTCTCCATCCTGCCACTCAGCTCTTGTCTAGACTATTAAGACGGCCTCCTCACTGGTCTCCCTGCCTCCATTCTTTCCCTTTCAGTGCTTCCAGTCACGTTCTGTATGCATAACTCTAATCATGTCGTCTCTAGCCTCTGAGATGGAATCCAAACTGCTTATCCTGGTACTTACAACCTTTCACGATCTGGCTGTAAGCTTTTGAGCCTCATCTCCCACTCTCCCTTTCACACATCCTCTGCTTCAGCCAGTATTATCTTTTATGCATGCCAGGATCATTCCTGCCTATAGCCTCTTGCTTAGGCTTTGTACTCTGCTTGGAAATGCCTTTGCCCTCTCTCCCTTTTGAAATCCCTCCTGTCTTTCAAGTCTTAATAGAATGCTATGGATTGGATATTTAGAACAGGAAGGAAACTTAGAGCTCATTAGTCCAATGGCATCATTTTTACAAATTCCTCCTGTCTTTCAAGTCTTAATAGAATGCTATGGATTGGATATTTAGAACAGGAAGGAAACTTAGAGCTCATTAGTCCAATGGCATCATTTTACAGATGAGGAAATTGAGGCCCAGACAGGTTTAAGTGACTTGCCCCTCCTCACTACTTATATAGCCAGCATCCCAGTCCTTAACCTCATCACCTCCTGCCAGGAATATGAAATAGCCTTCTACCTAGTCTTCTTGACTCAGGTTCCTCCCTTCTCAAATCCACCCTCCTTACAACTGTTGAAGTGATTTTCTCGAAGTGTAGGTGTGACCGTGTCATTTCCTTATTCAAAAACGGCAGCGTTCCCTCTGTCTCTTGGGTCAAATAGAAACTATAGCATTAAAAAGTGGCTTCAGCCTTATTAAACATCAGTCCCCTTTCCTGGCCACTGGGTCTTCTGCTGTTTCACAAGCCCTGGCTATTCCCTACACCTGGGATTGACTCACTCCCCACGGCTGCCTCCTTGCACAAATTCTGTGTTCCCTTTAAAACTGAGCTTGAACATCTTCTAAGTGAAGTCCTTCCCAGTTCCTGCTCAATCCCCTGGCACTAGCCCTTCCCCTCCAAATTACATTGCAATTGATGTGCATATAGTCTGTATGTACTTAATTGATATATCTGTTTTCTCTTCCTAATAGAGTATAAGCTCCTTGTGGGCAGGCAGTACTTAATTTCTGCCTGTGACTTGCGGACTGCCTGGCACATAGTGGGCACTTCTTAACTAGTTACTGATGGATTGCCCAGGGTCACTCAGGTAATATGTAGCAGAGTTGGGGTTTGAAGCTAGCTTCTCCAACTCCAGATTCAGCACTTTTGCTATTATATTGGTCAGTCTTTTTTCAGGAAGCTTTTCCTGACCTCTGTAGCTCATAGTGAAATTTCCTCTGAAAGCAAGATGAGTCTCCCTAACTTGCATTCTGTGGGGATACTGCCAAGTCTGTCTTCCTGACTAGATTGTGAACTCTCTGAGGGCAGAGAGGGCATCTTCCCTCACTTGTATCCAATAACCTTACATGGGATTAAGACTATGGTGGGTGTTCAAACATGACTTGAAAAAATTTTAGAGAAGCAAAACCGATCCTTCAGTGAAGTGTAACAAAAGCCAGCCATAGACTTTGGTATATGCTGAAGAGAGCCCCTCAGCCTAGCTCTAGGGCCAGCTCCTAATCACCCAGATGGGCCTCTTTCCAGCACTGCTCCTTCCTTTCCCCATATGACTTAGAGAGGAGATCAATGGGTGGACTTTTTTGGGGGGGAGGTGGAGGCAAGGCAGTTGGGGTTAAGTGACTTGTTCAGGGTCACACAGCTAGTAAGCGTCAAGTGTCTGAGGTCAGATTTGAACTCATGTCCTCCTGACTCCAGGGCTGGTGTTCTCTATTCACTGTGTCACCTAGCTGTCCCCTAATGAGTGGGCTGTGTGGGACGGTGGCTTCTCTATATAGCTAATGACCACAGATCTGTGCCAGGGTGTCTGCATCCAAACTGGGAGGCATCCGGAAGATTAGGACCTTGTCTGGTTGTGGTCTGCTCCTTTGGAGGAAGTAACCACGTTGATGAGACTGGATTCACTAAAGTAACTTCCATTTGCATAGCACTTCTAAGGTTTGCAAAATACTTTACAACAATTGGTGAGGCAGGTAGTATGAACATCATTGTCTCCACTTTACAGCTAAGGGAATCTATGACTAGCTTCAAGGTCTGCATCAGAGCCAGAACTCAAACGCAGGTCTTCTGACCTCTAAATCCAAAATTCTTGATACTACTTTCTACCACCTAGTTAAATCCATTGCTAGGAATGGTGGGAGAGGGTGTGTAATAAGGGGACCAGGTGTAAGTAACAGAGTGAACTTTCCCTGGTGGGTTGAGGCCCAGAGAGATGAGGTTGGGGGTTTTCTGATTTGGAACTAGAATTCTCAAGTATTGATCATGGACAGCATCAATAGGTTGAGAGTATAATTTCAAATTCCTTTTTCAGTTTGTGTTGGAAAGTAATTCACTTATGGGTGTAAAGCAGTGGCTTATCTTGGGGAAGGCATGCTTGGGACCAGGTGAATCTCAACAAAATATATTTATCACCCAAGCAAATGAATAGGTGATGCACGGGTAGCTGGCACCTTTAAAGGTTCCAGACCTGAAAGATGGGTCAAATTGCATCAGTTTCCCCTGGCACCTCACCTCTTTCTGGGAACCATCCTTGGCTGACACTTTGCCCTTGATCCTAGGACTAAAACCTTTCATTATTTTTAATTCTCAATCACTGTGCGCCCCAGCCTGAGATACCCAGCCTCCTAAACACTTTTAGCCTTTAAGTCACTGTGGTTCCTTGGATCAGAGATCTGCTCTGTCTGGTTCTTGATGGTCCTCTAAGCCCTCTTACCATTCACCTAGGTGCCCTGACCTATCATTGATTCATCCTACAATTCTTGTTATCAGCCATTCAGGGAACTTTATGCATTACATGGCAATGTCTTACCTTCCATTCCTACATAATCACCATCCAATTTCCCCTTCCTCAGCCAAGGGAAAAACTAGGAAATAGAAATGGAGTATAGCTATTACTTCCATGTGGAGATTTTCCCCATTGTGGCTTGATATATTGCAGTCCTGTGTAAGATATTAAATGGGAATTTTTTGGGACTGTTGTGGAAGCAGAGGCCAGTAGATGACACAGAAAGAGTTCAGAAACTGAGAAATGTATAGTATTGTATAATATAGCCTATGACCAAATACTTAGCCCAAGTTTCCAATAAAGTAAATACTCCATAAAAAAAAATTCAGACTTTTTCTCTGGTATGGAAATTTTACATGGGTTTTCCAGATTGAAGGTTATGGTGCCGTGCCCCTAAGCCTCACTATGTGGAAGGGATAACTCTAATTGCATGGGGTAATGAAAAGATGACTAGATTTAGTGTCTGAGGACCTAGGTTCAGCATTCACCTCTGCTACTTATCTCAGTTACTTGGGGCAAGTCAGATAAGGTCTCTGGGCCTCCACCTCTTCATCTGTAATAGGAGGTTGGGCTAAAGTGATACCCAAGGTCCTTTCTAGCTCCAGACCTGTGCTCCTAAAGATGTCATTCTCATCCCCTCAAAAATCAGATCCTCAACTCAATGCAGAAGTCAGTCTGAAGTTAAAAACAACAGTCCACCAAAGAGGAGTGAAATCACGTCTGTCCTTGAAACTCAGGCATTTAGCAAACCAAACCTCAAGTGTTCCCAATTCCCAATCTATTAATAAATGGTATAGCTCAGGAGTGGGGAACTTGTGACTTGAGACCACATGTGGCCCTCTAGTGTTTTAACTGAATCTAAACCTCACAGAACAAATCCCTTGCCCTCTAGGTCCTCAAGTGTGGCCCTTTGACAGAATCTAGATTTCACAGAGGACCTTGAGGCTGCAAGTTCCCCACCCCTGGGTAGCTGATCAAGTAGTAGAAAAGCAGTGAAGCCCAAATGATAAAAACAGAATAGAGCAGAAAAAGGGCCAAGAATGATACTGAAATTCAATCTGAACATCAAGTGTTCTGCCATGACCACTTCCACCTTTTCTTTAATTGCTCAGTGTTAGAAATGTTACAGAATAAAAGCCCAGACCATCTTCGGTCTTTTGATGATTATAAATGTACATTAGTCAACTTGTCTTGAATTCGCTGATTTCATGCATGAATAAAGGCTGCTAGGATCATCTGGATTGTGATGAAATTGTTCAGAAATGGTGGCTCATCTTTGTTTATTTAAATTAATTTCCCCCATCTTGGTTTAAGGACAGAGGTAGAATGTTGTTCTGTCTTTTTAATTGTTTCTGACTTCATGACCCCATTTGGGGTTCTTGGCAAAGATACTAGAATGGTTTGCCATTTCCTTCTCCAACTCATTTTACAGATGAGGAAACTGAGGCAAACAGGGTTAAATGCCTTGCCAGGGTCACATAACTAGTAAGTGTCTGAGGCTGGATTTGCACTCAAGTCTTTTGACCCCAGACCTGGTACTCTATTTGTTGCACCACCTGGCTTCCCAGAAGTAGGGTTCTACAGTGGAAAGGATATTAGCAGGGGTGGGGAGGACCTGGTTTGATGCTTATTACCTTGGGCCTCAGATTTCTCATCTATCAAAATGAGGGGATTTTATGTGCTGTGTACATGAAAATGTTGGGTTTTGGTGGGGGTTTTTTGGCTTTTTGTATCTAAGTTCAAAATTAATAAAATAAAATAAAATGAGGAAATTGGGTTGGTTGGTTTCTAAGGTCCATGATTTTATGACCCAAGTTAAAATCTTTTCCTTTTGAGGTTGGGTTTTCCTATCTTGCTCAGAAGTGCAGTGACTCTCATGGTTCAATCCTAATACTAATTGGTGTGGAAGCTTTAACCTGCTTCATTTTTCTGACCTTTAGTGGATTCCCTCTCCTTATGCAGTCTAGTGGTCCCCTGGGAGAGTAGGAACCTAGTGATATATACTGGTTCTAAATCTGGTGCCAGACTTTGTATGAATCCCCATCAACTTTAGCCCTGCCCTAGCTCAGAGCATCTGAGCTCTGAAATCTATCTCTTGACTTCCTTGGGGTCAAGAATCTTCCTAAAGACTTTTGGAAGTATATAGACAAGGAGTTGGACTATATGGCATTTAAGGTCCCTTCTAGCCTTGGATTTATGATTTTTTATGACTAATGGATAGCAAGAGCATGAATGAGGGTGATGGAGAGAGTGAAATACTTCTGTAGCCATCCCCACAAACAGGTTTCTCCAGCACCAGGGACCAGTTACTGGCTATCTATGTGGGAAATCAAGTTCAAACCTAAATTATCAACACAGGTACCTGTGTGGGGCCTCAAGCATGGGGAAGAGGGCAGGGCTGAACCAAGGGAAAAAAATAGCACATGCTTGAAAAATAGCAGGCATACTTTCCAGGAGTGGAAAGGTGGGGATGGGTGGGAGAGGTGGAATTTTGTCAGACTTCCTCATTTCACAGGCAAACAAATAACTGAAGGCACAGGGAACTTAGGGTCACTCTATGGATCAGTGGCTGTTGCAGGGACTTGATGACAAAACTCCGAATTCTGGGGTTACTGTACCTTGCTGTCTTCGTTATTTTTAATCACTGTATTGTTCTGAAAAGAGCAAAAGGAAATTCAAAGGGAATGCAAATAAACAGGACAGTTTTGGAGCTATGTGATGGATTTGTTATGTATTTAAAAAAAAACAGAACTAAGCTATTTATAATAGAGATCTGTGGTTTTATATGCAGTTATGTTTCCTGGTGTTTGTTGGGTTCATGATAATAAAAAGATTTTTAAAAGAATGAAAAATTACTTTATGACCCCAACACCTTTTGCCTTGTTCTTATTGGGAATAGGGATTTCTCCCCATGTGCCATCTCTCTCTAACCTATGGTTGATGAAGGGACTGGATACCTGTCAACAGCGCCTAAAAGTTCATTTTCATATAGGACAATGATTGACTACTTCTATAGCTCCCAAGAGAAACATTCTCTCACAACCTTTTTCTGAATTTAAAAAGCATAGGACTTTTAAAATTTTCTAAATCTAGAAGGGAGGCAGTAAGGAGTAGTAGAAAGAGAATAAGAACATGGTGGAGTAGAAAGATGCACATACTCGAGCTCTTCTCCCACAGCCCATAAGACACCTGTAAAAAATGACTCTAAAAAATTCTAGAACAGCAGAAGTCACAAAATAACAGAGTGAAAGAGATTTCCAGCCCAAGGTTACCTGGAAGGAGTTGAGCCCAGCCCAGCCTTGGCCCAAGGCACTGTTAGGAACAGGACTGCAACAGGCCTCGGGGGCAGAATCCCCAGCAGCAGTGGTGGTTCTCAGATCCCTCAACCCACAAATGCCAAAGACAGCTTCAGAAGTCAGTTAGAAAGCTTTTCACCTTTGTGAAAAGGGAGCAGGGTCCTCCCCTAGCCCTGGCCCCAGGCCATGGCAGTGGTGGTAGCAGCAGCAGTGGCAGCAGCATCTATTTTTGGAGGTCTCAGCCTAAGATCCCTGGGGGAATTGAGCAGCTGATCTGAACCTCAGCCCTCAGTGGCTGCCCAGGGGTGAGGAAGAGTGCTGGTTGAAAGGGAATTCTACTTGCAGTTCCTGAACAGAAAAGCTTTGGTAGCTCCTAGACCACAGCACAGGCCAGGAGAGGAGTAAATTCTCTCCCTTGATTGTGCCACCTTGGAGGAACTGAGAACTTACAAGTCCCCAAAGTATACCCCCCTTGTGACAAAAGTCAAGTAACTAGCTGGGAAAATGCCCCCAAAAAGGGGAAAAGAATAAGACAATAGAAGGTTACTTACTTGGTGAACAGGTATTTTCTTCCATCATTTCAGATGAGGAAGAACAATGCTTACCATCAGAAGTTTTCAAAATAAATATGCAATGGTCTCAGACCATGGAAGAGCTCAAAAAGGATTTTGAAAATCAAGTAAGAGAGGTGGAGGAAAAATTGGGAAGAGAAATGAGAGTGATGCAAGAAAATCATGGAAAGCAAGTCAACAGCTTGCTAAAGGAGAACCAAAAAATTGCTGAAGAAAATAACAGCTTTAAAAATAGGCTAACTCAATTGGCAAAAGAGGACCAAAAAGCCAATGAGAAGAAGAATGCTTTAAAAAGTAGAATTAGCCAAATGGAAAAGGAGGTTCAAAAACTCACTGAAGAAAATAGTTCTTTAAAAAATAGAATGGAGCAAATGGAAGCTAATGACTTTATGAGAAACCAAGAAATTACAAAACAAAACCAATAGAATGAAAAAAATGGAAGATGTGAAATATCTCATTGGAAAAACAACTGACCTGGAAAATAGATCCAGGACAGACAATTTAAAAATTATGGGACTATCTGAAAGCCATGAACCAAAAAAGAGCCCAGACATCATATTTCATGAAATTATCAAGGAAAACTGACCTGATATTCTAGAACCAGAGGGTAAAATAAATATTGAAGGAATCCACCTATCACCTTCTGAAAGAGAAGCTCCTAAGAATGTTGTAGCCAAATTCCAGCATTCCCAGGTCAAGGAGAAAACATTGCATACAGCTAGAAAGAAACAATTTTAGTATTGTGGAAATACAATCAGGATAACACAGTATCTAGCAGTTTCTACATTAAGGGATTGAAGGGCTTGGAATATGATATTCCAGAAGTCAAAGGACCTAGGACTAAAACCAAGAATCACCTACCCAGCAAAACTAAGTATAATACTTCAGGGGAAAAAATGGTCATTCAATGATATAGAAGACTTTCAAGCATTCTTGATGAAAAGACCAGAGCTGAATAGAAAATTTGACTTTCAAACACAAGTATCAAGAGAAGCATAAAAAGGTAAACAGGAAAGAGAAATCATAAGGGACTCACTAAGGTTGAACTGTTTACATTCCTACATGGAAAGATAATATTTGTAACTCTTGAAACTTTTCTGTATTTGGGTAGTTGGAGGGATTATACACAGACACAGACACACACACACACATACATACATACATACACATACATAGCATAGGGTGAGTTGAATAGGAAGAGATCATATTTTAAAAAAATAAAATTAAGGGGTGAGAGAGAAATATATAGGAAGGAGAATGGGAGAAATGGAATGGGGCAAATTGTCTCTCATAAAAGAGGCAAGAAAAAGCTTTTTCAATGAAGGAGGAAAAGGAGGAGGTGAGAGGGAAAAATTGAAGGTTATTCTCATCACATTTGGCTTAAGGAAGGAACAACATGCATTCAATTTGGTATGAAAATCTGGCTTACACTATAAATGCACAGGGGAGAAGGGGATAAGCAGGGTGAGGGGGGATGATGGAAAGGAGGGCAGATGGGAGGAGGGAGCAATTAGAAGTAAATACTTTTGGGGACAGACAAGGTCAAAAGAGAGAATAGAATAAATGGGGGGCAGAATAGGATGGAAGGAAATACAGTTAAGTCTTACACAGCATGACTATTATGGAAGTCATTTGCAAAACTACACACATATAGCCTATATTGAATTGCTTGCGTTCTCAGTGGGGATGAGTGGGGAGGGAGGAAGGAAGAGAAGTTGGAACTCAAAGTTTTAGAAACAAATGTTGAGAATTGTTTTTTAATACAACTGGGAAATAAGAAATACAGGTAGTGGAGTATAGAAATTTATCTTGCCCTACGGGACAAGAGAGAAGATGGGAAAAAGGGAAGGGAGGGATGTTAGAAGGGAGAGCAGATTGAGAGAAGGGATAATCAGAATATAGATGTTTTGGGGTGGGGGAGGGGAGAGATGGGGAGAAAATTTGGAACTCAAAATTTTGTGAAAGTGAATGTTGGAAACTAAAAATAAATAAACATTTTTAAAAAGGGAAAGAGAATAAGATTTAAAGTCACAAAACCTAGGTTCAAATCTTGACTTTGCCACTTGTGTGACTATGGGTAAATCATTCTTCACTGAACCTCTCTGGGTCTCAGTCTCTTCATTTGTACAATTATAGGGGTTGGATAGGATGACCTCTAAATTCCTATTTGTCTCTAATCTTTTTCACCCAATAAAGCAGTCAATAAGATGGCAGAGTTGACAACTGAACCCAGATCTCTTAACTAAAAATCCATTTGTCTTTACTTTGTGCCATTATTTTTTAATTTATGTTGAAGACGCCATCATTCTTCTGTCTCCAGTTGGATATGAGCTTCTTGAAGGCACTTTCCTTTTGCCCTGGATCACCCAGACCCCATGGGCAGAAGGAATTCCATAATTGTTCATACTCCTCAGATGAACTGGGAGTCCCAGACTAATCTTTCTGATGAAATAGAAAACCACTTTATAACTTACCTTGTCACTGAATCATAGAGTTTTCTGAGACTTACTATTTGCCTTGCCTCTAGGCTATAGATTCCTTGAGCATTGCTTTTTGTTTTTGAAACCAATGTGTTGAATATAATACTTTTTAAGAAACCAATCTGGATATGATAAAAAATCTCTGGTTTCATAAATAATCTTCTTTTTCTGTTCTTTGTATTATGACAATGTTCATGTTTGTTGGCATTTGTCAAGAATCACAAGGTCAGAATCGCAAAAATAAAAAAATGATTAATGTACACACAAAAAAGAAAAATCAGACATCATTACTACAAAACTAAAGCAAATGAGAAAAAAAACAATTATGTATCAAGAGAGCTTCTTTTCCATCTGAAATTTTTATGACAATATGGATCGAGCTCAACTGTCCATTATCAGTTGTTAAATGTCATTTTATAACATCAAGCGTAACATTAAATGGAAGTCTTTCATAAGTGATATTCCACAGTAGACTCTATTTTTATCATTGAACAACTGACTAAAAGCTATAGAGCACACAAGATCCCATTTTCCTATTGTTAATTGACTTATTAAAGAAAAAAGAGTCCATGAAACAAAACGTACTCTTCCACTAATAGGCAAAATAAAAGACTGCTCTGATGATGGGAGCAGAGAGAAGATTTTAGACGTGTCTGACTCTTTGTGACCCCATTTGGGGTTTTCTTGGCAATGATAATGGAATGGCTTTGCCATTTCCTTCTCCAGCTCATTTCACAGAGGAGGAAGCTGAGGCAAACAGGGTCACATAGCTAGTAAATGTCTGAGGCTGTATTTGAACCCATGAAAATGAGTCATCCCGACTTCAGACCCAGTGCTCTGTGACTATGGCGTCAGTAGTGGCCTCAATTGCTTGTATTCCATTCCTCTCCTATTTCTGTCGCACTTCTTCGAGACTCCTCCTGTATGATACGATAGAAAGAGCACTTGCTATAGGATCAAATGATTCAAATGCTGCCTCTGATACTGGGCAACAAAGGGCTTCAGTTTCTTCATGCTTATGTAATAAGACCTTGAAATTCCTTATTCCAGCTCCCATTCACAATGGTAAGTCAGGTCCCGAAAGGACAGCTACATCTCCTCCTTGGGATTTTAAGGTACTGCCCATGCGTCAGTGGGGTACTTCCAATGCTATCAGCTCAAACATGTGTTCTCTTCAACATCAATCACTAGATACAATTTGTATCTCCCTTACACTTACTAGTTAGAGCTTTAATATTAAGTCAACCATTTACTTTTTCCTTGATATCACTGATAATTAATAACCATTACCTTCTTCAGAGGGCTATTCAGTGAAATGATATAGCAAGAACAGAAGTGCAGACACAGCCCCTCAAACTAGATCCTTACTCTCCCCTCTACCACTTTAGTCCCTGGGGAGAGTGGGCTCAAATGGAAAATGGTTGCCATGTGACATAAGTTCTCCCAAGTTCACTTTCAAATGTGTGATGCTTGATTGATGGCATTGCTGTCTTCCTTGTAGGACATGGCATTCTGCTACTAGGGTAGTTCAACTCATGAAGGTTGTTCCTTAAATTTGGTTCCTTTACAGACTTTACTGTTGAATATATGTGTGGCTCTTCCAAGTCTTTTGGGATTTCCCAAGGTCTATGACTGCCAGTAGAAGCTTCTCATGAAGGTTTAAGGAACATCAACCCACAGATCCACATCAATTTCTTACCAGAGTGGGAAAAAAGGATTAAGTTAATGAGGTTAAAGAGCTTAGCACAGTCCCTGGCACATAATAAATGCTACATAAATGTTAACTATTATTACTAATGGCATAATCAATCACTTTTTATAAATAAAATTTGCATAGAAGGGAATAGAGTTCTGTATTCATGGGGTTTTTTTCTATTCCTATGGTCCTGCTTGTGCATTTTGTAAAAAAATAGTTTGCTGATACTGTCTAAAGACCCCTGGGTCTTGCCATCTGATCATTTGTTGAACCCTCAAGATTTCTGGGTTGTAACATCTGTCTGCCTTTCAGTTAAGCTCTCTTCTATGTATTTCCCCACAAACAGAGTGTGAACAGGGACTGTCTAGATTTTACTTTTTGTATCACCAGTGCTTGGTATGGTATATGGAATATACTAATCCCTTAATAAGTACTTTTTCAAGGAAAATGACATGTCGGAGGGAATGTGGGAAAACTAGCACACTAATGCACTGTTGATGGAATTGTGAACTGATTCAACCATTCTGGAGAGCAATTTGAAACTATGCCCAAAGGACTCTAAAATTGTACATACCCTTTGATCCAGCAATATCACTACCAAAGAGATTTTAAAAAACAAAAGGAAAAGGACCTATAATATATACTATATTATAGAGTCTCTTTTTGTGGTGGCAAAGAATTGGAAATTGAAGGGATTTCTGGATGCGTATCAATTGAGGAATGTCTGGACAAGTTGTGATATATGACTATAATGGAATACTATTGTGCTGTAAGAAATGATGAAGAGGATGCTTTCAGAAAAACCTGGAAAGACTTACATGAACTGATGTAGAGTGAAGTGAACAGAACCAGGAAAACATTGTATATAGTCACAACAATATTGTACAACGATTAACTGGGACTGACTTACCTATTTTCAAGAATACAATGATGTAAGACAGTTCCGTAGGACTCGTGATGAAAAATGCTATTCACCTTCAGAGAAAGAACTGATGGATCTGAATGCAGATTGAAACATATATTTTTAAACTTTATTTTTATTGGTGTTTTTATTGGGGGGGGGTCTGTATTTTCTTTTAAAACATGATTAATATGGAAATATGTTGTGTATGACTGTGCATACATAACCTATTCCAAACTGCATGCTTTCTAGATGAGAGGGAAGGGAAGGGAGGGTGGGAAAGAATTTGGAACTCAAAATTAAAAAAAAAAAAACACTAAAAATTGTTTTTAAATGTAATTGGAAAAATAAAAGGTTAATAAATAAATAAATGCTTTTTCATTTATTCCTGTTTTATCTTAGTGGCTTCATTGCATTATATATTATAGATATTTAGTGAATGTTGGTTGACTGAATTAAAATGGTTGAGCCTCATAATATAATAGACTTTGAACTTGTAGGGATCTTAGAGGTTATCTACTCCAACTCCTTAATTTCACAGATAAGGAAATTGAGGCCCAGAGAAATTAAGTGATTTTTGCCCTTGGTCATACAGGGAGCATCAAGTCCTCTTTTCCAAAATACCAAATTTTACTCCTTGATAAAGAGATTTTTTTTTTAATGAATTTAGTTTAAACAGAATTTCTTCATCTAGGGGGTGAGGGTGTGGATTTATACACATTTCTGAACATGAAAGGTCAGCAGGCTTTCTGATTGCCTGCTGTTGTGTAAGAAATCATTTCCTAGCAAGAAGAAATTTGTCAGTTAGTCACACCCATTACCAAGGAATGCCCTGGATTTTGTGCTATTATGGTGCTCCATGTCTTGTTTTAATTTCATTACTGAGGTTCACTTTTTCACGTGTGTCTGACTCCATTATGGAGTTTACATGGAAAAGATACTGGAGTGGTTTGCCATTTCTTTCTCCAGTGGATTAAGGAAAACAGAGGTTAAGTGACTTGCCCAGGGTCACATAGCTAGTAAATATCTAAGACCAGATTTGAACTTAGGTCTTCCTGACTCCAGACCCAGCACTCTATCCCCTGAGCCACCTAGCCGGCTTATCCTGTTTTAATTAGGAAGCTGAAAAATTGATCTGCCATTCCGCCTGAGCATAGTTTCTGACTTGGACATGTATTTCCTTTACTGCTATTTTCAGGGTTAATTTCTACAACTGTATGACAGCTTATTTGTTGTGTTTCCATAATGCCAGGTCAATTTGGTCAGTTCAACTCAATATTTGGGTTTGGTTTTTTTATGTTTGGCTCTTCTTCCTTTTGAATTTTTTGTTTATACTTGAAAGTTTCTATGTAGCTGTGGTATTTTTATCAGGGATACTTGGAAATCCTCATTACAGGCCCATTTTCCCCCTATAAGATTAGATTCAGTTTTTCTGAGTAGGTTATTTTTTGGTTGGTAAGCCTATATCCTTTGTCCTTTGAAATATCTTATTTCCAGGTCATCTATTTCTTTAAAGCGGTAGCTGCTAAATTTTGTAAGATCCTGAATGTGATTTCTTGATACTTGAATTCTTTCTGGTGGTGTTATTTCTTTCACCTGCAAGCACTAGATTTTGGCTATAATGTTTTGGAAATTTTCATCTTGAACTTTCAAGAGGTGGCTGGTGCATTCTTTATATCTATGTTTTTCACATTTTTCTGGTTCTAAGAGACCTAGACAATTTTTTTTTTTTGGTGATTTCTTGAAAGATGATGTCTTGGATTTTTTCCTTTTTTTTTGTCATGGTTTTCTTTCCTGGATCTATTTTTATATCTGTTTCCAGATATTGTTTTTGCTATGAGCCACCTTACGTTTTCTCCTATTTTTTTCAGTCTGACTTGCTTTAATATTTTTTTATTGTTTTACGGAGTCATTATTTTCCTTTTGAAACATTCTGATTTTCAAGCAATTTGTTGCTTCTTGGCTAAGCTGTTAATTCCCTTTGCAATTCTTTCATCCATAATATTACCTCTTTTCCAAGTTTTACCTCTAGGATTATTATTTCATTAAACATTTCAAAACTCTAGCTTCATTTCTTCCAGGAATTTGCACCTAAACTTTCTTTCCCTTTGAGGCTTTGCCTGTAGATGTTTTCTTCTTTTGGATTTGTGTCTTAAGCATCCCTGTTACCATAATGATCTTTATGGTAGGATTCTTTCTGTTTCCTTCCCACTTCTGAACTTCAGGCTTCAGGCTCAGTATATAACTTGGGTTCCACTACCACTCCTTCCCTTAGGATGCTGCCTTTAGGCACAGGTCCCTTCTTCAGTCTGTCCTGGATCTATGCCCTGGAACTGGGTAGTGAGTGACAGAGCTGCCAGTTGATACCACTTCCTGCACAAGTTTAAGCTCTGGATGTGACATCCTCTTGTCCTGGTACACGGTTCTTGCTTCAGGGCATGCTGCTGGACAGACTTGGTTCCTAGTGTCCTTCCCTAGTGTCTGCAGACCTCTTTGTCTGTCTCTCTATGCCAACTTGCGTTGGAAAAATGACTTAAATTTTAAGTGTTTTCCCCATTTGTGTTGTTTTCTCCACCTTGGATTTCCCAATGAGGATTCAGCCTTATGTGTTTTTTAGGTCGGCCTAGAGTAGTTTTCATGGGGTTAGGAGTAGTATGCTGTGTTTCTTCATGCTACTCTGCCATATTGACTCTGCCCCCCTCCCCCATCCAGTTCTAATCTTCATATAAATCCATGTAAAGGTCTTCCCACTCACTTTCTAGGGCAGCCAGGTAGCACAGCAAATAGAGCGCTGGGCCTGGATTCAGGAAGACCTGAGTTCAAATCTGGCTTTAGACACTTACTATATATGTGACCTTGGGCAAGTCACTTAACTCTGTAGCCTCAGTTTCCTTATCTATAAAATGATCTGGAGAAAGAAATGGCAAATAACCCCAGTATCTTTGCCAAGAAAACCTAAATTCATTTTTTCCATTGAGCCTGAGAAGCAAACAGAGCTGCCATGATTTTCATACTTGTTTAAGAAATTGAAGGAAGTTGAGTCCCAGAAAGGGGAAAGGGTATGAGTTTTGTCTCCCTAGTTAAACTGGAATAGTCAAGTGAATGAGACTCCTCATATTGTCTCATCAGAATATTTTCTTCTGGGGAAGAAAAGTCTACTTGAGAAATTGAATTAACTTCATAAGACTGCCTGGTGAGTATACAGTGGAACCAAAAGCATCAGTAGATGCTCAGTATATAGCTTAGGTTCCACTACCACTCCTTCCCTTAGGATGCTGCCTTTAGGCACAGGTCCCTTCCTCAGTCTGTCCTGGATCTATGACTTGGAATTGGGTAGTGAGTGACAGAGCTGCCAGTTGATACCACTTCCTGCACAAGTTTAAGCTCTGGGTGTGACATCCTCTTGTCCTGGTACACGGACAGGGTAGGGTAGAAGGAAAGAGTAGCAGCCTTTTGGGGGAATATTCATATGTAAATGACACATCTCAGAGACTGGAGGCATTTCATCACTATAATAGCTTACATTTTTTAACCCTTCTACTGTTCATTTTTAAATACAGGGGTTTTTGTTCAGCAAGTAGCACTAGATTCAATGCTATATAAAGTCAATTATAAAGACACGATCCTTCCTTCCAGAAGTTCATTATCTTCTCTAAAGTCTAGTTCCACTGTGATACATTGAGGTATAACAAAATCACACATCTCTGAAAAGTTTCCCATCTTCATTATATTCTTAGGGTTTTACTCTGGTCTTCAGGGAGGATTAACTAGTCCTAAAACTTTCCCATATTCATTGCATCAGTAAACATTCTTACCACCATGAAGTCCCAAATGATGCATAAGGTCTGAGCTCTGAGTAAAAGACTTTTCCAAACTGATCACAGGCATAATATTTTTCTCCCCTGTGAATCATCTGGTGGTCTGATCTCCTCCTGAAACATCCTACATTCATCACATTCAAAGGGCTTCTGTCATATATTAGTTCTCTGATGTTCAATAAGAACTGAGGTTTAACTGAAGGCTTTCCCATATACCTACCATTTATAGGGTTTTCCTCCAGGATAAATTATCTGGTGAACAATGAGGTCTGATTTCCTGGTGAAGGCTTAATCACATTCTTTATGTTTTTTGGGTTTCTTCCCACAATGAATTCCCGGATGATGAATAAGAACTACAGTCAAAATGAAGGCTTTCCCACATTTGCTGCATTCCTAAGGTTTTCTCCAGCATGAACTTTCTGACACTGAAAGGCTCTAGTTTCTTATGAAGCCTTTTCCCTACTCATTATATTCATAAGGTCTCTCTCCACTATGAATTCTCCGAGGTTTAATGAGGTCTAAGTTATTTCTAAAGGCTTTCTGATATTCTTTACATTCATAGGAATTCAATCCACCATGAATTTCCTTAGCTTTAATTAGGTCTGACTTGTATCTAAATACCTTTCCATTTATTCTACTTCCATAGGGTTTGACTGCACATGAATTCTCTGATGTTAACTGTGATAGCACAAAACTGAACCCTGGGAACCTGACTGTCCTCAGCTTCCCTGAGGCAACTTCCTTCCCTTCCCGACCCACTTCTGCCAACATGGCAGAACTGGACAAAACTGCCCTTGGGATCTGATTGGTCCCAGCTTTCCTGACATAGCTTCCTTATCATTTAGGGGCATCAAAAAGTCCTAGCCACATGGAATCTAGACCTCTCAGACTTAGTGGGTACCTAATACCAAGGACTTGCCATGCCCTACCTGCTGAATAAGTACATTTCCAGATGGAGAGGTGGGATAGCCACATCAAGAGAAGTTAAGCATCAATGAATCCTTCTTGTCATATTTTGCCTTGTTAGGGTAAAGTAAATTTCCTTTGTTAAATGTTCAATGACTTTTGAGTGCCTCATTTTATCTCAACATAGACCTTGAATTAATAGGATAGTGTTGTTAGAGCCACACATCTACTCTTGACAACTTTGCCTGAAGGTCTTCCCACATACATTGCATTCATATATTCAGGAGTTGTCAAACAAGCTAAGAATGGTTTTTACATTTTAAAATACAGTAAAATTTTATTTTAAAAAAACATGCTTAGTTGGTGGGCCCTACAAAAACAGGTAGCTGTTTAGGCCACCAACCTTTGATATATGTAATTTCTTTTCACTATGAATTCTCTGATATTGACCTGCATTGTCTGAAAACTTTGCCAGATTTACCATATTCATAGGATTTCTCCTTACCATGAGCTCTCAGATAATGAAAAAGGTCTTAGCTCTTCATGAAAGCCTTCTTGCATTCATTATACTCATAGGGTCACTCATCCATTTGAACTCATTCATACTGAATAAGGAAGGGAGGAGCCCCACTTGAAAGCACCCTACACTTTCATCATAAGAGTTCACTGTCAAAGGTTTCTCCAAAATTAGTCCTTGGCAAAGAACTTTTGGGAATTCAGATGATAGCTTTTCTAATTTAGCATCTCTGGAAGTCTCCAGATTAGAAGTAGATGTGATTTCAGTCAGTCTCCTATGATCTAGGAAAATGTTATTCCTGGCCCTCTCCATCATCATATCCCAGGAGAATTTTCAGTGAGTAGTACCAGGTTGTCCCTACTCCTATGGTGTGAAATACATGGGCAGATCCATAAATCTCACCAACTTCTTGTCAAGGGTACAGCTGCCATCATCTGGTCTTCTGGGTTCTTCCTTGGGGGAAAGGATAGGAACTTTGGGAGTAGACGAGTAGGTTTATGATTGATGGAAGTGTTGACCAGTTGAGAGGGGGTCAAGGCAGGAGGGGACTGCTCCTTGGAGGGCTGCCATTTCCTCCTTGTAACATGAACCTGCAAATAGATAAACTGGTTGTTGAGTCATTTCAGTTGTGTCCACCTCTTCATGACCCCATTTGGGGTTTTCTTGGCGAATATACTGGAGTGGTATGCCATTTCCTTCTCCAGCTCATTGTACAGATGAAGAAACTGAAGCAAACAGGGTTAAGCAACTTGCCCAACGTCACACAGCTAGTGAGTCGGGCCAGATTTGAGCTCTGGTCTTCCTGACTTCAGACCTGACACTGTTCGCCATGCCACCTAGCTGCCTGTAGATAAACTGGAAGACTTTTTTTTTTTATTTAAAAAAGGACCCACTTTGGGGTCCCTTAAGTATGGAGCACTGCTGCCCAGTTTAGCTTGGAGAGGAGCATGGCATTGCCTGAAGTTGGCTCTTTTGTTTTTAAAGTGCTTTTCCTTTACAACAGCTTCTGAAGTTGATACATTGTAATCCTTATTTTACAGTTGAGGAACCTGAGACAGAGATAAAATGGCTTACTTGTCCAAGGCCATGGGGCTAAAAAGTGGTGGAGCTGGGACTGGAATCCAGATTGCCTTGCCTGACTCAGAGAGCAAGTTCACAATCATCTCTCTGAATTAATAATAGTTCCTTACATTTCTATAGCATTCCACATAGATTATTCTCTTTATGGGATCAGAGATCTCGAGGTGGAAGGAACCTCAGAGGTCCTCTAATCTAACCCCTTTATTTTACAGATGGGAAAATTGAAACTTGAGGTGATTAAGTGATTTGCTCAGATCCCACAAGTGGTAATCATCAGAGGCATGATCTGAATCCACATTCTTGGACTCCAGAACCCAGTGCTCTTCCCATTCCACCTACCCATCCCCTCTGATCCTCCCATCCACCCTGTGAGATGCATAGTGGAGATTATTACTGTTTCCGGTTTTCAGATGAGAAGAAAGAGATGTAGAAAGGTTAAGTGACTTGTATGCCAATTGTGCCCAATAAATTGGTTATCCAATGGTTAAAGGGTAGAACTGGCCCTGGAAGCCGAGTCTTCTGATTTCCAACTATTTCTCACTGCACCACACTGCCCTATTCCCTATTCCCTGCCCAGGAGGCCAGTGAGTCAGAGCACCCTCTGTTCCAGAGCGAGCTGGATGCTTAACCACTGACACATTCCTATTCGTCCGTTCACCTTTGTCATGGTCTCTATCAGCTGCCCAAAGATTCTGTCCCTTGGGACACTTCCTCATGCAAGAGACAAGTCACAGGGACTTATCTTAGAATGGAACTCAAATGCGGTTCCCCTCTTGTGCTTGTGTGTCTGCTTTTGTGGCAGACTAGGAAAAGCGCTGAGCTTGGGAGTCCCTCTGAAACCCCTGGGTGACCCTGTGGGCAACTCATAAGCCCTCCTAAGTGAGAGGTTTGGGCTAGGTGTCTCTAAGGTCTCCTTCTAGCTATACATCTTGTGTTTAAACAGAGACCTTTCTTTAAACGGAAGAACCCAGACCCAGTGATTATCTTTAGGAAGCCCCTTGGTCTTTTCAGCAACATACACACAGGCTTCTCTTGTGGAAGGGGCTTGTGGGGGAGACATGAGAGGCAAAAGAGACTTCTGAATGAATACAGAGTGAAGTATGCAAAATCAGGAAAAGGACATACATTATGACGCCAACATGAGCAGAAAGAAAAATTCAAAACCTGATCTTGGCGATGGAGAAAAGTTGAGAAAACATGCTTCCCTCCCTTATTGCTGGGATGGGGAACCATGGGTAGGAATGTTGTAAATATTCCTAGAATCAGGTTGCTTTGACCGAACCATCATTCTCCCTTCCCTTTCTTTTAAAATCTTTGTCCAGAAAACAGGCTTAGTGAACGTGGGCAAGAGAGACATATTTAGAAATGACTGTGATGTAAAAACAAAAGACATCCATTTTTGGTTTTTTTAAAGAAAAGCTTTCTGAGGTAGCAGCTCTCATCCATTCGATATTAATGATGCAGAGAGTTAACTTTCCTGACCTTATCCTCAGATTCTGGAGCTGATCCCACAGTGATCTTAATAGGGGTAAATAGTCACTGATTTGATTAAGTAGCTTGTCCAAAGTTTATGGGGAAGCTAGATCAGGCCAGGAGGGACTTTTCTCTTCCATGATAAATTGATCCTAACCTCAGCAAGTCCCTTAAAAAAAAAAAAAGGTGCCGTGAATAGACCACTGGCCCTGGAGGCCGGAGGACCTGAGTTTGAATGGGACCTCAGATGCTTGACACTGTGTGAACCTGGGCAAATCACTTCATCCCTGATTGCCTCGCCTCCCGCCTCCAAAATATAAAATAAAATGGCCTTGAAGAACATGGAATATGGACACTTAAAAAAACAACAGTGGTGCAGTGAATAGTGCACTGGCATTGGAATCAAGAGGCCCTGAGTTTAAATCCAGCTTCATTCACACTTACTAGCTGTGTGACCCTGGGCAAGTCACTTAAACCCTATTGCCTCCAAAAAACAAAACAAAACACAGTAACAAGAAGTCACTACATCCTACACTCTATAATTGTCAGCTCTCAGAAATTACAACTGGAATAGACTTGATAATCTCTCTAGTCCAGTTCCTTCTTGTACAAATGAGGAAAACTGA
Source organism: Bettongia penicillata ogilbyi (assembly GCA_023548195.1). NCBI lineage: Eukaryota > Metazoa > Chordata > Mammalia > Diprotodontia > Potoroidae > Bettongia > Bettongia penicillata. The sequence continues at coordinate 5,887,918 of JAJHZJ010000321.1, read as the reverse complement.
GTCCTAAAGAGAGGTAGTGGCTGCCCTAAAGTCACACACTCCAAAGACATGGGGATCAAATTGAAACGCTCCTCATCTGTGCTCTTTCAATGACACGGTGTTGACTCTAGCATTTTATCTGCCCCTTTTCGCCCTCCTGTGGGTGAGGACCCAGCTCCTCACCTGGTCCCTCTGCCCAACTCCCCATTGAATCAAGGGCTGGGGATTGGCAGCAAGGAAATCCATTAGTCAGAGATGCAGCGCCCCCTCTCCCAGCCTGGGCACTCTGGTCTCCCACTGGTCCTCTTCTGTCTTAGCAGTGACTGTGCTGACCCTTCCCTGTACTTGAGACTATTTGTCTTTAGGCTTTGCAAGGTTAGATAATCCCTGTCCAGGTTTCCACCAATGAAGACTTCTGGACAGAGGATCCAGCCTACTTCTCTGAGGGGACAGTGGTTTGGAGGTAGATGTGGAGCTTCAGAAAACCTGGGCCTGACTGACAGCAGTTATGGCTCACATAGTGGGGATAGGGATATAGAATAGCATGTAGGAGTGGCCACTGGACTGGGGGTCAAGAGACTAGGGTTTTAGTCTCAATTCTGTCACAAACTAGCTATGCAAGTCCAGGTCAATCACTTAACTGGTCTGTGCCTTAGTTTTCTCAACTAGATAATGATCCCAACTACTTTTTCTTTTATAAAAGGGCTATACAGTGCCATGTAAATGTCTGTTATTATTATTAACATACAGGTGTTTTCTTTGATAGTCAAGTAGAGCCCAAATCAAGGGGGGAGGGTAGGAAGAGGGAGAGACAAAGAGAGGAGGAGGAAGAGAAACAGAGACAGAGAAAGATGGAGACACCGAGAGACAGAGAGAGTTGGGATGGCCTAGGATAGCCCATCCCTCCTACTAGAATATAGGGAATAGAGTAACTCAGTGGAAAAGGGAAAGGAAGGCTTCCTGAAAGAGAGGCTTGCCTAGGCTGAAGGATAAGTAACATTTGCACTAGGTAGGGATAGAATAAGAAGGGCATTCCGGATGACAGCAGTCAAGTCAACAAGCTCCCAGTAGGTACATGTGTAGGAAGAGAGAGTGAACTGGAGCACCAGCTTTCATGTCAAGAGACCTTTAATGCACACATTGAAAAACTGACAATTATCCACAGAGCAAAAAATTGATAATTGACCACATCTCACATTTAGTTGTGGAGGGTCTAAAGATCTTGTGAAAAGATATGAAATCTGTAATCCAAACTGTTTCTAAGATTACCTCCATTTCTGTAACTCCGTGAGCTGAGAATGGGTCTATTCAGCTGTGGAAGCTGGAGAGGTAGGGTGATGTCTAGGAGACAGGAGACCTGGATTCTAGTCCCAGTTCGGTTATTAACTCGTGGCGTGATCTTGGCCAAGTCTCTCCCCTGACGTAGACCTCAATTTCTTCCTCTTTGTAAGAGAGAGGCTGAACTAAATGGTCTCTAAGGTCCCTTCCAGCCTTGACATTCTATGCTTCTATAGTTGCATGATTCTGATTCTAAGGAAGGTTCTGGGTTGGTCTCCTGATGGGCTCTGGCCGGGGTCCTGGCGTGTTCGCCCTCGGCAATCAGGGGTGTGGAATTCTGCCTTTCTAAAGGACCAGATAAGAAAGTGGGATGGAAAGGGGTGGGAAGCCAAAGGTGTGTGTGTGGTATGGGGAGAAGCCTGGCTTGTTCTTCCTTACCAAAACCATGGTGGGATGAGGAAGCAGTGTGAGTTTGGGGTGGGACAGCTTTGTTTCCCTCCGAGCAGGCTCCATGCGGTCTGGGTTGGGGATGAGCTGCCAAATGGGACCTCATCCAAGGGAGGGAGAGTTGCTGGTGCTCAGACTGGCCCCAGATTATTCCTATGGCCTTGGCTGGCCTGAAATATTGGCAGAATCACTGACCACCTATGATACTGTGAAGTGAGGGAGACTGGAAAGGACCCCTCAAGCCCCCACTGCCACCTCACATTTCCTTCCTGATAATCCATACGGAGAACTACTTCTTTGGGCTAAGCATTATGCTCTGTAAGGGATAGGAACCAGACTGGTGATTTGGTTGGTATAGGGAACTCTCAAATGAGGTGACTCCCTCCACCCAGGCAGGTTGGCACTTTTTCTGCAATTTATAGTCTCATAGTGTTGTCCAGAGCACTGAGAAATTAAGTGTCTTGCAGGGTCTTGCAGCAAGTATGTGTCAGAAGGCAGGGCTTGCACCCAGAACTTCCTATCTCCGAGGCTGGAGCTAATACCAAGAACTACATGTGGTACAGAGGGGGGAAATCACTGCCTCCAGAGTTAGAGAACCTGGGTTCAAATCCCACCAATGATGTTTAGAACCTTTGTGTTCTGGGACAATTGACTCAACCCCTCAAGGCTTTAGTTTTTCCCTTTTCTAAAATGAAGTGGTTGGACTGAGGTCCCTTTGGACTTGAAAGGAAAGCCTCTCACTCTTCAGTGAGAATGAGTCTATTTTTTTCCTCTGAGAAGAAAGTGGTGAAAATAGTGATCCTAAAAAGACAAGTGGAGGCTCTTGACAATTTTGGTATCTGTGGGCTGACTCTGATAGGGAGGCAAGGAGAAGAGTGATGTGGGGGAAGGTTCTAGGGAGAAGGAAGGGAAAGGAGTAGGAAGATTTTCCCCACAATGAAAGAGGGGGGGAGGGAAGTGGGGGTGGGGAGAGGAGAGGGAAGAGGGAGGGAGGGAGAGGGAGAGAGAGAGAGAGAGAGAGAGAAAGAGAGAAAGAGAGAGAAAGTGCATTGGTAAGAACCTTGAGTTCCTACGGTCAGGTGGGAATGTAGAGAGAGATCCAGGAGAGTTAGGTTCTGGTTCCCTACTCTGCCAATGACTCATTGATAAATGACTGAGAAAATTGCTCCCCCAATCTGGGCCTCAGTTTCCCTCTCAATAAAATGGGGATAATAATTCTAGCCTCCTTTACAGAGGTGTTGTGAGGATCAATAAGGTAATCAATGAGAAAGGGCTTTGGAAGTTCTGTCCCATCGACCTAGCGCAGTTATTTACGTGGCAAATACTTGATCACTTCTCTTCAGGGTCTAGCATGTAGGAGGAATGCGTGGAATAAGGGAATAGGGGAATAAGAATGGAGAGGGTAGGAAAGGAATATCAAGGAAAAAGTTGTGAGGAGGTTGAAAGGACCAAGGCTGAGGAGGGGCAGTGTCAATAGTTGGCAGGAGGCTAGGAATGAGGATTCAGTGGAAACAGGTGGGACTGACAGCTGATGAAAAATTCAAACCAGGTTGGTTTGTTTCAAATCCTAGACGCATAGGGACCCTAGGAATCATCCACCTCCTTCTGTTTTATCCCTAATACTTGTCCATGCAGCCTTTGTTGGAACACTTCCAGAGATGCACTATCATCCTAGAGGTAGTGGTGGACTTCTATGGTGGGCTATTACCTATCAGCAAGCTCTAACTGATAGTGAGTTAAAGTCTCCTTCCATCTAACTTTCCTCCAGTTGCTTCCACATGCCCTCTGAAGATAAACAGACTCTCTGCCCTCTTCCTCATCACAACTCTTGAAATATTTGAAGAGGGCAATTACGTACCTCCTGCCATCCCTGAAACCTTTTCCTACTCTAGGATTAATATCCCTAGTTTCTTTAAAGAAGAATTTTATATCATGATGCTTTAGGTACTGGTTCACCATCCTCACCGTTCTCTGGACTTGTTCTAGTTTCCCCCCTAAAAAAACCGGCATTCAAACAAGAAAGAATGCTCCAGTTGTGGTCTCACCAGGGCAGAGGATGCTCATTCTGTGCAAGATTCTCTCCCAAAATTGGCATCCAAAAAGAGGATGCTCCAGTTGTGGTCTAGTCAGGGCAGAGAATGCCCATTCTGAGCAAGATAATCAGAATGGTGAGGAGACTTGAAGCTCTGTCACTTGACAATGAGTTGTAAGAGCTGGGGATAGTTAGTCTGGAGAAGAGATTTGATAAAAAGCATGGTCATGGTCTTTAAATACCTAAAGGACCATTAAGAGAAAGAGGATCTGATTTGTTCTTTTTGGCAGCTCTAGAGCTAGTGAAGGGGAGTTAGAGGGAAGCAGATTTTAGTGGATTATAGGGAGAATGACCTTTAAACTACAGCTGTCCCACAGTGGAATTAGGTTTCTGGGCTGTTAATGAACTTCCTCTTGCTAGATGTATTGAACCAGAGATTGGGTGACTATTTGTTGGTGATCTTAAGGGGACTGCTCTGCTTTGGACTAGATAGATAATCTTTGAGGTCCCTTATGGATAGAAATGTCTAAAATGATGGTTTTAAAAAATATCTATATTTGTAGTTTTTATCTGGGAAGTGCTGAGTCTATCCAAAGGTGCCCATTTTCTCTAATGAAACTTTTGTTCAGTAACTCCCTCAGGGCCCTAGCTCTGTTCTACTCATCTGGAAGGCATTGATCAAGTGCCAAGAATGCTGGCTTGGGAATCAAAGAACCCAGGTTCAAATTCTGCCACCATCATTTGACTATATGACCTTTGGCAAGTTACTTTACTTTTCTAGGTCCCAGTTTTCTCATCTGTAAAATGACAGTATTATTAAAGTTACTTCCAGCTCTAAATTTATGAGCCTATGAACTTTTCCCCCTTCCCCCAGAGGGTGGATTAGGTATTTTGCGGAGACTGGCCAAATATCTCTAGAATGTGATCTAAAACAGATGACTCTTCAAAGTCATGCAGTGGAAGGACAGGTCTGTAAAGGATACCTGTACAAAAACAACAGACTGATGCTAAAGTCAAACAAATAGAGCAGGTGTTTATGGGGTAGAGATGGAGGAAAGCCAGCAAAGAGGGGAGAAAGGGGGGAACTTCATGCTGAGCCGAGGAAGGGAGGGGTCAGGGTAAGTTCTTGGTAGCGGTAGGTCATCGTGAATGTTTCTAGTGTTGATAAAGAGCTTCATGGCTGCTAGAGTACAGAAAGAAGGGTGGGGATTTTAAAAATTACAGTAAGGATTTAGAGATGACCGTAGACTGAATGGAAGACCAGACAGTTCCAAAATGGCAACTCAAGATATTCATTAATGGAACCATAGTCTTTGACTATTAAACTGAGTGCTTTCTCCATAGCTCATTTCTTCTTATATGCTTTTGTTTATACTAATGTTCTCAAATGAAAACCTCTTAATTTTCCCCATCTCTGCACTAGCCTTTAGAACCTAGATCTGGTCCCTGCCTCCTCCAGGAAGTATCCCCTGATCTGGAGTCTCAGGCCATTGGGTTCCCTCTTCTTCCTGGTAAACAGTAGAATTTATCTGTACCTTTGACCTTCAATTCTATTTGATTTAATTCTACATCATGCATAACTCAGGTATTTTGGGGAAAGCCCAGTGGAAAGAGTCTTGGTCTGGGAGTCAGGAGGCCTGGGTTCTAGCCCTGGCTCTACCATTTACTTGCAGTATATGCACATGTCACTTCAAGGAGGTGAAGGGAAGGGAAAGGGAATAATAATTTAAATATTATTATGTACCAGGCACTAAATGCTTGATGGATATTATCTCATTTGATCTTGAGGTAGGTAGGTACTATTATTATCATCTTCTATTTAACAATTAAGGAAACTGAGTCAGACAGAAGTTAACTGAGTCACCCAGGATCACACAACAAGTAAGTATCTGAGACTGGATTTGAATTCAGGTCTTCCTGACTCCAGGTCCAATGCTCTACACTGTACTACCTAGCTGCCTCTGGACTTTCTTCCCAATCTGAGAAAAAAAAGGATGCTAAATGAGATAGATGATAGGCAAATTATTTAATTTTTTTCTGGGCCTCAATTTCCTCATTTTTAAAATTAAGAGATTGGAAGAGATTAGAAGACTTCTAAGGTCCTTTCTAGCTGTGATGTTTCAAGAATATGGCATTCTGAAAGGCTGGTCTATTCAACAGAGGCATTTCCTGTCTCCTTTAGATTAGGAGGAAGCACATGACCTCTGAGTGTGAAGACACCATCTTTCCCAGGAAGCAAGTGACCCAAAATGGCAGCTAAAGCTCCTGAGCCTTCTCTTTCCCTGTCTAATAGACTCTTGCCCCCTTAACCATCCTGGGATTATTGGGACCCACCAGCTGGGTGGAGGTTTCAATCCCTCTCTCCACTCCATTCTGCTGAAACTAGAGACGGACGCTTTCTCCCCTTGTCTCATCCTAAGCAAAGCTGGAGATTATTCTGTCTTTACTAGGGGAGTTTTACTAGGCAGCCATGGGAATATTAAAATTCATGTGAACCGTAGAAGATGTGGTTTATAGAGCCCTGTTCTTAGTCATTGTCACCTGCATATCAACCAGCCATCCCTGTTTCTGCTCTCATGTTGACCCCTGGGTGGGGTCAGTCCTTGCCTGTGTGGTCTAAATCATCCCCGCTCTGCCCAGGCTGTACTGTGCTGCTTTCATAGAGGTCAATCCCAGAAGCCTCTAGGTCTGCTTTTCACTCAAACTCATGCTTGGTAACTAGTGCTCTCTTTGGTCCCTGGATAATCCTGAATCTCTCCTTAGGGGGAGCTTGTTTTTCATCACTTTCTGTTTGAACTCAAATCTTGGTACATAAAAGGTCCTATCCATTTGACATGTAAAGGTTCTCCTGTTTGAGCCTTGGCTTTCTCTGCCAGGACCAGGACTATTTGCCCTCCTTTCCAACTTTTTAAAAGCTTCGCAGTCCTCCCTAGTTGGGTAGTGCTCTGTACTATGAATCAGGGGCATCTTTGCTCTTCTAACCCACTATTTGACTTTGGGTAAGGCAAATTCCTTCTCTGGGCCTCAGTTTCCTGAAATCACAGGATACAGAATTTCAGAGCTAACAATGCTTAGAGATGATATGACCTAAGCCTTTCATTTCACATTTGGGAGAGGATGGAGCAGGCCCCAAGGGAGAGCAATAGTGCTCCCTCCCTGGTACTCACCCCTGAAGCATCATGAATAAGTAAGTACCATTCTTCCTTGGGGTAGGTTGGTGCAATGACCTGAACTTTCCCAAGCCAGATTTTTTATTTCCCATCTTTGTTCCCTCTCATTCCATCACTCTCTGATTTGTTTGATTTGAGTAAAGGTAACTAGATAGCACACTTGTGAGATGTATGTGTTCATCCTTCATTGCTGAAGAAGACCCTGCCATCAGAGAAATGATGATATGACTTGCACTTGACTTTGTTTTGAGTGAGGGAGGGCTGTGCAGGTCACCAGCCTCACTTCTCCTCCAGAGCCATCAGAATCCAGTGACCAGACATTCATCAGGATGACTGAAGATGACCCAGGATGAGGCAGTTGGGGTTAAGTGACTTGCCCAAGGTCACGCAGCTAGTGAGTGTCAAGTGTCTGAGGTGAGACTTGAACTCGGGTCCTCCTGACTCCTGCACTGGTGCTCCATCCGCTGCACCACCTAGCTGCCCCATTCTTGTGAGATATGCAGATGATAAAGCTGGGATAATTAGATAGCCGACATATGAGAGGATGGAGTCAGTATCCAAAGGGACCAGAGTGGGCTAGAATTAGGGACCAAGTCTCCTAAGGTGAAGTTCTTCTTGGAGTCAGGAAGGGCTTTTGTTTGTTGTTGTTCAGTTGTGTCTGACTCTTCATGATGGAGGAGGAGAAGGACATGGAGAGGTAAGTACTCAGTCTAATAGTCCAAGACCATGGTTCTATTAATGAATGTCTTGTGTTGCCATTTTGGAGTCTGTGGTCAGCCCTAAATCCTTACTGTAATTTTGAAATCCCCGCCCCTCTTTCTATTTTCTTGGCAAAGATATTGGAGTGCTTTGCCATTTCCTTCTTCAGTTCATTTTACAGATGAAGAGACTAAGGCAAAGATCTGAGCTCAAATTCAGCCTCAGATACTTAATAGCTTTGTGAGCTTGGGCAAGTCATTTAACCTCTGTTTAATAGTAATAGCTAGCATTACACAGCACTTACTATATGGCAGACACTATATAAATGTTCTCATTGGATCCTCACAACAACCCTGGGAGGCAGGGGAAATGGAGGCAAACAGAGGTTAAGTGACTTGCCCAAAGTCACACAGCTAGTAAGTATCTGATGCTGCATTTGAACTCAGGTCTTCCTGACTCCAGGGCAGTTAGGTGGTGCAGTGGACAGAGTGCTAGGCTTGGAGTCAGGAAGATTCATCTCCCCAAGTTCAAATCCAGTCTCATAATACTTACTAGCTGTGTGACCCTGGGCAAGTCACTTCACCCTGCTTGCGTCAGTTTCCTCATCTGTAAAATAAGCTGGAGAAGGAAATAGCAAGCCACTTCAGTATCTTTGCCAAGAAAAACCCAAATGGGATCACAAAGAGCCAGGTATGATTGAAATGACTGAACAACTTCTCAATTCCAGGACAGGCTCTCCATCCACTGGGCTACCCAGTTTCCTCAGCTGTAAAATGGAATGATAATAGCACTCATCTCTTAGGGTTGTTGTGAGGACAAAATGTGATAGTTATATAAAGTATTTAGCATGATGTTTGGCACAGCTTCTGTTACTATTTTATTTTATTATTTAGAAATTAATGTAAAGTCCTCATATCTGGGCTAAAAACAAAATCCGTTTTCCAAGAACAGTATAGAGATGTGGCTAGACAACACTTTGTGTCAAAAAGATCTGTGGATTTGAGTGTATTTCAACTTCAGTATGAGGGAGCAGGATGACAGGTAGCTACAGAAGACCCATGCAGGGAGTGTTCAGAATGAAGGAGGTCATGTCTCTGCTGCCCTCTGCCCTGTCAGACCATGTCTGAAGTACTGTGTTCCATTCTGGGGGCTATGTTTTAAGAAGTACATTGACAAGCTTGGGAGTCTACAGAGTTGGGACACCAGGATGCTAATGAAACTGGAAATCACAGCATTAGAGGATTGGGTGAAAGATTCCAGACTGTTTAACTTGGAGAATACCCAGTGGGAACAAAATTGTTGTCTTTAAATACTGGAAAGGCTGTTAGGTGGAACAAAGGATTGAATTAATTCAGTTTGGACCCAGAGGACAGAAATTGGGGTGATTGGGCAGCAGATTTAGACTCAACGTACAGGAAAACTTCTTAAGAAAATAGCTCTCCCAAAGTGAAAAGGGTTCTCTTGGAATGTATTGGGTTCCCCTTCCCTGGAGGCCTTCAGGCAGTGTGGATGGATGACCATTGGTTGTTGATGTCACAGAGGGAAATTCCTACTCAGGTAGGGGTTGGACACTAGATGATCTTCGAGGTTTTTTCCAAATTGTCTGGGCTTCTGTGATTTTCCTCCACTCTTTTCTCCAATATTCTGTTTCTTCCTCTGCCGTGTTTCCCTTTGTATTATATTTTTTGCCTTTGTTTTAGAGAAAGGGATAAGAAGACATGGCAAAAAAGGAGAAAGGGGGGCAATGAACGTGGGCAAGAGAGAGAAGGAGATAGAAACCATGAGAAGGAGAGGGAGCAAGGGCAGGTGGAGAGGGCTAGTCCTTAGCCCCTTGGTGGCTGTAGGGCTGCGTGCAAGTCACCCTGAGCGCCAGTGAGAGACACACCACCCCCAGAAGGAAGTTTAAATTGCTTGTGTCTGTTTGCTATTGTAAGCCCTGTGGGCTTAGCTCCTACCACACCCCTCTCCTCAGTACCTCCCATTCTATAAAATCTTGTCCAGGACTCTCAGGGCAGACACATTACTGCTTGGGGGCGCACAGAGCTGGTTCATCCTTTAGGTCACAACATACGCTTTCCTTCCCAGGTAAGACCCACCTACGGGCACTTCCATCCCAAAGTGGGTGAGCGAATGAAGAGGAACGTAGGCCCTCCTGAGCCTAAGATTCTATCATTAGAAGGGTTCTGTCTCCTGCTTTGGGGACTGGAGGGAGGTGTCACAGAGGCCCTGCTAAGTTCTCAGCCTAATGCACCAAATTGCCATCATTCATAAGTATAGTGATGTAGTAAATGAATTCATCCTATTCCCTGGGGTGGTATCCACTATTTCTCAGGGGTACCCTGGACGTGGCTTAAGGCTGTGACCCCCAGGGCCAGCTTGCAGGGAGAAGGAGGAAGAGAATGTGGGAAAGAAAGCTGATTTCCCACCCATCCCCAATCAGCCCCCTGCATAGTGGGGCTGAATTTCATTCCCTGACTCTAGCTCCAATTCCAGCAGAAGCCTCAGTCTTATCTTCTTGGGAAAGATGAAGGGGGCAGTGCCCATGTCCACACCCAAGGACAGTCCCTGCTCCCCTTTTCCTTCACATCCCTTTATTCCTCCCAGGGCACATCCAAGGACTAAAATAGGGCTGAGGGAGGGTTGTAGATGGAAGAGAAAGGGGTGCTTGAAAGGATGGAGTTGGGGGAGTCTGGAAAGAGGGTGGTGGGTGATTTCCTGAGACTTTGTCCTACTCACACCCACCCCCTTTTGCCCCAATCAGGAAAATTGCTCTATTCTGCTTCAGTCCAGGGCTAAGAAGGGGTCATCTGGGACTGTGTGTGAGGGTCTCACCCCCTGTTTCTCTGAGAATCAGGAGCTGCTCCTTGGGAGGAAGAGGACCTAGGAGCCATGGGTCTCCCCACCCAGATCCTGGCTTTGCTGCCAGGACTGTGCCTTGGTGAGCTGAGTGGGTGGGCAGCCTTCCCCAATGAGCCTTCTCTCTACCCCTTGCCTCCTCTTCTCTGTCCTTTCTCTGTTGTTTCTCCCCTAGCCTTTTCTTTCTCTACACAAAACATAGAATGTCATAGATGGAAGAGACCTTAAAGATTATCTAGTCATACCCCCCACTCCCATCCCTACCCCTTTTATAGATAGGGAAAATTGAGTCCAGGGAGAAAAGATTTGCCCAAAGTCACACAGAAAGTTAATGGCAGAGCTGGGAATGGAACTCCCAGTCCAGGGCCCTCTCTACCTCCCTTCTACCTACTCATTTTCTATTAGCTTCCCTTGGAGGACCTCTGAAGGGGAGGTCATTAAGGTAGGGCAGACCTCGCCAATAGTGCTGATCCCGAGGCCCCCCAAAAATACCTTTACATGCTTGCTCTGAGGGTGTTTCCCTTTAGCCCCAGTGTCCACCCTCTCTCTGTTCCCCCCCAACCCAGGCCAGCCTGTGTAGCCCCTTCCTTGTCTTTCCCCATGCTGTGCAGGGCTGTCCTGGGCTGCAGGGATCCACCCCACCATGGGGAACAGCACTATCCTGGGGATCAGCACAACAGGGACTACTACCAGCGGGAACAACGCCACTACAGAGACCCCCGTGGGGAACAATGCCACCACCAAGAACCGTGGCACCCCGGGCCACAAGTCCACTCTGGGGAACAGTGCTGCCACGGAGAACAACGGCACCTCAGACAACATCACCTCAGGGACCACACGTATCTTGGGGAGCAACGTAATCACAGGGAGCCATGCTACCACAGAGACCAAAGTCTCGGAGATCCACAATATCGTCGCAGAGACCCATACTACCCTGGGGAGCCAAGCCCAGGGGAACAACCACACCACGGCGAGCACTACCGCTGCAGGGATCCATGTCCTGGGGAGCAAAACTATGGGGAACAGTGTCACCATCAGGGTCCAAGCCCCACAGAACAACAGTATCTTGGGGAGCACCACCACCGACAGCCAAATTCCGGAAAGCAGCGCTATCTGGGGGAACAGTTCCACCACCGAGAACCACGCCACGGAGAACAGCGCTATCTTGGGGAGCAGTTCCAGCACTGGCCACCAAGCCATGCAGAACAACGATATCTGGGGGAGCCACGCCATCATCCCGGAGAACGTTATCGTGGGGAACGCATCCTTGGCGAGCGTCTCCACGGGGAACAACGATTCACTGGGGATCAACACCCACTCGGGGAACAGCACCCCCTTGGAGACCAGCGCCCCCACAGAGAACAAAACCCTGGAGAATGTCATCACAGAGAACAATACTGCTGTGGGGAACAGTTCCACCACAGGGAGCAGCAGTGCCACCCTGGGGAACAACCTTACCATCGAGAGCCACGATATATTGGGGAACAAAATTTCCGAGAACGTCACCCTGGGGACCGTCTCCACAGAGAACAGTGTCTCCTTGGGGATCAACGAAGACACCTTGGGGACCAGTGCTACCACAGAGATTCAAGTCTTGAAGACCAGTGTTACCATGGGGAGCGCCAGCACAGGGAGCAAAGCCTTGGAGAACAATATCAGCCCTTTGGAGAACGACACTCTGGTGAGTTAGTTACATGGGTTTGGGAAGGAGGGCCTGTTGATTGGGGTTGGAGGGTCATATTTCTCCTAGGTGCTATCCTGGGTTCCAAGTTTCTCCAAGAGAATTAACTGTCTGGCAGCTCTTTCAAGGGCCTAGGCTCAAGGAGAACCCAAGGCCACAGACCACACCCAGGTTCTAGTTTGTTGTGAGGATCAAATGAAACAGTGTCCTCCAAGAGCTTTGCAAACCCACATCATGGGATTGGGGTGAGTCTGGTGCCATGATTTCATTGGTATAGGATCTTCCAATGAGGAAACTCCTTCTACCAAAGGTCCCATGTACTCTACGGTCTTTGGTCTGAGTATTGTGTGGACAAAGTGAGAAATTAAATGACTTGCCTGGAGCACACAGCTGGTATGAGTCAAAAATCGGCCTTGAACTCAGTCCTTCCTGATTCTAAAGCCAGCTCTGTGAATACAGAACACCACCTCTGAGAAATTCTGTTATTGTTATCATCATCATCATCACTGTTCAGAGCTGAGGTCCAGGGGGTCCTTGTCCCTCAGGTGAGGGTCCTTGTGATCTGGGGAGGAGCAGACATGCTAAGGACCCATGTGAACTGAGCCAGATTGGTTTGGACCTGAGGGTTTGCTGTTAACACATTGGGGAATTCAACTCAAAGGAAAGAGACCTGAACTGGATAGGAGTCAAGAGTCCTGGGTTCCAGTGCCAGCTTTACCACTGATTTGCTGTTTGGAGCTGGAGTTCACCTCCTTTCTTTGGGCTTTAGTTGTCACCTTCTCTCAAATGAAAGTAATAACGCCTGTCCTGCTTCCCCACCAGGGCTGCTACAAAAATCAAATGAGATGATAGTTGGGAATATTGTCTCGAAACTATAAAGCTCCATGTGTGTATACACACACACACACACACACACATACACATACTCTATACATATACATATATACACATACATATATATGTATATGTGTGTATATATACATATACACATACATACACACACATATGTGTGTGTGTGTGTGTGTGTATATATATATATATATATATATATATAAGTTATTAGGAGCCCAAATGGGATCTTCTTTTCCAAAGGCATGGCCCATGTCTCCTCCTTCTCCTGGATCCCCCAACTATTCAGCCCACAATAGGCAAGGGAGTAGCTCAGGAAAGATGGGAGTGTGTGGGGGGAGAAAGGCCACAATTCAAGTGATCAGATATCTCTTGTTTCTTTTCTCCCTTAGTGCTGGGGCCCTGGGATAAACGGTGAGTGTCTAATCTCTCAGAAGCATATACCTCTTCCCTTTCTTCCCTTTCTTGGGACTCTGAGTCAGGAATCCTCACTATACTTCCCTTCTTTCCCCCTCCAGAAATGGCACTGTGCGGTGGTGAACCCAGGTAAGGAGAAGATTATTTCACTTTGTTTCTGATCAGGCCAGACCAGGCCCTTGGATGGGTGGAAGGGAGGGAGTTGGGAGCTAGAATTCTGGGTATCCAGGGGTTGGAGGCCAAGGGTCTGGGGAACAGAGGGTGGGAATGAGAGTATTCAAGGAGTAGGAGTCCTGAAAGTTGGAAGTCAGGAGAACCAGAGCTCCAGGGGACTAAGGATTTAGAGAGAAAGGGGTAAGAGTTCTGTGGAGCTGGGGGTCCATCAGATCAGGGAACTTGGGGTTGAGGGGGAATTCAGGGACCTGAATTGTTGGGGCCCCAGAGGTCGTCTCTGTAGAAGAAATATGCTTACGTATCACATTTTTCCTGGAAAGCAATCATTTATTCAGTCAACAAGCATTTATTCATTATTCACCTCTGGACTCCTCAGCTAGTATCCTAGTCACTTTCTCCTCCCCCCACCCCACCCCCAAGCACATTCTAACCTTGGGACTTAGCTCCTTTGTCTTTCCCATTTGTTCTTCTGTATAGTATATGAGCAGAGATAGCAGGCCCTACTCAGTTCAGGTGTCTTGAGGCCATGAAGCCCCCCCCAATTCTGCCCTCAGCACAGCCTCCATCCTGAATTATATTCTAGGGGTAGAGAAACAAAATTAGACTGGGGCATATCTCCTCTATGGTCCTCTCAGGCCTAGAGGCCCCTGCCCCTTTTCCCCATCTCCATCCACTTCCCATTACAAATCCCCTTTGGTCCAAACCCATCCTACACCATTGACTTGGAAGGAGAAAGTCTTTCCTTAGTGCCTTGATCCATCAAGCTATTCCTAATGAGAAAGTAGTGTTCCCTGAGTTCTAGCCATATTTTGTGGCTTCTCAAGGGGAGTAAGGGGCAGATAGGAGAGTATGGATAGTTCTCAGAAATATACTACTTTCTAACAGGGAGCCCCAGGGAGGTACTGAGGGAAAACAGGGGCCACAGGGCCTTTCATTCCATGAAGCTCTCACTCTCCCATTGAGTTCCAGGAATCCCTTGGGTCTGCATTCATCCAGATGTTTAACAATAGACAGCGTTCAGCTTGTGCAGAATTGCCAAGTAGAGGTTTGATGTGATGACTAGAGGGTGAATCTGCCTCTCTTTTTTTTTTAATGCCTTTTTCTCAGCTCTGGAGAAAGTACAGACAACATCAGCCTAAGGGAATTTATCTGCAACAAGGTGAGTAGGAAGACCTACTGACACCATCTCTTGTCTTTCTCTCCTGCCATGCTCTTCCCCTCGGCTCCTTGGAGGCTAGAAATCCCATCTTCAAAGTCCTACTCCTATTCTCCAAAAACCCCCAGCTCCCGATACCTCTGACCTTGAAAATTCCACACAGTGGAACATATTCTTGGGAATTTTTGGGTGGAGTCCATTTTCTCTTGTATTTCCCCAATGGTTCTGGGAATTCTCTCCTATTTCCTTGCCTCAGCTTTTCCATGAAAGCCCTAGGAGGAGGTGTTCTTGAGCACATCATAATATTTCTGGGTATCTCTAAGATTCGTGGATTAAATGGTGAAGGGGAGAGCTGGGCCTGGAGTCAGGAAGACCTGAGTTCCAATACAGCCTCAGATACTTGACCTTGAACAAGACACTGCTTAACTATCAAACTAGTCTAATAGTAACACTGAGTGCCCAGGGCTCTTGTGAGGATCTAATGGGATGACAATTGGAAAGTGTTTAGCCCAGTGCCTAGCATACAGTAGGTGTTATATAAATGCTATCATCATCATCATCATCATTCTATGAAGTAGCCTTGTGGAGAGGAAAAATGTAGAGCTTATAGTCACAGGCTTTGAGTTATCGCCTAGTTGAGTGACCTTGGGCAAGTCATTTAGCTTATCTAGGCCTCTGTTTCTCCATCTGTAAAATAAATTAAGACTAGGTGGTCTCTAAGGGTACTCTCAAGTCTAGATCTTTAATCTTATGATCTCTAAGGTACTTTAATATTCTAGAAATCTTTTGAATTGGGAAGTTCTGAGAGGTGGGACACTATGGGGCAAGGGTCTGAAAACCAAGGATAGGGGACCAGTGGAAGAAGAGAAGAGCCTTGAAGGGCACAGGGATGGTAGCAAGACCTGAAGACAAGTCCTGACAACTTAGTGTTTTGTGAGGCAGCAAACCAGGATATGTGTCTGGGGTTGTGATTGGGGGTGGGGGGAGCCTATTCCGACCTCCAATACCCTGTAGTCTCTGCCCTTTTTCATTCTTGATGTCGCTTTCTGGATTCTGATTCCCAGACAGCTCAAGGGTCACTGCTGACCAGAGAAGAATTAGACATGTGGCTGAGCAGGGTTCAGTGTAAGGATTCAGGAGTGGCACAGACCCTGACCCTAATCTTTAGCTACGCCAACCTCACAGAACTCCAGGATGCCCTGGGCCAGGTAACTGGGAGGAGACCTGCTGATAATAGGGTGGGTGATGGAAGAAGGAATGGTGGGGGCAGGGGACGGGGCAATACTTGGTGTGTCACAAGTCCTAGTGGCCCAGGATTTTTAACATGCTTTTTCTTGATCTCAGGCCAAGTGGCTCAATGAGGGGAGGAAGCTACACCCAGTAAATGACCTGGCATTTAGGCTATCTTGTACTTTACTCTTGCCTCTGTTTCTCTATGGAAGCCCTCCCCTGGGTGTCTGGGCCCTGGGTGGGGCTGTTGACAGACAAGTGGATGACACATATCTGGGGGAAATGCTTGTGTTTGTTTCAGCTGAATGACTCTGCCTGCCATGGGGTCACTATGAAGGCTTTGTGGACTGTTATGCTACAGGGACGACTGGATTTTAAGGATACCCAATCCCTGCATTGGTGGTTCCAGGTTCTCTTCCGGCCCTTTCTGGCATTATTGGCCAGAGAAGATCTACGATGTCTCCCTCTCGGTACCCTGGACTGTAAACAATACCAGGCCATGTAGGTTTACTAGGCACTGGACCCCTTTTCCATCTTTCCAGAACCTAGAAGGGGAGGCTAATCAAAATCAACAACTTTATTTCCCCCAAGATGCAAGGTGTTTGGCCTTTATTTACTCAAAGCAGAGAACCGGATGCAGAGTCCTGGGTTGTGATTGGGAGATGGAGGGGAGAAATAGAGAAGAGGAGATGGCTCTGTCCTTAAGGAAGCCCTTGGCTCTCACCCTTAGGGAGCCTTTGGTCTGGACAGATTGAAATAGAGCCCCCATTCTCAGGGAGTTCAGTCTCAGTACTTCTCCCATCCTTGGGAAATATTTAGTCTGATCTGCATTCTCCACCCCCTCCCCCTATCAGGAATCCTTCATTCTGAGGGAAAATACAGTCCCCACTCAGAGACAATATAGTTCCCATAAATCTGAAGGGGAACCATGATCCCTGTCTTCATGCCTGAGGGAGCCCTCAATCAGAGAGGGAGACATAATCCCCGCTCAGGGAACCTTAGGTGGAGATACTGCTTCTGCCGTCAGGGAGGCCCCTTCCTAAGAGGAAAGACCAAACCTCTGTCTCTGATCAACTCACACAGTGAGGAGCTACATCACCAGAAGAAGGATTGGCAGAACCTGGAGACCCCTCCATTGCTGGGCACAGAAATTATTTTCCCAATCAGGTTCCCACCCTAAAGCCTCAGGTGTCCCATCTCATCCTCACACACATTTCCATTAAAGGTTCAAATCTGTCTTTTAGTTAAAACTAAAAAGCAAGGAGGTATTGGCTTACCTAGAACCTATCAGACCTGTCCCATCAATCCAGCTACAACCCTGCACATGCCTTGTCTCTGACTCTCAAGGTCTCCCATCCTTTGGGAACCAGTGAAAGACCTTTGCAAGCCCCTCCAACCTCAGAAAAGGCAGTATAGCATGTTGAGGCCAGACACCTGGGTTTTGGTCTGCTTCTCCTTCTAATCTCTTGGGCCACCTTGGGTAAGTTGTTTCTCCATTTTGGGCTCTTTTTTCTACAATGGGAATAACACCCGTCCTGCTACAGCTGTTGTTTCAATATTCATGAAAGTCTCAATCCACAAGATTCCATACAAATTTGAGTAGGAGGAAGGAGAGTGCAGAGAGTGAGAGAATTAATACACACGTATGTGGGAGAGTTCACGGGAAAAGACCTGAAGGTGTTATTGGACCACAAGCTGAATACAAATCAATAGATTGATTTTTAGCCAAAAAAAGCAAATGTATTGTTTGATAACATTAATAGAAACATCTTATCTAGAACAAGAGGTAATCACCTCCCATCCTATGCCCTGATGAGAACACAGCTGCAATATTGCTTCCAATCCTGGGCACCATGTTTTAGGAAGAATAAGGAACCTCTGAAGTGTGTCCAGAAGAGAGTGACCTGGGGAGTCATAACTACAACATACATGGATCATTTGAAGGAATTGGAGAAGATTTCAGAGTCTGGGTCCATCATGTGGAAGAGTTACTATTAGCCTTCCTCTAATTAACTCTCAAGGACAGAGGTAGGAACAGCAAGGACAGGAACATAGTATAGGGAAGACTTTGTTAACAATTAGACCCACCCAGCAATAAAATGGATTGCCTCGGAAGGAGCAAACTCTGGCATGGGAGATCATTAAGCAAAGCTTAGATAAGCAATCACTGGGGATGTTATCATGAGGATTCCTTTTTGTGCTGAGATTGAACTAGGTGACCCCCCTTCTAGTTCCAAAATTCTATGGTGTCTCACCCCGTCACCTTGTACCTCTCGTGCTTAGACCTGGAAAGTATTTAGGAACTTGGGGCTTTATTGCTGCCTTTTCTTTGAAGAGATGCTCAGGCATATGGTCAAAGACCCATGGGGAGAGGTTGCACCCAGCCTAGATCAGGGAAGCCTGCCTCTACCTACTGATCAGATTACTGATGCTGTGTCACCAGTCTAGCATCCTGCCTCTATCTTGCCTTCTACAGGCTACTTGTCCCAATCTCCTATAACCTTGAGCAGGGAAGGATGCCCCCCCTCACATATGCACACTTTTACAGACTGCCAATCCCAATCGTCGTGCTCAACTCTTGTGGTGTCCTATCATTGCACTCCCTGTAGAGGACAATGGGGCAGGAGTCATCAAGGGTCAGGGAGGGGATGCTGGGGTCCTGGAGGAGGGCCATGTAAGTATCTACTTTTCTGAGAAGCCCCTGGGGTTGTGTCCCAGTGTTCAAGGACTGGCTATGGAATTTGAGGGGATGAGCCAAGAAACCCAAGAAGCTGTCTACACAACTTTCCAGTGGCCTGTCCTGACACGCCTGAACACCAATGGTGAGGACACTTCCCCCTATCTTCCTCTTCTTGGCTGTCTGCTGTATAGTGGAGGAAAAAATGGAGAGGAAAAACTGAGTTGGAAAGGAAGGGAGGGTGCAGGGTGGGAAATCACAGCGGTGGGAATGGGAAAGAAGGTGGGACAGCAAAAGGAGATACAAGGCAGAGGAGAAATATAGCAAGAGAAATACAGTAGAGCTTGGGAGTTGATGGAAAAAGAGCATAGAGAAGAGATAGAAAATGGAGAAACTCAGCAAGAGGAAACAAAAGTTGGGAATGGAAAATAGACCAGAGGAGGAAGTCAATCAAATGTGTATGGAATAGCCCATAGAAAAGGACAGAGGTCCAGATGGATGCTTATCAGTGCCCCTAGCTTGTCCTCCCTTCCGCTTCTGCCCCATGATTGCCAGTATGCCACTCCGCATCTCCTACCATGGGATGTATCCCATGCTGGAGTGAAGGCCTGGTTCTTCTCTGAAGCAGAGAGGGGGAGGGACTGCTGGTGATGTGCCATGTCTCTGCCAGGGCTAACCTGTATTCCAGAGATGAACGGCAGCACAGCCTGGTTGGATGCCAACCTTGGCCGATTTAGCCAATATGCCACATATGGGGACCTGGTTGCTTTCAACACTCGATTTGATGGGGTAAGTTCCAGTACAAGGAATTAACAGGGTAATTGAGGATATATGCAGTTTTAGGGCTGAGTATGTTTCTAGGATCTATGATTTCTTAGTGTTCACCCACCCTCATCTTGGGGCTTTAAAAGGCAATTCTGGCCCATGGAATAAGGATGAATGTTTAAGTGAAGGTCTCCACAGTCCCATGAGAGTCCTCTGTTTCCAAATCAAGGGCTGTTTTTGCTTCATCATCTTGCTGGGGGTGAAGTAGGGGAGTAGGATGAGTGTGGAGGTGGGTAGTCGCTGGCTAGATTTAGAGCTCCTTCTGAGTTCCACAATTAGGAATCAGTTGATGTCTGAGGTTAGGGACCATTCCAAGGTACTTTGGAGCTGGCGTTGGTTTGGGACCAGGATTAGAAGTTAATTAAGAACCAGGGTCTGGTCTCAGTCTGGCTTGGGCTAGGGCTCTTTCTTGGGCCAAGGTGTAGTTAGCTGCCAAGGCTAGGATCTATCTGAAGCTGGAGTTGAAGTGACTGTGGCTACAGTCAAAGGCCAGTTTCCTGTTAGAGCCTAAGACCAGAGGTGTTCTGGGACTGGGATCTACATATAAAGATAGGGGTCAGTTTAGGGCCAGGCCTAGAGATCAGCCAGGGACTGGGATCATGAGATCACAGAGCTAGAATAAGAGAGTCTCAAAGGCCGTAATAGTCCAACTCTACTCACAGAGGAGGAGACTGTGACCCAGGGGGTATGAAATGATTTACCCAAGATCACACAGGGGGACAGAACCAGAAATTGGACCCAGGTTCTCTGATTACAGAAACTGTTCTTTTCACCGTTCTACCTGTGGCCAGGCTAGATACAATTTCAGGGATTAGATTACAGTCTGGAATGAGATTCAGTCTCTTGGTTGGCTATGAGTCAGTTTGTAGGATTAAGCCCAGGGCCAGGGTTAGAGCTCTCTTATCAGGTTTAGAGGTCAGTCTATGCCCAACCTTGGAGTTTAGACTTCTACCAGAGTTTGTACCAGTCTTTGGTGGGGTCAGGTCTCAAAATGAGAGGCACTGTGTATAGTGGACAGAGGACAGTGCTTGGGTCAGGAAGACCTTGGTTCAAAGCCTGTCTTGGACATATACTAGCTATGAAGCCATGAAGCCTGCTTAACCTTTAGCTGCCCCTAAACAGCTAGCTAAGCCTATAAATTACAGATGAGTTGCAATCTGCATTGATGGAGGGAGTTCCCTGCTTCAGTTAAATCATTTGTTCCCTCCCCTCCCTTCCCCCCGAAAAAGTCTCAGTACATAACTAGAGATAGGGGTCAATCTAGGACTGGGTTTAGGAGTCATTTTGGTACCAAGTTTTTCCCCAGTGGAAAAGTAACTGATCAATTAAGGGGATTCACCTTGACCTTGACTGAGACAATTAATAAGCACATTCTTCCCCAGAGTTTTGGTTGATGCCTATGGCTTGGTGCCACCTAGTGTCTTCTGTGCATCAGAGTACTTCATCAGTCACTGCTTTCTAATACAGGTGGATGCTCTCTAATACCCAAGCTGGCTTAGTCCTGGCCTAGTCTCATTATCTACCTTCCCCCTTTACTTATTCCCAGCTCCAAGCCCTGGACCGTCTCACTTTGAGGCAGCTGGCTCAGCTGGCGGCCCCCAAAGGTGCCTTAAATGACACTGTATTGGAGGAATTTCCAAACAACTTCACTAATCAGGTAAGGACTGGTTCTGACCTCCTCTGCTCACAGCTGAACTTGGGTCCTGAACAGGACTTTCCAGCATCTTCCCCCTTTCTGGAAATCCTAGGCAGCTCAGGCTGACTGTGGGACAGGGAAAGCATCTGTCTGCGATCAGCCTGGCATTGCCTTTGAGCAAGCAGTGAATGGTGGGTCAGATGGTCTCTTAGTTATCTTCCAGCCCTTGATGTATGATACTATGCCATTAATTCTTTTGTATTAAACATTTGCCCTCTCTGTGTGATCCATTTTTAAACTACATACTCCTCTGGGAAGGAATTTAGAGGCCATCTAATCCAAATGCCTCATTCTACAGATAAAGAAGGTAGGGCCATAAAGGGGCAGCATGAAAAAAACTCATCTTCTTGAGTTCAAACGTGGCCTCAGATACTTTCTAGCTGTGTAAGCCTGAGCAAGTCATTTAACCCTGTTTGCCTCAGTTACCTCAATTGTAAAATGAGCTGGAGAAGGACATAGCAAACCACTCCAGTATATTTGCCAAGAAAACCCCAAATGGGGTCACAAACGGTTGGACGTGACTGAAATAAATGAACAACAACGAAAGTCCAACTGCATCATTCTATAGACAATGGAAATAGGACCACCAAAGTCAGAGCTGTTTTCGCTATACCATACTGTAGGCATTGGGGTGTGGGGGAGTGTGTAGGATAAATGCAGAGGGCTGTAGAGGACCCACACCTAGGCCTGGTGCCTCTCTTGATTCTTGGTGAAATTCCTAGGGCAACAATTTCTCTTTTCAACTAATCCAGGGGACCTTTTCCCTGGCTCCAAGACTTGTATTTCTTGACTTTATCAAGCTTTGTTGTTGGGGAAAATGTGATATCGTGAAAAGAGAACGCTCTCTGAAGTCAGAGGGCCTGACTTCAAACCCTACCTCTCTTACCTGTGTAACTTTGCTCAAGCTGCTTAATATCTCTGGGTCTCCTTTCCCTCGTCTATAAACAAATGAGGATGGACTTGAATCTGACTTCAGACACGTATTGACTGTGTGACCGAGGACAAATCACATCATCCTGATTGCCTCCAAAAAGAAGAGACACACCAATGTACAAGTCACCGCAAAAAGACCCTCTTTCCTTTTAGGGGCTTTTTGCCAGCTCACTGCCATGGATTCCACCTGCCAACTTCCATTTCAAAGACCTGAGTTGGATCCATATGCTATGTACTCTGGAATGTAAGGCATGCTGGACAAATCACCTCAAAAGTTGACAATTTTAGTCACAACACATGGACAGTTACAGGCACACACAACTCCTACCAATCATAAGTGAAAGGACTTTTCTGTCCACATACCTCACTACTCTTCCTTACAACTCATCCTTTCACCTTGGGTTTCCTAGTAGCCTTAAGGCAAGGTCTCCCTTGCCCCCCACCCCCACCCCTGTTTATATGAAATCAGTTCCTTTCCTTGGAGAAGGGGAAACACATAGGAGGGAAAGAGACTCATCACCAACCCTCAGCTAACCCCAAGGGCCCATTTATCACCTAGCAGCTGGTATTTGGCAAATGGGCCCCTTAGGGAGCATTGGGCAGGGAATTCAGCTCCCTGAGCTCCTGCCCTTCCCTGTAAGCAATTCAGCTTACTAGAGGGGACTAGAGTCTCCTTTACTCCATGATTTCCACATCCTCAACCTCCCATCCCTGGCAGGTCCCTCCCACCATTGTCTAGAGCTAGAGGTTCTTCTTTCCTTCTGACTTGGGGAAACTGAGGCCCAGAGAGGGGAAAAAATTTGCCCAGGATTAGTCACACAGTTGGGCTAGTATGAGAGTCAGGAATAAAACCCAGGTCTTTTGGTCCAACATGTTTCTCTAGAGGTGAGGGGAGACTGCAGGTGACTTACTTAGGGTAGGAGGCCTGGAGCACTCACCCCAGTCACTCTCTCTGGTCATGCTGATTAGATGCTGATCATGGGTGCCTAACCCTGTGCTAGGGAGGGCTTCCTGGAGGAGGTGAGTTGGAAGAGGCTGGTTCTCAGAACTTGAAATCATTTGTGATTGCACTTAAAGCTAATACTCCTGAAACAAAAAAAAAGTAGAAAATACACACAAATAACAAAAAAGTGATAAATTGAAAATAATAATTACTAATATTTATGTGGCACTTTCAGGTTGGGGAAAGCACTTTACACATTCTATCTCACTTGAGTTTAAATAATCCTGTCATCATCACTTTCGTTTTAAAGTGATGAAAATGAGGCAGAGATTAAGTGATTTGCCCAGGGTCACTCGGCTAATAAGTATCTGAAGCGGGATTTGAGCCCAGGTCTTCCTGACTTGAGACTAGAAGCAGCCTCTAATCTGTATCATCCAAGACTCTGATCAGCGGCACACTAAAGCTTCCTGAGAACATGGTCTATATCTCCTTCTGTTCTCTGCTCTTCACAGTGACATAGATGACAGGGACCTGGGGAGCTACACAAGGATCCTGGGAGTGAGTTGAGTTGAGCTGAACTGACTCAGGCTGATGGAAGAGGAAGGGTTGTTGAATTTGTCCTTCATTCTTGAAGAGGCCCATGACTCAAGATGATGACATGACTTGTAGTTGACTTTGATTTGAGTGAGAGACGGCTGTGCAAGGTCACCAGCCTCACTTTCTTGTCCTGAGCCATCTGGGTTCCGTGGCCTGATATTCATCAGGATGACTGGAGATGGCCCAGGATGCAATGGGAGATCCTGGCCCTTTCAGGCTAAAGTCTTATCACATTCTCACTTTGAGTGAAATACACCCATTCTAGAAGAGGAAGGAACATTAGCTCTGGAGTTAATCTAAGTTGGAACCTAGTTCTTACACTTACTACCTACTAGCCCTTGAGCAAATTACTCAAATTAAGATAATTGAAGTATAAATTTAGGGAAGGTGAGGGATGTTAAGGGCAGCTAGCTGGCATAGAATGTGGTACCTGAAGTCAAGAAGACTCATCTTCCTGAGTTCAAATGCAGCTTCAGACACTTACTAGCCTGATCTTTCTAGGGCAGCTATGTGGCATAGTGGGTAGAGTACTGGGCCTGAAATCAGGAAGACCTGTGTTCAAATCCAATCTCACTAGCTGTGTGACCCTGGGCAAGTCACTTAACACTGTCTGCCTCAGTTTCCTCATCTGTAAAATGAGCTGAAGACAGAAATGGCAAACCACTCTAGTATCTCTGCCAAAAAAACCTCAAATGGGGTCATAAAGAGTGAGACACAACTAAAAAAGGGACCATGGAGGGTACCTAATCCCACTCCCTCATTCTACAGGTGAGGAAATTGAGGCCCAGAAATGGAAAGCATCATCCCATAGTCTCACAGGTAGCAAGTGGTATAACTGAATCCATACCCTCTGACTTTAAATTCAGCGTTCTTTCCACTAGATGATGTTGCCTCTCTGAAGCAAAGTTCAAGGACTTTGGGTTCCTGGGATACCTTTGGGTATTGTCTGAAATCTCATCCTTATAGCCTGAGATAAGAACCTGAAAATGTAACCTGATCATTCTCCAGGCAGACAGGCAGCTCCTGGGGATAGGGTGGGGAGGGGTCAGTGCATCCTCCGCCACCATTTGGGGTGGGATGCCCAGGCCCATTCTGTCCATCTCCTTCTTCTCAGGAGTCACTACCCAACAGGACCAAAGAAGTCATTGAGACTAAAATGTCTTTGCTAACCAATGGCAGCGTTTCTGTGGCCACGTGGACAGATGTACAGACGTTGTTCTATTTCTATTTCCTTCAAAGTGAACTTCTCCCTGCAGAAAGCACCAGTTGCACAGCCTTTCAAGCCGTGTGAGTGAAGGGGAGGGGGGACAGTGGCAGGGAGGCAGATAGAGCACATCTGGAATACCATGTCCATCTTCTTCTAGTTGGGAAAAAATGAACAAACTGGTGCTAATCCAGAGGACATGGTTAGGATGAATCATTGAAATGATCATTGAAAGTAAGATTTAGGAGGCTCGAAACCATGCTTATAGGGATCAATTAAAGGAAGTGGAAGTACTTAATATAGAGAGAAGACCCTAGAGGGGGAGAGGGGACATGATTGCTATTTTCGACTCTCTAAAGGTCTAGCAGGAAAGGGCCTGGGTTTGCCTGATCTGGCCACATGGAGAAGAAATAAGATTAATGGGTGGAAGTTACAGGAAAGTGGATTTTAGCTCAGGAATGTAAGTCCCTTGAAGCTAGGGATTATTTCCATTTTCTTTGTGCCTTTAGCACTGAGAATACAGCAGGTGTTTAATAAATACTTGTGGTGAATTGGCTGGTTGAAATATAAAGAGATGCTTTCTAAAACTGAAAACTGTTCAACAAATAGAGGATCCTATCTCTAGAGTCAGAAAGCACCTTAGAGGTCACCTAAAACTCCATTTTACAGATGAGGAAACCAAGGTTCAGAAAACTGATCTCACACAGGCCAGATCTGAATCCAAGTTTTCTGGTTCCCAATCCAATGCTCTGACCACCACATCAAACAGTAGATGAGTCTCAGTAGAATAGACTGCCTTAGAAAGTAGTGAGGTCCACATTATGTGAAGTGTTCAAGCAAAGGTTAGAGGACCAGTTGTCAGACACTGTAAAGAGCATTGCTTTTTCAGGTATGAGTTGAACTAGACTACCTCTAAGGCCCCTTCCAACTCTGATTTTCTTTGTTCTGTGCCTTTCATTCTCAGGGTGAGCAATGGTCCATCTGTCCTGAAAGGTCGGGAAGAAGAGGTTTATCATCACATCTACTCCTACCTGACAGGTAAGGCCCTGGAGTGGAATGTGAGCCAATGGGCCTAGAAGGCCTAGGGGAGGCTCTCCTAGAGGAGCAATAGAGGAGTTCCCAGACAAAACCATGAACAAGACAGCAATGGCCTCCTTATGCCCCCAAGCTCCCCAGCCACTGCCTGACCTCCACTCTCTGCCTCCTCCCGTCCACTCTAAATTGCTTGTGAGTGATGACTTCTGGTCTTTGCCAAGTGACAGAATCATTAGATTTAGAGTTTAAGGTACCTTGAAGATCAGTTCACTTAGAGGACTCATTTTACGGGTGAGAAAACAGGGGCCTTCGGAGGTTAAGTGCCATATCTAATAGGATAATCAAGGGAGTGCTCGCTCTGTGGGTGCTCATTCCTCTCTCCCCTTCCCTCTGTATCAGATCATAAGTCTATGAGATTTGGAACTAGTCTGATAAACTAATAGGTTACTGAGTTACCTCCCATTTGTATTTTAATAGTGTTCTTCAGTATCTTCGCCCAAGGGATGAAGTTTCTGAGGGTGGTGTCAGGCTCTGTAATAGGCCATAGGGAATGTATTTGAAGGCAGTGGTGTGACAGTAAATGCTTAACAACCAACTGCGGGGTAGAGGTGGGAGATGTAAACATGACCCATTTTAAAATTTCATCTGCAATTTTCTCGATCATTTTCTTCAGTCTAGTCAATCAACATAACCATAAACCAAGCTTTTGCTGACTTCTCAATGAAAATGTAATATTCAGCTCTCAGGAGCCCATGTCAATTGGCTCCAGAATTCCTCTGTTTAAAGGTCTCTAGTCCCATGTACTCCACTTAAGTCTGAATCTGTGTCCCCATTTTGATGATTTCCTATGGTCAATCCTCCAGGTACTGCGTCCAGACCCCGGTGCTATAATCTCAGTGATCCCTATGCCCCTGGCTGGTTCGCAGCCTACTTGGGTTACTACATCCACCTGACCAGTGTTGATGATGTCCGTGACTTCTTGGGCTATGACCAACAACTGGTGAGTATCTTCTCAGAGTCAAGAGGTATGGGCCCAACCTCTTGGGGGGCCAGATGGATGGACAGTCCTCTTTAGCTGGGATGTAGGTCTGAAATAATCTGAGGTACAGAGCAGAAACCAAAGGCGTCTTTCTGGGGATAATTTCCTAACTTGTAGCTGACTCAAGCTAACCAGATTACACCAGTAGCCATTTATCAGAATTGTGGTTTACCCATATCAGATTTTCCTTTTCCTTCTTCCTCCCACTGTCTTTTACCCTTCCCTTTCCCAAAGGCCTTCCTGTTTTTCCTCTTCCCCCTTCTCTACCTCCCAGATTAGAAGGGAGACAGAGGAATTTCCAAGTCTCCTGGCCCAACTGCCTGCTTTCTGGTAGACCTGCTGTCTGGTTTGCATTAGGACCCTGCCTGACTTCCACCGGACAGACGGGCTGCCTGGCTTCTGGAAGGTTATTCAGATTTTGTGCTCTTGGCCTTGTTCCTTCTTCTCCAGCTGCAGACACTGGCCTCTCACCCGTACAACCTCCAGCTGTTCAGTCAGCAGGACATCCCCAGGAATGTGATGTGGTTATTCACCTCTGCTGTTCTGGCCGAGACCCCTAACTTCACCATCTCCGAGTAAGGCAGAAATGAGTGTGTGTGTTTCATGCTATGAATGTCCCTACTTTACAGAGAAGGAAACTGAAACTAAAAAAGAGAGGATCAACCTGTTCAAGATCACATAAGAAGTCAGAACCAGAGCCAGGACCAGAACCTGGACTAGAACCCAGGTCTTCTGACTCCAAGTCCTGAGCTCTTTATCATGTGCCAGGCTATTTTTGGTGGGTAACCTGAAAAAAGATAGCAAATATTGAGTTCTGGGCTAGGTTTTTCCTCCCCCTGAAAACAAATTTGGTCCCTTTCCCCAGTCTGGGAAAAGCAGGTCCATTTTGAGATCCACCAGAATAATGTATAACAGGGAAGGTAAATAAGCACATCCGGCTCCCAAGGCCCATGATATATTCTGAAGTCATCTGTAATGGTTTGTGTATAGTAACCAAAACAACAAGCATTTATATGGCAAACACTATGTGCCAGGCACTGCATCTAATGGCTTTACAATTATCTCACTCAATCTTCACAACAACCACCCTGGGGGGCAAGTACTTCTATTATCCTCATTTTATGGACGAAGAAAGTAAGGCAGAGATCAAGTGACTTACCCAGGGTCACACAGGAAGTACCTAATACTGGATTTGAACTCAGGTCTTCCTGACTCCAGGCCCAGCTGCACTATGGCACCACCTCTCTGGGCCCCATGGAGCAGGTATGTGCGTTGATGCGGCTCACCAAGAACTCACTGCATTCCTTTGATCATGGGATTCAGAGCTAGAAGGGATCTTAGAGAACATTGGTGAACCCTCTCATTTGATTGATGAGAATACTGAAGCAGAGAAAGGTTGGTGATGTACCCAAGATCAGATGGACCACAGCTGGCATTTGAACTTTAGCCTGGTCTAAGCTACGTTTCTCTTCTCTATACCAGAGGTGAAGAACCTGTGACCTCAAGACCACATGTGGCTTTCTAGGTCCTTGGGCATAGACTTTTGACTGAATCCAAATTTTATAAAACAAATCCTTTTATTAAGGAGATTTGTTCTGTGAAGTTTGGATTCAGTCAAAAGGCTGCACTTGAGGACCTCAAGGGCCACATGTGACCATTACTCTAAACCATGAGCCTCAACGGAGGGCAGTTTGGATTCTCCTTCAGTTCCCCATGGATAGATTAGAAGAGGTTTGTAAATTTGAGTGAGAAAAAGAAATTGCATCTTCATTTCATTCTCATTGGTTTTCTTTGCAATCCTGTGTATTTTAGTTTGTTCATTTAAATATATCATTTTAAGAAGGGGGTCCATAGAATTTACCAAAAGGAGTCCAGAACACAAAAAAGAGTTAAAGGGCTTCTGGGCCCCCTAGGTGACCAGACCCCTTAGCCCTGAGAGAGACCAAATCCTACCCATCACTGGCCTCACCTGACACTCATCTCTCCCACAGGCTCCCAGACAAGTTCCTATGTTTCTCACCTGAGGCCTCTGTCCTCCATTCCCTCGGAGAAGAGGCCCTATGGAAGGTTATAAGGAAACTGAATGACAACTGTGGACCTTCCAATAGGACTGACATGGATGCCTGGGGCCTAAGGGCCCCTTTGCCCCCTGCCCGGCAGGTAGAGGGGCTCCTTTTTCCTAGGCTGGGATTAGGGAGTTAGTCTGTGGTCAGGGTTTTGGGAATGGGAGGTAGGAGGTGGGAGGTGGGGAAAAGGAGTTGGTCTGTGGCAGGGAAATTGTCTTTATTTGTTGGGATCCTTTAGTAAGATCAAAACTGTGACCTTGTCCATGTTAATGCTGTATTCTACACCTGGAATTCACTGGCCACATCGCAGCACAGCATGCTTCTGGAATATCCCAAAGTGAGAGATTACAATTGTTCATTAGATTCCCCCCAGTAACCCAGCTCTCTAGGTCTAGAAATCTCTACTTTGGTCTCATCTTCTCCCATTGGTCTGTAGCCTGTGCCCAGATTGCTTTGTGTGGGCAGTAACCATAATCTCCTTTCTCCTAGCTGGCCACGCTGCTTGTGGGTCAGATCCCAGACTTTAACCAGAGCATCCTTGTTGCCCTGGGCCAGCAGGCAGTGGGCCTGACCAAGGGGCAGATCACTGTGATTTCGGAGGAAGATGTAGCTACATCTGTGCAGGCTCTTGGAAGAGTCATTGGATGGGACCAGGGCCAGGCCTATGGGCTAGTGTCCAAGCTTAGAGCCGAGCAGCTCCTGGTAAGAGGCTGTTGAACTGCTTCCTAGGTTCTCTTTCTCACTGTCACTCTCATGCGCACACACACACACACACACACACACACACACACACACTCACACACACACATACACACTCTGTCTCTGTCTCTCTCTCTCTCTCTCTCTGTCTCTCTGTCTCTCTGTCTCTGTCTCTCTCTGTCTCTCTGTCTCTGTCTCTCTCTGTCTCTCTCTCTCTGTCTCTCTGTCTCTGTCTCTCTGTCTCTGTCTCTGTCTCTCTCTCTCTCTCATCTCCAGGAAGGAACACTTCTATCCTGCACCATCCCATCCCATCCACTCCCATCTCATTCCATTCCACACCATCCCATCCCACATTATCCCATCTCATTTCAGATCCCCTTCAACCCCAAGCATTCCATTCATTTCTGTTCCATTGTCTCCCATCTATCCCATTTCTGTCACACATAATTCTTCATTACTCTTTTTCAACCATTTGCCTTCATGGGTTGGCTAGGTGGCACAGTGGAAAGAGTGCTAGACTTGGAATCAGGAAGACTTGAGTTCAAATCCAGCCTTAGACACTTATTCACTTAACCTCCATCTCCCTCAGTTTCCTGTAAAATGGACATATTCCTCTTATGACTAAGAAGACGAGATAACATTTGCAAAGCACTTAGGTTGGCTAAGTGCTGTAAAAAAGCTGTCGTTATGATTAAAGCCCATTATTGCTAAGTCTTCAGGCCCTAGCCATGTTCCCAGTCCTGTATTCCTCTCAGGGAAACTGATGAAGAAACATGGTCCCTGCCTTCGAGGGAGTTCTTAGCCTAGAGATAACACTGAACAGGAAGGGCAAGGCCGGACTGTAGGCCCCGATACTACATGTAGCAGGTTATTCTTTGGAGGCCAGTTTCTCATCAGAGGTGGGCCCTTCCTTTGGAGCCTCTACCTTCAAAGCAGGCGGGTGATCCTGGAAGAATTATAGCCCCCATTTCTTTAGCCCCAGGAATTGGGAGTTCAAATCCTGCCTCAGAGACTTATAGCCATCACTTGCCCTGGGCTAGTCAACCTCTCTCTGCCTCAGTTTCCTCACCCCTCAAGTAGGGATCATAGCAGCACCTGCTTTGCAGGGTTATTCTGAGGCTCAAAGGAGATAATATATGCATAGCACTTTGCTGAACTTCGATCAGTTATCACTATTATTAAAACAGCTCAAGCTTCACTTTCAGCTGCAAAAGCCTTCCCTGCTAAGGTTACCAGTGATTTTGTATGTGAGTGTTATGTGTGTTTATGTGTGTATATGCATACGCACATAAACATACATGCACATAGAAACTGGGGACCTGAGGGTTCAAATCATAGGTGATGTAAGCGGTGAGGAGATGTTAGCAGGGAGCCTTGGTTTGAGGAGAAATCATGGAGGACTGCCTGGAGGAGGCAGCAGGTTTTGCACTTTTTCTGGAAGGAAGAGAAGATTGCTGATGGGTGAATCTTTGAGCAGTGGAGTGTGACCTAAGGAAAACAGTGAGCTCAGGCTCCCTGGTGTACCCCCAAGGGAGCCAGGAGGGAGGAGCAGGTGTGGGATTGTATCATGGGGGCCCTGGGGAGAGTCTAGTGTTACCGTATCATCTGGCTCATAGAACCACCTCATACACTCCCTTCCCTGCCCCCCCTCCAGGAATCCTGCTTACCCCTGGCTTCCTACTGGCTTCTGAGGCTACAGGCAGAAGCTGTGCCATGCCTCGCTGCCAGCCCCAGCATGAGTGAAGGGGGTACTTGGTGGAGCATGAGCCAAAGAGGGTCACCCTATGCCCCTGTTGAAGGCAGTACCTTCTTCTTACCCCCATGTCTCTGCCCCAACAGGCTGACAGACTGGAGACGCTGGGGTCCCTGGTACCTGGCTTACCCACTGCTGCCCTCCATGCTCTTTCCCCTGCGAATGCCACACACCTTGCCAGAGTTCCCACCTTCCTCCGTGGTCTCCAAGATGCTTCCACCTATCTGAAGAGGGTCTTTACTGACAGAGTAAGTCTGGGCAGGGTTGGCTATTGGCTTGGGATTAATACTGGGGTTATAGCCTAGTTCAGTGTGCCCTGGAGGAGTGAGTCTAGAGGTGACACTCTTAGTGGAATACTTCTTGGCAGGATGAATTTGGGAGGAAGAATACACTCAGCTGGCTTTTCTCCAGCAGGGCAAGTCTGAGCAGCCAAGAACTAAGTGGAATCAGCTGCCCCCTACCCTTATTAGCACTTGCTCAGACTTGAGGGCAGCAGACCCAGCACAGAGCATTTTTCCAGTCTACTCGAGCCTAGCTTTACCCAAAGGACCAAGAGTACTGGGCAGGGCAGAGGAGAGAGCTGAGGAGTTTGCATTTAGAGACATGAAAGAAGCAATGTGTAAAATGTAAGCTCAGATTCAGGCTCTGCTTCCTGCATGACTTTAGCCACATCATTTAACCTTTCCGTAGTTTGTTCATCTGCAAAATGAGAGGAATATTCTAAATGAATCCTGTGGTCTCTTCCAGTGTCTAGTATCCAGTAACACAGGAAACCTCTTTTCTTGCCTTATGGATAGAATCATGAGGGAATCTCATATATCTCTCTGTCTTTATCTCTCTCTATCCTCCTCTCTTTCTCATCTCTGTCTCTATTTCTACTTCATCTCTGTTTCTGTCTCCATCACCGTCTGTCCAGCTATCTCCCTGTGAGTTCCTCTGAATCTCCAGTATATGACACTCCAGGCTGAATCGTCAGAGTTGCCTGGAGTCAATGAGACATTAAATGACATTATATTTGATACAATAAAGGACCAGACTGTTTAATTATTCCTTCGCTCTGCCCCCAGTTGGGTTATAATGTGGTTCCAATGATCTCCCCCATAAAGGGCATATCTATAATGTAGTGGGAAAAGCACTGGGTTTGGAAATCAGAAGACTGAGTCTGAATCTTACTAAGTGATTTAGTCCAAGTGTATCCTTGGACATATAACTTCTCTTGGCCTCAGTTTCCTCCTTTGTAAAATGAGGGGGTCAGACTAACATCCACCAAGATCTATTCCAGTTTTAATTTTGAGTCCTACGATCCAATCTGTGACATCCAAAAGCTTCTCTCTCTTGTCTTGTGGACAGAATCACAAGGAGTTTTTGTGCCCTTTGACTGAGGACAGAAAATGCCAGTCTTAGAAAGAACTTTAGAACATAAGACAGTAAGTCATAGGGTCATAGATTTGAAGTTGGAAGGGACTTCAGAGACCACCTAGTTGCACTTCTTCATTTTATGGATAAGAAAAGTGAGGTCAAAGGAGGTGGTGATTATTCCCAGAGTGAGAGGAGTAAACCCACTGCTGCCGACTCAGCAAATCCGACTCCAAACCAGGTGCTCTTTCATTCGAAGGGCTCTTCGAATAGGACTCAGAATCTCTCACTTCCTTTGCGTCTTATCTCAAGCACTACTTTTTACATGAAACCTTTCCTGATTCCTGTGCTTCCCTCTAATCCCCCATGCCTGATACTCTCCTTCCCTAACTGCCTTGTATTTATTCTGGATCTATTTATTCCATATACGTTTATATGGTCCATGCTGTCTCCTGAAATAGAAAATAAGCTGCTCATAGCTGTGACTGTTTCTTGTTTGTCTTGTGCTCCGCACACAGTGAATGCGTATTAAATACATGTTGATTGATTCAACGATTAAGCTGAATATTGAACATGGAGTATCAGAGAGACAGACGGGACTGTAAAGAGAGCCCCGTCCAACCTCCTTGTTTTCCCCTCAAAGGGGACGTATAGTAAGTTGGGAGCAGACTCAGGGCTGGAGCACATGCTTCTGATCCCTATTCCAATGCTCCTTCCACTAGACTCTACTTTGAGTGGTTATTTCAAGCCTGCTTCTTCCAGGAAACCTATCTTCATTAATTACTATTCTCCTTATAACCTTGCACATTACTTCATAATACCTCAATTTGTTGGCCAACTGATTAGATGACTAGAAACAAATTGTGTTCTTGAGACCTGCAAGATTTAATTGGTGATTGAGAAAGATGGCTCTTCTCACCCAACTTGTGCCTCCCTGCCTCATTCCTTTTTTTCTGAAACCAAGGTATTTGTTTGTGGGATTTTTTTCCTCCCCAGAGACGTTGAGCATGGTTGGTAAGTGCAGTAGTAGGAGCTGAGGGACAGGGAGTCAGGAGACCCAAGTTCTAGTCCTGGCTCTAACGTCTGACTTGCTGTGTGACCTTGGATAAGTCCCTCATCCTCTGTGCTTCACATACCCCATTGGGGCAGGATGAGACCATGGAAGGAATGGGTGGTGAACTCTCAGAGGAGTCACACTGGGTAGATGCAAGGTCATTGAGGTAGTGTCAGCATGACCGGAAACTTCCCTAGCAACTGAATTTGCCTCCTCCTGTCTCCTAGATTGTCCTTCACCCACTGCCCGTCACCAGAATCGTGGAGATCGTGCCCCCTGAGCTGGTGCCCCAGATCCCTAGCTCCTTCCTCCTGTGGGACAATCTCACCACAGCCAACCTCTCAACCATCGGTGAGCAACCATGGGAACCAGAACAGGTGAGGTCTGGAGGCTTATACTCCATATATGGGTATGGGTGGGGTAAATCATACTATGGTGGGCCATAGCTTGATCCCCAGACTACCCTGCCCCCATTCTCCCCTTCCCTATCTTGCCTAGAATACCCTGTCTCCTATTCTACCAAAGGAATGAGCTTTCAAGCAAGGGCAGTATCTCTTCTCTTGCCCATACTAGTAGTGAGGCCATGAATTTTAGGTTTTCTGCTTCTTTGGGTCCTCTGAGGTCACAACTTTTCTCAACCAGGAGAGATGATAGAATGGTGGTAGTAGTGCTATCCATCTGGCCTCATGCAATGGGACTCTAAACTCTCTGAGGGCAGGGACTGTAAAGCTCAATCCCTGTAGAACCTTGGATGGTGGTAGTGGTGGTGGTGGTGGTGGTGGTGGTGATGATGATGATGATGATGATGGAGAAAGTAGACTAGGGACAAATCCGAGCTTATTTTAGATCTCAGGGAAGCCAACTTCTCCAGAGGGAAAATTCAGAATGAAGTTAGAATGGTCCGTTTGACTTCTTCTAGAGTATTTTCTATTAGGGTGTCTCTTCTTCCAGTTTGCCCCCCTCATCCACTCCTGGTTCTTTTTCCCCAGATTATTCCTTCTTCCAGGTTTTTCCTCTTCCCAGCATATCCCTAGGTGTCCCTTCCCTCAGATTATCCTTCCTCTAAATATATTCCTCTTCCTGCTGTGTCCATTTCCCTTTCTCCAGGTTATTCCTTTTTTCCAGATTGTCTTCTGCCCAAGCTATCCTTCCTCCTAAGTAATCCCCCTTCCCAGGGTGCCAATCCTACAGTCCATTGCTTCTCCCAGGTTATCCCTTCTCCCATTTTACCTCTTCTCTTAGGACATCCCTTCTTCCAGATAATCCCTCTCCCCAAGATGTCCCTTCTCCCAAAGTTACGGTCTTTCTAGACATTGTCTCCCTCTTCAGCAGTCATTTTGGAGAGGAAGGGAGATAGGCGTGGTAATGAAAGCAGACACCCATCACTTTCCTCTCATTTGGTTGCTAAAGTCAGGCTAGATTGCTGGTCTGACCCAGCCAGAACCCTCCCACAGAAGCTTGGATGCTGGTTGGGCTCTCCTGCAGATGGATAGATGGGCCATTATCAGAAAAGCTCATAATTGGGATCAGTTCATTCCGATCACTATTTTCACTATAAATAGGTCAATCGCTCAGTCTTCACTTAGCACCACAGCATGTCCAGCTCAATGCTGGACACTGTAGGAAAAATAGGGAAGGAAAAACCACAGGCTTTGTCCTTTAGGAGCCTAGAGCCTGAGGGAGAGAGGAGACAGAAAGAATAGTTCCAGACCCTGCTTTCGGAGAGGTCATAGTCTAGCGGACAAAAAGAAAAGCAAACAGCCTCACCTTTGGGAAGCTCATAGACTAAAGGAGGCCATAGAAAGCAGGTCCAGATCCTTGTCTTGAGGAGCTCCAAGTTTGGGGAAAGCAGAAAAGGAACAGATCCAGGCCTTTCTCTCATCAAACTTGGAGAAGACAGAGGAGGGACAGACCTAAGTGCTGCGCTCAGGGATTTCATAGTCAGGGGGAGATAGAAGAAAAACAGACTCTGCTCCTATCCCTGGGGAGCTCCCAGTCTTGGGGAGGCAGAACTCATATACAGAGGTCAATGAAAGAAGAATTCAGGACTAAACTCTGGGGTTGGATCCTAAGGTCAAAAAGGAGTTCTAAGAAGGGAGAGATAGATCATTGTGAGAGAGAAGAGGCAGAGGAGGACTTCTGTAGGAGTTGAAGTGAGTTGGGTCTTGAAGGAGAGTGAGGGTTTGTATCAGTAAGTCAGGCATGAGAAAGACATTCCTCTCTGGTGGGAGGCCTGCTTCAATTAAGGTACAGAGTCAGGAATAAGTCTGGCTTAAGGGTCAGGAGGAAAGGAGGAAGTACAGAGATCCATGTTGAGGATAGGAGAAGGAAGGATCTGATGGGACTCCTCCAGTGCGGGACTCTTCATTGCAATCATCACCTGCACAAAACCTTCAGGTTATGTGCTCTAGAGCTAGGCTCCAGACACAGAGTTTGCCTTCAGGGAACCTATAAGTTGGGCCATATTGGTCTGTGAGATGCTATGGGCCCTTCCCTTACAGAGAGAGATCCAGTCCTGGGGAGTGTCCGTGGCATTATGAGCCAGGTCTAGAACCTAGCTAGAAGGGAACAAGTCTAGTGAATGCAAAAAGCTACATGGGCCTCTGATCTCAAGGTAAGATTCCTAGACTCTGGAACTCAATGATTCTGGCCTCTCTTAGCTTATTTCTCTTAGGAGACTCATAGAATTTTTAAGGGGCAGGGACCTTTCGGGACCATCCAGTCACACAGTCACTGAGTCAGAGCTGGAAAGGACTTCCCAGGCCTTCATTTTAGAACCAGAGACAGGGAAGGATTTGCCCAAAGTCACTCAGCAAGTCAGTCGTAGAGCTGGGTCTGCTTTCTGATTCCTGATCCAGGGTTCTTTTTCATCATTCTTTACAAAATTCAATTCGATAAACTTTTATTAAATGCTTACTATGCGTCAGACATTGTGTTTAGTACTGAGAATACAAAAAGAGGCAAAAGATAGTCCCTGCCCTTGAGGAGCGGGAGACAATATGAAAAACAAGTAGATACAAAGCAAGACAAATAAGGCGTGTGCGTGTATGTGTGCGTGTGTGCGTGTATGTGTGCGTGTGTGTGTGTGTGTTTGTCCTTCGTTGCTGAAGAACACCATGCCATCAGAGAAATGATGACATGACTTGCACTTGACTTTGTTCTGAGTGAGGGAGGGCTGTGCAGGTCACCAGCCTCACTTCTCCTCCAGAGCCATCTGAATCCAGTGACCAGATACTCATCAGGATGACTGGAGATGAGCCAGGATGAGGCAATTGGGGTTAAGTAACTTGCCCAAGGTCACACAGCTAGTGAGTGTCAAGTGTCTGAGGTGAGATTTGAACTCAGGTCCTCCTGACTCCTGCACTGGTGCTCTATCCATTGCACCTACTAGCTGCCCCATACAAGACAAATAGGAAATCCTTAAAAGAGGAAAAGCACTGGGATTAAGAGGCAAATGCCTAGCTCCTGTCTCAAGTGACTGAGGTGATGGAGGGGGCTTCTGGGTTTGGCTGTGAGTCTGCCACTGGCAGTGCTAGAAGGAGCCATACTTCCAAAAGCTCAAGGTGGTCTACTCCTCCCCTTTTTTACAAGAAAAGAAACTGAAGAGAGAAGAGTCTGGCCTCATGTCATGCACAATGAGTTAGTGGCAGAACTGGGATTAGATCCCAAGTCTTTTATTTGCGTTTCCAAGTCTCTCTCCACGAAACAAGCCAAGGCTCAGTAAAGATCTAATAAAATAAAATTGATAGCAACAGTAAAACCCTAGCTCACATTCTGTGTTGATTTAAAGTTTACAGCTTTCCTGGTTGGAGTGTATTTATTCCTACTTTACAAAGTAGAAAGCTGCCTGAGAGAGTGGCAGTGAATTGCCCAGGGTCACACAGATACAAGGCACCAGAATTTACACCCAAATCCAATACTCCTGACCCCGAGCTCAAGGTGTGTGACCCCAGGTCTACCCCTTAACCTGAATCCCTTCCTGTGAGGTTCATTTCTCACAGATGTAGAAGCAGGATGATGAACCGGAGGTCGGTTCTGACCCAGCCAATTTTGGGAGGAGGGTGGATAGGCAGTTGGGGGAGTGAAGATAGATAGTTCCCTCTCTCAGTGACCTTGGGGTCTTTGTCTCCTCCTTTGTGAGATGAGGAGGTCAGATTAAATGGCTTCTGAGATCCAGCTCTAAGTTCTAGGATTTGACATCTCTGCTTCAGGAAGTCTCTAAGACAGAGGACTGCTACCCCAATCACTCTGAGAACCATATTAAAATGAAATTGCAAAACATTTAACAAAATAAATAAACAGAGAGTAAAACACAGATAATGTTAATGTGCGATTTTCTAAGCTAATAGGTGTAGCCCGCTGGGATCCTTGTGTATGATTATGGCTTCCATTTCTATATGAGCTGGACACTGCCCTAGGATGTCCCTTATGCTCCCATTCCCTCAGTAATGTTCAGTAAAGGTGAGAGTGATGTTCTCTGTGGACCCATGATGAGACTGCCCTCTGCTTGAGCGTGGAGGGGTGTGTTGTCCTAGACTGACTGGGGAGTGGAGAGTCCGTGAAGGGAGAAGGTAACAGGTGTGCTTTCTTTCCAATCCTTTTCTTTCTCTCCTCCTGGCCCTGGTTGGGTCTTGTTGAGGCAGATTCCCTGGGTCCTTCGGGACCCCTGGAGTGCCAAAGAAGTGATTTACTAAATGGTTCCTGAGGGGCCCCAACGAGATAAGGGAGCTCCCCAAAGGCTGATGGCTCCCGGCTGACGCAGCGGAGTTTCTATGGCAGGTCATGTGGGCCTGGCACCCCGCCACAATGCTACCTGAGCCAATGCTTGCACAAGCCTACAGAGGAGGCCTGGCCTTGGCCTCGTTCCACAAACTGAGTTGTAATAGCACTGATGAAGCTAAAGGGGAGGAAGAGGGCTTCCTGGAGGATTCCTGGAGCAGACATGCAGCATCATAGAATTAGAGCTGGGATAAGATGAGGACTTTCAGACTCAGAAACCTGCCTAAGGTTCACACAGGTAATGTGACAGGGCCAGCATTCACACACAGACTCCAAAACCAATGTGTCACCAAGTCCAGGACACCATGGGATCAGTAGGAGTAAAGGTTTGAGATCCTTGTCTGTGGAGGAAAGATAGTTATTGACTGCCCTCTACGTAGGCATTAAGGCATAGATACCCTTCACAGAGGGTTAGTGAATCCCCCTTATAGAGAAGTATCAAGGAGTAATTCACATAGAAAAGGCCCTGTGAACTCTCCTTCCCGAGGATTGCTTATGGGCAAAGGAGTTATACTCATAAAGGAAAGTTAGGGAGTTGTTCTCATGGAGAAGGTGTGGAGGGCTGTCCTAAATGGAAAAACATTAGGGAGTAATCCCCATGGACTGAGGTCAATGCATAGCATGCTTCCCATGGAACAAAGTCTGGTCATTTTCCTTAAGGCCTGGGAATTTATTTCCAAAGAGGAAGAGTCAATATCTATCAGTTCTTCCATGGATAAGACTCAAGGGGCTCTCTCTCGTGGAGAGAGGCAGTTATTTGGAATGAGAGCCTTCTCCATAAGGGTGATTCACCACCCCTTCTCCTTTAGAATGGTTTTTCTTGTCCATCACCATGGAAGGTAGCTCCCTGACCTTTTTCCATAGAGGACAGTTCACTGACCTTTCTCCATGGAATATGATTCGCTAATCCTTCTCCATGGTTGACATTTTGCTGACCCTTTTCCATAAAAATTCATTCACTGATCTCTCTCCATGGAGGACCTTTCCCTATGGTGGTGTGGTGGTATATCTCATTGATACTTCTCCATAGGAATGGTTCTCTGATTTTTCTCTATGGCAGACAATTCCTTGACCCTTTTCTCTGTCCTTTTAGTGAGAAAGGAGAAACCATTCCCATAGTGATCTTTCAGTCCACAACACATAATGAGTATTTGTTGTTTACAAAACCCTATGTTGTACTAAGAGATAAGACAAACAGAAAACACAGACCGAGTTCCTACCTTAAGTTTGAAATCTGGTGGTGAACAACATGGTCCTGCCCTTACAGACCTCCTGTCCTAAGAAGGGAGGAAGCATATACATATAAGTTTGACAGAAAGAAACATTCTCAGAGTACAATTGGAGACCATAAAGTGTCCTGGGAAAATGAGGTGATGGATTGACCAGGTTGAGTGGGGCCAGTCAAAGAAGGTAAGTTTTTTAGGGTGAGCACAGAGGGGGAAATGGCCCACTTGACCTTAAGGGGGCCATTCCAAGGGGGTCCTGGGCAGCCACAGTTACTACTTGGAAGGAAGTGCGGTCTTTCTTCATGTCTGGGTTTCGTTCCAGGTTACGTAGTGCCCCGGGGCCTTGTCCTTCTTGTGTCTCTGACTGCACACTGCTCTTGTCCTCAGGCTTCGGGCTTCTTCCAGCAAGGGCTGGCCTCCAGCGTGGGCAGCCAGGTGGCCCGGTGAGTATCCCTGTTGCTGCGGTCGAACCTTGACACTCACCAGGGCTGGGGCTCCCTGAGAATAGGAGTAGGCTGGGCTGGATGTGACTTTTACAAGTGGAAAGTTCTCATTGGCAGGGCCAAGATAGACCAGGGTAAAGCCCCCAAGTTAAGACGATGTCCCTGAGGGCAGGGCCAAGGTAGACTAAACAAGGTCTCAGTGCTTTCCACTAGTATCATGCATGGTTGGGTGCAATTGGATCCAGATTCTCTTTGATAAGGATAAAATCGGTGTTTTTCTTTGGCTGATTCAGTGAAAGAGACATAGACGTCAGCAATCCAGGGAGAGGAAGAGAAAGGGAAGACCCCAGGGGAGCAAGTAGTTGTTTGTGAGTCTGATAGAAATAGTCCCTTGGGAGAGAGACCATCTGGTTCCATAGGTGGGGCTGAACTTCAGGCTAATGAGGAAAGTCAAGAAGGGGAACTCAAAGGATTCTACACTTGCTTTCAAATTCAGAAGAAGTTGCACCAGATGGGTAGGAAGTCAGTATCATAGAATGTCAAAGTTAGAAGGGACCTTAGAGGTGATTTGATCTATTCTTGCTCATTGACCTGAGAGGTGGGGGTGGGAAATGAACTGAGGAGGGGAACTGATTTGACCAAGGTCATGCAGCGGGTATGGAACCAGGACTTGAACTCAGGTCTTCTGACTTCAAATCCAGTATTCTTTCTATTGGACCATTGGAATTATGTGAGTGGCCATCATGATGGAATGGACAAGGTTTTGGAGGATGATAGAGGAATGGTTATAAATAACTTTTCCTTGGGGAACCCTAAATAGTTCCTGAGTACATACAAAGTAGATGACAGGTCATTGCAGAGAAAGTTAGTTTCTCCTAGATACCTTCCTATATACCTGGAAGTCCTGTTGATGTAGGTACCAAGTGGGTGGTAGTGCCTCCTAAACTACAGGTTCTTTCTCCCTCGGTATGTCAGAGCATTTAGCACACAACCCAGTAATTATTTCTCTCCTCTTTAAAATACTAGTATCAATATTGATAAAAAGCTAAGTTAGCTCCATTTTCTCCAGTGGTTCATTGTGATGTAGAGGTAATCTTGGGTTCTCAAAAACTATAGTGGGGAAATGAAAGCTCTGGCAATTTTGCTAAACTGGAAATCCTCCCTGGGCAGTTCTGGCAACAGATTGTGTGTACTTTCTGAGGACCAGTCAGCTTGGCTGAGTATGGACAGGCTCTTCATCAGTTGGTTGGCCACTTGGCAATGAATTCTTTGACTACTCCAACCCAGAAAAAGAAGACAAAAGCAAAATGGGCTCTTGGTCCTGTGCAGTCTTCTTCCATTTCTATAGCAATGCTAGCAGAGATTCATAGTTTTTAGACCATCGACAAACAAACTGAGCTGTTGGTACTCTAAATGTGAAATCCTTGCCCCATGACCAACAAGTGGGCATGCTATTAAAGGAAGTTATTTGTAACAAACTTGACATTCTCATAATGAATGAACTCATAAGAAAAGGGAAGCTGTAGCTAGACAGAAAAGGATAGTACACAGATTTCTTTTGGAGATGTAAATAAAGATGCTGGCAGAGCTGGTTTTTATCATATATCCAAAGGCATAAGGTATCTCATGGGACGTTTGATCATCACATATTGCAATGCTCAGGATAAATATTTGCTAATACACCAACATGAAAATAACTGAAGCTTATGCAACATCTCTTTCTTTTTAATTTTTTTTAAAATATAAATTTATTTATTTAACTTTTACATTCATTTTCACAAAATTTTGGGTTCCAAATTTTCTCCCCATTTCTCCCCTCCCCCCACCCCAATACACCAAGCATTCTAATTTTCCCTATCACCAATCTGCCCTCTCTTCTATTATCCCTCCCTTCTCTTGTCCCCATCTTCTCTTTTGTCCTGTAGGGCCAGATGACTTTCTATTCCCCATTAACTGTATTTCTTATTTCCTAGTAGCAAGAACAATACTCAACAGTTGTTCCTAAAACTTTGAGTTCCAAATTCTCCCCATCCCTCCATCCCCACCCATTCCCTTTGGGAAGGCAGGCAATTCAATATAGGCCTATATATCTGTGTAGTTTTGCAAATGACTTCGATAACAGTTGTGTTGTATAAGACTAACTGTACATCCCTCCATCCTATTCTGCCCCCCATTGTTTCTCTTCTGTCTTTTGATCCTGTCCCTCCCCAAGTGTTGACTTCAAATTGCTCCCTCCTCCCATTGCCCTCCCTTCCATCATCCCTCCCTCCCTGCTTATCTCCTTCTCCCCTACTTTC
Organism: Bettongia penicillata ogilbyi; assembly: GCA_023548195.1. Lineage (NCBI taxonomy): Eukaryota > Metazoa > Chordata > Mammalia > Diprotodontia > Potoroidae > Bettongia > Bettongia penicillata. Next base: position 5,845,328 of record JAJHZJ010000321.1, on the reverse strand, counting down.
CTGTGCTGTAAGATAGGTTTTCATACCAAAATGAGTGTGCATTTTACTCCTTCCTTTAGTCAAATGTGATGAGGGTAAACTTCATGTTTTTCTCTCAGCTCTCCTCTTTTTCCCTCCACTAAAAAGTCTCCTGCTTGCCTCTTGAATGAGAGATAATTAACCCCATTCCATTTAACCCTCTCTCCTCCCACTACATTTCTCTCTCACCATTTACCTTAATTTCTTTTAAGATATGGTCCCATCCTATTCAATTCACTCTGTGCTCTCTATCTCTGTATGTGCATGCATGTGTGTATGTGCATGTGCGTGCACGCATGTACATGTGTGCGTACATGCGTGTACATGTGTGTGTGGTCCCACCAACTACCCAGATACTGAAACGTTTTAAGAATTACAAATATTGTCTTTCCTTGTAGGAATGTAAACAGTTCATTTATGGTAAATCCCTTATTACTTCTCTTTGCTGTTTACTTTTTCATGCTTCTTCTTATTCTTGTGTTTGAAAGTCAAATTTTCTTTTCAGCTCTGGTCTTTTCATCAAGAATGCTTGAAAGTCTTCTGTTTCATTGAAAGACCATATTTTCCCCTGAAGTATTATACTCAGTTTTGCTGGGTAGGTGATTCTTGGTTTCAGTCCTAGTTCCTTTGACTTCTGGAATATCCTATTCCACGCCCTTCAATCTCTTAATGTAGAAGCTGCTAGATCCTGTGTTATCCTGATATTATTTCCACAATACTGGAATTGTTTCTTTCTAGCTGCTTGCAATATTTTCTCCTTGACCTGGGAATTCTGGAATTTGGCCACAATGTTCCTAGGTGTTTCTCTTTTTGGATCTCTTTCAGGTGGTGATCAATGGATTCCTTGAATACTTATTTTGCCCTCTGGTTCTAGAATCTCAGGGCAGTTTTCCTTGATAATTTCATGCAAGACGATGTCTAGGCTCTTTTTTTGATCATGGCTTTCAGGTAGTCCCATAATTTTTAAATTGTCTCTCCTGGATCTATTTTCCAGGTCAGTTGTTTTTCCCATGAGATATTTCACATTCTCTTCCATTTTTTCATTCTTTTGGTTTTGTTTTATGATTTCTTGGTTTCTCAGAAAGTCATTAGACTCCATCTGTTCCATTCTAATCTTGAGAGAACTATTTTCTTCAGTGAGCCTCTTTGAACCTCTTTTTCCATTTGGCTAATTTTGCTTTTGAAAGCATTCTTCTCCTCATTGACTTTTTGAACCTCTTTTGCCAATTGAGTGAGCCTATTTTTCAAGGTGTTATTTTCTTCAGCAATTTTTTGGGTCTCCTTTAGCAAGGTATTGACCCGTTTTTCATGCTTTTCTTGCATCTCTCTCATTTCTCTTCCCAGTTTTTCCTCCACCTGTCTAACTTGATTTTCAAAATCCTTTTTGAGCTCTTCCATGGCCTGAGCCCACCGGACATCCCCCTCGGATGTCTGGGATACAGAGGCCCTGACCTCCACGTCTTTCCCTGATGGTAAGAATTGTTCCTCGTCATCAGAAATGAAAGGCAGGAACATCTGTACCCCAAGAAAGTAGCTTTCTATGGTCTTATTTTTCTTCCCTTTTCTGGGCATTTTCCCAGCCAATTACTTGACTTCTGAGATTCCTCTCCACCCCTGCCTAGATCCTAGATCCGCCCAGCTCGTGCTTGGGGTCTGAGATTCAAATGCTTCTCCCCAGCCTCAGGGCTTTCAGTTGCGGGTGCAGCTGCTATTCAATGTGAGCTTAAGTTCTGGTGCTCAGGTGGGGGCAGGGCCACCTCCCAGGCTCAGTTCCCTCAGGGGCTTTATGCAGAGACCTTCCATAATGGCCCTGAGCCCCTGCCTGCTCCAGGAGTCCCGGGTTGCCGCTGTCTCTGCCGCTGCCTCCCAAGGGGGCCTGAGTTATGGAGACACCCCACTCCCCTCTCGGCCAGCCCAGAAGTCTCTCTCACTGACCTGTAGCGCCTGTGGGTGTAGGAACCTTCGCGGCCACCAGAGATTCCGTCCCTGAAGCCTGCTCGGATCCGCTCCTCTGGGGCCGCATGGCCAGGGCAGCACAGAGGTGGGCTCTGCTGTCCGGAGCACAACGGACCCCTGGGGATGGCTTTCCAGGGCTCTCTGGAATGGAAACCTCTTCCACTGTGTTTCTGCGTGGCTTGCAGTGCTCTAGAATTTGTGGGGAGTTCTTTTTACAGGAAATTTATGGGCTGTGGATTCAGAGCTAGCATACATGAGTCTTTCTACTCCGCCATCTTGGCTCCTCCCCCCTGCAACATCTCTTGTAGGGGATGAAGAGATAGAGGGATTCAATGAGTAATTTTATAACACTCTCCAAATTAAATCAACATATACTTTAATACTCAGTAGTATCAATGCAAAAGTGGGAATAGGTGAGGACAGCAAAAAAAAGTTGGAAAATATTATTCAGTAGTAAGGCCAAAGACTTGTAAACTACCCAGAGGCTCATGCTTATAAATCATTAATACTCCCATAAAAAAGAATTAGGATGTGTTGGACATGTCAAGCAACAACATTACAAAAAATCAATTATTATATTCAGTATATTTTAACAAAAAAAGGTTATTGATTTGAGTCATTCCTGAATTAGCTATGTATAGTCAATCTACCAACTAGATAGAATTAAAAATAAGATGAGAATTAATATAAAACTAAAAGAAAGAATGAACATAAGAAAATGATAAGATGTGCAATGAAAAAAATTTCATCCTGACCTAATTTAAAGTTATTGAAGCCCAAATGGATGGCAGAAAAGGCATTGACACTGATAAAAATGGTTTTGCATATAAAGCCATTTGAGCCAGCAAATACTCGATCTCTGTGCCAAGCTGAGATATGGAAGGTCACGAAAACAAGTTTTTGATTGCAAAATCTTACGAGAAGGACAGTGGAAGATTAGGAACAATAAGTGGTAAGAAACAATGGAGGGAAAAACAGAAGTTTTAGTGAGAAATCCAGTTAAGCAACATCATGCTAAGAACATCTGAGGATGTAACTGGAGGACAACAGACAAAAATGAAAGACCAGACAAAGGTGTTCATAATAAATTATTTTCATCATAAAGGACAGAGAAGTCACTACAGTTTGGGACTTTTAACAACACAATCTTGGATTTGCAACACAAGACCAAGGTGATACATTAAAGAAAACAAAGATGGACAAAGCAACTAGAAGTTATACACAAAAGATCTGTGCTGGAAAAGGTGCTGTTTTACAGATGTTGAAGAATTGATACCCAACATGGGATGATACCAAAGACATGAGAAAAAAAACCTTAGACTTTATTATTATCCAAAAAAGGCACCTAAAAGACTTCAGTCACTATCAACCCTCATACTTGCTTTCTCATTATATAAAATTTTTATGAGAATAATGCATGTATACATCAAAGATGTCCTGTGTCCAATGGGAACAGGCAGGTATTTGCAAATATGTTCCACTGTAGATCACATCTTTACCATCATATAAGCGACCGACGGTTACAGAAAACAGAAGGTACCTCTGAGTTTTGCTGACCAGAAAGAATTTGGTTGGCTGAGGAAAAGTACCCTCTTAAAGACTCTCCAACAAAGTGTCTCCCACATAAATGTCAAAATTATATGAGATTTCTTGAGAGATATAATGACAGAGGTAAGCTTCTGATCATCAACCTCTTAATGGAATATAAAGGCAGACAGATTAGGCTCAATAAAAGTATTCAGTACAATCATGGGGTTAAACTCAAATTGAACCTGGGTCCACTAAACTATATATGAGAATCCCAGCAGGCCACATATTGACTTAGAAAACCACATATTAACATTATCTGCGTTCTATTTTAAAAAGTTATTTTGTGGTATATTTCCCAGTTACATTTTAATTTGATTGAGGTGGCAGAAGTTTTGTGGACCACTCTTCTGGTAGAGATTCAGCACAAAATCCATGATGAATCTCCTGGAGGAACAAGGTCCATCAGATACTTCTGGGTTTTTTTCTTTGAATAATATTATGCTGTTAGTATCATGTCCCCAAACATGCAGAGTCTCTGAAATAAGATCCCATAACTATTCAAAAGAGTTCAGCCAAGGGGATGAAAGATGCCGTTATCTAGACTGTTCTTGTGTTTGTCCTTTATTCTCGAAGAGGACCATGACATTAAGATGATGACATGATTTGCAGTTGACTTTGATCTGAGTGAGGGAGGGCTGTGCAAGGTCTCCAACCTCACTTTCTCCTCCTGAGCCATCTGGGTCCGGTGGCCTGATATTCATCAAGACAACTGGAGATGGTCCATTATGCAATGTTTTGCAGGCAGATGAACAACCCCTTGGAGCTTATGGTTCCATTTGGGCAGACGTGTCAAATGAATGAGTTGGGCCTAGAACTGAAGAATAGGAAGAAAGGATAGACTGACTACCTTTGAGTAACTGTAAAATTATTTTAATGACCACAACCTTTCCCCTGAAACAAAGACTCATTACTAGTAGCCTAACAGTAACCAATATTCTTCAGGTCATGTTGTATGACTACAAGTCATGGATGAGGATTATCCAGCATGCAACGGAAAAATACATTGTGGGTGTGATCTGGTCACGTCCCATTACAAACAGGGAGATACGGAGCAGACGTGGAGTGAGTGATGCTTACAGACAAATGCAACTAGAAAAGAAAATGGACTAGTCTGGTTTCTAAAGTAAAGGACAACTAGTGGTCTGTATGTGTGCTCCAGTGGGTAGCCATCAACTCTAGGGAAGCTGCTCAACATGTTGAATTTAATTCTACAAATCATTTGACCACAGTCTCCCTATGAGAGGACACGCATGAGGGTACCACAATATAAGCAGGTATGAGTTGTGATCTTCATCTTTAAAGGTAGCATTGTGGTGCAATGGATAGAGCTTTATATCTAGAGTCAGGAAGTTCAGAGTTCAAATCCAGCCTCAGACATTTTCCCTTATAGGATGATGCTCAGTTTTTCAGAGTAAAAACTAGTTATTATTCTTGGTTAAAAGCCTACATATTTTTCCTTTTGTATTATTATATTCCAAAATCACTTCTTGTTTACAGTGGGTTCTTCCAGGTTTTGTGTGAACCTAACTTTAAGTTGTGACACTTAAACTAATTCTTTCTCTCAGCTTGCAGTACTTTTTTCTTTGTTGTGGGCATTCAGGATTTTGATTATGATATTCCTGAGACTTTTCCTTTTGGGATTCCTTTCAGGAGGTGATCCTTGGATTCTATCTTGATCTTGCCATATAGTTCTAATAGATTTGGGCAGTTTTCACTTATGATTTCTTGAAATATAGCGTTCATAGTTTTCAGAGTTCAGTGATTCTTAAATTCTCTCTTTGTCCTGTTTCCTAGGTCGATTTTTTTAAAATATGAGATATTTTATGTTTTAATTCTATTTTTTCAATCTTGTAATTTTTTTCTGATACTTATTGTTATCTCATGGAGTAATTGATTTCTGCTTGTTCTATTCAAGTTTTCAAGGAGTTCATTTCTTTGGTAAAACTTGCCACTTTCTTTTCAGAAACTACTTATTCTTTTTCCAGTTCTTTCCTCCAATAATTTTATTTCATTTTTCATCTTTTTCTTTATTTCATCTAGATACTCATGTATTTCTTAGAGAAAGTAAATTTTCTTTGAGGTCTTTTTGAGGTTGTTTTAGTTATTCTGTCCTTCTTTGGGGGTATTTCTAAATTTGTGATGGTTTTTGGTACTAGTAAGAGTTGTGTATGCGTGTGTGTGCGTGCATGCGTGTGTGTGTGTGTGTTTTAATTTACCTCTTAAGTTTTAGTAATGAATTAGGGTTTTGTGCCTGGATCAGAATACGCTTCTAGCTATATTTTTGGGTGGTGTGGCTGGCCATGAATGATCTAGCCATCTAGCTATTTTTTTTTTGCAATGACTAACTTTTTTTTTTAATTAATTGATTTATTTTGAGTTTTCAACATTCACTTCCACAAGATTTTGAGTTCCAAATTTTCTCCTTGTCTTTCCCCTATGCCTACCCCAAGACATCATGTGTTCTGATTATCCTTTCCCCCAATCTGCCCTCCTTTCTATCACACCCCTCTCTTCTCTTATCCCCATTCCCTCTCTTTTCTTGTAGGGCAAGATAAATTTGTTTACCCCATTGCCTGTATGTCTTATTTCCCAGTTGCATGTAAAAGCAATTTTTGACATTTGTAAAACTTTGTGTTCTGACTTCTCACTTTTCCTCCCTCCCCACCCATCCACACTGAGAAGGCAAGCAATTCTATATAGGTTATACATATGTAGTCATGCAAAACACTTCTATAATAGTCATGTTGTGAAAGATTATATTTCCCTCCATCCTATCCTATTTATTCTATTCTCTCTTTTGACCCTGTCCCTCCTCAAAAATGTTTACTTCTAATTACCTCTTCCTCCCATTTGCCCTCCCTTCCATCATCCCCCCATCCACCCCCCCCACTTATCTCCTTCCCCCCACCTTTCTGTTGTGTAAGATAGATTTTCATACCAAAGTGAGTGTACATGTTATTCCTTCCTTAAGCCAAATTCAATGAGAGTAGGGTTCACTCTTTCCCACCTTTGAAAAAGCTTTTTCTTGCCTTTTTTATGTGAGAGATAATTTACCCCATTCTGTTTCTCCCTTTCTTCTTCTCTCAATATATTCCTCTCACCCCTTAATTTTATTTTTTTAAATATCATCCCTTCATATTCAACTCACCCTGTGCCCTCTGTCTATATGTATATAATCCCTTCAACTACCCTAATACTGAGAAAAGTCTCAAGAGTTACAAATATCATCTTTCCATGTAGGAATGTAAATAGTTCAACTTCAGTAAGTCTCTTAGATTTCTCTTTCCTGTTATCTGTTCATTCTTCTCTTGATTCTTGTGTTTGAAAGTCAAATTTTCTATTCAGCTCTGGTCTTTTCCTGAAGAATGCTTGAAAATCATCTATTTCACTGAATGACCATTTTTCCCCTGGAAGTATTACACTCAGTTTTGCTGGGTGATTGTTGGTTTTAATCCTAGCTCCTTTGATTTCTGGAATATCATATTCCAAGCCCTTCAATCCCTTCATATAGAAGCTGCTAGATCTTATGTTATCCTGATTGTGTTTCCACAATACTTGAATTGTTTCTTTCTGGTTGCTTGCAATATTTTCTGCTTGACCTGGGAGCTCTGGAAATTGGCTACAATATTTCTAGTTTTTCTTTTGGAATATCTTTCAGGAGGGGATCAGTGGATTCTTCCAATATCTATTTTATTCTCTGGTTCTAGAATATCAGGGCAGTTTTTATTGATACTTTCTTGAAAGATGATATCTAGGCTTTTTTTGTTCATGGCTTTCAGGTAGTCCAGTAATTTTAAAATTGTCCCTCCTAAATCTATTTTCCAAGTCAGTTGTTTTTCCAGTGAGATATTTCACATTGTCTGCTATTTTTTCATTCCTTTGATTTTGTTTTATAATTTCTTGATTTTTCATGAAATTATTAGTTTCCATCTGCTCCATTCTAATCTTTAAGGAATTATTTTCTTCAGTGAGTTTTTGGACCTCCTTTTCCATTCAGCCAATTCTGCTTTTTAAGGCATTCTTCTCCTCACTGGATTTTTGGTTCTCTTACCATTTGGGTTAGTCTATTTTTAAGGTGTTATTTTCTTCAGCATTTATGAGTGCCCTTTAGCAATCAGTTGACTCATTTTTCATAGTTTTCTTCATTACTCTCATTTCTCTTTCCAATTTTTGCTCTATTTCTTTGACTTTATTTTCAAAACCCTTTTTGAGCTCTTCCATAGCCTGAGACAAATTCATATTTTTCTTGGAGACTTTTGATGTAGGAACTTTAACTTTGTTGTCTTATTCTGTTTGTATATTTTGATCTTCCTTGTCACTAAAGTGAGATTCTATAATCTGATTCTTTTTCCAGTTTTTGCTCATTTCCCCAGCCATTTACTTGACTTTTGAGTTCTTTGTCTAGGTAGTTCTCTGCTTTTAGTGGGGATGGGGGATACACTGTCAGCTACTCAATCCCGCCACAATCTGGGCGTAGAGTTCCAGAAACAGCTGCTGCAGCTGCTTCTGCTGCTTCTGTGTCTGCTACGGGCTCCTCCACCACCTAACTCTTTTTAAAAATAAAATTTTGTGAATATCATTAGTCTCTACATCACCTAAACCTCACCTTCCCAAAGAGACATCCCTTGTAATATTTTTTAAGAAAGGAAGAGGAAAAAAATCAGCAAAACTGATCAAAACGTACAAACTTGATGATATATGCAATATTTCATACCTGTGGGCTCTCTACCCTTTCAAAACAGTATAGGAGATGTATTCTCTCAGCTAAGTGGTGCAGTGTATATGGAGCTCCTGGCCTATAATCAGGAAATCAAGGAGTTCGTGTTCAAATCCAGCCCTGGACCCTTACTAGCTACATGACTCTGGTCAAGTCACCTAACCCCTGTTTGTCTCAGTTTCCAGGGTTGTCGTGAGGATTAAATGAGAAAATAATTGTAAAACACTTAGCACAGTTCCTGGCCCATAGTAAACCCAACGTGAGTGGTAGCTATTATTATTACCATATCTCTTCTGTGTGATTTCACAACATTCTTTTTTTATTGTTTCGTGGTGGTTCTTCTTTCCCTTTGCTTTGTTGTAGTCATTGCATATATTGTTTTCTTGGCTTCTTTTATTTCTGTCTGAAATCAATTCATATAAGGTTTTCCTTGCTTCTCTGTAGTTATTATATTTGTTATTTCTGACAGCACAGTAATATTCTATTATATTCATATACTACAACTTGTTTAGCTATTCCCCAATTGATAGGCATCTACTTTATTTCCAGTTCTTTGCCACCACAAAATTGCTACTGTAAGTAGTTTGGTATTTATGGGAAACTATCAAGAATCTTCTTAAGGTATATCAGTAGAATCTCTAGGTCTATCACTTAATCTGATTCTAACACACAGTAGGAACTTAATAAATGCAGGCTGACTGAGTCAGAGGATATGAACATTTCACTTATTTTATTGGCGTAATTCTAAACTGTTTTTCAAAATGGTTCTGCTAATTCACAGCTCCACTAACAATGCATTAGTATGCCAATCTTTCCACAATTCTTCCAACATGTACTGTTTTCATCTTTGCCAATTTGTTGGGTGTGAGGTGAAACCTTAGGATTGTTTTTATTTGCATTTCTCTTATTAGATTTGGAACATCCATTCTTCTGACGACTATATGTTCTCATCCGTTGACTGCTTATCTACTAGGGAATGTCTTTTCTGACCAATGATCTTCAATTTAAAAAGTCATTTGACAGCAAGGTGTAGTGGAAGGAGCCCTGGAGAGGATAGGAATCAGATGATCCACATTCTGGTTCTAGCTCTCTCACTATCTCACTCTAACCTTGGGCAAACCATTTAATTAAAACCATTCTCTTTGGGTCTTCATTTCCTTGACTGTAAAAATGAAGGGAATGTACTAGATAATGTCTAAGGTTCCTTCCAGTTCTAAATCTGTAATCCCATTATGTAGGCATGCTAAAAAACCTCCATATAGTCTCTTTAGAAATAGTAATAAATTCTTTTGAAAATTAAATGAGTTAATAAAAATATTATTTCTCTAAAAAAATTAAGAAATATTATCTCTCCAGACATTTTTCTCCTTTTCATACATTTCCATTTGGAAGGTGGGAAGAACAAAAATTAGGGTTTACTTTTGAAATTAAACTTAAGTTTTGTTTCAAAACATGTGTAATCCATATCAAATTGATTGTCTTCTCAATGAGGGGGGAGGGCAGGGAATTTAGAATGCCAAATTTTTAAAAAGAATGTTAAAAATTTTTTTCACATGTAATTGGAAAAAAATACTTTTTAAGAAAGAAACCAAACTTAGGTAAGATGACTGCCTCCCCATCCTCTGGAGTGATCAGTGACTTTACCTACCCAAGGATAGTATCTTCCCTTTTGAAATTCAAGGTTCCTATATCGATCTCAGAAAGGATTTCTTTTAAGGAGAAATGGTTCAGGAACAAACAGAGCAGTCATTCTAGAATGTTAACCCCAAACGGAATTTTAATATAATATGATCTTTTCCATTTTCGTTTCCATTCCCTATCCAATTCCCTACCTTGGGACAAACAGTCTTGTTGGAAGGTATTGAGGACTGTGCCAGGTTGAACTCACTTTAAGCTAGAAAATGCCTTAGATATAGGTTGATATTAAATTCAAAGACTTGAGCCTAAATTGCAGTGCACGTTATTAGTATTAATATTTCTTCAGTACCATAAACCTGGTTTTCCATAACCTTCAGAGAAAGAGTCTCCAGAGCTACTCCCAATTCATGTGTCTCATTTCTTCCCTTTCAGAAAATTGTGGTTTTGTCTAACCTGTATCTCTTACACTTACAGCTCCAAATCCTTTCGTGTTGCTTTGCCCACAGGTGAACAATGAAGAGAACTGTAGTCAGCATATGGAATTGCCCTCACTCTTTACTGACTGTGATTGAACTCCCCCACAAACCTTCCCCTCTCTGGCCTTCATGATCCCAATTACCCATAACCATGTTTCTTTTCTTAGCCTCTCTGCCTCCATCTTACAAGGTTTCCAGTGCCAGGAGGCCAGCCAGCTATCCCGGGCTCAGTTTTCTTCCCTTGTTAGGGAAGTGCAGAAGCAGAAGGCCATCTTAAATACCAGACAGGTAGGCAGTGCCACCAGGATGGATTGGGGGCTATATTTGCATATGGTTAGCATATATTCCGCATATTCTAAAAATTGTATATAATTTGCTTGTGACAGCACAACTTTGCTTTCTGTGCCCAACTACCCCCAAGTGCATTTGGATTCATTCTATGAAGAGTTGTTTCCCCCTTCTTTTTTTTCTTCTCCTCTACACCCTGCACATAGGAAATACCCTTGCTGAATGCTTGTCAGATGGAATTCTTGCTGTTCTCAGTCCCTCATGTGGTGCCCACAGGGCTCAAGGAGAAGGGGGTTTTTGGGGATTCACCATCCACCACGGCTAGGAGGAGGTGATATGATGGCGGATGAGGAAACCGCCTCTTAGTGACTGGGGAGCCCTTTGGACTAAGCCATGTCTCCTTACCTGTTGTGAACGGATATAGGAGGTAATTGTCAGTGACTGGCCTGTTAATGACAGACCCTCCAACAGAATGAATGGAGGATCCTGCCAGGGTTAAGGTGTGCCAGGTAAAAAAATGTTCAAGTAAAGGTGCGACCAGATAATAATGTAGCCATGTAAGGTAAAAGAATGTCAGGTACTGTCTTCAGAAACGGTGCCCCTAGGTAAGGGTCCTGGGGAGCATATATTCAATTAATCAATCAAACAGAAAACATTTATTAAGCACCTACTGTGTGTCAGGTGCTGGGGAAACAAGCATAAAAATTAGCCAGTTCCTCCCATTTCTACTTGGTCAGGGGCTCTTAACTTGGGGTCCACGGACTCCCAAGGATTCTGTGGCTAGATTTCAGGCCTTCTGGGAATGTAGATGAGAAAAAATTCCATCTTTCATTTCACTAATTTATAATTGAAATTTAAAATTTCCTTCAATTAGGTAAAAAACATTCTGAGAAGGGGTCTACAGGCTTCACCCCAGTGCTCAAGAGGTCCATGATACCAAGGAGGTGAAGGACTCCTGGTTAGGATGATAGGACGCGTTCACAGATATTTAACTACAACCTAAGTACACCACGATCTGGACAGGACGCTAACGATGTCCTGTTACGAGGAGAGGCCCCTTGAAGGAAGCGGTATTTGAGCTGAGCCTTGAAGGATACCAGCGGCTGCAAGAGAAGGCAAGGAGGGAGAATGTTCTAGGTATAGGGGATAGTCCAAGGAAAGGCAGGAAGAGGAGAGGACTGGTTCATGCAGAGAACACTGCCTAGGCCAGTTGAGCTGAAACTTAGAAAAACATAGGGAAAGATGGATAATCAGCCTGAAAAGATAGATGGAACCAGACTGGAAAGGAATTTAACTGCCAAATGAAAAAGTTTCTCTTTTATCTTACGGCTAACAAGGAGCCACTTAGATACTGAGCCGTGAGAGACAGGGTCAGACTTGCTGAGATAAATATATACCAGTTAATATAGTCAACATGGCCAGATAACAACACTATGGGCAAGTTGAGGTGAGCCAGGTAACGTATTTGTTGTTGATGCTGACTCACTTCAGTCGTGTCTGACTCCTCATGACCCATTTGGGGTTTTCTTGGCAAAGACCCTGGAGAGGTTTGCCATTTTTTTCTGCAGCTCATCTTAGAGATGAGGAAACTGAGACAAACAAGGTTAAGTGATTTGCCCAAGGCTACACAACTAGTAAGTATCTGGGGCTGGATTTGAACTCAGGAAGATGAGTCTTCCTGACTCCAGGCCTAGTGCTCTGTGCACTATGGCATCACCTAGATGCCCCCAGGTAATCTATTTGGGCAAAGTTTAATAGTGTGCCAATTAAGTATAGTCTTAGGTAGATATATAGCAAGTAATATGTTCATGGTAAAAGTATACCAGGTACTGTATTCAGATAAAGACGTGGCCAGGTAATAATGTGCCAAGTCTGTGTGCTCTTAGTGTGGTATGTGCCTACCTGAGGTGGATAATGCATACATGGTAAAGGTATGTCAGGTAATATGCATTCAGGCAAAGTTGTATGCCAGACTGGATTGTGCTCAAGTATCGTATGCCAGGGAATGAGCTCAGCTGTGTGTTATGCAATGTATTCAGGTAATGACGTGGCCAGGTAATATGTACCTCAGGTAGAAGTGTGCCAAGTAATACTCTCAGGCTTCTAGTTCAACCTCTGATTCAAACTAAGATCCCATGAGACCAGATCCCGAGGCACCAGGCTGGGCCAAGTTTCCTTTCCAGGGGGCCTTTGGCTGCTAAGTGCTGAAAAAAGGCTGTTTCCTCTGGCTCATTTCCCTTCCTTGTCAGGGGGAGGGACATCCAGCCCTATCCCTCCCCACTCCTGGTTCTCTGCTGGGGTCCCTGAGCTCCCAGAAAGATGAAGGGTTGGGGGAAGCTCCAGATAAAGTCTGTTCACTAGATGTGGATGTCTTAGGCCTGACCTGTCAAAGCAGTCCTGCTTTCCCTTGCCCCCAGCTCTGGCCACAAGATCCCACCCCTCATGACTATCCAAAGCCTTTAGGCAGATGAGGGGGGAAGGAACTTGTCCAGATACTGAGAAGCAGACCTGAGGCCAGAACTCCTGAAATCCTGGTCTGGTGTTCCTGTGATATGTGAATACCCTTTGATGTCTATGGAGTGGTTATGCCTCTGCCCTCTGCCCACTGCCCATTCCTCTCTTCTAGCTGAGCTGTATGGCAAACCTTCTGGCTCTCCATAACCTGACAAGCGACTTTGCTGACTATCCACCGGACCTACTGCTCTTCTATGAGTGAGTGCCCCCCAAACACGATTAATAATAATTATTATTATAGCATTTATGGAATGTTTGAAGGTCTAGAAAGCACTTTAAAATATTATCTCACTGGATCCTCCTAATAACCCTGTGAGGTCAATGCTATCATCACCCCCATTTTACAGATGGAGAAACTGAGGCAAACAGAGGTTTAAGTGATTTGTCCAGGGTCACACAGCTAGTAAATGTCTGAGGTAGAATTTGAATTCTGGTCTTTCTGACTCCCAAGTTTAACACTCTATACATCACATCAAATGAAAACTTACCCAAATTACCCATGGATGGATGAAGTATAAAGAAAGGTCAAAATGAAATACTTCTCTATCCTTCCCCACCAATTATCCCTAACCTAAGAGTGTGTGAAATCCTCCCATTTCTTTAGGTTTTGCATTTAGACTGTCCTCTTTCTGGTGTCTGCTTGTAACAGAAAACAGATAGATGTATAAAATCATATATTTCTGGGGCTGGAAGACATCTCAGAAATTGTTTAATCTCATTCAAGCCGAGCCTCCCTAATAGCGAGTAAGCTAGACTTTGGTGGAATTCTTCCAGTAATGGGGAGCTTACTGTCTTCCACAGTTGGTGGGATACCCAAACAGTCTTTGCCATAAATTCTGTATCACCAAAGCTTTTCCTCTGTGCCTCAGTATTCCCTAGGATGCAGTCTCCCCCAAAGCTCAGATTCTCCCATGTGGGCTGGATAGGGAAGAGGGGAAGAAGGGAAAGGCTTTGGACTTCAGTGGCAACTCACAGAGATTTGCATTTCCGACAGCCTGAGAAAAGTGGACGAAGCCAAGTGTCGGGCGTTCATCAGCAGGGCTTCCCAGGGGAACCTTAACCTCCTGTCTGGACTGTTAGCTCAGAAGAGGGAGCTACTGAACATGTCCCTGACTTGTCTGGTATAGACATTTCTCCCCTTATATCCTGGGAAGACACCAAAGGTGGGGAGGGAAATGGGAACTGGTCCTGGGTGAAAAATCATGATTGTAGCCAAAGGAGTCCTGGGTCAGGAGTCAGGGAATCCAAATTCTAGCCCCGGCTCAGCCACTGACTTGCAGGGTAACCTCTGAACTTTAATATCAACATCTTGATTATTATATTCATGGAATTTGAGGACTGGAAAGGACTTGAGAGGTCATCTTGTTCACTTGTATTTGATAGAGGAGGAAACTGAGGTTCAGAGAGGAAATTGGTGATATTAGGGCAGAAGATGTAGAGTATGTATCCTGTTCAAGAAACTTCAGTGTCCTTAGGACAATATTCAGATTCCTCTGTTTGGTATTTCAAGTCCTTCAAAGTCTGGCTCTAGCCTGCCTTTCCAGGATGGTTATACATCATACCCCTCATGTACTCTGTGTTCTAGCTGAATTAGCCTCGTTGATGTTCCCCATATATGATATTTTATCTACCTCCTTCATGCTTTTGTATAGGACAACACCAAGAGGGAAGGTTCCTTCTAGCTCTGACATTTGATGACTCACTCCTCTGTTTTCACTCTTTTTGCCTTTGCAGGGAAATCCTGGTACCAATCTGAGCAAAGAGGACCTGAGCTCCTTGGGTGGCTTGGTCTGTGAGATGGAGCCAGCTGTCATCCGGGAGTCTGACCCCTACATCCTGAACAATCTGAAGCTCTGCTCTCAGCTTACAGCGGGACAGCAGGATGCCCTCAATGCTCTCCTTCACAGTGGGGCCACATCACTGGGGTAGGCTGACCAAAAACTGATTCTGCTTGAGAACATCCAGGGCACCACAACCCACTCAGCAAACACCAGCTTGGTGTGTGGTCTTGGTCAAGTCCCATGTCATTCTCTGGGTCCCTATTTCCCGCTCCATACAATAAAGAAGTTGGTACCCTAAGTCCCTTCTAACTCTGACATTCTATGACTCTCTCAGGTCATATCAATAGTATGCCAAGGAATGCAGGGATTTGGGACTTACCTGGTTCATTGAACAGCTATAATTTCATGGTTGGTTATCCCAATAGTTAGAGCAGGGATTCTTAACTCGTGACTCACCTCAAGGTATTTCCTTATATCTCATGTCCCTGCACTACTTGCCTTCAACTAACATTGGAGCCCAGGTCCTATGGTCAAAGGAGCTTGCCTCCCCAAATCCCCCATCACTTTCTTTCTTTCCCATTGTGATGCAGGGTTCCTGGTTCCTGGAATCTTGGAAGACTTTGGAGTCTTGGACCCCTGGCATTTTATATCAACTCTACTCTGTGGAAGATGGTGAATAAGGTAGGGACCCTGAGGAAGATGGTAGCTAGACATAGGACCCTGACTGAGAAAAGAATTTAGAATTCCTTGTGTCCTTCAAAACTCTGCATAAGCAACACCCCTTACAATACCTCTTGATCCTTCTCGATGCTGGTGCCCCACTCCTCAA
This sequence comes from Bettongia penicillata ogilbyi, assembly GCA_023548195.1. NCBI lineage: Eukaryota > Metazoa > Chordata > Mammalia > Diprotodontia > Potoroidae > Bettongia > Bettongia penicillata. The sequence goes on along the minus strand of JAJHZJ010000321.1, from coordinate 5,829,521 downwards.
TTTATCTTGAATTTATTTCATATATATCTCTGTGTATTTATTTGTGCATATATTGTCTCCCTCAATAGAACATAAGCTCTTTGAGGACAGGGAATATTTTGGTTTTGTCTTCACCTCTTCCATATCTAGCTTGGTACCTGGCACAAAGTAGGTATTACTTATTGCTTATTGAGTATTCAACTGATCCCTTCTGGCCATCGATGAATTAACATGGAGGAAATGATGAGAGGCATTTCATCTACAATTTCTCTCTTGTCTTAGGAGGTGAGTAAGGATTTCTTTCGGGATGTAGTTGCTAGATACCAAGCCGGAAGCCTGCCAAGGAGCCATGTCCAGAGCTTTGTTGATTCCTTCCTCCCTCAAGAATTACCATTTTCAAGAGCCAATCGGGAGAAAGGTTAGTAGAGGACCTTAGATTCTGGCCCCTTTCCCCAGGTTCCCCAAGGTCAACCCTATGGGGCTGATAGGGGTCAGATAGGAACCCTTTCTCTGGTTAAATTTTTGCAAAAGAATGATTTCTCTAGGACCAGGGCCAAGAGGAAATGATAATGACCTCAAGGTTGGGGTACCAACGGGATTCATGCTGGACGTCCTGTAGTTTTGTAGGAGAAGGGGGAAGGAAAAAGGAAGGGAATAGATATTTACATAGTACTGACTATGTGACAGGCTTTTACTTGCTTTTACTAATATTATCTCATTTGATCCTGACCATATACCTGGGAGGTAGGTGCTATGATTATTTTACAATTGAGGAAACTGAGGCAAACAGATGTTAAGTGACTTGCCGAGGTCACATAGCTGGTAAGCCTCTGAGGTTGAATTTGAACTCAAGTCTTCCTGACTCCAGGCCCAGTTTTATTCACTATACTACCATCTACCTTTCAAGGTAGTTTTCTAGGAAAATGAAAGGAGGAAGGGGAGAATGGAATGAGAGGATGGAGAAAATGAGAGAAAAAATCTGGGGAGTGGAGATTGTGGGAAGAAGGAAGAGGATGTTTAAAAAAGGGGGAAGAAACTGTGGCAAAGAAAAGGTTGTAGCAGAGGAGGATTCTGGGGGGAAGAGGAAAGGTTACGAGAAGTAAGCTGTGGAAAAGGAGGAAGAAACTTGAGGAGGAGGAGTTGGTGGGAAGACTGGTGAGGGTTTGCGTGCCTATGGAGAAATATGTCTTTGGACTCAAATGAAAGGCACTTGATATTGTCAATGAAGAAAATTTGCAATTCCCTTCCTTGAGGTCACTTAGAGTGAAAAAATAGTTTTGTTTTGTTTTTTTGTCAGTGATGAAATTAGCCCTCTGTTCTTACACTCTCTGTCCATGATGTTTTTCTATATTCATAAAACCAATGCCCTCATCCTCAACCTGTGTAGACTATGAGAGGCATGATCACTTCTCTCCCTGAACCTAGCAAAAATGACTAACATACATGAGGAACCTTATCCTGAATGCTGACCTAGGGAGAGGAGGACTTAGGAACTTACAAGGAGCACTACCTCCCCCTTTTCAGTTGTTAGGGGAGAGATGGAGTATTGAGACTGGGAACGTAGCTAGATTTGAGGTAGGATTGAGATTACGGCTAGGTTGAGAGATCTCAACCCATTGAGGGTTGACACTGGTAAAGTTAATGTTGGAGATATAAAGTTGAAGTTAGAAGCTAAAAAATGAGATTAGTTTTGAAGTTAATATGAGATTGAGGCTGCATTTTGGTTATGCCTCAGGTTGGAATAAAGGTTAAGGTGAAGTTGGGGTTAGATATGGAATTAGGGTTAAAGGTTTGATGCATTAGGGGTCTGGTGTGGCTTGGGAAGGTCTGGTCAGGAGTCTGATGGGTTAGATATGGGGAGTCTGATAAGGTCTGATGGGACATGAGGTTAGATTTAGGGTGAGCTATAGGGCTAGTGTTTGGGGCAGAGATTGGAATTGGGATGAGGTTTTTGCTCATTGGTTGTCATCAGGATTAAGTTTTGGGTTGGGGCTAGGGCTGGATTTGTGGATAGTGCTGGACTTGAAGTTGGGAATCCAGTTGGTGAGGGTTGGGCTGAAGTTAGGTTTCAGTTTAGAATCAGAGTTTAGGTTTTGGGATGGATTAGGGTTGTCTCTGAGGACCATTACTCACCTCTTCTCATCATCTGCCTCTTGGACCTCAGGAAGAAGATGTAGTCGTGGAAATATCACAGCTCAGGTGATCCAGGATGAATTGTTCATGGTCCGCTATGACTGCAAACAGCTCAAGTCTTGCTTGGGAAGCAAGGTTCTGAAAGCTAACCTCAACCCACTGCTCCAGCACCCTTTGCCAAGAGAGTGCCAACGTGTCATCAAGGGAAAACTCAGTGAGGTACCAGCCTCCCCTGGACAATGGGAAGATGACCCTGACCAAAATTGTCTCTGGAATCCTGTTGTCCTGCCCTCTGCTTTTGGGCCATTTTTCTTTGGTAGTCTGGTGTTCCTAGGGCCCTAGGCTGATCTACTATCACTCTCCCTTTTATCTATGAGGATAACTGTAACCCTGAGTTATTCATGTTTGGAGGTAATGAACATTAATTTTTAAACATTAATTTAATATTTAAAAATTAATTATTTTTAAAAAATAATTAAAGAACCAAGAGAAGGCAATGGTTACCATCAAGGGATGAAGCTCTAATGGTGGTACCATGACAGGAGGGCACGAAGATGTTTTGGGATGTGTAGAGATTTTCTAGTGACCCTTATGTCTCCCCTCAATGACTGGAATGAGGCAAAACCATCTTAGTAAGCAGAGATAGGGTGAATGTAATCTCTCTGGGGGACAATGAAAGTATGAACACAAGAATTGTGTATTGACAAGATCTCAGAAATAGTTACAGGCAAGTAATAATGGAGGAAGAAAACCATTCTCTCCCCTCTCCCCTCCCCTCCCCTCCCCTCCTCTCCTCTCCTCTCTTCTCTCCTCTCCAATCCTGTCCTTTCCTCTTCTCTCCTCCCCTCCCCTCTCCTCTCCTCTTCTCTCCTCTCCTTTCTTCTCCTCTCCTGTCTCTCTTTGTTCTCTCTGTGTCTCTTCATCTCTGTCACTGTCTCTGTCTTTCTCTGCCTCTGTCCCTCTTTCTGTCTCTCTCCCCCCATCACTGGCTAGCTATGCTGTCAGTTAGTAGAAGGACATCCAATGATAGTTTTTTAATAGAGTGTTACACCATTGCCGATGCTGGCAGACAGCTTAAGCATTAAATGGCAGAGGATGCAGGACATATTCTTCTCTTTTTATTCCCCTATGCTGATACCACATAAGAAGATTGTCTTTGGCAGGGTATGAGGGCACAGAAAGTGCCCTATAACCCCAGAAATTCCAGCTTTTTTTTTACTCTAGAGACTGTAGCTCAAAGTCTCCTTCTAAGTCATTGAGGGGTCAGAATAGAGGATTTTTTGATATTTAAGGCAGAGACTGACATGTCCACAGATGTATCAGTGCTTCTACACGTGCCCATGTGATTACAGCCTTGGTGTGGAGACTAGCCTGACAGGAACAGAAGATGCATATTGGAGAACAATGAGATTTAAGACTAGAGAGAAACTGAGATCAGATTGTGAAAATCCATGAATATCAGACAGAGAAGCCTGACCTTGATTTAATTCATCATTAGGGAACTACTCTGGATTAGAGGAACATCATGATGTAGGTGTAATTATACCTAGTAGAATAAATGGGTGCCCTTTATTTACCTATATGTCTGCAAGAGGTCTTGTCCTAGAAGTCTGTTGCCCAGAGTTTGGGTGGCAGGAGCCCACAACTTTCTGGACTGATTGGGCCACTCTCTCTCCTTCCTAGATCTATCCAGGGGGTGTCCCTGAGGACCAACTGAAGCTGATTACCTCCTTGGTCTACTTATATACCAGTGATGAAATTGCTCGCTGGAACATCACATCCGGGGACACCGTGGTGGCTTTGCTGGGCTCTGATGTAGCTATGGAGAACCAGACTCAGGTGTGGCACTTAACATTTGACTCCACTGTCCTGTCTTAGACAGTGACAGACCTTGAAGTTTCCTTTGGGACCAAGGTAGATCCCTCTCCCCCTTGCCTTGTTATTTTGTAGATGAAAGAACTGAGGCCTAGATTCTAGTGAGACTTGCCTGAGGTCCTACCATGAGTCAGTGGCAAAGTCAGAACTGGATTGCTTTCCCAACCCCTAGTCTAGTACTGGGCTTTTTCCTCTATGTCATCATCCTTTGTCTGTAGAGTGTGTCTTCAATTCAAATCAAGTGAATGCAATTCAACATTTATTAAGTGCCTATTATGGGTTGGGTTTTGTACAAAGTGCTAGAGATATAAAAACTAGAAATGAAAGGCTCTTCCAGTAAGGAGATGATAGTCTAGTAGAAGGATGTACCTAGTAGGTGGCACCATATGTAGAAAGTGGGAGGTCTGGAATCACTAAGACTCATCTTCCTGAGTTCATATCCATCTTCAGATACTTCTTGGTTATGTGACCCTGGGCAAGTCACTTAACCCTGTTTGTCTCGGTTTCCTCATCTGTAAAATGATCTGAAGAAGGAAATGGCAAATCACTCCAGTATCTTTGCCAAGAGAATCCCGAATGGGTTCATGAGGATTCAGACATGACTGAAAAAGGACTATACAGCATCAAAAGAAGAATGAGTTACATGTGAAATAGTTAATAATTAAAAATAACCAATCAGAATGTTAATTGTGTTAGGGGAAGTAAAACAAAATGATTTGAGAGAATCAGAGAATCTACATTCAATTCTCAGCTTTGTAATTTGCTGCCTTTGTAGCAAATTTAATCTCTTCAGCCCTCAGTTTTGTCATCTCTAGAATGAGAGTGTTGGTCTAGATCAGAATGTCAAACTCAGGTAGAAACAAATATCTGCAGGCTGCTGGTAACTTAGAAAACCTCAAATTAATATTATTGTATTCTATTTTTATTTATTTTGTTCCACCTTTCCCAATTACATTTTAATATGATTCAGCAGTACCTCTGATCTAGAGGAACTCCAAAGTCCTTTTCAAGCCCTAAATCTTTGATCACGTAGTCCCGAGAGGATTATAACCAGATGGGAGGTTGGGGTGTGCTTTGTCGGTAAGATTGTCAGGCCAGATTTCTAGGGGAAAGTGTGAAAAGACAGCTTGGAAAGACTCCCTCTGGTCTTTGGGAGTCAGAGGACTTTGGTTCTGAATTTCAACCATGTTACCCACTGCCATCGTGACCTTCGTCTCTCTCATGCCAAATGAGGAAGTTTTCTTTTAGTTCTAAATTCTATGGTTTAAAGCAGTGTATGGGAATCAGAGATGAAGTCAATAGATGGGCGTTAGGAAGTCTGTTCCGGAAATAGAGAGGGAAGAAGGGAAACAGTATTTATTAAGTGATTACTCTGTGCTAAGGACTGTGATAAGTGATTACAAATGTTATCTCATTTGAGGTTCATAGCAACCCTGACAAATAGATTCTATTAGATCCTCATTTTAGAGTTGAGGAAACTGAGGCAGATAGAAGTTAAATGACTTGTCTAGGATCACATAGTTAGCAAGTCTCAGATTGGAACTCAGGTCTTCTAGACTCTGAGCCCACTATGCCATCAAAGGGAGGGATAGCACATGTGTGTGTTCGTCCTTTATTGCCAAAGAAGACCATGCCATCAGAGAAATAATGATTGACTTTCACTTGACTTTGTTCTGAGTGAAGGAGAGCTGTGCAGGTCACCAGCCTCACTTCTCCTCCAGAGTCATCTGAATCCAGTGACCAGATATTCATCAGGATGACTGGAGATGATCCAGGATGAGGCAATTGGGATTAAGTGACTTGCCTAAGGTCACACAGCTAGTGAAGTGTCAAGTGTCTGAAGTGAGATTTGAACTCAGGTCCTCCTGACTCCTGCACTGGTGCTTTATCCACTGCACTACCTCACTGCCCCAGGACAGCACACATAAATGTGTGGAAGGTAGGAGAAGGAAGGATGATATAGGGGAACCCTGGGGAATCCATTTGGATTGGAATGGAAAGTACATGTCAAGGGGTAGAGTGAGAGATTTAGTTTATGAAGATAATCTGAAAGTCAGTGGATAGAACGCCGAGCCTGGAGTCAGGAAGACTCATATTCCCAAGTTCAAAATTGGCCTCAGACACGGTCTAGCTGTGTGACCGTGGGCAAGTCACTTACCCCTGTTTGCTGCACTTTTCTCATCTGTAAAATAAGCTGGAGAAGGGAATGGCAAACGACTCCACTATCTTTGCCAAGAAAATCCCAAATGGGAGCACAGAGTCAGACACAACTGAAATGACTGAACAACAGCACATTTAGGAAGAGGGAGCCTTGGAAGGTTTTTGAGAAGAGGACTGGCGTGGTTAGATATTGTTTTGCACCCCTCAAGTCTCATCCCCCTACGTAGTCCCGGGAGGATTATAACCAGATGGGAGGTTGGGGCTTCCTGAGAACAGGGACTACCTCATATCTAGATGTGCCCCCTCCTCCTCTGTACTTCCAGAATCCCTGGCTTCCTTCATAGCTCAGCTCAGGGTCACCTTCTAGAATAACTTGCCTGATTCCTTCCAGTTGTAGGGACTCTGCATATATTTTGTATTTAATTTTCTATGTGCGTATTGCTTCCTCCCAATAGAATGGAAGATCCTTGAGGTTGGTTTTTTTGCTTGTTTTTGTATTCTCATAATAGCTCATTTATGTAGCAAAGGGCTTCATATATATTCTTATATTATCTCATTTGATATTTCATATGCATTATCTCATTTGATTTGTACAACCCTGAGAAATGTGATATTATTTCCATTCAATAAATGAGGAAAATAAGGCTGACAAGAATTATGTGGTTTGCTCAGGGTCACACAGCTTGAGAGTATCCAGAGGATTTGAACCCAAGCTTTCAGGACTCCCAGTCCAGTACTCCACCCACAACCAGCCACAACAGTAAATGCTTACTGAATGAATCAATCAATCAGTGAATGAACAACTCATTCCCTTTTCTTCTTTCCCTATGGTACTGAGTTCAGAACTAGGAACCAAGAAGCAGTGAACAGGGAGTAGGGATCTCACTAAACACCAGTTGATTGATTGACTGATGGGCAGACAATGCATGAGGGTTTTATCCTTGACAGACTGGAGAACAGTCAATTCTCCAATTACTCAGCATTCCTTCCTCTACTTGGGAATGACCAAGCAACTCACCTAGGTGGGAAGGGGATGGGGGAACACAACAAGGCTCCCAATATCTAGCAGGGGGAACTGCCCAGGGTTTGAAAAGGTGACTCGGGGATGGGCCTAAAAGCTGCGTTAGCCAGGTCCAGCTAGGACCAGACATTGGAATGTTAGCATCAGAAAACTATGCCTTAGAGGAATGGATTGTTTTCTACATTTTTATAGAAACTTTTTTCTTCCTGGGAGCAATTAAAAGTTTCTTTAGAAGAACTCCAGGGTTTTCTCTGCTTCAGCAAATCGAAAATGGGTTTATGGCTCAGGTGGGACAGATGAGGGTGGGAGTTTCCCAGGACATAGGAGAATCCTGCTCCCTTCCTGATTGTGTTGTGGAAAGAGTGTTGAACTTAGGGTAGTCTTGGGACCTGAGTTCAGTTACCAGCTCTTCAGTTTAGTCTCTATGTGATCTTGAGCAAGCCCCAACCTCTCTTGGTTCCAGTCTTGTCATCTGTAAAATGAGGGGGTTGGAGTAGCTGACCTCTAACATCCCTACCTGCTCCAGACCTATCTGACCCTGTGCCTCTGGATAACTGAGAGAAGTCACTCTGAGAGACAGTACCTTTCCTCTCTTGGAGAGGAGTTCCTGACAGGGGAGGACTGGACTGGCTTCCAGTGTGAACATTTACACCTCTGGAACAAGTCAGCAATCCCTGCAAATAGGGGCTTGTCTGGTTATTTTGTGATTGGTAAAATGTTAATAATTCAACTTAAAAGTGTATGTTCATGCATTTTCCCCCTGGAGAGCCCAGCTGTTAAATATTTACCAGCACATACTGAGTTGTCAGTGATTCATCTCTGACTCTTCCTGGCCCCATCTGGGGTTTTCTTAGTGAAGATACCAGACTGACTTGCCATTTATCTCTCTGGCTTATTTTACAGATAAGAAAAAGGAGGCAAACAGGGTTAAAGTGACTTGCCCAGTGTCACACAGCTAGCTAGTGTCTGAGTCTAGATTTGAACTCAACAAGATAAATTTTCTTGACTCCAGGCTGGGCACTATAGCTACTGTGCCACATAGCTGCCCGGCAGCACCCTCTTTGCTGCCTGAGCTCAGCAAGAGGGCAGAAGGAGGCTCAAGCAATGAAGTCATCTCCAGATTGGAGGCCTAGGGACTGGAGGCTGCTGCTGCTGCTAATGATGAGGATGGTGGTGGTGGTGGTGATAAAACAATAACTGGCATTTATATAACACTTTAAGGTCCACAAATTGCCTTATATCTATGACCTCATTCAAGCCATATAACAGGAGACCAGCTTTTCTGTTCCTTCTGGCTCTGCCACTCGCTGTGTGATATTGAGCAAGTGACTTTCCTTCTCTAAATCTTAATTATCCCTTTCACATAATGGAGATAAAATCCCTGGAAGGATTGCTCTGATGTTCCAAGGAGATAATAGTTGTTCCCATAGTGGGAGGTTGGTAGGATTCAACACTAGCATCTCCATTTTACAAGTGAGGAAACTGAGGCTGGGAGAGGTTGAAGTGGTAGAAATACAAGGCCAGTGAATGGCAGACATCAGATCTGACTGCAGGCAGGCCTTCTGACTACAAGTCCCCATGCCTTTTCTACTTCAGAATATTGCCTCTGTAGAATCCATAAGAGAGCATTTAGGAAATGAAGGGGTTTGTTACAGGAGTAAGAGCTCATGACGCTTTCACAGGCTGTCATCAAGAAGTACCTGGAGCTGAATGGCACTGTGACAGGGGCCTTGCTAGTGGCCATTGGTGGCTTCCGTCTCTGCTGGATGAGCCCACGGCAGATCGAGGCTATACGACCTGTAGAACTGAGGTGAGTGTGCCTGGGGAGAGTACCCCCAACCCAAGTAAAACCTGGATTGGGTTGGCTGAGGGTTGGGTCCCAACCTAACTAGGCAGAGGCCCCATATTCTGGACCATTGAGCAGAACTTCCTGAGGTAGATGGGGCTTCCCACAATTGAGTCTGCAGGCTTCTGGAATGTCAGAGCTTGGGAAAAACCTCAGGGATCATCTAATCTAAATTCTTCATGTTACAGAGGAAGAAACTGAGGCCCAGAAGGTGACTTTTCTTACCCTATGTCGTATAGCTTAGTCAAGGGCCAAAGCTGGGATTCCAACCCAGATCTGGGTCTTCAAGTTGAGTTTTGAAGAGAGCTTGGGTTTCTACAGGTGGAGGGGTGGAGGGAGGGTATTCCTGGTCCTCTAGGTGTTTTTTTGTGAAGATTTAGAAAAGATGTACCTCCTGACCTTTGGACAGCTCTGCTTCTCCTCCTGTAGACCCAGAAAGGGGGCTCTACCATTGGGCCCACTATCATGCCCATGTGACCATGACTATAGATGTCCCAGGAGCTCATGTAGCAGATTAATAAGGTAGCTGGGTAATGTGGTGAATGGTGCTAGAATTAGAATCAGGACGATTGGAGTTAAAATCCTGCCTCCGATCCTAGCTGTGTGACCTTGGTCAAATCATGTAACTACTCTAAACCTCAGTTTCCTAATTGAAAAAATTAGGTCAGACTCAGTGGCTTCTAAAATCTCTTCTAACTCTGAATCTATGATCCCATGATCATATAATAAAGGCATAAATTTATATGACAAGTTACAATTTGTGAAGCCCTTATGAAATCTGCGATATGGGTCATGCAAATATTATTGTTTTCAACTGAGGCTAAGAAAGTTGGAGTGACTTGCCTAGGTTTGCACAGTCAGAAAACGTCAGAACTGGGATTTGAGCCCACCTGTTGGGCCTTTGACACGATTGCTTTCTACTATTCAAGGTGGCCTCCCTTCTACCTACAGAGACATCTTTCCTCTGCATGGCACAAAGTGGGGGGAAATGAATTACTTTAGAAAGAGAAATGAAGTCATAGAACTAGTTAGTCCTGTACGCTGAGGCTCAGGATGAATGCCTAGGAGGTGGGATGAGGGCATGGAAAAGGTGGCAGAGTGTGAACCTGTTAACTCCTCCCTGACTCGTCTTGGCCCCTCTAGGTGGGCGGGGGCTCTGGACATCTCCTCCTGTGCTCAAGAGAGGAAGGATGACCTATATGAGAAAGCCAAGGAGGCCTTTTCTGGGTCCAACGGCACCATCACCTACTACCACTACATCCGGCCCTACCTTGGTAAGAGTTGCCTAGAACCAGATCTTCATTTTCTTCCCAGCATCCTCAGAAGCAAATCTAAGACACTGAGACTTTCCCACAGCCCAGCTCTACCTTGTAGCTTGCTAGATTTTAGATCCATACTCCAATCTAGCCAGGCCAGCTTCCTACCCCTGAAGACCTCTGTGATTTAGCCACAATCATTGCCCTTGTTGGGAATGCTTTCAGCTATCTAATCCCTAAATTACATGATCAGATACATGATGAGGACCTGAATAGAAGTGGTGGTTGTGTCAATAAGGAAAGGATCCATACAAGAGGTGTTGTAGAAGTAGAAATGGCAAGATTTAGCTACTGGCTGCTATGTGGAGTAAGGGAGAGAGAGGAGTGAGGATACCTTGTTGGCTAGAAGAGTAGTGTTACCTTTGATGAATGCATAATGACATTTGGAAGAGGGATTCTCTAATTATTTCTAGAGGCTGGGGAGGGGTGGTGTCTTGTCCACACAAGCTTAAGCTCCCATCCTTAAGACCAGCTTTCCTTTCCAACCAGGACCATTCTGCTTTGACCCCAGGGACAATTTGAGGCTAAACCACCCCCCAAGTCTCCTGTCTCCCCAAGACCCTGAGCTCCCTGAAGTCAGGACCTGTATTTGTGACTCTTCTGTCTCTCCTAAAATGTGTGCTCTCTGGCCTTGAGCTAAGAATTCTGAGCTGGGGGGGAGTGGGGAGTTTGGAGCTCCCTCCTGCCCCGTTAACCTCGGGGCTGTTTCTTCATTCTCTTCTCTCTCTCCCCATGAACCCCAATAGGAAGGTGATGAGGGTGTCTCTGTTCTTACTAATTTAGGTGGTGCACCTGTAGAAGACCTGAAGCACCTGTCTCGGGCCAATATTTCTATGGACATTGATACATTCACAAGACTCAATCCGGAGGTGCTGCAGGTAAGTGTCCTTCAGGGAGTCTCGTAAGTCATTACTCAGTAGATTGAGAAAGAGATGCCATTCAGTAAATGGTAAGTCACTTACCATTAATACTAAATACTAGTCACTTACCAAGTCCAGGGTTCTGAAAGAGAGAAGAAAATGAATTAGATGAGAGCCCTGACTTCCGGGAGCTTATTCTTACAGGCGATTAAGACATACAAATAAACTTGTAGTTATCTAGAAATGGATCGATAGTGTCATGGAAGCAATGAATCTGAGCTTGGACAGACCTCAGGGGATAGTGGAGAATAAAGGGCCGTGTATGCTGTGGTCTGTTGGGTCACCAAGAGTCAGACACAATGGAATGACTGAACAACAAATCGAAAGTTGGCTGTGGCTGGATTCAGAAGGTTGTGAGTTCAAATCTATCCTCAGACTCTTACTGGCTGTGTGACACTGTGTAAGTCACTTAACATCTCTGTGCCTCAGTTTCCGTATCTGTAAAATGAGGATAACACCCCCAAATGGAAAAAATGGCACCTCTCTCCCATGGTTGGTGGGAGGATCAAATGAGATATTTGTAAAGCACAGCACCTAACACATAGTAAGTGCTTAATAAATATTTGTTTTCCTTCCTTCCTATAGTACAAAGTAATAAGAACAGTTTGCTTTTTTTCTTGCTAAATTTTGTTGTAACAAACAAAAATGTATAATCCCTGAAAAGAGTTAAGAAAAAACAACATACACAAAAAGAGATTGTGAATTTATGTGCTTTAACAAATTTTAACAAATGTAGTTAGCTTCAATCACTGATTGAATTTGACCAGAATTTTTTGTGGCCATCTAATAGTTATAGACAGTGTGTAGACCCTTTTGTATCTGCTTTTTCTTCACATTACACCCTCTAAGTCTTTCCCACATTTCTCTGAATTCTTCATATTCATCCGTCATCCTGGCACAGTATTGTTCTGGACGGTGTGTGAGAGCCAACCTGTCTCAGGGGATAGAACACTGCATATGGCGGTCTAGAGACCTGGGTTCATATCTTACCTCAGACTCTTGCTAAGCTCCATGGGTGTCATCACAGGCACATCTGATAATCTTTCAGAGTCCCTGTTCACATGTCAAATGAAAATAATATTTGTATTACAGCCCATAGAACTGTTGTGAGGAAAGTGCTTTGCCTCACTATCTAAATGTTATTATTAATATTAATAACATTCTATTCCCAGCACACATCACAATTTACTCAGTCATGCCACAGTCATTGTGTATGTTGTTCGTTTCCAGCTTTTTGCCAGTACAAATAAAGCTGCTATGAATGTTATTCGAATGATAGATCTTTTCTTTCTGTTAGTAACCCCTTGGAGTATAAACTTAATAGTGAGATCATTGGCCAAAGGTGATGAATGTTGTAATTTTTATTATATAATTCCATATGACTTTCCAGAATGCTTGGGCTAATTCATAGCCATGCCAACAGTGAATTAAAATGCCTATTTTCCCAGTTGTTTGTATCCAGCTCTTCATGACCCCATTTGAGATTTTCTTGGCAAAGATACTGGAGTGGTTTGCTATTTCCTTCTCCAGCTCATTTCACAGATGAGAAAACTGAGATAAATAGGGTCAAGTAACTTGCCCAGTGTCACACAGCTGTAAGTGTCTGAGACCAGACTTGAACTTAAGAAGATGAGTCTTCCTGACTCCAAGCCCAGCACTCTAATCACGGTGCCCCCTCCTACCTGTCCTTGTTTTCCCATAGTCCCACCAATACTAAATTTTTCTTTGTCAGTTTGGTGGATGTAAAACAGGGGCATGCTGGTAGATGTTTAAATTACTACTGTCAGAATAAATAAATGTATGCATGAACTATTTGAAAGTTAAATCTGCAGTATTCGCATTTTTCCATTACTTTTCCAAGTCAACACAACAATAAATCACGTTCTGATTTGTGGTGTTTGCCTAAGGTGTAAATGCTCGCACTGAGAATTTAACAGTTGACTGAGAGCCAGTTCAGACTGGCTCCAGGTGATGCCTTGGAGTGGGTTTAACGGGTCCTTCTCTGATTATTTGTGGTTTTTAACCCTTTTTGAGGTGGTTGATAGATAATGTTTCTTCTTTAGAAAACTGCCTCTTCATATCCTTTAATCGCTCACTTATCTATTATAGATGGCTCTTAATGTTATATATTTGCATACATTCCCCATATATTTTGGCTGTTGGACTGGAAACAGAAAATTTTAATACAGTTGTTTTTTTTCTCTAGTCTGTACCCTTTCTTCTTATTCTAGCTGGGTTAGTTTCATTTGTAAATAACACTAGTTGATATCACTATGGAGGGTAAAGTTGGCTGGCAAGTATTCTACACCTTTCGAAGGGGGTGGGAACTCTGTCCTGCTAGGCCTTGCTTATGTCTTTCTCAGAGGGTGATTCAGGCTGTGACCTCTTGGGTCACTTACCTTTCCTTTCTGCTCCCTCTCTGGAGGTTTAATTAGTCATATACTGTTTAAAAAGAATTAGTTTAATTTTATCCTAGGGGATCTCAGGTCTATGTGGTCTCTTTCCCTTTTATTTTCTGGCATTTGTAGGGGCAGCTAGGTGGTGCAGTGGATAGAGCACCAGTGCAGGAGTCAGGAGGACCTGAGTTCAAATCTCCCCTCAGATGCGTGATACTCACTAGCTGTGTGATCTTGGGCAAGTCACTTAACCCCAGTTGCCTCATCCTGGGTCATCTCCAGTCAACCTGAAGAATATCTGGTCACTGGATTCAGATGACTCTGGAGGAGAAGTGAGGCTGGTGACCTGCACAGCCCTCCCTCACTCAAAACCAAGTCAAGTACAAGTCATGTCATTATTTCTCTGATGGCATGATCTTCTTCGGCAATGAAGGATGAATACACTGGAATTTATATCAGTTCAGATAGCTCAGAGTTCCTAATTAAGAAAATTACTAACATTTAGATTGAAGTTGGACTCTCTGTCCTAATTTAAATGCTATGTATTTCCAGATAACTCCTGGCTTCCTCCATTCTCTTTTACTGAGCGTAGACTAACCTTCATGGGGGATCTCAGGTTTCTTTATACATAAAGCAAAACTGAGATAAAAGGAATTGTTAAATAAAAAAGTGAGAAGAGTATATAATTAGTACCTGTAATTGGACAGACCCATGGAAGGAAAGATGTGAAATGAGTAAACTTTTTAGAACTTCTCACGGTTATTGAAAAAATAATTACAACCAGCATCTTTAGTCTGAATTCTTTGTTTCCAAGATTCCTACAGGGACCTGTTGGTCTACCTTGATCTCTCCCTTCTTTGTATTACCCCTTTTTTCTCTTTCTTTGCTCATTGCTTCTCTCTAGCATGACTCTTTAGGTTCAGAGAGGGTCTGAGGACATGGTCTCCCCAAGAGCCTTAACTACTCAGCAGTGGGAGACAGGGGAGAGTGAAGGAGGACTCTTACTATCCACTGCCCCAGAGCACAGAGCCCACTCTCCAAAGATCACCTCCTTGAACCATAAATGATTTGTAGAGCAGAGGGAGGGGCAGGAATGTTGGCAGAAGTGTGAATTTTCTCAGAAGCACCTCAACACCTGCTGAGAGCTCTTAGGTTATAATTGCTAGAAGGAGTGACTGGAGCAAAAATGGAGAAGACTGAGAGCTTGCAGGGCAGTAGGAAGTGCAGAGTTGGGGAGCATTAGGAGATAATGGAGGAAGGGTAGGTGTGCATTGTGTTGAAGCTGTCCTACAATTGACTATTGCAACTAACTGGCTAATCACATGGTCATGCCTCAGTTCCCCGGGGCCCTGTTCCTACTTTGGAGACTGTTGCTTAATACCACACAGAAAAGTATAAACTTAATTCAAAAACTTTTTATTAAATGCCTCCTATGTACAATGGACTGTGCTATGCTCTGGAGATAAGAGATGAAACTAGTCATACAACTTGCCATTAAAGAGCTTATAATTTAATGGAAGAAATAAGACAAATAGACAAATTACTGTAACAGAAGTCATTGTGCTGAATGTCCAGGAAAGGCTCAAATAGAGAAGTGGATGAGGCTAAAAGAGGAATCGCTTCCAGCAGGGAAGGATCAGGGAAGACTTAGTGGAGGGGGTAGCAACTGAGCCAGGCCTTGAAGGGAGAAACTTCAAAAGGCAGATATGTGGAAGGAGAATGTTTCAGGCAGAGAGGACAGTGTGAACAAATGTCCCATACCTGGGAAATACAGGATGAGAATGGGAAAGGGCAACGATTGACTCTAGTTAGAATGAAGAAGACCTGAGAAGCCAGGCTAAGAAATTTGTACTTCATCCAATGGGCGCTGGGGAGCCACAGAAGGTTTTAGAGCGGAGGAGTGGACTTGTATGCTGTAGTCCTGCAAAGATTACTTTAATAGTAGGGTGAAGCATGAATTAAAAAAGGATAGACTGGAGTCAGTGAAGAGGCTATTAAAATATTCCAAATGACAAGAGGCCAGAACTAGGGTGGTTGTGGTGGTGGTAAAAAGGAGAGCAGATTTGAGAGATGTTAACAGAGGGGACCAAGACTACACATAAGGAAGATGCTCCAAAGATATTTGTTGAATGGAACTGATCCCGGCCCCCACATTGGCTGTCCAGACAAGAGTTATAGAAGCTGTAATTAGGGGAAAATGCAGGAGTATGGACTAGATGACCCTTTCACAGTTTCTCCCTTACTTTCAAGCAGATTATCCACCAAGTTTTTTGTTTTTTTTTTTAAGACAAGATAGGCTCCTCTCCTTCTGTGCCCAGTGGGAAGCAAGTCCACTTTAATACTGGGCTGAGCCAGATGGAACAAGGAAGGTCAATGCGGGTGGCCCCTTTGCCAGATTAATTTGTAATAATACTAGCCCTTCATGTTTGTGTAGCACTGAACTATTTACAATGTGCTTCCACCCCAAGAGTAGATAGAAATGTTCTTTGTAAAGTTGTAAAAGATTATATAAACATAAGATTATATGCAATATTTACCCTGCCTCCTTCACAGGGCTAGAAAGGGTATCATTATTCCTATCTGACAGGTTAGGAAACTGGGACTTAGGGGAAGGGAAATAGCTTGCCCAAGGTCATCCAGGGATTAGATAGTGGCAGAGATGGAAGTAGAATGCAGGTGTCCTAAGTGCCAGCCCAGGGTCCTTTGCATTTCATCATTCCCTCAACTAAAGCAATATGAAGTTTTAAAAAATTAGTATATTTTGGTTTGAGGTGATACCTCCTTGGTATTCATTGGCTTACGGACTGCAAATGGAATTCTCATTTGTGGGAGTAGGAGGTGGTGGGAAGGAGAATGCCTGATGAAGGCAGGAGGGGGTCTCAAATGCCTTTTGCCCATGCAGAATCTGAGTCTCAGTAATGTGGCACAATTACTTGGACAAAACGTGGCAGACCTTCGGAAAGCCCGGAGCAACCCATTTGTGAGATCTTGGCTCCAAAGCCAAAACCAGTCAGCCTTGGAGGCCCTGGGGTTGGAGCGGACGCCAGAGCAGCAGCAGCACAGCCCTACCACCACTAAGAAGCCTCTCTCTGCCTGGATCACTGACAAAGGGCACAAGTCCCCTGCTTCACCCAGTGGGCCTATGCCAATTGCGACTACCTCTGGTAGGTGTCCAAGGCCCCAGCAACTTGTAGGTATAAACTGCAGGTCTGAAGTTAAACCCCCACACTCCACTACCCGTGGAGTCTCTTTGTTTACCATTTCCTTGGTGTGGGCTCCTCAATACTTCATTCTTCGTAGTTTGCTGGGGTTTTTTTATTATTATTAAAGGGACCGTTCCTTGATTCACTTAAACAGCCCTAATCACTGTATGGGTGTTGCTTCAGTCAGAGTGAGAACTCGGAAAGACCTTAGCTTAAAAAGGCCAAGGTCTCCCACTGCCTCCTGGGCCACCACCAGTTGTCCTGATCTATATCCCATTGCTAGACTAGATGGCTCTAGAGGAGAAACTGAGGGTAGTGACTTTGCACAGCCCTCCCGCACAAATCCAATCTACTTGCAAGCCACAGCATCACCTCCCTGATGTCATGGTTGTCTTCAAGACGACCACAACCATGTAACATGTAACAGTAATAACACTGCTTCTCATATCTCCTCTCCTTTGCCAGCACCTCTGTCCCCTCATGGCACCTCATGCCATACTGTAATATCCCATATCAACCATTATTTTGTACAGAGACTTCCATTCAGTAGGAGATTATATGGGAAGGAGGTAAAAGACTCTCCAGTCACTCTCAGCTTCCAGGAAAAAATTATCTCAGCTATAGTACACTTTCCTCTTCTATAACCAGGGAAGGTATGAGGCAGGGAGAGACCAAGCTTAGGGAAAGAAGGGACTGCTGTGCTCAGGCTGGTATTTTGCATGATTCGGAGAGGTGATGCCATCCACTACTGGCATGGAGTTAAAGGGCTGGGATGGGGATGAATCAAGAATGCAGACAGCCATCAGCTGTATTACACATCTTTATCATGTTCCTGAGAATGTTATGAATTCTGAGAACATCAGACACACCCACATCCAAATATAAGAAATAAGCCACATTCCAAACTCAATAAGCAACATTTTTAAATTTAAAAATTTTAAATTTAAAAACTTTTAAATGCCTTTTAATCAGTCTATTAATATATTAATTTATTTAATTTATTAAATTCTTTTTAAAAAGAATATTTCCTCTCCCTCCAACATTGGTGTGATCTATGTTTCCAAGACTCAAACTGGTACCAATTTCTCCCTGTTCCTCCCTTCTAGGCTGCTGTGTCCTGGCACCTCTCCACCTCTTCAATGCTCTTGGCCTCCCCCTAGGTCTTATCTTACTCAAGAAGTTCCTTTGATACTCCTGGACAAGATTCCCTTCTTTTACCAACCTCACCCTGGACTCCACTATCTTCTTTGGATCAAAAATTTCCTTTCCCCAAAACATGGGACGTGATCTACAGCTGGGACCCTTGTATACTTCTCTCCTCACTCAGATGGACAAGGGTGCCAAGGAGACTTGAGGTTGACCTTGGCCCTGATCTGTTGATGGGCCCTGGCCTTTGGGAGGCCCTGCTATGCTCAGAACCCAGGGAGTACCTATTGGAAGAATGATGGAGAATGATGGCAGGTCTGCAGAGGGACCTGCTTAGAGACCTCTGCCCTTCCTTTCCTCCAGGAACCATCCTCACAAATGCTCTTGCCACCCCTAGACTCCAGCCAGACAGGATTTAAGACTGAAGGCTGTTTCTGGGACAGTTCTTTGGGGGATGGCTGGGCTCTTCACTAGAGCTGGCTGGGCTACCCTCCGCAGGGCAGCTCCCCAGCTCCCCGCTGTTCACAGGCTGGAGACACAGGGCAAACCAACTGGGGCAGTCTCTTTCTCACATCTTCTAGGGTCCAAAAGAGCATAAATCCAGGCTGCGCTTGCTCAGAAACAGCTTGAAGGCCACAGATGCTCAGGCCTCCCCTAGCAGAAGCCTCACTGTACCCCTGCCCAAGAACTGTGGTTCTCTGAGTGGGAGAGCTCAAGTTTTGCTCTCTTTATTATCTGATTTTAATAAATGTGAGGTTCTCCTCAAACTTGTCCAACACTCCTTCCTTTTCCCGTACCCAGTCCCTTAGAAGAGAGGAGAGTCAGTCCCTTTCCGGACTCCCAGGGGAACTTATCCATCTGGGACCACATAGGAGTCCTTCTGGGATCCCAGTAGAGGTCATGCCCTGATGGTCATCAGATACTTCCCATAAAGCTTTGTTTGATGAGTCAGCCTGCCCTTCCCTCCTCCTCCCCCTTCTTCCTCCCACCCCTTGCAAGTTACTGAGTCCAACAGCACTGAGGGTAGGAGCAGGGAGCTAAAGCCTCAGGCCCCCTGCGATGTGTCAGTGACCTAGGCAAGCAATGAATCAGGTCACCAGCACAGGAGTCTGATACCCTATCCATGCACACTTCACAGGCTCTCAAGTCAGGAACCAAAGCACCAGGAAAGTCCAGGACTGGGGAAGAGGATAGAGAGGAAGGACCTGGCTATTGCTTGGGTTTGTCCAAGTTCCCCACTTCTTCACCTAGGGTCCTAATACACAGACACTGAAGCAGCACTACCTGACCCTTCTTCATCAACCTGTGTGAGGGCTTGGCATGCCCAGGGATACCTCAGCCCCTTTCTGAATCAGCACCAGCTATCACTGAACCATCCTACCAGGAATTCCCCTAAAGATTCAGAGGCCTCTGGGGTTAAAGGACCTTTGGAGACAGAGCCAGCCTGAAAAGTGAATCTGAGGGTGGGAACAGGACCTCCCAGCTTCTGTTCCTAAGGATTTTTACAGATCCCAGGGCTCCCTTTAGCCCCTACTTTCCATCACAACAGGGTCCACCTGTAGACTAATGTACAGGACTCTGCTATCTCAGGACTTGGGGTTTGTAGAGAAAAAGAACTAAAGACAAGGGAGAGCAAATGAGCACCAGATTCAGGAGCTCTCACCTGTCTGCTCCCTGGCGGATGCTCACTGTCCCCTCCCACTTCTGCTCAAGTCAGCTTCGAGTCCTAACTCTGATTGACTTGTCCAGTGAGTTTGCTCAGATCACTCCTATGAGGTGGAAAAGATGACTTTAAATTTCTCTTCCTGCTCTAATTCTATTAATATCATCAGTCTTGCTTAAAAGCTCACATTTTTAGCTCTTGTTTGGGGCCAGGCTTCAGGCTGATGACAAGGCTCAGAGTTAAAATTATTTCTTTTATTTTTACAACTTCCTGGAATGAGAGATGCTCAAAGCCCTGTGCAGTTCCCCACCCCCAACCTCCAGGCAGGAAGCCTGTCTTCTAATTTTTGTTCTTGAGGCTGATGACAATGTAACCATTGGGGATCCCCCCAGTGAGACCAATACCCAAGGTGTCCAGGCTTTGCTGTCGCTGCTTGAGGATCCATCCCCAGACTGGAGGGTTCTTCTCCTCGGCCTTCAACCCCATTAGGTTTTGTCCCAGGAGTCCACGCACCTCTTCTACCGTCAGTGGCTGAAGGACAAACCCAATATCTTGTTGAAGGTCCCAGAGTTCAGCCTTGGGATTTCTAAGGAGAGAGGTCCCCCCACCTCTCCCCCCCCACCCTCTCCTAGAATAATTTATATCTAATTGGGGTGGAGAGAGGTTCACATATGCATAGATCCTTCCCCTACTCCCAACCACAATTAACCAGGGCTGGAGGACCTGGGATTTAAACCAAGATCAATACTGAGTGAGAATTTAAGCTGTCTCCAAACAAGCAACCGGAGCCTATGGGCCATTGCCACACCATCCTCACCCTCAAAGTGAGCCCATATCCTGGTACTTCCCTCTGACTTCTTGTGTTAGGGATCTCCTGCCCTTGGTGGACCCTCCCTCCCCCATTGGCCATCCCCAATAGGTTGAAAGTTCTAACTGTACCACGATGACTTTTTCTTGTAGTTTCTTAAATGTTTCTATATCCATGTTAACATTCTTTTGGCAAAGGTCTTTAAGATCTTGTACTGGTACTCCAGCTAGGAGGAGAGAAAGGAGGGGAGGGGATGAGGCCCAGCCTAAGAATTTGAGTCCTGGGCAAGACCCTGGCCTCTGCCTGCCCCCTACCAGTAGTGAGCAGGATATTAGTCCTACTGAGAATATCAAATCAAATGCAAAATGTCAGGACTGGAAGGGACCTTAAAGAAAATAGTCTGGAGGAGGAAACCAAAGCCCAGAGAGGGCAGCTGCAAATTAGCAGCGGAGCTGGGATTAGAAGCCAGTGCAGTCTGATGTGGTGGCGTCACATTAGATGCTGTTTCAGGAGAACTAAGGTCTCGTCTCAGCTCTGCCGTTCACCCACTGTGTGATTAATGATGACTTGCTTTCTTTTTCTTGGTCTGTTTCATTTTTGGAAAATGAAGGGGTTGGACTAGATTCCCAAGGTCCTTTGCAGATTGGATGTTTCATGACTTTTTTGACCTCCAACTCACTCTATTCTGAGGTGGGACTGAGAGGTCAAGATTTAAGAGTTGGTTATAGGGCTAAGAAATGCTGACTGTCACTCCTGGCTCATCTAGGACCTGCCTAGATTTGAAAGAAGAATCAAGTGGAGGCAGTATTCCATGGGAAAACCAAAGCCAAGCCCAATCCACTGCTCCCTTTCTCTTTATTCCTTTCCCCAGTTTCTCTGAAATAGAATCTCAGAGTTGGAAGTGACCTAGTGCTGGATCACCAAGTCCAGCTCCCACCTTACAGCAATTCTGACCAGGTATCAACCAGTCTTTGTTTGAAGCCCTGCAATGATGGGAAACTCACTATGTCTTAAGGCAATCCATTTTACTTTTCATGTGATAAAAAGTGTGTGTGTGTAAATATGCATATATTATATATATACATACACCATATATATACCATACACACATATACATCTTTATGTATACATATACACCATATATATATATATATATATATACACATACATTATATGTGTATGTATGCATGTATGTATGTATACCTGAAAGGGGCCTTATAGGTCAGTTAATTCAACCCTTTAGAGAAGTGACCCAAGGGTATATAGGTATAATGTTTCAGAGGTGAGAGAGGTTACCCAAGATCACATAGGCAGCAAGTGTCATCTGGGATTCACACCTAGGTCCTTTGATTTCATAGCCAGTTTTCTTTGCATTGTACCACACTGCCTCTCAAATGAACTGTTGGGAAGTTCTACACGTAGAGTGGATATTTGCCTCCCTATGGCCTTTCTCCATTGGCCTTTGTTCTATCCTCTGAGGCCAAGCAGAATAAATTAAAGTCCTATTGCCTTTCAATATCAAAGATAATGATAAGAGGATTATAGAACCATGGATTTTGAGCTGGAGGGGGTCATTTAGTCCAATCCCTTCATTTTACAGATGAAAAAACTCAGAGAAGCTCAGGGAGCTCTGTGACCTGCCCAAAGTCACAGAGGTAGAATGTGATGAAGCTGGGATTTGAACCAGAATCCTTTGATGGCAAGTCTAGTATCTTTTTTAATGGAATATATGTTTCCTCTTCACCTCCACCCCCCCCAACAAATTCTTTCCCTCTCACCCTTTTCTCTTTCTTCTATTTTTTCATACCAGCCCTACCACACATCTCATCCTTGCCTTACCTAGATAAGGCTTGATTAGCATGTAGTACTCTGGGAATGGTGTCCCTTGGAAGGCAGTCTTGGCCTTTAGATAGAGGATATTCTTCTGTGACTGGGAGCAGGCAGAAGGGCTCAAGGGGTTGGCCATTCTAGGAGCAGCAGAGAGGAGGGGAAGAGAAGGGCTAAAAGATCAGTAGTTACTGACTCCTCCCACCTCAACTCAGCACCAAGGACAGGGCTGCCACACAATCAGGCAGAAAGGTACTATCTTAAGATACTGATATACATACAAATTCATATATACGTATACACACATAATACATATATGTATATTATATATGTAACAAATGTCTGTTGATGACTTCATCAGACTTCCTACTGCTGCTCCTTCCAAATTCTGGGGTTATACCTATGAGTGACCATGAAAATACCTCATTAGTAATTGGCAGGGCCCTTCTCACTGCCCAGTGTGAGCACTGGGGTCCAGCCTCTATATCAGGAAAATAGGCACAGCTTTCCTTCAACCCTATGCCTCTCAAGAAAAGGTCAGCTTTTTTCATGGTAGGAAATATTTTGTTTGTATCCCTAGATTCCTCAGCAGTTAGCACAGTGCCTTTCACATAGTAGGTACTCAGGAAATGCTAATTGAATTAAATTGAATTCCCTCTCCATTAGTACCAAAGGAAGGATCTTTTCTTTATAAGGCTTTCAATTAAATTTACCAACTCACAATGACAGTGGTTATCTGATCTACAGACTGGCAGATTACCCCAAAGTCATCTTAGTTGGGTTTTGGAATGTGTTGTTCAGTTGTTTCATTGCACCTGAGGCTTTGTGACCCCACTTGGGATCTTCTTGGCAATGATACTGGAGTGGTTTACCATTTCCTTCTCCAGCTTATTTTGTAGGTGAGGAAACTAAGGCAAACAGCATTAGGTGACTTGCCCAGAGTCACATAGCTAATAAAAGTCTTAGATCAGATTTGAACTCAAGAAGATTCATCTTCCTGACTCAAGGCTTGGTGTTTTATCCACTGTGCCACCTGGCTGCCCTAAAACTAGGTTTGGGTAAAATGGTTTTACCTTCCCGCAGTGGAAGCTCAAATCTGGCTTTAGACACTTACTAGTTGTGAGACCCTGGTAAGTCACTTAATCCTCTTTGCCTCAGTTTCCTCATCTGTAAAATGAACTGGAGAAGACAATGACAAACTACTCCAGTATCTCTGCCCTGAAAACACCAAATGAGATCACAGGAGAGTTGGACACAACTGAAATGACTGAGCAACAAGCCTGTGCCAGGCACTGTGTTAAGTGCTACGGACACAAAAAAGACTCATTGAATCTGCGTTCCTTACAGCATGCTCTGAGCTCCCTGGAAACCCAACCAGCGAGCCTGGGGACCGGTGCTGGGCTCCTAGCCCTTTGCTCACCTGAGTGCGGATGGCTCTATGGAGTTGAGCTGCTCATTGGTCAGACGGCAGAGGTATTTGGAACCAATGGCGTTCAGGAAGGTGACATTGAGGGGGCCTCCCCCCTGGATGTAGCTATCAATCACAGCCATAGCCTATAATAACACAAGCGCAGACTCACAGAATCTATGAAATGAAAAGCCTAGGATTCTAGGACTTGCAAGGGAACTTAGCCCATCTAGTTTGGCCTCCTATCCAGTCTTCAGGACTCCTGGCTAGGGACTCCACGTTTGGGAACTGGGAAGAGCTCAGCTTAGAGAACACCTATAGAAGCCCCTTACAGGAGTATCTGATCTAAAAAGAGGAGACCTCAGAACCATCCTCCCCAATCAATTGATTATAGCAGCTTGTAAATCTCTTCCTCACTCATGTTCTTAATAACCCTGGGAACTTCCTCCTTCCCAAGGCTGTCATGAAGATCACTGAGATCATGATACAAAAGCCCCAGCCACAAGCATACAAGACTTTTTTTTTCATTTCTTTTTTTATCTTTTAGGGAAAAGCAACAATGTATGGAATGGGGTCTTCATTACCTCATTCTGCTGGCTCATAATTAAAGGGAGATACGTCCCCACCCTGGGGCAACCAGCCTTTAGAAAGACCTCTCTATAGTAACCTCCCAGAGCTCCCACCCAAGTCTTGAAATATATGAAGCGTTGGGAAGTCAAGAGATCACCAAGTCGTCATTTTGATGGCTGGCTTTGAGCAGGATGCTCAGAGTCTCTGAGGAGGTCACCTTCCACTTCCTGACTTCCTTAGGGGTAACCAGTTTAAAGAGATTGCCCAGGTTTCGGATCACAAACTCAGGGTACCCATCTGGGTAGAGCTGGAGAAAGAGGAAAAGTGTAAGAGAGCCCAGAGTATTTATTTTGTTGAAATGAATTCCAATCAACTCTCCATTTACTGCACCAACAGAGAAGAGTGTGGATAATCCCCCTCAACTTTGAGATGGATGGTCTTCCCCAAGATAATACCCAAACAGAAGATAGTGAAAATATGAAATGAGTTGTATTCCTTGGGCACAGTAGGGTGGCTGGATAACCGGGGGAAGCAAGCTCGGGCTACAGATGGTTCACTGAGCAGGCCACTCTTAGGTGACTAATCTGGAAGCAAAAACACTGGCATCACAACTTCCAATTCTCCCTGAGAAACACCACCCTCAGCTAACTCGATCAAAATGGAGTGGCAAGATGTCAGAGCTGGAATAGACTTTAGAAAGTCTGTAGTCCAACCTCCATTTTTATAAAGGAAGAAACTGCAGCCCAGAGAGGTGGAAGGACTTATCCAGGGTCACATAGACAATAGGAAACAGAGCCAGGACTAATGACCAGTCCAGGGTTCTTTGTACTGTACTGCAATGTTTTGAGCAGATTTTCTCCAAGTAGGGAGTCAGATGGATTCAGTGCTAGCAGTTAGAGACTCCAGCAGGAGGCAACTGGCAGATAAGAGAGGGCCCTATGCCTATGGGACCTTTCCAGAAGAGGGATCAACTGTGGCCTGAGTCCCCAGGGAATTCTGGCCTGTAGCCTGGCCTCCTCAATAGAAGGCTTATAAAAACAAACTGAGTAGTATAATAGGGAAGTGGTGTAGTTCAGTGGAAAGAACAGGGAGACTTGGGTTCCCGTTCCAGCACTCCATTAACTTACTGTGTGACTT
Source organism: Bettongia penicillata ogilbyi (assembly GCA_023548195.1). Lineage (NCBI taxonomy): Eukaryota > Metazoa > Chordata > Mammalia > Diprotodontia > Potoroidae > Bettongia > Bettongia penicillata. The sequence continues at coordinate 5,804,113 of JAJHZJ010000321.1, read as the reverse complement.
AGGGATAGGACTGGGATAGCCTTCACTTCCCCATCTGTAAAATAAGGACAGTAGTACCTCCCCGGACTATTAGGAAGATGACAGTAGTTGACATTGACAGCAGGTTAGAGGTTGCTTAACACCCACTGTTTCATTCATTTCTCACCAAGGCCTGGGAGGTAAGTAGGACAAGTGGTTAGTTTTCTCATTTTACAGATGAGAAACCTAAGGTGTAGAGAAATTAAGTGGGGTCACAGGCAGAATTCAAACCCGACTTTGAGCACTGAGTTCTTTCCACAACATGAGAGTATGAACAAGGAGGGATGATGGCTATGTCCATTTGGGCGTGGGGGAGGTTGAGGCCCATGTTACCTCATCCAATTTGACCTTGAAGATCCTTTCCTGCTCATAGGTGAAAGGAAGGTCCTTTATTTTGTCTATGTTGGCTGCCAGCACTGACGCATTCAGGCAGTCCTGCAGATCCTTGTCTGAGTAAATGAACACCGCGTCTTCATTGATCTCCGTGATCTCCCCTTTGGAGCACTGAGCTGTGAGAATCACGTTGGCAGGCATCAGTCTGAACCCCAATGCATCCTCTGGTCCTCTTTCCTCTCCTTCCACACAAATCAGACCCTGAAAGTTTCTCCTGCTACATCCTTGCCTTTCCATTACCGTCTCTCTCCCCAGCACTCTCTCTTCCCTCATCGGCCCATTTCTCTTCCCTCCTTTCCTTTTTGCTCTCTCTTTCCTGTTCCCTTCATGGAGCAAAGGTCAGCTATGCTGGTTATTGGTAAAGGCCTGGAGAAGACAGGATTTTCCTTTCCCTCAGTCTCTCTTATTTTATCCCTCTTCCAATTCTCTTTACTGCTCCTCCCACCCCAACTTTCTTTCCTTCTTGACTCAGAGGAGAGTCAGAAGCTCCTAGTCCAGAAAGCTTCTCCCCTTATTCCTGCTTGACCTTCCTCCTCCCTGTCCCTGCTCACCTTCTTACTGGTCTTGACCATTTCTAGATATGTTCCCCCTTCCCATCTTTGCTGGTAACTTCCAAGCTTTGTTCCACCCCAGGTTGGCAGACCAGGATCCCATGTTGGGAAGTTTCTGATAGTTGGGCCCATTGTACCAAGATGTAGTCACTGAGGACTGACCCCACCCCTACCCCCAGGAGTCCCCAGGCACTTACTAGCAGCCCGCTTAGATCGGGAAGACCGGAAGTTTTGGATGAAGGCTCTCAGATTCTGCCGGGCCTGGGAGGGGTCTGGGAAGGTATGTCTCAGCCAGGAGGTCACAACATTCTGAGAGGAGAGGACCATTTCTGAATGGTAGCAAAGGCTCATACACAGCTCTGGAGTGGTGTAAGTCTGCCCAGACTCATTGTAGAATTTTGGGTAAGTCACCAAGCCCAAGGCATGCCCTACCCATTTATCTATCAGGAGTGATGTGAGGGATTCACAGATGTCCCACCCCCCAAACTCCACCCCCATCATCTAGAGCCCTGTCCCTTTGGAGTAAGCATTGCCCTGCCCCTGGAAGTCCTCATAAAATGCAACAGCCTTTGGTTAGGGGGAGATAGTCCCATTCAGACCCTCTGTTTAGAGGTCAGGTATTTTTTTGGAGGGTGAGAGTAAAGGAAAGGGAGAGTTGGAAGGGCCGCAGTAGTGTAAAGAGGGAAAAAGAGGGTGGGGGACTCAGTGAAGTTTGGTTTTTGTCCCCTCAAAGGGGCTTCTTCTGGACCCTTTCCCCCCATCTTATTTAGGAGCTGCTCTTTTATTTCAAGTCTAAGACTGAAAGAGTGGCAAGAGGCTATTCTCATAGACCTCAGGGCCTTTAACCAAAGGCACAAAGCTCTAATGGTGGAATTTTAGACATCACTTTCATGCCATCTCATGCATCCATTTGTGCTGTGGCTCCAGCTTCATTCCTCAGAGACAGACATTGCCTTTTTATATGTCTGGATCTTGGTTCCCCTATCCACCCATTCTCCCTCCATCATCCCTATACTCTGCGGTCAAAGTTATCCCTTTCTTGTCTCCTTTTGGTAAGGTCCTTACCTGGGGGATGTTCTGGAACATGTGCACATCAAAAACTGGCAACAGCCCCCGGAGAGCATTCAGGGTGGATAGCGACCATCTGGAGGGGGGACTGCACAGATGAATAGGCAGAAGTCAAAAGATGGTCAGATGGAAAAGATTAACCCAATTGAGGTTGAGATGGGGCCTGACCTACCCTAGCCCAGGCCCAGCTACCTCCCCCTCAGACTGGAAACAGACAAAAACACTCTCAAAGAGATGGAAGCAAGGTTACATGTATAAATACACATACATGTTCACTTACATGTTCTCATACACGTTCCTGTATGTGCACCATATGTACACACACAGACCCTCTCATTCACTTTTCCATAGACTTTGAGGGAAGTGTCTTACCCATATGGAGAATTTTTAGAGCGCAGAGCCAGGTTGACAGCCTCCTTCTGGTCAGGGCTAAAGGGGCCACCGCACTGCTCCAGCCGAGGTAGGAGCACCTCTGCAGATCTGTTTATGTAGCGTCCAGCTAGGTCACAGGCCAACCATCCCAGGATGCGAATGTTCTCCTCGCTGACACGTGTACCCGAAATGCCCTGTGAGAGCAATCCAGCCCTCTCAACCTGGCCTAATACTTGCAGGCTAGGACCCCTGCCAAAGCACATCCACCCAGGATCCCTTCTACCTTCCATCAGTGTTCTCCCACCCAAGTTCTTGACAGTTGTTGACAGTCTCCTGACCAGTCTTTCCCCTGTCTCTGGATAAACACCCATCTTTCTTGGAAGAGAGTCCAGAAAAGGCCCTGAAGATCTTAAAAATTAACCCACTATTAATATCCAGCTTATGCTTTGGGCTTTTTCTGTATCACATTCAACTGGGCTCAACACCAAGTAACTACATTAAGTCATTTAGGAAAGAGTTTTTCACATTAAAAGTAGAGATGTCTCTGGCCACACTCCTCTGTGGGCATCCTAGGGGGTTGCCCACCTTGTCCATCACTAGATGCAATTCTGCGCTAAGAAGGGCATGCCCAATTTAAAATTTCTGAGTCTTTGTGGGTTCACCAACAACTACTGGAGAAGTAATATGATGTAGAGCAAAGAAGACAGGACTCCAAAAACCTAAGTTTACCAGTTTCTCTCACTACTGGTGTGATCCATTTCCCATCACAGAACCTCCTCAGTAAAATGGGCCTCAAATGCAATGAGTAGCTTTGAGAACGTTGAAATGGGACAGAAATAGACAGTGGGTTTGTTTGCTAGGGGGTCCAGCAGTTTCTGACTATAAAGAACAGACATGTATTGGTTGGATGATGGAGGGGAGAAGAGTGAGGTACTATTAGAATTACACATGAGGGAAGTTATAGAGTTACACCTTAAAATTAACCCAGTTTTCAAAGACATGGCTTTGGAGCCCAATCTGATTTCTCTTGTAATTCTTCCATTGAACGTTTTGTTGGTGTTGTTCATAGACTGACGAAGTGTGGCCCTTTGACTGAATCCAAACCTGGGCTACCCTTGAGGCCCTAGAGGGCCACACGTGGCCTCGAGGCCACAAGTTCCCCACTTCTGATCCAATCCAACATCCTCATTTTGCAGATTAAGGCTCAAGAATGTTGAGTGACTTGCCTAAGGTTACATGGATGGGAAATAGCAGAACTGCTAGGCAGGACACATTACGGAAAATCACTACTTTCAATTCATGGGGTCCCTCCCTCAGCTCCCTTTTTAAAAATTCCTTTTGAGTCTGAATCTTCCCTTCCCCCCCTTTCTGAAAAAGAGAAGAGAGAAACTTAGTTCACATTTCTAGTGCTCTTTTCATAACCATTCTTAGAAGGAGGTAAAATGAATATTATGATATTGTCCTTACAGAAGAGGAAAGTGAGGTACAGAAAGCTGAGGTAAGCAATTACTAGAGTGGAAATTCCAAGTCCAGTGTTCGTTGCCCATCACCGTCCCAACAGGTGCTGGTATGTGCTTTAGATTGGACATTTCCTTTTCATTCCTCATCTTCAATACCAGCCCCGCCTCAGTACCCCGTGGAACTCAAAGCCTAAAGCAACCTCAGGGACATAGTTTGGCAGATGGCAATAAGGTGTAGAGCTGGCCCCGGCCAATATGTGACTTTCTTTATATCTGTGCCAAACTCTTCCTCCTTCCCACCCCAAGCTCTAAGTTCCCTACCAGACAAGTCAGGGCCTCCGATAGCAGTCTTGATCTTAGGGGCGAATCCTTCTGCAGAACATCCTGGTTGGACTCTCCCACCCGAATGAAGAAATGTTTGCAGTCTCCAGTCCTTGCATAGGCAGAAGGGCTGGAAGGGAGCAATAGCACATTCTCACGTCAACTCCCCAAGAACATATCACAGAATCATAGATGCTCAAAGCTGGAAGGAACCTCCCAGGATATCTAAGCTAATCTTCCATGTGCATGACCCCTCTCTATAATGTTCATGATAGCCAGGTTGGTTCTCCAATTTCTTCTCAGACCTTCCGTGGATGGGAAGTTCAGGATCTTTCAAAAACAGCCCATTTCATTGTTAGGCAGCTCTAATTGTTACTGATCAATCAATAAACAATTTATTAGGAGCCTACTATGTGCTAGGCACCGTGCTAAGTAGTGGGGATACAAAATGAGGCAAAAGACGGTCCTTGTCCTCAAGTAGCTTACACTATAATGTTACAGTATAATTGAGCCCAAATATGCTTCTTCATAATTCCACTGGTCCTAGTGCCCCAGTCCCCCATTTCAGCTTCAAACACCATAAAATAAGCCTGCTTCCACAGCTATTAATATGGTAGAAGATAAACACCCCCATTTCTATCAACTAATACTTGGATATCATGGACCCTAGTCTTCTCAATAACTCACTGCCTTCTTCTAACCACACTCTAGCTTGTCTTTGTCACTCTTATACAGATGGTCTGTGGAACATTATTATCTGTGGAACTTTGGGTGGATAGATTTGCTCCTATGGGAAACGGGGAATGGGGATGTGAGGTAGGACCCATTCATTATGAGGGGAGCCATGCCAATACGGCAGATTTATAAGATCTTAGAGCTGGAAAAGATCTTAGAAATCACATAATCCAACCACTATGCTTTCTAGGGAAGGAAACTGAAACTGGTCCAAGGTACTTTAGACTTCTGAGACCTGACACCATCTCTAGTGCTGTGTCCTCAGTATCTCAGGGTGCTTGTTATGGCAGAAACAGCCCTGGAATTTAAGTTCCTCAAGGACAGTGCCCATTTCTGTATTTTTTGTCTTTCTTCTCAGTACCTAGTACCATATCTTTCACACAGTAAGTGCTTAATAAATGCCTGCTGCATTTACTTGATTGGGAAGCCAGGAAGTTTGGAGTTCAAAGGTTGGTTCTATCACTAAACAGCAGCATGATATGGCACAAATGACTTTCTTTCTTTGAGTCTCAGTTTCTCCATACACAAAATGGGTTAAATAGATTTCAAGGCCATTCTCAGCTTTGGTATTATTTGAGTCTATCATAGAAGTGGGGCACTCATGGCGCCCACCCTAGTGACAGGAGGCACAGTAGGACCCACCCAAGAATGGATGGTGCAATTCTAATGCTAAAAATGTCAGTTACCGCTCACATTTATGTAGCACTTTAAGGTTTGAAAAACTTTCTACATATAGGGTATCCCCAAAGTCTTAGGGCCATTTTAAGTTGTTGGGACACTATAATACCTCATTTGCTATGGTGATAAATAGGACATGGCATTGTGTCCCCCCCCCCCCCCCCCCCCCCCCCCCGCACCCTTGAGTAGATTAGATCATAGGGTCATACTATGGACATCTAGATAGCCTAGTGATTAGATCACTGGTCTTCCAGTCAAGAAGCTTTGTTGTTGTTTAGTCATGTCTGACTCTCTGTGATCCCATTTGGGGTTTTCTTGGCAAAGGTAATAAAGTAGTTTGCTATTTCCCTTTCTAGCTCATTTTATAGATGAGGAAACTGAGGCAAACAGGGCCACACAGTTAGTAAGTATCTGAGAGCAGATTAGAACTCTGGTCTTCTGACTCCAGATCCAGTACTCTATATACTCAGCCATTCAGCAGCAAGCACAGGATCAACATGGTGCTAGGGCTATGAAACAAAGATGATACAGGGTTAAGTGACTTGACCAGGGTCACACAGCTAGAGAGTCAAGAAGATTTAGGTTCAAATCCTCCCTTAGATACTTACTAGCTGCGTGACCTTGGGATAGCTGTGACAGGGATAGTGGTGTCATATGGGCCCAGGGACCTTCAAGTTTAAGTCCTATTTATCACCATAGCAAATGAGGTATTATAGTGTCCCAACAACTTAAAATGGCCCTAAGACTTTGGGGATACCCTATATGTAGAAAGTTTTTCAAACCTTAAAGTGCTACATAAATGTGAGCGGTAACTGACATTTTTAGCATTAGTATTTTTTATTATTATTACCCTGATGGGCCAGGGTCTTCCATTGCATCCTGGGTCATTTCCAGTCATTCTGATGAATATCAGGCCTCTGGACCCAGATGGCTCAGGAGGAGAAAGTGAGGTTGGTAACCTCGCACAGCCCTCCCTCACTCAAGTCAAAGTCAACTGCAAGTCATGTCATCATCTTGATGTCATGGTCTTCTTCAAGAATGAAGGACAAATACAAGATTCTTGAGTGAGGGTGGTAGATCTCATAGATTCCTGGGTGAGGGTGATAGAGGTAAATGCTGGGGAGAAATACCTTGCTAAGAACCCACCTTAGAAACAGCAGCATGTCCCTGGGGTAGTTGTCCAGGTCCTCAGGAATGCCATCTTCAGTGACTCTCTTAGCCAGGCAGCTCAGCTGCAGAGAGAGCAAAGTTTCTACCTAAGGCTCTGAGGCGGTCTCTCCCTTGTGAGTCATCTTAAGGGGATCAATATCTCCTTGGCTAGTGAGAAAACCTCCCAAGACAGCTTTCCTCTCTGAGGCTAACTAAGGCATTTGCAAGCTTAATTCACATGTCATCCGTTCACGTATTATTTTTATTAATAATAATGACCGTCATAATAATAGAAACTTGGACTCAGAGAGTAGCCTTGGGAAGTGGGTTCAAACTCAGATTGAGAGGGGGTTACTAAATGATATATAAGGGTCCTTGAAGCTGCATATTGACTTGGAAAACCACATGTTAACATTATCTATGCTGTATTGTATTTTTACTTATTTTGCTAAATATTTCCCAATTAAAATTTATTCTGGCTCAGCAGCACTGAGGAGTACTGCTTTGGCATGTAGCCTGGCCAATATTTGACACCTCTGGACTAGGGCACCAACAGGTTAAGTGACTTGCCCAGGGTCATACTACAACAACAACAGCCTCTTCCCGAGTTCAAATCTGGCCTCAGTTACTAGCTGTGTGACCTTGGGCAAGTCACTTAATTCTGTTTGTCCTAGTTTCCTCATCTGTAAAATGAGCTAGAAAAAGAAACGGAAAAACCACTGTAGGATCTTTGCCAAGCAAACCTCAAATGGGGTCAGGAAGAGTCAGACATGACTAAAATGACTCAGCAACAAAAAAGCATACTACTTAAAGTACTGCAAAGTGCTTTACAAATGTCTCATTTTATCCTCACTATAGCCCTGAGATTTATTTATGCCCCATTTTACAGATGAGTAAACTGAGGCAAAGAGAAGCTAAGTGAGTCCAGGATCACACAAACAATAAGCATCTGAGGCCGAATTTGAACTCAGGACTTTTTACTCTAGATACTATGCACTGTCCACTGGGTATCAGTCATTCAAGCCCATACTGACTTGGATTTATTTCTCTGATCAGGGAATCAAAGACACCTAAGTGATACAAGTGGGCAGAGTGTTGGCCTTGGAGTCAAGAAGTCTTGAGTTCAAATCCTCCTTCAGTTACTTACTAACTATATGACTCTGGGCAAAATGCTTAAGTTTTCTGTACCTCAGTTTCCTCCACTGTAAAACAAGGATATGAACTGCACCAACCTCCCAGGATTGTGGGGAAGATAAAATGAGATATTTGTAAAACACTTTGACAACCTTAAAGTTCTATATAAATGACGAGCTATTATTATTAATAGCCCTGGCAGAGATTGAGGCCTTGTGGAAAGGCCAGAAATGGCACTGCTTAGGTCTGCCTAGCAGGAGAGATACACCAGAGAGAACCCAATACCAACTTCATTCACTTCCCAGTTCTGCCTGATTTGAGGCCTACTGAGTATGTCCAGGGCAAGATGGTCCCTTTGGTCAGCAGGCTTTTCCCATCCATCCACCATCCTCACCCCCACCTCCAGACAGACAGACAGATGGCTGAGACCCACTGACCTGCTCTGCCCGTAATGAGACGTTCTTTCTTTCCATGACCTTGGCCAGGCTCCAGACTTGCTCCACGTCCAGGCTAGCAGCTGAGGTACATGTGAAGCCATGTAAAATATAAGGGGACAGGCTGGGAAGGGAGAAGAGGCTGGGTCAGTCTGAGTTGGGCCTTGTCCGGGACAGCACCAGCTGCCTCACAAGGAGCGGCCGCTCCTATTGGGCTTCTTTTATAATGTCTCAATAGTTGCTAATTAGCAATTAGTGATATGATTTTTTTTTTAGTAAAATGTTTTTAATGAACAGAAATCTATTTTCTCCCTCCTATCCCCCAACCCTTTGAAGAAAAAAAAAATTCCTTATAACAAATGCACAGTCAATCAGAAAAACAAATTTGCTCATTGGTCATGTTTTTAAAAATTCCCGAGTAGTAGAAGGAGGTCTCCTAGTGCAGTGGAAAGAGCACTGTGGTCTGAGGCATCAGAGGACCTAGGTTTAAACCTTGCCTCTGACACTACCTTAGCCAAGTTATTTAATTTTTCTAGGCCTCAGTTCGGCTTCCGAGGTCTCTTTCAGATCTAAACCTGTAACTATGATTAGGAGAAGCCATAATAAAGAGAGGCCAGGCTGTCTACACAGTGACTCCCCTACATGCCTGAGAGTACAGGGGAGCAAGCCCCTGCCCGGAGTGTGGAATTTCAACTCAACCTGACTACTGCATGCCCATCCTGGTGTTGGGCCTATGGAGCCAGAGGAGAGACAAGGCATTCCAGGAGGCTCGGAGCCCTGACCTAGGAGAGCTCCAAAGCTGGGAGACAGGAGGGGAAAAGGAGATGGAAAGGGATCAGGGGACTGGGAGCTGCAAAGGACTTTAGAGATCATCTCATCCCAGCCCTCTCGTCTTATAGCTAACATTTATATAGAGCTTTAAAGCTTATAAAGGATTATATATGTATATACACATATATGCATGTGTTATGCATGTACAAATGCATATATATACATGCTGTGCATACATACACATGTGAAATCTCAGTGGATTCCCACAACAGCCCTCTTACATAGGTGCTATGGTTCAATGAGGAAACTGAGGCCCCAGGGCACTTGACCAAGGTCTCCTAGGTAGTATAGTAGCAGACCAAGGACTCAAACTGATATCATCACACTGCATGTGCAGGGTTTCCACTTCTTATTTCTGGCCTTGAAGAGCTGATGGGCTGAGGAGAGATGGAGGAGGAAGAGACCTAAGGCCAGGCCTGGATGAGAGGAACTTGTGCATTGGCTGGGATGATGAAACACATATGTGGAAAGGTTAGAGGATGCCACAGAGGAGAATATACTAAAGGGCTGCATAGAGGGGTGTGAGTGTGTGGGGGGGAGGAGTGGGGGGGTGCGTATGTGTGTGTGCTGCATAAAGGGGTGTGTGTGTGTATGTGTGTGTGTGCTGCATAGAGGGGTGTGAGTGTGTGTGGTGGGGAGTGGGGGGTGCGTATGTGTGTGTGCTGCATAGAGGGGTGTGTGTGTGTGTGTGTGTGTGTGTGCTGCATAGAGGGGTGTGTATGTATGTGTGTGTGTGTATGCTGCATAGAGGGGGTGTGTGTGTGTGTGTGTGCTGCATAGAGGGGTGTGTGTATGTGTGCATGTGTGTGTGCTGCATAGAGGGTTGTGTGTGTGTGTGCTGCATAGAGGGGTGTATATGTATGTGTGTGTGTGTATGCTGCACAGAGGGGTGTGTGTGTGTGCTGCATAGAGGGGTGTGTATGTATGTATGTGTGTGTGTATGCTGCATAGAGGGGTGTGTGTGTGTGTGTGTGTGTGTGTGTGTGCTGCATAGAGGGGGGTGTGTGTATGCTGTACAGAGGGGTGTGTGTGTGTGTGCTTCATAGAGGGGTATGTGTGTGTGTGTGCTGCATAGAGGGGTGTGTGTGTGCGCAAGCATGTGTATGTGTGTGTCTTAGGCATCTTTGTTTCCTCAATGAAGAACTTTGAATCTTTTTTGTGACCTAAACTCATACTTTTCATTGATGTAGCGAACTCCAGTGAATAAACACCATTTCCCAATATAACTTCACCTGCAATGTCTAATCTTGGAGAATTGCCCAGCCCTGTGGAGTTAAAGGACACATAGCTAGCATGCATCAGAGATGGGAATTGAACCCAGGGTCCTCCAGACTGCAAGGCTATCCACTATACCAAGATGCCTTTCTTGTACGTGGTAAACAATAGATCAATGTTTGTTGACTTGATCTGAGATCAGCATGAATTGGGATGACCAAGGAAGGCTTCCCAGAGGAGATGAAGCATAAGTTGGGCTAAAAATATGGATAAAGAAAGGGGAAGAGGGAATTCCAGGGGTTAGGATTAGGGAAAGAGCTGGCAGGAGTCAAGGTGGGAATGAATTTATAGGAGACAGCTAGCAAGACAGTCATATCTACCAGAAGAGTAAGACCCGATGATAGCCACATTCACCACCATAGAATTCCCATCATCCATTTGACACCAATAGCTTCCATTTTTCAGTAGAACAGAAAACCCATAAGCACCTACCAGCACCTCCCATGGCCATGACCAGGACCTAGGGAGACTGGGGAACCCACCTATTAAAGTCAGACATGTTCTTTACCACTTCATCAAAAAACATGGCTGCCTAGGGAAAATAAGGAAAGTTTTTTTGCAGCAACACACCAAATGTTCCACCTTCTCCTCACCCCCAGCTTGATCTCCATCTTCTTGACAAATATCTCCCCCTCTCCAAAGGTGGAATTCAATTCACAATGCTGGGCCAGACAAATTCTTAGGGTGTCATCAGTCAGTGTCTCTGGGGATAGGATAGAATCTGTGGGGTTTTGGAGGTGTCTCATTAGGACAATGAGAACAAGGAGTAAAGGGATGCTGGGAAGTGCTTACTAAATAGCTGAGATTACCCCACCAGTGTCCTCAGAAGATATCATACCCCTGATTCCTCTGGAGAACCCAGATTACCATAGGGAAAATGAAGCAGGTTGGACTTCTGGACCTCAGATTATTTCCCATGAGCTAATTTTAAAGATTCAGCTGGTCTGCCGGTAGGGGCAACCTTGGTAAGTGAGGTCCAGATGGAGCACCTGTATGCGAGTCCATCTTCGACTGTTGAGGTCATCGAATCTGGGTTGGTCATCAGGGCTAAAGGCCAGTATTGCACTGGGGATGGCCTCAGTGAGTGTGTCTGGCACAGCTTGGACCAGAGCAACAGGACTTGGAACAGCCAGGGCTAGCTAATGAGAGAAGGGAAGAAGGAGGCCAGGCTGACATTGAGATGCCAAAGCTGGGACTTTATGGTGAGAGATCCCCAGCCCTGGACACCTGAGTTCCATTTCTGACTCTCCCACTGTAGCTTGGGCAAAGTCACTAATGCCTTCCGGGCCTCATATGCATATACACATATATGCACGTGTTATGTGCGTACAAATGCACATATACATATATATACATGCTATGTATGTATATATCTCATTAGAGAGCTGGTCTAGATGCTCTCTATATTCTCTCCCAGCTCGATTAGTCTATATTCCATATTCTTTATAATAGGCATTCTATATTTTAAGTAGAAGTAACAACCCATATACTAGTCACAATCTGGACCTTACCTGGTCTACAAATGCAGTTTTCAGTATGGGTGGAATGTGGGTAAGATGCTCAGCAAATTCTGGCTCCTTCACAGCTTCCAAGACTACATCTGGGGTCAGGCTCTGGAGCCAAGCACTACTGAGGCCACCCACCATGCTTCCCAGGGCTGCTAGACTCTTGCCATCCAACACCTACACAGGAGGGGACATACACAAACATTATCACTGTAGGCACTGTGCTAACTGCTTTGATTTTTTTCTTCCCCTTGTACCTTGAACTCAGTTACCTTATAGCCAGAGTCCAAGATCTTGCGGGTGAGGGCACGAGACTGTGCAGGGCTCCAACCCCTTACCCGAGCCAGGGTGGGCAGAGCAGCCACCAGGTCCTGGCCTCTGATCTGCCCCTCAATCTGTGACACTGACAGCCCCAGGGCTGTTTGACCCAGTCTGCGCAGCATGGCCTCTGAAAAGTTCCCAAAGCTACTCAGCAACCCCGATGCCACCTATAGGAGAGTCAAGTCTTGACCAAAGCATAGGATTGAGGCCCTAAACCTTGGCATACCCAACACAGACACACCTGGGACAAACAAACAGTTGAAAGCAACCAAACAGTTAAGATGAAAGGCAGAGTCTTGTATGTTAATTAAGAATATAATGGAATAATCCCAAACCACTGGACTGTTCCCTGAATACAGGCCTGAAGGTGATAATATCATTAGTACCACCATGGCTAACAATACTTGACATGTATATAGAGCTTTAAAGTTTGCCAAGCCTTTTATCAATATTGTCTCATTTGGTATTGGTCAAGTCCAGGGAAAGAGAAAATTCATTCTCCCCAGTTGGTCACCCAACGAAAACCCAGTCCATGGGGCTCTTACTGTCTGTATGGCTTCCCAAGATGGTAGTTCAGGAACTGACTTGTTTCCATCAAGCCGTGGAAGTAGGTCAAAGCAAACCTTGTTGAGTCTCTGGGCCAGGGCCAGGGCATCTTCAACCTCTATGTTTCTCAAGGCCTCTGGACTGAGGTGACAGATGAGGATGTCTGGGATGCTAGTGAGAGAATCAACCCATCAGGCAAACGAATATTTTTAGGGGCCTACTTAGACCTTTATTGTGCCAAGTGTTGGGGATACAAGTACAAAGAATGAAACAATCCCTATCCTCAACGAGTTACATGATAATGGAAGAGACGAGTACACATAAAAATATATTCATCATAAATATAAAGTAAATAAATACAGAGTAGTTAAATATAAGGTAGTTTGAGAAGGACGCTACTAGAGGAAGGGATCAGAAAAGGCTTCATGCAAAAGATGGTATTTTGAGGTGAATTTGAAAGGAAGAGAGAGGAGATGCCAACATTTCTTGGTCCAGAAAGAATACACACCCTCAGTCACCCAGGGGTTGGGGCGAAGCCAGACTATGCCTCCAATTCTTTGAGATATCTTGGGGGAAGATCCTACCTTAAGACCAGAGATGGGGGTAGGCATTTTTCTAAGGCCACACAGGATTCTACAATAGGCTTTCTCCTTGGGAGTTCAGCATTAAGGACTGAGACTCAAGGCCCATCAAAGCTCCTCCATATCACGTATAGTGGTCCCCTCCTCAATTTATCACACTCTAGAGTGCCCAGGGATGAAGGTGCTAGTACAGAACAAGTGAGAGCCATGGAGTAGAAAGTACTAATAGAGAACAAGTGAGAGCCTCTCACCTGGAGAGGTCGAGGCTAGGTGGGTAGGTAAGGAGGGCTGTGTAGAACCTGGCTACATCTGGCATCAGGTGGAGCTGGCTGACCAGGTGAAGAGCATCAGGATCTCTCGCTAACATCCGGAGCTGAGAGAGGAGAAGGAACTGTGAGAATAACTGACGGATAAAGAAAGACAAATGAAGGAGAAGATATGGGCCAACCTCTTGGGGAACCCGAGTCATCAGGAGCCAGTGTTCACCAAGTTCTGAAGAAAAGACAGTTCTCAGTGGATAGTCAGTCAGCAAGCTTTTATAAGTGTTTACCATGTGCCAGACACTGTCCTAAGCCCTGGCATCCAGGGTAGGAGGAATGACCTTTGTAAGAGGTAGATGGGAGAGGAGCTCATAAATTCATTTTATGATTCACAGAACCACCTTGGGATACCTTAGTGCCAGCCAGAACCTCCTCCACCTACCTTGGGTTCATCTACCAATCTCTTGAGTTCCTCTTCAGTGGCTTGTTCCAGGAAGAAACCCAGGTAATTGACCAACCAGGATGATGAGTTTAGGCCTGGCACAGCCTCATCCTGGCAGTGGGTCCCAGAATCTGACAACATAAGGGGGCACAGAAGGCCTGGGTATCAGGTGTCTATCCCTTTTCCCTTCCTCCTCACCCCACCTCATCACACCCCAACATTGCTTTTGGTCACAAAGAGGTCTGAGTGAAGGAGGCTTCAGTATGTGCTGCCTCCACTGTGCTCAATATATTATGGAAGTAAAGCAGAGTGGGGGACGTGGTGTCCTTTACATACATAGGGATAAAGTAGATGGGGCTGGTAAAAAGAAATCTGAACTTGAAGTCAGGAGACCTGGGTCAAAACCCAACTGACATTTCCTAGTTACATGAACTTAAGCAAGTAATTTCAGCCTCCTCATTTGTAAAATGAATTACAATAAGTTAAATACTTTGGACATTGTAAAGGGTCATATAAATATAAGCCATTAATATGAATTATTATTATATGGAAGATGGTATATTTTACTTAACATACTATGGTTAAAGACAAATTAATTGTCAGCTAATGGCCAAAGAAAGGGAAAACAATATGTAAAGTCACTTATTGTGTTTCTGTTTATTCCTCTAGACTCTGTGTAAGCAAGGTCTCCTACTTTGGTCAAGGGTACGGTCTCCCTTGGACGTCTGTGAAATCATCCAAATACACTCTAAATGCAAACGTATTGTTTACAAATGTCCCACAAAGGATCCAGAATCCCTTAACAACACGAGGAGAGATTATATTTAACATCTAAAATATAAAAAGAAACATAACGCTGGCCTGCTCATTCTCTGTTCCATCTGGTAGACATCAGCTCAGACTGTATTATTAGCCCTGTTTTATAGGTACAGAAACTAAGATGAAATAATTCTTCCGAGGTCGCTGTGAGAATTTTGTGACTCACTTGTCCAGTCATGTCTGACTTTGTGACCCTTGGACATACTTTTGGTGGAGTTTTCTTGGCAAGGATACTGGAGTGGTTTGCCATTCCCTTCTCCAGTGGATTAAGGGAAACAGAAGTTAAGGGATGGGCTTAGAGTCATGCAACTAATAAATACCTGGGAGTGGATTTAAATTCAGATCTTCCTGATGCAAGCCTAGTGCTCTATCCACTGAGCCAACTAGCTTCTCCTAGGTCCCCTGACTTCTAGTCTCATGCTCTCTCATTACACCACACTTAATAAGCGATAATACCTGGAACATAGATAGAACTTCAGGGTTCAAAGGGAATTTAGAGGTCATGGAGTCCAATCTCTTAATTTCACAGAGGAGGAAAATTGAGACCCAGGGAGGATAAGAAGCATCATAGGGCCACACACTTGAAAGGAGCGTGTGATTACTGATTTCTCTCTTTGGGACTATATAATTCCAGCCCTGCCCCGTTAGGTTTTCCCAGGTGCTTTCAGACTTAACAAAATGTTAGCCTACCCTCTTGCAGGAGGAAGGCCACCATGCCTTCGAAAATCTTCCTCTGCTCCTCCACTCCCAGGCTTGAGTAGATGTCATTCAGGGCTGAGGTGCTGGGGAAAGGAGCGAGCCAAACTGACTGGTGGACTCTAAGAGCCAAAAGAACCTCAGAGGTCATCTAGTTCAGACTCCTACAAAGCATAGGAATCTCTTCCTTGGCATCCTTGAAAGGGGGTCATCTGTCTTCTGCTTGAACGTCCCCAGAGACTGGAAGCTTATCCCACTCCCTGCACTCAATGCTGCCAATCCCATAGTTGGACAGCAATTATTGCTAGGTGAGTTTTCCTCTTATCAAGCTGACATTTGCCTCCCTATAACTGTTGTTTATCAGTCCTGGTTCTGTCTAAGCTAGGAGGAGAATCCTCAATCAGAATATCTATTGACTGAAGCAAGAAACTGACCCTACAAGTGGAAGTTACTTACAGGCTGTGGAAAGTCTCACAGGATGTATTCTGGGCAGCCAGGCAGTTGAAGGTCTCAGGGTTCAGGAGGAAGGGCTGGAGCTGGGGCAGCCACTTCGACCATGTAGCCTGGGCTTCCCTAGCCCGGAATGCTGGCCCCAGTCTCCCCCACAGGCCATTAAACAACACTCCTGCCCACAGGTCTGAGAGTACCCCTGGAGAAAACTACTCCAAGAGAGAGAAAAAATAGTAATGATAATGCCATCTCCCATTAGAATGGTTTACCAAGTGTTTTCAAATCCCTCATCCTATTTAAGCATCAAAATAACCATGAAAGTCTGGCAGGACATTGGTTATGATTTCCATTTTAAAGATGAGGAAAGAGAGGTCCAGAGAGAAGTAACTTTTCCCAAGACCATAAAGCCATGTAGGGGAAGAGATGGATTCTGGGTTCCTGACTCCCAGGACAGTGTTGTGGTCACAAAGGAAGGATTAATCAGTCTATCAACCAACAGTTACTGAACAATATGACCACACCTGGGTACCACATTTGTATTCTGCTATCCAAGGCTTGGGATGTTCATGTAGGACCCACAGGTCTGGTACTATCCCTGAAGGTTGTAGGGCAAGGGGCTATTCTTGAGAGATTGTGGGGTCTGCAGCATGCCCCTTGGTGGGGAGGGATTTAGATAAAGCTCTTTCCTACCATGCTGACCACATGAAGGTAGAGGCAAAAATGGGATGGGAGGAAGATGGGGAAGTCAGGTGTTTTCACAGAGGACACACAGTCTGATGGAGACTACCTGTAACACTGGATTTCCCATCACCAAAGACATTTGTTGTCCATCAGGCTCTGGGGCCCTCAGTGCCACCTACCTGCTGGGAAAATATCTCCAGCGCAATCTCAAGAACAGGCAGATCAATTTTGGAGAAAAGCAGGGTGGAGTATGCAGGGTCCAGATCACTGGGCTGGCCACTGGCCACAAGGCAAGGATATAGGGATGTCAGAAAATCTTCCTTCCAAACCTGCAGCCATGACCTCTGAGAGAAAAAGATCCCTTAGCTTGACACCCTAGTCCCACTCTGACTTGGAACGTCAGATCAAACCCTAAACCTGACCCCTGCCCCAGAACAACCCCTGATCCTGTCCTCTGGCTATGCCCTGACCCCATCAGTCATGGAAGAGTATGGATAATTCAGTGCAGCTCCTTCCCACTTCTGGGGACAGAGATATATCTAGTACCCTTTGCTTATTTCTATAGGATTGGCAGTGGGATAGGGTGGGACTTTGAGTGTTATCTTCACACACGAAGTACACTATTAACTTGTAATGTTCAGTAGGGGTCTTTCCGATCCCAGAGACTGAGAGCTAAACTCAAGTCTTGAAAGAATGGACAGGCCACTTCCTTCTTTGGGTCTCAGTTTCCCTATATATAAAATAAAGGGGAATCAATGATCCTTTTCTTTAGCAGATGAGGAACCTAAGGTCTGGAGAAAGGAAAATGTCACATAATGAATTACTGGTAAAGCCCCAGCTATAGCCAGAAAACCACATGATAAGAAACTCTGGGGAAAGGTTAGAAGGAAGAAAAGGAAAAGATGCTGAAATTTATTGTTTATATTGAGACTTTTTAGATCACTGTAGACTCTTAGTCACATAGGCAAAGTTTGGTCCTCACCGGGATGCAAGCATATTGAGCCAATGTCACCTGACAGGTGAAACGGTTTCCACTGGATTCTGCCCTGACTTCCTTCTCACTGATGCTGTAGAATGAAAGCGGATAGTTTCAGTCAGATCTATCACCTCATCACCACATACAATATTGCCTTTCCTTCCCCAAGCCCAGTCCCATGAGAAGATGGTGGTAGCAAATGTACTAGGTCCATACAGCTTGGAGTGAGAGATTGTATTTTCCAATTGGAACCCGTTCAATAAAAGCAGATACTCACCTTGGCACTGAGGCACAGAGAGTGACTTCTGTTCAAAGAGACAAATAGGTTCATGTTACCTGCTAATGTCCTCAGCATGGAAGAAAAATGAGGAAATTTATCAACTCTGCTTCTGTTTATGCATTCATTCTCAAAGCTAATTATTCATTAAAGGACGGTCTTTTGCCTTCATCAAGGGCATTGATACACAAAGGTTTAACTGAATATTCTTCTTGGCAAGAAATATAAGCAGGGGCATCCTGGAAGCAGCTCCAACTAGTTCACAAAAGCCGGTTGTCAAATTTTCAGTGTGAGCATTTACACTTCATATAAGCAATGATTACAAATCAGCATTTGATTTGCTGTTTTGTTGATAGTCTAGTGATAAAGAAAATGTTAATAATGCAGATTAGGGGAGAAAATTTAAAACTTATGGAAGTGAATGTTGAAAACTGAAAACAAATAAATTTGAGGAAATAAAATAAATTTTAATAATAATGCATATCAAACTTAAAAGTATGTTGTGCTTACGTTTTTTTTCAGAGAGCTGGTTATTAAATACTTACCAGAACACCCCTGTGAAACGCAGCGATAGAAGCAGAAATTCAAGGTTGTTTTTATTTATTAATGGTAACAACCCAGGTAGAAGTTTAAAAAGCAGGACACTCAGTTTGCTATAATTGGAAATAATTGTTCCACTACTTACAAAACGCTGGACCTGAAGTCAGAAGATCTGGAATCCATCTTGGCTCTACTACTCCCTACTTATATGACTTTGAGCAAATTATTTAAATTTCCTAGGCCTCAGTTTACCAATACATAAAATGAGGGAATGAGACAAGGTGATTTCTAAGATCTCCTTTAGCCTCAGATCCTGTGACTTTATGGAATACTGGGGTCCATTCTGGGTGCCACATTTTCAGAAGGGCATTGCCAAGTCAGACCTTGTCTGGAGGAGGGAGACAAGAAAGGTGGGAGGCCTTAAAAAGATGTCATGGATCCATTGGCTAATGGAGTTGGGAATGCTTATCTTGGAGAAGAGAAGGTTTACACACAGTACTAGGGAAGAGGGACAAAATTTGTTTTCCTTGACCCCAGAAGACAGAACGCTGAGCAAGGAGTAGATGTCACCAGAGGGAGATATCCATTCCATTCAGGGATAATCTTCTTAATAATTAGAACTATCCTAAAGCAAAATGAGGTATTTCTGGAAGCAAGGAGCATAAGGTCTTTGAGCAGAGGTTGGATCATCCTTTACCAAGAATTTTGTAGAGGGAATTCCTTTTTCGGGTAGGCGTTGGATGAAGTGACCTCTGGGATGTTTTCATTCGGCTTGTTTGCTTTATGTAATCAAAGCAAACTGCTTTGGGAACAGAAGTGTAAACAGACGCTTCTTTCTTGCTTCCTCTATTAACTGAAACTTTGCAGTCTGAAACAAATGCTGTAGTGTTCTAAGGGCAGCACTTGCTTTCAGGGGTAGGACACAAAGAAAAAGACTTACCATCAACAGATCCTGTGGTACACTGCAAAAAGGTACATACCATTAGCACATGCAGGCTGTTTTCCAACTTTGCTACACATTACTCCCTGATATATATCCTGTTGTCTAGCAAACTGACCTTCTTAGTGTTTCCTGCCTTTACACCTTTGCACTGGCTGTGCTCCCTGTCTGGAATCCACTCCCACCTTTCCTCTGTCTCTCAACATTCAGTTTCTTTCAAGACTCAAACTCAAATGCCAACTTCTACCCCAAACCCTGCCTGGTCCCTCCACCTGCTAGTGCCTCCCTCACCCTGTACACCTTCTATGTACCTGTGTCTGTACATACTGTCTTTCCTGATTAGATTATCAGCTCTTTAAGGACAGGAACTGTTTGTTTCATTCTCATTTTTGTATCCCCAGTGCCTAATCCAGAGCTGGCCCTTAATAAATACTTGTCAACTGATTCTCTTGTCCCTCTGGTCCATTGATCTGATAGCACTTTATATTCCCCTTATATATAGATCATAGATGCAGATCTGGAAGATAGTTTTGAGGCTCAAGTCCTTGATTTGACAGATGGGGAAACTGAGACTAGAAAGGTTAAACGATTTTCCTAGGGTGACATAATTAGTAAGTGGGATATGAACCCAGGTCTTTTTGTCACTCTATCCATTACACTAGAGGCTTAAGCCAGATTACAATGTAATTGGTAAATATTAATGGCATAAAAATACAACACAACATAGATAATGTTAATTTATGGTTTTCTAAGTCAAAATGCAACCCTCAGGAATCTGTTTCTATTTGAGTCTGATACCACTGTACCACATATATATTATGCTGCCCTTGCTTGGATCTTTGGAAGAGTCTCTATCAGTAGTGTGTGTCTCCTCCCATTTACTAAATTAAAATCCACAAAGAGGTAGTCTCATCAGCCTTTTAAATCCCTTTTGGAGTCCACTGCCCAGAATCTCCGTCTCCCATGACCTGGGATCTTCCCTGGCCAAAGAGGACCTAACTCCATCTATAAGAGTCCCAAAGGGATCTTCTTACCAGATGGGTCCCTGAAGTCACCATGCAGCCTAGAAGAAAGAAAAGGAAATGGGGCTATTAGGAAGACAAAAGGCCTGGTTCTGGCTTCCCTCTGTACCTGGGTCTGCCTAACTCATGAGTCCATTAGACAGGGCGAAGGCCTGGGTCCACAGTCAACGCTGACACCCTTGCCCTTCTCATTCTCTTTCCTACTATTCTGCTAAGAGGGATTCTACAGTGCCATCATCTCTAGGACTCTGCCTTGTCAAAGGATGGTCAAAAGCTGCGCTTGATTGGAGATCCAGAGAAGAGGCAACGGGGGCCCCTGAGGTTTCAGGTCATCTTACTTAGGAGCATCAGGGAATGACTGGGTTCTGGGAAATGAAGCTGAGAGTGATAAAGGAAGGGGCATAATGAGCTTCACTGCATGTCCCCTCCCTGATTAGCTTCTGAAGCCCTTCCCAGTCTATCTTTCTAGCCTTATTGGACTTCCCTCTCCTTCTCATACTCTGATCCAGCCAAGCTGGCCTTCTCTGTGTAGCACATACATGAAATCTACCTTGCACCTTCATACCCTTGCACTGTCCTTCCCCCATACCTGGAATGCACTCCCTCTCTTTCACTAATATGCAGCTCAGGCACTCCCTTCTACATGATGCCTTCCTTCATTCTCCCCAAACCTCCAGCTGGTTTTAGCCTCCCTCCTTTTAGAGCTTGCTCCTTTTTTTTAAAACTACTTTAACTCTGCTTCTAGTTAACTCCCTGGATTTTCCCCCCACACCTCAGCTGCCCTGTAACATCCCCGTGGCCCCTTTTCCCACTGGTGAATTCCTCCCAGAATCTTCCTTTTGAGGAAGGGCCCCCAGGCCAGTCATCCTTCATTCTTCTTCCAGTTCTGTTTCTGACTCACTAAACTTAGCTCCCGTGTCCCCAGTGGGTACCGTCCACTACCTGTTCAGCTCCCTTTTATGTGTTAGCTTTGCTCAATAGAACAGAAGCTTTTAGGGAGAAGGGATTGCTTGTATTTAAATCTCTAGCCCTTAATACAGTGCCTGGTACATAGTAAACTGAATAAATGCTTGTTGCTCCTGACTACTGACTTTGGATTTATTCTCTCTCTGTGCATATATGTCTGTGTATATACACATGTGTATGTATACACATGTGTATATTAACATATATACACAAATACATACACAAATATATGCATGCACATATATACATAAACATAAGGGTTGTACACATTTACATACATGCCTATGCGTGTGTATATATACACCTGCATATATACATATGTATGTATGTGTATATGTGTATATATCTATATCTATACATATGTATAATATATTTATGTCTCTCTTGCTAGAATGTAAGCTCCCAGGCATAGAGAGATGGTTTCATTCTTTCGTATTTGTTATTCTGTTACCTATTACAGCATGTGGGACAGAGAAGGCACTTAATGAATACATGTCGATAGACTGAGAGAGTAGATCGTCCTGAGAAAACGGGCTTCAGTGATTCCACAGGACACTGAAGGAGTCAGGAAGTACCTGGGCAGAGAGGGAGCTGGTGAGCGCCAGCTGTACTTAGAGCCCTGGTTTGGAAGAGACCTTGAGGGAGGTGACTTGTGATTTGGGTCCTACTACCCACTTGTCTGAGCAGTGTGAATACCAAGGAAAAGAGAACAGTGATAGAAGGCTGAATATAGATTGGGGTTATCACCCTGTATTATATCCAAACCAATCTTTTTCTGGAGAAGAGGTTGCCTGGGAAAGGATATAGGGCAGGGGTGGCCTTTGAGTCCATGTTTAACAGAACAAATCCTTTTATGAAGAGGATTTGTTCTGTGAAGTTTGGATTCAATCAAAGCGCCACACTTGAGGATCTAGAAGGCCACATGTGTCCTCGAGGCCACAGGCTCCCTCACCCCTGGATAGGTGACTGGGGCAGGGAAATCTGTAGGTTTCTCTATAGATGTAACTTCCAACACACAAAAGAATCAGAAGGGTCTAGTCACCCATTCCCACTGTTACCATCCTAAGGAACCCTCCTGACTTCACAATCCCTCCATCAAAAAAAAAAAGGCTGAAACTCCTTCTAGTGTTTGCAAGTCATTCCTTCAGGATAAACAGACTTCTCTAGTAAACTTCACGTCACAGAATTATTGTGAAAGGGAGCTCGGAGAACATCTGGTCTAATCTGTCCCCAATTAGGAATGCTCCTCTACGACACCCCTGAGAAATAGTTGTGTCTAGGTAGTTCAGTAGATGGAGCTTTGGGCCCTGGAGTCAAGAGGAGGACCTGAGTTCAAATCCAACTTTAGACACTTGCTAGTTGTGTGACCCTGGGCAAGTCACTCAAACCTGATTGCCTCAAAGAAAAAGAAATGGTTATCTGTCTTCTACTTGAAGACTCCTCTGTGACTCCCTAGCTTTTGGCAGCCTGTATCATGTTTGCACAGCTTTAATTCTTGGGAAATCTTCTGATTTCTAACTGAACATTTTTTTGGCAGCTTCCACCTACCACTCCCAGTTCTGCCCTCAAGGGGCACATAGAACATGTTTAGTGTCCCTTCAGCATGACAGCCTTTCATATACTCAAAAACGGATCATGTGTCCATCAGTCTGGAGCTCAAAGAGACCATAGAGACTTCCCCTCATTTGTGACTTGGATCCTAATGCCCACTCAGCCTGTATACTGACCCTATACCCATGTGGAGGGGGAAGGCAGGCAGGGTGGGAAATATCATCTGATTGATACTATTAAAAGACCATTTCTTACTCTGCCCTGCCAGCCTGGCCCAACTGAAGCATTCAATGACCCAACCCACAATCCACAACCTACATCATAAAAGCCACTTCAGTCTCATGTTCTTATCATCACTCACATCCAGGAAGGGAAGAGAAGAGGTCTGCAGACTCCCAACCCAGGGTTCTCTCTGCTTCACCATGCTGTCTCTCACTTTGTACTCCAGGTATCCTGGCCAGGCAGTCCTCCTGGGATTTAAAGCCCTCTGCTCACAAGGACCAGATAGCAGGTGACTGAGGTCTAAGAGGCAGGTGTCTAAGATCTAAGAGCCTGATTAAGTGTATAAAAGCGGGGAATCATGGAGAACATGATTTCAAAATCCAATCCCTATGCTTACCTCCCTTCTAAAAGGACCTGGAGATATAAGAGTATCATAGAATGTCAGAGCTGGAGGGGACCTTAAAGATTATTTAGTCTAACTTTTTCTTTTTAAACATGGGGAAACCAAGGCCCAGAGAGGTGAAATACTCTTTCTAAGACCACACATAGCTTATAAGTGATAATGCCCTGAGCAAATACAAAGCAAGATGATAGATTTTCATACAGACATGTCTCATGTGTAAATGTGTATGTTGGATGTTTTTCCCTAGAGAAGAACAGATCAGGGCGAGGTGGGGTGTGGCATATACCACTGTCTTCAATTATTTGAAGCGTTCCTAGAATTATAGATTTAGAGCTGGAGGGGACATTTGCATGTAACTCTCTCATTCTACAGATGAGGAAACAGCAGCAAACAAAGGTTAAGTGACTTGACACGGGGGTAATGAGTTCCCCATCACAGAATGTATTCAAGCAGAAGTTGGATAACTTCTTAATTAAGATAATTCCTTCTCCAGGGTGGGGGCAATCTACAGGTGTGGGACGTTGCATTCTGTCATATTTTTCCAGTGTACTAATTGGTCTGGTTGATTGTATTTCCTCTTCTTCATGTTTTTCTTTAAAGTTCATTGTTGCTGTCATATGGAATGATTCCCTGGGAGAGGCAAAAGGAGGGCTAAAGTGGGGAAATGTAGGTGATGTAAGAGCAAACATAACAAAACAAAATTTTTTTAAAAGCAAATTTACAGGAGCTTGGTGAAGCAGTAAATAGAGCACCAGCCCTGGAGTCAGGAGGACCTGAGTTCAAATCCAACCTCAGATGCTTACCAAGTGACTTTGGGCAAGTCTCTTTACCCCAATTGCCTCCCCACCACTTAAAAAAAAGAAGATTCCTGCTCTGATATAGGTTGGCCTAATTGTGTTCCAAGTTCCCTTTCATCTTTGAGATCCCATGACATGTGACTGGAACCCAGATCTCTGGATTCTCAACTATAGTATTCTTCTCACATACCATTTAGACTGAGATTTTGCAATCTGGGTAAAATCCAGCTGGAGATTGTTTGAGGCAGGTGGGCAAAGTGGAAAGGATGCTGATTCGGAGTTGAACCAGGAGACCCAGGTTCGAATTGCTGATCTCCTGCCTAATATCTATGTTCAGTTTCCTCTACTATGAAAGGTTTTCTCCTAAGCCCCCTCCATCTAAGTCTATGATCCTATTGAGGTAAGAAGGTGATTCCCCATTCCATTACCCATTTTCCCTCCCCTATTTTTCTGAGACTGAGAGTGAGCTTACACCATCTTATTTTCATCATGGGAAGCTGGTTGTGATCCTGCCATAAACAGAGGAATGGACAGAAGGAATCTAATTCTTTATGTACTTAGGCTCGCTTTGAGGTTAAGTTCATCTGGGAGCCAGACCTAAATGCTCAGCTAGACAGGAGGCCTGGATCAGACATCCCAGTAGTCTGAGATCTGGCAGACCTCCTTACCAACATCTCCCAGGGGATGCCTGAGGGGCCCAGTCTCTGTGGTCATTTAGCTGACATTAGGGTTTTCCCAAACCCCTAACTACAGTCTCATTAGGCCAGCCCAAGTCCTTAATAATCTGTCTGGGTTGGCCCAAGCTGGAGATGGTTGGGGCTGGGGGTTGGGGAAGAACCTCATTGTAGGGCTTGAGAAAACTGAGGAAAAGAGGAGCTAAGAAGAGAGGTTATTTTTTCTAGAGATCATAATGAATAAACATCACTTATGCTTTCCCCTCTGTTAATTTCATTAGAGCCTCACCCTAGGGCTCGGGAAGCCCTCAGCATAGTCACCATCACCACCTCACCACCTCAGAGAAGGGAAGACACTTGCCCAGAGTCACACAGTGAGTTGGTGGCTGAGCCAAGCATTAGAACCCAGGCCTCCTGAGAGGAAAACTGGTGACTAGTAAATAGAACCAGAAGGAAGTAGATAAATATTAGACTTGGAACAACAGAGATCTGGACTTAAGTCTCCATGAATTTGCTAGCTGAATTTAGGCAAGTCACTGCCCTTGTCTAGGCCTTAGTTTGTTCATAAGTGACAATGACTACGGTGATTTTGCCCCCAAGACCATAAATGTACTGAGGCCAAAACTTCCAAGGACCAGTCAAAGGAAATCCCAGGGGGACCCTGGGGTGGGGACAAGAAAACACCTGTCCCCAGGTGAGGAAGAAAAAGAATCAGTTAGTACACCATCAGCCCTTTGTCCATCTACACATCGGTACTCACCCAGTGCCAGGAAGAGGAGAAAGACGTTCAGGTCACAGAAGAGAGAGCCCATTGCTTGCCAGGAGGTCATCTCAGGGAGAGAACAGTGCCCACCTTGTCTATGGTGAGAGAATAAGGAGACTTGGTGAGATCTGATCTCTGGGAACTGAAGGGATCTGATCTACAGGGAGTAGGGGGACTTGGTGAGACAGAGACCAGATTCCAGCTGTGATCTGGAAAGAATAATGGGGGAATTCTGTGGAGCTGAGGCTAGATCCCACCTTCATCCTGGAAAAAAATAGGGAGGATCCTGTGAGGCATGGGCAGAATCTCACCCTTGCACTGGGAGATAGTGACTCAGTACTGAGGAAAAGGCAGCCAACAAGGAGGCGTCTAGACCTGTAACAGCCACCAGCTAACCTCCTTCTCATTCTCCCCCTTTCTACCCACAAGAAACCAGGGAGAGACAGCACAGGCTCCTCATCCCACACAATCCTGGCTCCTTATCTTACAAAGTTTTCTCTACATCTTCCCCAAAACACTATAGTTGCACCCAATAACAGTCACATGTGTGTGATAGCTAATCTATTAACCAAGTCTTCTTTCCTGAGCCTCTCTGAGTGTGCTCAGCTACTCTGGGAAAGGGGCAGACAGAAGAAAGGTTGGGACTCGCTTCAGGGGACCTTCCAATAGGGCTGTGGGAGACTTTTCTATCTATGTATGTCTTTCTTTCTCTATCTTCTCTCTCTCTCTCTCTCTCTCTCTCTCTCTCTCTCTCTCTCTCTCTCTCTCTCTCTCTCTCTCTCTCTCTCTCTCTCTCCTCTGTCTATTTATTTCTGTGTCACACACCCGCACACACACATTCATACACACCACAGGACACCACAGACCAGCATAGCTACTTATCACCCTCTTAAGAAGGAAGGCTCCCTATGTCTACCCCTACCCAATACTGTTTTCTCCCCCTTTCTCCATCAGTGAGTGGTGGCTGACCACCTACCCCTCTTCCCGATAGTTTACTCACAATGAGGAGACTCCCAAGCCAAGTGCTGGGAATGTCTGTGATACTGGCATGAGGGAAAATAATAAGGGATGGGGGGCGGTGGGAGAGACAGAAAAGACAGAGGTTGTCAGATTAGGATTCTTGGATCAAGGAAAATTCCGGGCACTGCAGGAGGAGAAAGAAAGGGTATGGGGTTGAGGACAGTGTTAGAGAAAGGAGCAAGACCAGGGCAGAAGAGAAGACAGGGATGGGAAGGACAAGAGGTCAGTCTACCCGAGTACCTGAGTTGTTCCCTCCTGGAGCTATGGTGGCCTTACACCTGCTTTTTCAGTTCTTAGCCAGAGGGTGTGGCTGCCTCTCCTTTGCCAGAGGCAGGAAGCTTTAGTCCTGCCTTGTACCCTGACTAGGAAGGGGGAGTATGGGCTAGAGGGTGGAGAATGGGGCAGGGTGGGACTGGATTGACTG
The DNA here is from genome assembly GCA_023548195.1 of Bettongia penicillata ogilbyi. Lineage (NCBI taxonomy): Eukaryota > Metazoa > Chordata > Mammalia > Diprotodontia > Potoroidae > Bettongia > Bettongia penicillata. The sequence continues at coordinate 5,776,818 of JAJHZJ010000321.1, read as the reverse complement.
AAGAAGAACTTGGAGAGAACATCCAATAGAGAGAGACTTACCTTCCTGGGCTCCTCTCAGTCATAATCCTTCCATCCTTCAGGCATTGGGGCATGCAATGAAAGAGTCACTAAGATAGGACTGCCTCTCTGATTTTATTCTGTCCTGTTACCCTGTGATGTCATTTTTCCTCTTCAAAAATGAAGGACTGAGGGGCAGTGGATAGAGTATTGGTTGGAATCAGGAGGACCTGAGTTCAAATGTGACCTCAGACACTTACTAGCAATGTGACCCTGGGAAAGTCACTTAACCCCAATTGCCTCAAAATAAAAAAAAAAGAAAAAAGAAATAAAGGCCAACAGCAAGATTCAATTCAGATTCTCCTTAGTTCTGGAAGGACCTGCTGCTCCTCTGAAGTCCTACAGTTCTACCTGACTCTCTCTTTTGACAACCTCACTGTAATAATAGCAGCACCTGCCTTACGAAAGCTATTCTAAGGGTCAAGTCAAATAAGCATTTATTAAGCACCTACTATGTGCCAAGTACCATCCTAAGCCCTGGATCACATGAGATGATGCCCATAAAGCACTATGTCTACTTAAAAGTCTGTATAAACATCTGCTATCATTATGATGATGACGTCCTAAGCCAGGGGATCTTTAATGTTTTTGTGTCCTGGGCCCCTTGGGCAGTCTGATGAAGCCTTTTTACCCCTTCTTAGAATCATGCTTTTAAATGCATAAAATACATGGGATTACAGAGGATACCAATGACATTGAAACACAATTTTCCCTTATGAAAAAAGAAAAGTTCACAGACTGAGGTTTAGAACATTGGTTCTAAAGACTCTCCAGCTCTATCATTCTATCACCTCATGTCCCCTGGGATTTTCTGTATATAATGTATGTACCTAGTTATGTAAAGGTCATCTCCCCTAGTAGAATGTACACTCCTTGAAGGGCAGCTTTTTGCCTTTATTTATCATTGCTTAGCATAGTGCCCAGCATATAGTAAGTGCTTAATAAATGCTTGTTGGCTCATTAACTTTTCCATCATGCTGCCTCTTCTTCTTCTTCCTCCTCCTCCTCCTCCTCATCTTTATCATCATCACTGAAGCTTGTAAAGTTCTGCCCCATCCATGATCTTCTTTGACAAACCCTTGCCCTTTCTTCCTCTCAGAATTGTCCTGAAGAACTAATGAAATCATGGATGCAAAAGTCCTTTGTAAACTAAAATGCTATCTACCCCAAATGGCCAGCTTTTACTCTGAAGAGGTGCAGCAGGGCATCAACTGAGGCTTTCATTGCCTTATTCTGTTGGTTCATGATCAAAGGATCACATGGGAAATTGGCCCACCCTCCAGCCTGGGAAGTGCCTCACCATCCTGGGAGAGCTAGCTAGCCTATGGGAAGATTTATACTTACTACATTCTCTACTCTGCATTTGATTATGAGGTTTTTATGTCCTAATAAATACTTGGTCAATTTTTATGTAGGTGCCATGTACCACTCAGAAAAAGGTATGTTCCTTTTTATCTCCACTCAATTTTCTCCAGAGGTCTATCATATCTAATTTTTCTAAAATTCTATTCACCTCCTTAACTTTTCTCTTGTTTATTTTGTGTTTAGATTTATCTAGTTCTGAGAGGGAAAAGTTGTGTTTCCCCACTAGTATAGTTTTACTATTTCCTCCTGTAACTCATTTAGCTTCTCCTCTAAGAATGTGATGCATATATGTTTAGTTTTGACATTACTTCATTGTCTATTTATTTAGCAAATTTTTCTTTTAGTAAAATAAAATTTCCCTGCTTATCTCTTTTAATTAGATAAACTTTTGATTTTGCTTTGTCTGAGATCATGATTACTACCCCTACTTTTTTTTTTACTTTAGCTGAAGCATAATAGATTCTGCTCCAGTCCCTAAGTTTTACTCTATGTGTCTCTATCTGCTTCAAGTGTGTTTCTTGTAAATAGCATTCTGTAGAATTCTGATTTTTAGTCCACTCTGCTATCCACCTCCATTTTATGAGTGAATTCATGCCATTCACATTCACAGTTATGATTACTAATTGTGTGTTTTCCTCCATTCTATTTTCCTCCTGTTTATCCTCTCTTTCTTTCCTTTGACCCCGTCCCTCCTTAGTAGTGTTTTGCTACTGACCACCATGTCTCCCCATATACCATCCTTTCTATCAGCACCCCCTCCTTTTATCTGTCTCCCCTTCTACTTTTCTGTAGGGTAAGATGAATTTCTATACCCAACTGAGTGTATATATTATTCCCTCTTTGAGTCATTTCTGATGAGGCTAAAGTAAAGAGTCCTGCCACCCCTGCCATCTTCCCTTCCACTGTAAAAGCTCTTTTGCACCACTTTTATGGGAGCTAATTTGCTACACTCTACCTCTTCCTTCCCCCTGCTCCCAATGTATTCCTCTTTCTCACTCCTCAATTTTATTTTTTTGGATATAATCCCATCATACACATGTGCCCTCTATGTATACTCCTTCTAGCAGACCTAATAATGATAAAGTATCATCTTCCCCTGTAGGAATGTAAACAGAGAGTGAGAAAGAACTTAAGAGAGCTCTTTTGCTAAAATGAGTTCTAATCACATCTTTTGCCTTTGTATGCTTTGTACTTATCCAAGTGCCTTGCATATAGTAGGTGCTTAATAAATGTGTGTCTAACTCTTTAAAAATTTTTAATTTTTCTTTCTTTTTGTTACATTTTAAGTTCTGAATTGTCTCTGTCCTCTCTCCCTGCCCACCCTGCACTAGAGAAGGCCACGATTTGATACAGATTTATAAATATATGTAAAACTATACTATGCATCCTTCTATTTGCCAGTTCTTTCTCTGGAGGTGGATAATATCTTCCTTTATAATGGATCTGAGTATGTATGGTACTCAGAATAGCTTGGCTGTTCATGCTTATTCTTTGAAAAATACTGCTGTTACTGTATACAATGTTCTCTTGGTTCTACTTCACTTTTGATTATTTCATGCAAATCTTTTCATGTTTTTCTAAAATCAATCAGTTCATCACTTCTTACGGCAAGTAGTATTCTGTCACAATCAGATCACACATTGAATTCATCTACTCCCTAATTGACAGGCATCCTCTCAATTTCTAGTTCTTTGCCACCACAAAGAGAGGTGCTATAAATATTTTAGAACATGGAGGTTCTTTTCCTTTCCCTACTCACCCTGGGAAACAGACCTAATAGCAGTATTACTGGGTCAAAAAATAGACTGACTTCTAATTAATGACCATGTGTGAATAATCCAAAGTGACATAATTTGCTCCTACTCCAAATATTTTTTGAAGATCATCCCAAATAACAGATGATTTAAAAAAAATAGTAAATGAATGGCTTCCCCTAGTCACAGCAGGGTGATAGTGAAGGAAAGAAAGAGGACAGAGATGAAGTGGAGAGAAGCCAGCCTGGGCTTAGCCTGAGTCATGGACGGATGCTCTACTGAGTAGATCACCTCCAGGAGGCTAAGCTGGAGGTGAGAATGCTGCTGGCATGACCCTGGGCAAGTTACTTTACTTCTCAGTGTCCTATACCACTCTCAAAGACAATAAGTTGTAGAATGGCTATACATCTACATGGGGAAAGGGAATGTCTTCACTGGGAGAGTTCTCTTAAAGTTCTCCCTAACAATGAAATGCAGACTTGAACCAGAACTGATAATGATGATTGATGACCATAATTAGACACAGCAACAGTAACAATGACAATAAATGGATAGATGCGGTCCCACTTTCCCATTTCCAGAGCAGGCATGCCTTTCCTGCTCCTCCTTCCCACTAATCTTCTATCTGTGGGTAAGCAATGTTTTCTTGGGCACGAGTCCAGCCTGCTTTATTCCAGGGAATTCTCCTTTCTACACTACTCTAAGTAGAGGGTTAGACACAGTGGGTAGGGGAAGGGGAAGGGTGTAAAAGCAAATACCCCAACACACACAGGAGGGCCTACTATTACAGGTTCTTTGATATGCTTCTCTAAAAGGAAAGACAACTTTTGAAGGGTCAACAATCACTTTAATCAAGCATATGTATCATTCACTTAGCTGGGGGGGAGGAAGTCAACACCTTGAACTTCAGAGAAAATGCAGAGAAATCAAAATCAACAGACATGGCTTTCAACTGGCTGACATAAGAAATACATCATAGATCAACAGACAGATGCAACTGTCTGACCATACATACCTAGTTACCAGAGATAGAAGCACCAACATCTGGATTTTCAAAGCTGGGGGGCTGCTTGGTGGCTACCTAGAGTCTCATCTGGCACACAAACCTTCTTCCAAAAATAAACCCTAAAGTAAAACCTCCTCTTAGAGTATTTATACATTTTTTAGAGCCGGAGGGCATCACAACACTTGAGAACCAGTGTCTCATTAACAAAAGGTGTGAGTCTTCCACAAATCTTTCCTAATCACACTCCATTTAATGGGCAGGCCCATTAATGGGTGGGGAAGATCTTTAATCGCATTAAAATAATTAATAATACAAATACATATACTGTTTCTAGTTAAAGTCTCTTGATTAATTCAATCAAAGACAAGATTCAATTGGAGGCACTAAACTACTTTGTTATTAAAACAAAAACAGTAAAAGATCCTACTTTGCTTGCCCTGACAAAGGAGCATTCAGGCATCATGGGTTCGCTTGGAGGGAAGTAAAAAAAGGCAAAATCCATTTAACAGGAACCATCATGTTCTCTAAACAAAGGTCTTCTTCTGTCTCACTTCTCACTATCAGGTTCCTTTTACTGAAAGACTGGCTGTTTAGGAGAAACCTAGGCTCCCTTAGGGATCACCCAACACTACTCCAGGCCCCAGCCAGTAACAGGTGTGCTGACCCCACCCACCAGGTGGCATCCCTGAATCTTCTTTGGGTCTCTCCCCATGAGAATCAAAAGTTAGGTCTGTGACTCACACCTGTGACTCAGAAGAGGAGGGGGAGAAGTTCAATAGTCCTTAGTCATCCAAGAAGGCTAGCCCTGAGCCCCATGGCCAGAGCTGGTCCTTGATACTGGTAGAATTCTTAGCTATTTATTTGGCTTACACACTGTGTTGTAAGAGGGCACTTCTACCTCCAAATGTCTTTCTCAAGTGCCTAAAATCCCATCTTTAAAACTTATGTTATGCTGTATTCTGTACCCTCCACTTTGTTTTGTACTCTGTGTCCTCCATTCTGTGCATATTCCTGCCATTTCATCCTTCTCCTTCTTCACGGAAGAAGAAAGCCCGCCAAAGAAGCCTCAAGCCTGCCAAAGAAAGCCCGCCAAAGAAAGCCCGCCAAAAAGGAAGGCCATCCCCACCCTGTTCTGAACCATATATAGCCTTAAGTTAAGGATTAACCAATTGCTGACTTGGCTTCTGTAACTTCCCACCTGCAAAAACCCTGACCTTTATAAACCCTGGCCCTACCCCTGATCGGGGCTGCTCGACTTGGGTTTTCACCCCAGGCAGTCGCGCTAATAAAATCCACTTCCAAATTATATGCTGGTTCTCGCTGGCTAATTCTCGGCACATCATTTAAGTCGTTAAGGTTAGAGCATTGAAGGCCCTTGTTAATATTTACTGAGCCCTAATGTCTCAGTCTCTGTAGTAGAGACAGAAAGGAACAAGATTCAGTCCTTCTCCTTGAGAGACTTATAAAGTAGGTGACCTGAAAAGGAGATGCATTAGAGAACAGAATAGACCTCTCTCCATGGACACTCAACTAGTAAGTGTTGGAGCATGGAGTGCCCTAAGCAACTCACTAAGATTGTAAGTTGCAGATGAGATACCAACTTGCAAACTTGTAAGGGAATTTCCTCAAGTGGGAGTTCCCTATATTAATGAAATTATAACTCTTAGCCCATCTCTCTTATCCCACAGCTGCCCCTCTGGAACCTCTCTAACCCTCATCCCACTCATCTTAGAGGATCCAACAATGCTTAGTGACTTTAGCCTCCTAGCTCTGTCATTCCCTTGCCCTCATCTGCCAGATGGATTTATAGGGGTTCTAGACACTAAGCAAAAATGAAGAAAGGAGCCAAGATGGCAGAGTAGAAAGACTCACGTATGCTAGCTCCGACTCCACAGCCCATGAATGTCCTGTAAGAAGAACTTCCCACAAATTCTGGATCACTGCAAGGCACACAGAAACACAGTGGAAAAGATCTCCATTCCAGAGAGCCCTGGAGAGCTGTCCCCAGGGGTCCGTCACGCCCCGGAAAGCAGAGCCCACCCTAGTGCTGCCCTGGCTGCGGCCCCAGTGGAGCAGATCTGAGCAGGCTTCAGGGACGGAATCTCCAGCGGCCGGGAAGGTCCCTCCGCCCACAGACGCTACAGGTTAGTGAGAGAGACGTCTAGGCTGGCCGAGAGGGGAACGGGGTGTCTTCGTGACTCAGGCCCCCTCAGGAGGCAGTGGCGGAGGGAGTGGCAGAGGCAGCAGCAGAAGCAGCAGTGGTGGCCCGGGACTCCCAGAGCAGCAGGCAGAAGTTCAGGTCTCTGCATAAACCCCCTGAGGGAGCTGAGCCAGGGAGGCAGCCCTGCCCCCACCTGAGTACCAGAACTTAAGTTCACATTAAATAGCAGCCGCTCCCGCCCCTGAAAGCCCTGAGGCTGGGAAGCAGCATTTGAATCTCAGACCCCAAGCACTAGCTGGGCAGATCTAGGCAGGGGTGGAGAGGAATCTCAGAAGTCAGGTAACTGGCTGGGAAAATGCCCAGAAAAAGGAAGCAGAATAAGACCATATAGAGCTACTTTATTGGGGAAGAGATGTTCCTTCCCCACTTCATTTCTGATGACGAAGTACAATGCCTGCCATCAGAGAAAGATGTGGTGGTTGGGGCCTCTGTATCCCAGACATCCTAGGGGGATGTCAGGTGGGCTCAGGCCTTGGAAGAGCTCAAAAAGGATTTTGAAAAGCAAGTTAGACAGGTGGAGGAAAAACTGGGAAGAGAAATGAGAGAGATGCAAGGAAAGCATGAAAAACAGGTCAATACCTTGGTAAAGGAGACCCCAAAAAATGCTGAAGAAAATAACACCTTGAAAAATAGGCTCACTCAATTCGCAAAAGAGGTTCAAAAAGCCAATGAGGAGAAGAATGCTTTCAAAAGCAAAATTAACCAAATGGAAAAAGAGGCTCAAAAGCTCACTGAAGAAAATAGTTCTCTCAAGATTAGAATGGAACAGATGGAGGCTAATGACTTTCTGAGAAACCAAGAAATCATAAAACAAAACTAAAAGAATGAAAAAATGGAAGAGAATGTGAAATATCTCATTGGAAAAACAACTGACCTGGAAAATAGATCCAAGAGAGACAATTTAAAAATTATGGGACTACCTGAAAACCATGATCAAAAAAAAGAGCGTAGACATCATCTTTCATGAAATTGTCAAGGAAAACTGCCCTGAGGTTCTAGAACCAGAGGGCAAAATAAGTATTCAAGGAATCCACTAACCACTGCCTGAAAGAGATCCAAAAAGAGAAACTCCTAGGAACATTGTGGCCAAATTCCAGAGTTCCCAGGTCAAGGAGAAAATATTGCAAGCCACTAGAAAGAAACAATTCCAGTATTGTGGAAATAATATCAGGATAACACAAGATCTAGCAGCTTCTACATTAAGGGATCAAAGGGCGTGGAATAGGATATTCCAGAAGTCAAAGGAACTAGGACTCAAACCAAGAATCACCTACCCAGAAAAACTGAGTATATTACTTCAGGGGAAAATATGGTCTTTCAATGAAACAGAGGACTTTCAAGCATTCTTGATGAAAAGACCAGAGCTGAAAAGAAAATTTGACTTTCAAACACAACAATGAGAAGAAGCATGAAATAGTAAACAGCAAAGGGAAGTCATAAGGGACTTACCAAAGGTGAACTGTTTACATTCCTACATGGAAAGATAATATTTGTAACTCTTAAAACTTTTCAGTATCTGGGTAGTTGGTGGGACCACATACAGATGTACACACACACATGCACACACACACATGTACACGTGTGCACATGCACACACATACACACAAGCATGCACACACAGAGACAGAGAGCACAGAATGAATTGAATAGGATGGGACCATATCTTAAAAGAAATTAAGGTAAATGGTGAGAGAGAAATGTAGTGGGAGGAGAGAGGGTGAAATGGAATGGGGTTAATTATATCTCATTCAAGAGGCAAGCAGGAAACTTTTTAGTGGAGGGAAAAAGAGGAGAGCTGAGAAAAAAACATGAAGTTTACCCTCATCACATTCGACTAAAGGAAGGAGTAAAATGCACATTCATTTTGGTATGAAAACTTATCTTACAGTACAGAAAAATGGGGAAGAAGGAGATAAGCAGGGAGGGAGGGATGATGGAAGGGAGGGCAATGGGAGGAGGGAGCAATTTGAAGTCAACACTTGGGGAGGGACAGGATCAAAAGACAGAATACAAACAATGGGGGGCAGAATAGGATGGAGGGATATACAGTTAGTCTTACACAACACAACTGTTATCGAAGTCATTTGCAAAACTACACAGATATGGCCTATATTGAATTGCCTGCCTTCCCAAAGGGAATGGGTGGGGAGGGAGGGATGGGGAGAATTTGGAACTCAAAGTTTTAGGAACAACTGTTTAGTATTGTTCTTGCTACTAGGAAATAAGAAATACAGTTAATGGGGAATAGAAAGTCATCTGACCCTACAGGACAAAAGAGAAGATGGGGACAAGAGAAGGGAGGGATGATAGAAGAGAGGGCAGATTGGTGATAGGGAAAATTAGAATGCTTGGTGTATTGTGGTGGGGGGAGGGGAGAAATGGGGAGAAAATTTGGAACCCAAAATTTTGTGAAAATGAATGTAAAAAGTTAAATAAATAAATATATTTAAAAAGAAAATGAAGAAAGGACAATCCTTGAGCAGCAGAGAGATCTCAGGTTTGGCCAAGGAGCCCTGCCTACCTTCAGGATGCCATCTGAGGGTGATGCTGAGAGACAACAACAATAACTGATTTTTACAAATTTTACTAAGCCTCAAAACAAAACTTTGTTCATGTAATCGTATAACCCTGAGCCCCACTCCTACACAACATTTCTTTTAGCAGACAATGCAAAAGTCATAGATTCAAGAGGAAAAGCATTTAATTAAGACAAAATAACATGAATAACTAAAGGAAATAAAATAGTTGAGTCATTCTCTGTTCCCTACACAAATGAGTGCCATCTCCTACACCTCCTCAGGTGGCAGATACAATAGAAATCTCCTGGGGAAAACTTAGAAAGCAGTGGAGAGACCATGCTTTGGACACAGAAAAATGAGTTGATGTTCTAAGTAATGTTATTCTCCTTTTTACAGAGAAGGAAAATATGAGTAATTTTCCCAGGATCACACAGCTAATTGGTATCAAGGAAGTCCTGGTATATATTTCTGAGAAGTTGGGAAGCAGGGATTTGCCCTGGAGCAAGGCTTCCGGAGAACCCAAGATCGATCAGGGCTAGAAAGGCAACCTTTGGACTGTGCTTGGAGTAGGGAATGGAGAAGGGGTCATGATGGCATCTTGATGCATGACTCTGGAGTCAAGCTGAGAGGTTTTAGAAGATTTTGCTCTATTCAGAGAGCCTGTGCATCCATCAAAAATGCAATAAAGGGAGATAGAGTAGCAACTAACGATTTTCTTAACTCATTTTTCTGTGTCCAAAGAATGGTCTCTCCACTGCTTTCTAAGTTTTCCCCAGGAGATTGTATCTGCCTATTGTATCTGCCACCTGAGGAGGTGTAGGAGATGGCACTCATTTGTGTATGGAACAGAGAATGACTCAACTATTTTATTTCCTTTAGTTATTCATTTTATTTTGTCTTAATTAAATGCTTTTCCTCTTGAATCTATGACTTTTGCATTATCTGCTAATAGAATGTTGTATAGGAGTGGGGCTCAGGTCATGATTTACATAATGGATTGTTCAGAACAGCCATACTAAATTTGAGAAAAGCAGCATGGAGATCCAGAAGCAAGGTTCTCGAAGGTGAGAGGAACTCTGTGTCATGTAAATTAGCAAACCCTCTTATAATGCCCAGGATGAGGAGAGGGTATATATAGCGGGATAGCCACTTGTTAGACTGAGGAAGTAGAGTAGGGTCCAAGAACCCCAGAGTACATCAAATTCAGGGCAATCCTGGGGCTTTATGAAGAATGTAGTCACTGCTTCCTTCTTGGCTATCTCCAAACCATACTTCGGCAGTCTGGCCTCCTCCTCCTCTTGTTCCTTCCATTCCTTCTCTTCCTCCCTCCAGACTTCAGACTCCTAATCCTGAGAACTTGGACCCTGATGGGTGAGCTTTCATCTTTTTGTCTCAAGTTCATGACCTCTGTTCTTCAAATCTAGCTTCATCACCCCTTAATAGAATGTAAGATCCCTGGGGACAGAAATTGTCTTGCTTTTTTATTTTTGTATCCTAAGACTTACCACAGCTCTTAAGAACTGTTCTTTTCATTCATTAATTCATTATTTCATTCATTCATTTGCTCCTTCATTCATAAAAATCTCATTACGTCCTATGGGCCTTTTCCTGTAAGGACACTATGGAGTTAGAATCAGAAGACCTGGATTTTTAGACCTAGAATCATAGATTTAGTTATTGATATGGTCAATTATGCTGTTTTCCTAATATTGAACTAACACTGCATTTTCTTATATAAATACCACTTGGTCGTAGTGTATGATTTTTGTGACATATTACTGTGATCTCTTTGTTAGTACTTTATTTAAATTTATTTAAAATTTTTGCCTCAATATTCATTAGAGAAATTGGTCTCTAGTCTTCTTTCTCTCTTTCCCTCTTCCTGGTTTAGGTATCAGTACCAGATTTGCACTGAAAAAGGAATTTGGCAAGACTCCTTCTTTGCCTATTTTTCCAAATATTTTATAGAGTATTGGGATTAATTATTCTTTAACTATCTGATGGAATCTGCTTATAAATCCACCTGGCCCTGGGGATTTTTTCTTTCTTCTTTTTAATTAATTTGTTTGTTTTCAGTTTTCTACAATCACTTCCATATATCTTAGATTTTTCCCCCTCCCTCCCCCAAATTCCCCCCTCCCTCCACCTCCCCAAGATAGCATTCAATCTTATATAGGTTCTACATATACATCTTATTAAATACATTTTCACCTTAGTCATGTTGCATAGAAGAATTAAAATGAATGGGCGAAACCATGAAAACAAAACAAAACACAAGAGAAAATGGTCTGCTTCATTCTGTGATCCAATTCTATAGTTCTTTCTCTGGATGTGGAAGGTATTTTGCCTCAAGAGTCCATTGGGAATTTTTTAGGTCCTTGCATTGCTGTGAAGGGCTAAGTTTACCAGAAAAATTCCTCACACACTGTGGTTGTTGCTGTGTAAAGTGTTCTCCTGGTTCTGCTCCTTTCACTCAGCATCAGTTCTGGGGATTTTTTCTTAGGGAGTTCATTGATGGCTTGTTCAATTTCTTTTTCTAATGTTGAGTTTATTTAAGTATTCTATTTTCTCATCTGTTAATATAGACAATTTAAATTTTTTTAAATATTCATCCATTTTGTTTAGATTGTCAGATTTACTGCTATATAATTGGGCAAAATAACTCCTCATAATTGTTTTAATAGGATTTGATTTGGAACTATAAGAGTCTTTGGAGGTCATCAGGCCAATTCCTTCATACTACGAATGAGGAAAGCTACCCCCAGATTCCCCACTGCAGCTCTCTGGAATCCTGAATGGGCACTTTAAAGAGACTGGTTTGCCAAGTGAATATCCTCCTTGACTAAATACACCAAGGACTCAGACAAAAGATGGAATGTCTGGGAACCCTTGGGGACATTGTTATCTGAGCCCAGAGCTTGCCTCTTGTAAGTCAGTCTCACCCTTAAACAGGGGGACTAGTTCATCATATCATCCTTATTTCCTACCTTTTCCTGCTGTATCTCTCTGTCCCCACCATGGACAGACCATCAAAGCAGAAAGACCACAAAGCAGACTTTGACAAACTGCCAGAATAGTATTTCCTCCTACCCAGAGCCTTTTGGCCCATCCTCAATGCCAGGTCATAGAGCAGAGAGTCCAGCAATTCATGCCCTAGATGGTTTGTTCTCCCAGGAAATAGTAATACTTGGAATTTAGAGAGCACCTTGTGGTTTACAAAGCACTTTTGTGCATCTACTCATGTGACTGTTGCAACAATCCTTTGAGAGAAATGGTACAGGTATTATTGTTGTGATTTTATAGATGAGGGAACTGAGGCAAAGAAAGCCTAAATGATTTGTCCAAGGTCACCCCCAGCCAATAAGTAGCAGAGCTAGGATTTGAACTACATGATAAAGCCAAGCCCAACTTGGTCATTGTTTGGGCCCTACTTGGCTTAGTGTGAATATAAGTAGCAATTGTTTCTGTTTGGACCAAAAACGCTGAGGGTCTTTCCCTCCTAAATGATTTTTTTTTTTTTTTTGGACTAGACAAAGAGGCCATTCTCTGCCTCATTTCTTACCTAGCCTTAATCACTGAATGGGAGTTACCTCCGACAAACTGAGACCTGGGAAAGATCTTAGCTTAAAAAGGCCAAGGTCTCCACTGCATCTGGTGGCATCTCCAGTCATCCTGATCTAAATGTCACCACTGGACCCACCTGGTTCTGGAGGAGACAGTGAGGGTGGTGACTTTATGCAGCCCTCTCTCACTTAAATCCAATTCACTTGCATGTTATGGCATCACCTCCCTGATGTCATGGTCCTCTTAGAGAATGAAAGACAAACAACAATGTATATCATTTAACTTCTCTGGAACTCCACTTAACCTCTGTCTGCCTCAGTTCTCTCAACTGCAAAATGGAGATGATAATAGGACCTGTCTCCCAGTGTTGTCAAGAGGATCAGATGAGATAGTATTTGTAAAGTGTTTCTCACAATACCTGGCACATAGTAGGCGCTTAATAAATGCTTCCTTCTAACCCTTTTTTCCTTACTTTATTTCCTCATCCATTAAAGGGGCACAAAAATGGCTACACTTCTCTTGGACTCATGGACAATGTCACTGTAGTCTCCCTTATCTACTTCCCTCTTCTTTATCTAGTTCAGAAGTCTCCATTTCACTCTTGACTTAATTAACAACCCCTTGTTACTGTTTTCTCCTTGAGATGTAATCCCCCAGTACCACAGGCACCCAGACTCCTGGGAAAGGGAGTCCTGACCATACAGTTATTGGAAAGTCTGAACTTGATCCCCTGTCACATCACAGATAATAACACTGAGGCCCAAAAAGGTGGTGACTTGCCCAAAGTGGCACTTATAGTAAAAAGGAGAGAAGGGATATGGACCTAGCTTTTCTGATTCCAAATCAAGTGTGCTTTGGACTACACCATGCTTGGGAAAGGACCCACTTGAAAATATTTTGCATGCCTGTGGCCCCAGAGCTCCTACCTGGGCCTGGCTTTGTAAAGGGGAGAGTGGAGGCATGCCTTCAGCTTTAGGAGTCCCCAATTTCTCCTGTTTCCCCACTGCCTTCAGGAAGACCTAGTCTTGTCGGAAAGACATTGAGTTTCTGCTGATTCCAACCCTGCCACCCCACCCAGTCCAACCAGCCAGGGTTGGTAAGAAGAATTGATGCTGAGAACCTGAGAACCTCATGAACCTTATTCTTCTGACTCAGGCTTGCCTGGAAAGCTCCCTAATATATTAGAAAGAGTATTAAGTTTAGAATTAGAAAATGTGGACCCAAAACTTAGTTCTGCTACCTGTGAGGACCTCAAGCAAAACTCCAGTTTCCCCATTCACAAACATTAGGGTTTGAATGAACTGATCTCTAAGGTTCTTTCCAGTCCCAAACCTATGACCCTACGATCCTCATAGTAGACATAGCATTAAATGCATTTGGAGGGAATATAAACTCAAAGTTCCTTTTACCTATACTAACATCCTCATTGATACAAACATGGGGAGGAAGGGGAGCAGGTATAGTTTGGAAAATTTGAGAGCACATACACACACGTGAATTCGTAGGTGAAGGGAAGCAATCAGGGGTATGCTAGTAAATGTTTAACAACCAGATCTCTTAAAAGAAAATGATTGCAGAATACAATTATAAGTTTAATATATATTATTAACATTTTCTCCATCTTAAATCTAGACGAGCAACCAAATAATAAATCAAGCCCTGATTTATGTTTGCAGATTTCTGGAGTAAAAATGCTTACACTGAAAATTCAATTATTGGTTCTTAGAGCTGGCCCCAACACTCCACTGCAGACAGGACTGTCTATCTATCTAATGATCTATCTATTGATCTATCTATGAATGATAGATTTATACACATATGTATGTATATGTATGCATGCATATATGTATACACATATATATGTTAACATTTATATAGCACCTATTATGTTCCAGGCACTGTGCTAATTACTTTACAATATTATCTCATTTGATCCATACACAATAACCCTAGGAGGTAGATGCTAATATTATCCATATTTTATAGTTGAGGGAACTGAGGTAAACAGGGGCTAAGGCACTGAGCCAAGGTCACATAGCTGTCAAATGCTTGAGGCAAGATTTGAACTCAGGTCTTTCTGACTTTAGGGGCCCCAGTGTTCTATCCAGTGAACCACCACTATCCAATGAAACCAGCTGTTTTTTAAGTATATATGCATGTGTGTATATGTATGTATATAAGTGCATGTACATATATACATATATTCTATACACTCATATACATACAAGTATAATCAGGCATCCGACTGGAGGCTCCCACAGTTACGGATGGACCTGAAGAAACCCATATATATGTAGGCATACACATGAAGATATGTACCCAGGCCCAGGAAGATATGCACATACACATGAGGACTTATGCCTATACATACATAGAGTCTCATGGGGACATGGATATCCATGAGTAAAAATGAACACGCATACACCCCTAAGGGGCACTCTTCCCCTCAATACATGTGTGAGCACCTGGGCTAGGTCTAGGACTGGGAAACTTCCCCAAATTCACCTGTGCCTCTCTTCTCCAACCTGTGTGAACCTGGCTTAGTCATTTCCCCTCTGTAGGCCTCAGTTTCCCAATCTGTAAGATGAGAGGATTGGACTAGCCTTGTCCAGTTTCATCTTCTCTCTCTTTCTTCCTGCCCCACTACCCCTCTGCTCTCTCTCTCTCTGGCAAGTACAGGATCTGTACTAGGGATTCTCCAACACCTGCCCCTGTGGGAGAGGAGAGGGGAGGGGAGGGACAGGGAGGAGAGGAGACAGACAGACTTTGGGGGAATTCTTTCTGGGTGGTTTATCCTTTTATTCTCCTTGCCCTGGACTCTCAGGGCAATGAGAACAGTCGGGGGGGGGGGGGGTGACAGTATAACTACAGATGGTGCCACTAGAAGCCTCCATTTATCACCAACTTGTTAGAAGCCAAAGGTTCTGTCACCACATTCTCTCCAAATGCTCCAGAAAAAAATGTATAGATAATACCTGCTTCCTCCCTGAAGCCCTGTCCTAATGACACTCCTGCAATGATTATTAAGGAGTCTTCAGAAGTCAAGGAGAGGTGCATAGGAGGAAAGGAAGGATCCTTGGATGGTGGCAGATGGCACGGCTGGAATGGACAAGGGGCCAAGGGCCAGTTCTTTCATCATAGAGAGAGATGGTGGCGGGTGTAGGGAAGGAGTGGAAAAGGGGAGGTAAAGGAAAGTGGGGAAGGGATGTGGGGGCAGGGGAGAAAGCTGGAGAGGACAAGGAAGGAGGAAGAGACAGGTGGTAAGGAATAGTAGACATCCAGGGTGGAGTGCCCCCAAGGCCTAGGGCTGAGTTTCCTTTTCACACTTCAACACCTCCTTTCAACAAGAAAAATAATTCATATGCCTTTTTGCCTTCTCCCCAGGGAAACGGAAAACCACATTCCCCTGGTGGGAAGGGCAGGAGGGTGCCACTCCCAAGCCACCTCCCTAGAAGAGAACCCAGAACAGGGCCCCAGGGAAACCTAAAAAGGGGTGGGGCAACTGGGCACAGGGACCCTGCAGCCTGTTTTCTATAAGTGGGGAGTGGGAGGGATGGAGGAGGGAAGGGCCTATTCTAGAATAGTCCTTGGCTCCAGTCCAGAGATTCCACTTTTCTCAGGGCCTGGGTTTTACCTCTGGCTCCATCTCAGGGAGTCCTGAATAACCTAGAAGTGTCCACACCTGATTCTAAAAAAAACCACAGTTAAAAGTCCTCAGGGAAACAAAACATCTGCATCTGCTCACTTCTACTACGCCCGAGTGAGCAGTTTCTAGGTCCTCATCCTAATCCATTCATACACATGGGTGCAGCTGATGGACACCCACAGACACAAATGGATCTGAAGAAACACCCACAAACACACAGATCTATAGACACACATGTACGCACAATATACACATATATACATGCACGTATATGTATATGTAGGTATGTATTATGTGTAAGTGTGTATGTATGGGAGCAGGCACACATATAGATGTGCACCTAGACCCAGGAAGATATACCTTTACATGAGGACTTATGTAGACTCTACACATATGTGGAGTCTTATGAAGATATGAATTTCCATGAACAAAACTGAACACACACACCGGTAGGGGGATATTCTCCCCTTAACACATATGTGAGCACCAGGGCTAAACTTGGGGCTGAGGTGGGGTGCCGAGTTTCCTGTTCCTTATACATACATGTATATATAATCAGACATATGACTGGAGACACCCACAGTCACAGATGGACCTCTCTCTAGGCCTCGGTTTCCCAATCTGACCACTATCAAATTAGCATGTTCGGAGTGCTGCCCCCTTCTTCTCCCACTCCTCCTCCTTCCAATTTGTTTTTCTTGGGTTTATGTCCAGAGATTGTTTTTATCTGTATTAAATCTTATAATAATTCATCACTTTGATATTGTTTAGTCATTTTCAGTTGTCTGACTACTTGTGACCACATCTCAGATACTGGAGTAGTCTGCCATTTCCTTCTCTAGCTCACTTTACAGAGGAGGAAACTGAGGCAAATAGGGTTAAATAGCTTGCCCAGAGTCACACAGCTTAGTAAATGTCTGATGCCATATTTAAATTTGGAAAGATGAGTCTTCTAACTCCAGACCCTGCTATCTATCTAGAGCTCCACCTTGGCTTTCTTGTCATAGATTTCCAGTCCCTTTCCTAATTTTTCATGAACCGAAAGAATTTGTCATTCACATGTAGAAAGAGAAAATAGAAAAACAATATTGGCTTTAAAATTCCCGAGTTGTGGAAACTTGCTGTTTCCAGCGAGGCCTCAAATATCAACTTCTCCCACCCAAGATTGCTGTTAATATGGTTATCACTGCTGCCCTCACAAGCACTTCTGTCTGGAATGTAAAGGGTGGGGGCATTCCATTTGAACTCATCGCAGACAGTCTGTCTGGTCCTATACCATCCTCTGCTTTTCCCATTCATGGAGTCTTCAGTTCTTCTAACCAGCAGCAAGATAAAACCCTCCCAGCTGCTTCACAGACTGGTCCCTAGAGGGCCCAAGGTCCGGGCCCATCCCCTTTCCAAGTCTCTAGAGCGATCTTCAGGTGTCCTCTTCTGACATCTTTTCAAACGCCCCTCTCATAGTGGGACATTAGAACAATCTATGGCAGCTACTTTTAATATAAATGTTCTAGGCAACCACTTCCACACTTTCCTTTTTTTTTTCTGTTACCTAAGGAAACGTACAAGGAAAATGCCAAGGGAGGAAAAAGCCCTGGCCAAGGGGAGGTGACCCTAAATTGTCACAATATGAAAATAACACTGCTTCTCTTACCTCCTACCCTCTTCCACTTCTTCCTCTCATCTATAGCAGATCGAACGTCTCCAAGGGGCCCTGGCAATGTCTATCCCATCCTGCCCAGGCTCCTGGATGAAGGCACCTGGGGAAAATACATAGACCACTGAGTATTTTTCAGGAGAGGACGCAGGTAGATTTGGACCTCCTCTGTTCCAGTTGAATAGACTCACTGAGGAATAATCCATCCATAGAGGTGTGCCAAGCTTAGAGGAAAAAGGGGATGGTATCATGGAAAAAATTACTGAATAAGGAGTCAAGTGACCAGGGTTCTCAGAGCAAGATTCTGCTCTACCATAGATTTTCTGTATAACTTTAGGAAAATCTCTCTGCCCTTTCTGGGACACAGTTTCCTCATCTTTATAAGGAAGAAATTGGACGAGAGGATCGATTAAGTGCCTTCCCACTCTGACGTAATATGGTTGCTTACAAACTTTTGTCAGACCCTATGATGTGTTAACATTATAACTAAGGGTCTTAAGCTTTTTTCTGTGTCACAGACCTCTTTGGCTATCGACTGAAACCTATGAACCTCTGTTCAAAATCATGCTTTTACATCATTGAAGGAAATGTTAAATTTCAGTGAGAGATGAGTGAAAATAAAAATGTCATTTTTCCCCTTGTTCAAGTTTGTAGACCCTCTGAAATCTGAATCTGTGGGCCTTAGATTAAAAAACCCTGTCATAGAAGACTGTTCAATATAAAACTGTTTAGCATAAAAGAAGCCTTTGCCAGATGGGTTTCTCTGAACGAGGGGGGAAGATGGGGTTGAGGAGAGGGAGCTCTGGTTTTGTGGGATGCATGCAGGGATATGCTGGATCCAGCTCAGAGGGAGAGGCCATTAGTAAATTTTTAGTGTGAGCATTTACACCTTGGAAATCAGCAAATCTACGAATTTACTGCTTTTGTTGATTGTGCAGATTTAAGAACGTGAAAGAAAATATTAATAACTAAGATTCAACTCAAAAGAGTACTGTGAATACTTTTTTTTTACATGGAAAGCCAGTTATTAAACATTTAGCCGTGCACCCCTGGATAGAAGGGACTGTGCCCTATTGCACCAAGCTGACTTCTTTGATAAGAGGATCATAGATTTAGAAAGAGTTAACAGTCAACCAGACACGGTTGAGTGTTAAATTCTGTATGGGGCAGGTGGCATTCGGGATATTTCTGAGTGACTGCAGAGGGCAGCAGCCCCATGAGGGATGGATAGCAGTAGCCTGGGAAGCTTGAGGCTCCGTAAGAGTAAATCATCATATGTCACAGGTAGAAGGGACCTCGGAAGGCATCTAGTTCAGCTCCAGAGGAAACTGAGGAAAGCAGCATCTTTCCAAAGTTCTTGGAGTGAATTGTTAGTAGCAAAGCCAGGACTAGTTCTCAGGAGCCCTGACTCCCCCTCCAGGTGTCTTTCTAGAGGATTAGAAATATGTCTGGAACAACACAATCTTCTGAGAGAGGAGAATTTTTTTAAAAAGCTAGGATACACGAGTTGGTGGAGATATAGGGTCCAAGGCAAGTCCACAAGCAGTAAGAAACACGAGGGCTAGAACGAAGAAGGATGGACATTCTGAATGGAATGGCTAATGCCAACCTCTTAAGCAGGGTTATAGCTTATTTTCTTACACATCTTTGTAGTATAGTGTTGTTGGGTCATTCAATCAGGTCCAATTCTTCATGACGTCATGGACCACACGGTTCATGAGGTTTTCTTGGAAAAGACACTGAAATAGTTCGGCATTTCATTCTCCAGTGGATTAAGGCTGATAATATTTAATATAAATTTTGGACTTCAATAAGAGTCAGAGCTTAAAGTTAATAGTCATCGTGCTCTAAAGTAAACTCAGAGAATGCCTCTTCCTATGTCAGCAAAAATCAGATAGGACTGACTTAACATTCCTTAAGAGACCTTTAACCTAAGACCCTTTTTCTGAATAATGGGATGTTTTCCATATCTTAATATTTTGTGGACATATACTATGTTATGACATGTTCATGGTAAAGAAAACACAGACATATTGGGGCATAATTTCAACTTGAATCTCTGTCAAATTCTGTTATCTTATTGTATTTACAACCTATGCAATTAAGAAATTCCTTTTTATGGTCTAGTTAATCACTCATGGAGACCATAAATCTGAAGGATACAGACCACTTTGGATTGTCCTAAAACAGATTTAAATCTGGTCAGTTTTATTTGAGGTAGTCAGATCATAAGACTGGCTCCATGGAATCCATGTACTGTTACTTTAAAGGGAATGAATAATTTAGAAAAAGAATAATAAAAATGTATGCGTTTAGCCTGTTGCCTCTACTTTAACCAATCTTTCAGGTTAACAAGGCAAACAGAGGTTAAGTGACTTACTCAGGGTCACACAGCTAGTAAGTGTCTGAGGCTGGATTTGAACTCAGGTCTTCCTGATTCCTGGCCCAGAGTTCTATCACCTGGCTGCTTCCTAGAGCAGTATAGGGTAAATGGTTGAAGGGAGAAGCTCCCAGGACTTTATTTTCCATGATTTTCTTGGGGCTCAGAGAAAATCCATCCTTGTGAAAAATTCCCAGGACTATGTTTCTCAGAGGTCTATAGGTCTGGAGGTAGAGTGGTTGAGTCTCAAAAGAAGGATTCTAACTGATGATGAGTCTTCTGAAAGTTGGGAATTTTTAAAAGTGGAGTAACTGGTTTACACAAGATGGTAGAGCTCGAAGGAACAAGGCAGGTTGTCGTCAGTGGAACAAGCAATAAGAGCCAAGGGGAATGAACTCAGGCTTACTGGCAGAATCAGGTCAGGGATGTGGGATGGACTCACATAAGAACCATTTGTTAAATTTTCAGTGTGAGCCTCAGAAATCTACACATGCTACAAATCAGGACTTGATTTATTAATTATCTAGATTTAAGAAAATGATGGGGGAAAAAAATGTAGATTAAAGTGTGCTGAGTACTTTTTTCTTAGAGAGCTGGTTGTTAAATATTTACCTACAGAGTAATCTAAATGAGTAGAAAGCAAATGCCTCTTCCAAGAGCCTTCAGCATTTCTGAACTGAAACTACAGTTTTTTTCCCCATCAAACAGATGAGTTTGGGAGGCAGTTATATCCCTCCTCCACTACATCAGGGATTAGGAGAGATTAAGGAAAGCTTAGAATATAATCTCTTGGGAGTCTTTAAAGAATCACACCTAATTTTTTTAAGTTGTATTTGGTAACTTATTTTTTAAAACATAGACATTTCCTTATCTTTGTTTTAAGAGAGGCATAATAAAGGGAAACAGCTAAGCAGGACTGGCTAACAAAAACACCGTCTCCCACAGTACGTCTATGTTTCTCTACATTTCTCATAGCCATTATGTTTTAGAAGGAAACAGTATAATGTTATATTTATTTATCACAATTGGTTTAGCCCAGGAGTGTGGAACCTGCCATTACCTGACTGATGAACACCCATTTGATTTATGGTTTTCTGCCACCACAAAAAGTGCTGCTATGACTATTTGGGAATAGATGGAATTGTTTGGTCTTTGGGCAAAGGACTTTTAATGACTTTTCTTGATGGCATTCATTTGTGCAATGAGAGTTGAGGATGATCCTTTTTATTGATTTTCCTTTATTATAATACCTTGCTATTCTGTCTCAAGCATTTTTAAAATTTGATTTATAGTTCCTTCCTAAGGTAGTGTATGCACTGGAATGTGAGGGCCCAAGTCCCATATTTGCACAATTATATGCAATGGAATTATTATATTATATTGTTATGTTACATTATATTTTATATTATGTTATATTGTATCTCATATCATATATCATGTCACATTATATATCATATCACATCATATCATATTACATTATTACCCTACATGAAATCCAAGGGGTAGCTAGGTGGTGCAGTGGAGAGAGCACCAGTGCAGGAGTCAAGAGGACCTGAGTTCAAATCTTACCTCAGACACTTGACATTCACTAGCTGGGTGACCTTAGGCAAGTCACTTAACCATAATTGCCTCATCCTGATGAATATCTGGTCACTGGATTCAGATGGCTCTGGAGGAGAAGTGAGGCTGATGACCTGCACAGCCCTCCCTCACTCAAAACAAAGTCAAGTAGAAGTCATGTCATCACTTCTCTGATGGTATGGTCTTCTTCAGCAACGAAGAATGAACACACATGAAATCCAGGTACTGAGGCCCTACCTCTCAGAAGGTTCCTCATCAATCAGTCTTCCTGTTGAGACCCAATCACTCCACCTGCAGACCTATAGACTCCTGAGAAATATAGTCCTGGAAATTTTTCACAATATTTCAGAGTGAGTTGGGGTTATTCGTAGCAATAAAAAGAATAACAACAGTAATTCACATTTCCATGGTGATATTAAGGTTTTAAAAAACACATTCCCCATAACAACCCTGTGAGGTAGGTAGTACAAGTATTCCCATTTTACAAATGGAGAAACTGTGACTCTAAAAGGTTAAATGAGCTGCTTAGTCATAGCTAACATGTGGGAGCTCAGATTCAAACTCAGCTTTCTTAAATCTAAACCCAACACCCTTTCCAGTATACCACATTACTCCTCCCAGAAGGCACTCCCAACACAATACTGACCACATCACAAATAGTTATTGAATACCTGCTGCATTTTCTCTCCCTCCTTAACTTTCCTCAAACTCTACCTCCCTTCCTTCTTTCTTTATCAAGTTTTTTTTTTCCTTCTCTTTTCTAATTTCCTCCTAAGGTTTCATTTCCCCTTCAGCTTCTTTGGGGACTTTTTTTTTTGCCTTTGTCTCCCCAGCACCTAGCATATTGTAGAAGCTAAATGAATCTTTATTGAATTTAAATTCATTTAATCTGTACAATGAAGCTGTTGGTCCTTTATCTAAGATTCCTTTCCAGCTTTGACATTCTTTGTTCTAAGCGGCCCCTTCTAGCTCTAGTAATCTATGACCCTATAGCTAAGGTAACCTAGTAGATAAGAGTGCTGGACCGGGAGTCAGGAAGACCTGAGTTCAAATCCTGCCTCAGACACTTAGTAGCTGTGTGACCTTGGGCAAGTCACTTAACCTCTGTCTGTTGCCCTTTCCTCATGTGGAGATAATAATAATCTGGAGATAATAATAGAACCCAGTTCCCAGGGTTGTTGTGAGGATGAAATGATGTAATATTTATAAAGTGACAAACTTTGTGGTTGTTCATCCTTGCTCTTGAGGAGGGCCAATGACTTCGGGAGGGATATCTTGACTTGCATGTGAATTGGATGTAAGTGAGGCAGGAATGTGCAGTCACCAGCCTCACTCTCTCCTCCAGAGCCATCCAGGTCCAGGTGGCAAGACACAAGTCAAGAAGACTGGCGATGGCCCAGCTGGCAAACCTTACAGTATCATACAAATGTTAGCTGTTACGATGATGAGTCCATGATGGTATGTCCTATAATCTCTTTCTGTTTAGTCTCACTTCTATTTTCTTTCTTTTTTTTCTTAGTAGCATTTCTTCAATTACCTGTAAAGATAGTCTTCAGCATTCATTTTTGTAAAATTTTAGTTCCAAAGTTTTCTTCCTCCGTCTCTTCCCTCCCTCTTCCCCAAGGCAGGGTGCAATCTGATATAGGCCATACATGTACAACCATGTTAAATACACATGTTTCCATATTAGCCATATTGCGAAAAAATAATCTGAACAAAAGGAATAAACCACAAGAAAGAAAGCAAAAAACCAAAAAAGGTGAAAATATGCCTCAATCTGCATTCAGACTCCAGTTCTTTCTTTGGATAGAGTTGGCATTTTCCATCTTCTGTTTCCTTTCTGTACTTCGTAACACTTCTCCGTAGCCAAACAGAGCCAGTTCAGGGGACCTCGGAGCACCTTGACCCTTGGATAGACCAGAATGAAATAGGGTTCCCTTACTATATAGCTAAATCCCTGTTCCCAGAGGTGAAAGACCAAGCCAGATCCTCAAGGCTGAACACAGATTGAGAACAGATCTTAAGTGGGGACAGGGTTAAGGACTTTCCAAGTATACAGGTGTCTGGGAGGTATCCCAAAGCAGACTAGTCCTGTGGATGCTAATTCTCCATTCGTATTGCTGAGATTTCTAGGGATAGTGTATTTGACCTGACCCCTCCCTACTTCCTGCTGAGACCAGAGAACTGGGGGACCCCACGAACTAGAAGGCCATCTGGAGCTACTTATTGTCATGGGGAGGGAAAAATGGGGAGAGTAGAAGGAGAAACCTATTAATTTAATTCATTCCACACCTCCTTTCACATCTCCTCGGCCAGCTTCTTAGACTGTTTTCACTTCTGCTCTGGGACAGCACATCTTGAACTTCTGGGCCCTTGAACTTTTATACATTGAGCACATGTTTTACACATAGTGGCTGTCACCCTGCCCTAACTGCAAGTCTACTCTTTTTTTAATAATCAAAAATGATTTTTATCTGCCTTCCCCTAAGCATCTCCCCATCTTTTTAACCTTCCCAAACAGCCCCTATCCTTGTTTCCCTTGTTCCCCCTGCCCCTCCTCCGCTGCCTTCTTCAAGACCCTTTGCTCACCATCCTCTGTGCCTCCAGGATTGTCCCCGGATCGATCCTACAGTTCAGATTTTACAACTGGCCAACCTCAGGGACCTCACAATTTCCTCTGCTTTTCTGTGATCTAATAGAGGTTGTTGTTGTTTAGGGGTTTCAGTCAAGTCCACCTCTTTGTGACCCCATTTGGGGTTTTCTTGGCAAAGATACTAGAATGGTTTGCCATTTCCTTCTCCAGTTCATTTCACAAATGAGGAAACTGAGGCTAGTGCCATATGGCTGGTAAGTGTCTGAGGTCAGATATGAACTGGGGTCTTCCTGACTCCAGGACCAGCACTCTTTCTACTGTGCTACCTATCTGCCCAACTTAATAGGAGGTCTGGAATGCAGATCAGGCAGACTCCCGTATCAGAATGTCTTCCTCATCAGACCATACATAGCTCTGGGGGTTCTGAGAGCAGGAAATAGACCCTGTTTAATCCCATTTAATAGGGCAATGATGAAGATGGACCAACGACCTAAAATCAAGACAATAAGACAGCTGGTCAGTCAATAAGCATTTATCAAGCACCTACTTTGTGCCAGGCACTGTGCTAAGTGCCAGGGATACAAAGAAAGTCAAAAGAAAATCGGAAGGAAGGAAGGAAGGAAGGAAGGAAGGAAGGAAGGAAGGAAGGAAGGAAGGAAGGAAGGAAGGAAGGAAAAAAGAGAGAAAGAAAGAAAAAATAGTCTATCAAAGGGCAAACATTCTAATGAGAGAGAAAGTATGTAAATAATTAAGTATAGAAAATATACAAGTAATGGGAAGGAGTAGACATTGGGGGGTGGGGAGGTGGACAGGGAAAGGCCTCTTGCAGAAGGTGGTGTTTGAGCTGAGTCTTAAAGGAAGCCTGGGAAATCAAAAGGCAGAGGTCAGGAGGGAAAATTTTCTAATATTATGGGACAGCCACTGCAAAGATATGGAGCTGAGCAAAGGATTGTTGTTTTCAAGGAACAAGCAGGCCATTATAGTTGGATTACAGGAAGGGAGATAGTGTAAGAAGAAAGAGGCCAGATTTCAAACACTTGGGGTTTTTGTTTTCAAAATAACTTTTATTGATGTCAGCTGTTTCTTCCATCATCATAGTTTTCTCCAATATCCTTCCTTCCCTCCCTCCCAGAAAGTCATGCCATATAACAAATAGTATCTTTCTCTAAGAGTTTTAGTTGCCAAATAGAGGAGGATTTTATATTGGATTATAGAGGTAACTGGGAGCCTTTGGAACTCACTGAGCAGTGGGATGTATAACAGCAAGGACCATACATAGGAGGGCCTGTTGTACAGCTTCTTAACTCTGCTTTTCTAAAAGGAAGGGTCCACAATCTACTTTAACCAAGCACATATATCATTCACTTAGTTCAGGGGGGAAAGTCAGCACCCTAAACCAGAGAAAATACAAACAGAAAATAACTCCCAACTGTCTGACCATAAACAATACGTACATAGTTACCTAGTTACCAGAGAGAGAAGCACCAATGTCTGGGTTTTCAAATCCAGGGGGCTCTTTAGTAGCTTCCCAGAGTCTCATCTGGCACACAAATATCCTTCCAAAAACTAAGCCCAAAAACAAAACCTCACCTCAGAGAATTTATACACTTTTCAGAGCCTAAGGGCAGGACCCTCTGACCCAGTGTCTCAGCAAAAATTAACAAAAGATATTGAGGCCTATTAATGGGTGGGAAATATCTTTAACTCTTCTCCCCCCACCACTATTTACCTTAAATTACCATTACATTTGAGCCCTAAGATCTTTTGAGTCCATTACATAGGTAACAGACATTAACATTTTTTTTCTTTTTTTAAATTTATTTATGTAACTTTTTTACATTCATTTTCACAAAATTTTGGGTTCCAAATTTTCTCTCCATTTGTCCCCTCCCCCCACCCCAATACACAAAGCATTCTAATTTCCCCTATCACCAATCTGCCCTCTCTTCTATCATCCCTCCCTTCTCTTGTCCCCATCTTCTCCTTTGTCCTGTAGGGCCAGATAACTTTCTATTCCCCATTACCTGTATTTCTTATTTCCTAGTAACAGGAACAATACTCAACAGTTGTTCCTAAATCTTTGAGGTGTCACTTCTCCCCATCCCTCCCTCCTCACCCATTCCCTTTAGGAAGACAGGCAATTCAATATAGGCCATATCTATGTAGTTTTGCAAATGACTTCAGTAATAGTCGTGTTGTGTAAGACTAACTATATTTCCCTCCATCCTGTCCTTCCCCCCATTGCTTCTATTCTCTCTTTTGATCCTATCCCTCCCTGAGTGTTGACTTCCAATTGCTCCCTCTTCCCACTGCCCTCCCTTCCATCATCACCCCCTCCCTGCTTATCACCTTCTCCGCCACTATCCTGTATTGTAAGATAGGTTTTCATATCAAAATGAGTATGCATTTTATTCCTTCCTTTAGTCAAATGTGATGGGAGTAAACTTCATCTTTTCCTCTCACCTCCCCTCTTTTTCCCTCCACTAAAAAGTCTCCTGCCTGCCTCTTCTATGAGAGATAATTTACCCCATTCCATTTCTCCCTCTCTCCTCCCAATACATTTCTCTCTCACCACTTAACTTCATTTATTAAGATATGATCCCATCCTATTCAAATCACTCTGTGCTCTCTGTCTCTGTGTGTGCATGCACGTGTGTGTGTGTGTGTGTGTGTGTGTGTGTGTAATCCCACCAACTACCCAGATACTGAAAAGTTTCAAGAGTTACAAATATTGTCTTTCCATGTAGGAATGTAAACAGTTCAACTTTAGTAAGTCCCTTATGACTTCTCTTTGCTGTTTACCTTTTCATGCTTCTCTTCATTCTTATGTCTGAAAGTCAAATTTTCTTTTCAGCTCTGCTCTTTTCATCAAGAATGCTTGAAAGTCCTCTATTTCATTGAAGGACCATATTTTCCCCTGAAGTATTATACTCAGTTTTGCTGGATAGGTGATTCTTGATTTTAGTCCTAGTTCCCCTGACTTCCGGAATATCATATTCCACACCCTTCGATCCCTTAATGTAGAAGCTGCTAGATCTTGTGTTATCCTGATTGTATTTCCACAATACTGGAATTGTTTCTTTCTAGCTGCTTGCAATATTTTCTCCTTGACCTGGGAACTCTGGAATTTGGCCACAATATTCCTAGGAGTTTCTCTTTTTGGATCTCTTTCAGGCAGGGATCGATGGATTCCTTGAATACTTATTTTGCCCTCTGGTTCTAGAATCTCAGGGCAGTTTTCCTTGATAATTTCATGAAAGATGATGCCTAGGCTCTTTTTTTGATCATGGCTTTCAGGTAGTCCCATAATTTTTAAATTGTCTCTCCTGGATCTATTTTCCAGGTCAGTTGTTTTTCCCATGAGATATTTCACATTCTCTTCCATTTTTTCATTCTTTTGGTTTTGTTTTGTGAGTTCTTGGTTTCTCAGAAAGTCATTAGCCTCCATCTGTTCCATTCTAATTTTTAAAGAACCATTTTCTTCAGCGAGCTTTTGAACCTCCTTTTCCATTTGGCTAATTCTGCTTTTTAAAGCATTCTTCTCTTCATTGGCTTTTTGAACCTCTTTTGCCAATTGAGTTAGCCTATCTTTAAAGGTGTCATTTTCTTCAGCATTTTTTGGGTCTCCTTTAGCAAGGTGTTGACCCATTTTTCATGCTTTTCTTGCATCTCCCTCATTTCTCTTCCCAGTTTTTCCTCCGCCTCTCTAACTTGATTTTCAAAATCCTTTTTGAGCTCTTCCATGGCCTGAGCCCATTGAATATTTATTTTGCATGTTTGGGATACAGAAGTCTTGACTTCTATGTCTTTCTCTGATAGTAAGCATTGTTCTTCCTCATCAGAAAGGATGGGAGGAGATATTTGTTCACCAAGAAAGTAATCTTCTATGCTCTTATTTTTTTCCCCTTTTCTGGGCATTTTCTCAGCCAGTTACTTGACTTCTGAGTGTCCTCACCACACCCACCTCGCCTCTAATTCCACCCAGCTAGTGCTTGGAGGCTGAGATTCTAATGCTGCTTCCCAGCCTCAGGGCTTTCAGCGAGGGGGGGGGGGGCTGTTATTCAGTGTGGGATTAAGTTCAGGTGCTCAGGTGGGGGCAGGGCCACCACACAGGACTCAGTTCCCTCAGGGGGTTTATGCGGAGACCTTCAACAATGGATCCAAGCTCCTGTCTGCTTTGGGAGCCTCTGTCCACTGCTGCCTCTGCTGCTGCCTCCCGAGGGGACCTGAGTTATGGAGACACCCTGCTCCCCTCCCGGCAAGCTGAAAAGGCCCTCTCACTGACCTCTGGTGCCTGTGGGTGGAGGGACCTGCTCAGCAGCTGGAGATTCCATCCCTGAAGCCCATTCGGATCTGCTCCTCTAATGCCACGTGGCCAAGGCAGGGCTGGGCTCTGCTCCGGGTCTGGTGCACGACAGACCTTTGGTGTCGGTTTTTCAGGGCTCTCTGGAACAGAACTCTCCTCCACTTCGTTGTTGTGCAGCTTTCACTGCTGCAGAATTCATTGGGAGCTCCTCTTTACAGGTATTTTATGGGCTGTGGGTTAGGAGCTAGCATATGTGTATCTTTCTACTCTACCATCTTGGCTCCTGCCAACATTTCTTTAGTAAATAACAACATGAACTTTACCTTTGCAGAATATATAACATAACATAACATCATTCTTTGGGGGGTCAATCTTTGGGGCGTGAGCATGACTGAGAGACAAAGGCTGGTTATAGAGACCTGAAAGTCGTCTTCATAAGAATGATAATTAAACCTATGGAAGTTGGTGAGATCACCAAGCGAGATAGTATAGAGTCTAGGGATGGGAAACCTGTGGCCTTGAGGCCACATGTGGCCTTCTAGGTCCTTGGATAAAACTTTTTGATGGATAATCATTAATCTTTTGACTTCAACTATTAATCTCTCCTCAATTGGCATCAGCCCCCAGATTTCTCTTCTCATTCAATGATGGGGGTGATAGTTCTGTAAAAACAAGCCAGGAATACAAAATCTAGAACCTATGAATTTATACCAGGATCTGCAGGAACTCTAAGGTTTTATAGGAAATGTTCTTGCTGTCCTTGTCCCAAGCATTTTAGTTGATTAGACTCAATACCCGGCCGAGTTCTGTTTCCCTTTCTGGGGCAGCAGCAGCTTCTTCAACTCCATAGAAAAAGATTTTTATGGGAGGGAGAGACAGGGGGAGACAGGAAAAATTCTTTTTCAGTATGGTTTATACTAATTGTAGAAATGGATTAATTGAATTGTACTGATTACCTTAAGCCCCACACCCCATCAAGTCTCTTCAGTGAGATTCACAGTCATTCAAAAAGGTTTGGGCTAACAATGAACCAGAAAAAACCAAGTGGATGAAAAATGCCTGTTCCCTAGATTGTGACATGCAATGGGATGTATAACCAATTAGTACATCTATATTGCACAGGCACTGCTGATGGACAATAAACCAGGTGCCAAACTGAATAGAAACAAATCAGTTGATCAATCAACAAGGACATATTTAACCCCTACTATGTGCCTGGCATGGTGGAAAGAGACTAACTTGAAACTGGGAAAGATTGGATTCAAGTTCCACTTCTGACATATACTAGCTAGATGACACAGGACAGGGAGAGTGCACTGGATCTGGAATCAGGAAGAACTGGGTTCAGAATCCTGCCTCAGACACTTACTAGCTTTATCACTTAATCCACTTAGGTGTCACTTTTGCACACCTGGGAAATGGGGATAATAATAGCACCTATATGCCAAGGTTGTTGAGAGGATAAAACAAGTTGACATTCATAAAGCACACTGCAAATCTTAAAGTACTATATAAAACATTGTATTGTTATCATTATTATCATATTACCCTGGACAAACATTTAACCTTGTAATGCCTAGATGATAGATGGATGGATAGATAGATAAATGGATGGATAGTTGGAAAGGGACTTTTGAAGGTTGGACCAACAACAAGGAAATGAATAAAAAACTTCTTGAAGAAAGTGACTTTTGAGCTGGCCCTTGAAGGAACCCAAGGGTTGCAGGAAGTGTAGGCTGGCTAGCCTTCAGGAAATTGCATAATGCTTTCAGTGATCTAAAGCTGCTCCAGAGCACCAAAAGTCATCTTTTCAACACTAGGAATCTTCTGGTGATTCTGGATGATTGTGAATCATAGAACATAATAATCTCTGAAAAACCAGATTTGCAAGTGATGCATAGGGTAATAGAGAAAGTTATGGAAGACTTAACATACCAACAATAGCAAGGATATTTACTTCTACACAAGATATAGAAGAAATCATCTGGGGAAACATTAAAAAACAAAGAGGTGAGTAGGTCAGGGAGGAATCATGAGAAGTGATAAATGGACAGTCTAAGTTCTTTACTAATTCCCAGGCAGATGTTAAAGGATTTAGAGGAAAGTTCTGCAGTTTTGGCTAATCCTCCGTGGAAAATTTACAGAAGGACATGAATGAAAAGGCTGATAAGGGGTGGATAGGGTACAGTCTGCACCCAGTGAGGTACATCAGTAAGATTATAGATCATATAAGGTAATATATTCAACGCAGGCATTAGTATTTGGGCTTTGGGTTTAAAAACTAGGGTTCCAAGTTGCAGGATATAAAATAAACCCATATAAATCATCAGTTTTCCTATAAATTACTACCAAAAGACAGCAGGAAGAGATTTTTTAAAGGTTATTCCATTTAAAATAATTACAGACAATATAAAATACTTGGGAATCTGATAAGACAAACTCAGGAACTGGATAATTCAATTACAAAACACTTTAAACATAAATAAAGATAGATTTAAAGAACTGGAAAATATTAATTGCTCATAGGAAGGGTAAGTCAGCATAATTACAATGATAATTATACCTTAATTGACGTATTCAATTCCGTACCAATCAAACTACCAAAGACATATTTCATAGAGCTAGAAAAAATAATAACAAAATACATATGGAAGAACAAAAGGTCAAGACTATCAAGGGAATCAATGAAAAAAATATGAAGGACAGTGGCCTAGCAGTAACAAATTTCAAACTATATTATGAAGTAGTAATCATCAAAACGATTTGGGACTGACCAAGAAACAGAGGGGGTGGATCAATTGAATAGACTAGGTACACAGCATATAGTGGGAAATTATCATTTTAATATAGTGTTTGATAAACCCAAAGATCCTAGGTTTGAGGGCAAGAACTCACCCTTTGATGAAAAAATTACTGGGAAAATTGGAAGGCAATTTGGTCTCACAGTATACCAAAATAAGGTCAAAATGGGTACATTATTTATATATAAATAGTAATATCATAAGGAAATTAGGGGAGCAAGGAAAATTTACCTGTCAAATCTATGAATAAGAAAAGAGTTTATGACCAAAGAGATAGAGAAGATCATGGGAAGTAAAATGGATAATTTTTTAATTAAATGAATGAAATTAAAAAGGTTTCTCACAAACAAAACCAAAGCAGCCAAAATTAGAAAGAAAACAGGAAAGTGGAAAAAAAAATGACAGCAAGTTTCTCTGATAAAGGCCTTATTTCTCAAATATATAGGAAAGTGAGTCAAGTTTTTAAAAATAAGAGCCATTCTCCAATTGACCAATGACCAAAGAATATGAAAAGAAGAAATCAGAATTATCTATACTCACATGAAAAATACCCTAAATTATGATTAGAGAAATGCAAATTGAAACAATACTAAGATACTATCTCATACCTATCATGACAGAAAAGGAAAATGATAAATACTGGAGAGGATTTGGAAAAATAGGGATACTAATGCATTGTTGGTTATATTGTTAACTGATTCAGCCATTCTGGAGAGCAATTTGGAACTATATGCAAAGGCCTATAAAACATACCCTTTGATCCAGCCATAGCACTACTGGGTATACATCCCAAAATGATCAAAGAAAAAGGAAAAGGACCTGTGTATATAAAAATATTTACAGTAGCTCTCTTTTGTGTGACAAAGAATTGGGGGGATGAACATTAATTGGGGAATGGCTGAACAAGTTGTGGTTTATGATTGTGATGGAGTACTCTTGTGTTAATAAGAAATGATGAGCAGGATGGTTTCAGAAGAACCTGGGATGACATATATAAACGGATGCAGAATGAACTGAGCAGAACCAAGAGATCTTGATACAGAGTAACAGCGTTATTGTAATGATGACCAAGTGTGAAAGACTTGACTACTATGATTGATACAATGATCCAAGATGATTTCGAAAGGAATCTATCTAGTTCCAGGAAGAAAATTGATGAACTCTAAGTACAAATGATAGTGTAATTTTTTGCACTTCAAGTTTTTCTTTTTTTCAACATAGATAATGTAAAAATATATTTTTCATGGTTTCACATATATTGTTATTTCTTGCCTTCTCAATGAATAGGGAAGGGACTGGTCAGAGAGAGACAATTTGGAACTCAAAATTTTTTTAAATGACTATTAAAATTAAATAATGATTTTTTTTTAAAGTCAAAGCTCCCTAATATACCAGTTTGACTTATCTGCAGGTCTTATTACAGGTCATTGACCAATATTCTAGCATTCTGTTCTAGGTCATCAAAGGACTGAAGAGTCCAGGAAACAGAAGCCATTGGCTTTTCTTGTATGAAAATAGCCCCCAGATAAGCAGAGCATGCATGCATGCATTTGATGTTGTTTCCAGCAGTGAGAGCGAGCAGCACTGAGTCATCCACATTTCCTCGTCCAGCTCGTTGTGAAGGACAGACTTTTTTTTGCATGTGATCAAGCTCAGAGATCAATGTTACTAGGCTCTTAGAAGGACTTAAACCCAGCTTTGATCTTAGCACCAAATTCATTAACAGGGATAGACAGTAATGAAATAAATCAGTACAAATCACTAAAGGTTGGCTAAACACAAAGGTCCAGCTCATTGGAAGGATGATCAGCTTCCCTACTTGCCCTATATTCAGGGAGGTGAGAGATAACTTTGTCTAGAACCTCCCTTTTCCTTCCCTTACTGTTTTAGGCAGCTTTCCTTGATCACCCCGAGACCACAAATGCTCTTTCTTCCTGCACCCCTTACTGTGCACATGTCCTCATGTTTTTAACCATTTATTTATGTGTAGGTATTGTTTTTCCTACTAGACCGTAAGCTCACTGGGGGCCAGAATTATCTGATCCATTTCTGCCCCTGCATAAAGCTGAACATGTAACAGATGATCATCAACTATGTTTTTGGCCAACTCTCTGGTTTTTCCAACCTTTCTCTAAATTCTGACTTAGGAGATGACGGTTTTAACCCTTCTAAGAACTTGTTGTTCTAGACTCCACTTTCCTGCCAAGTCTTCCTTGGTACCAATGGAGACAAGGCCTGGCTACCTCCTTCACCAATGTTTCTCCATGCCCCCAGGAGCCTATCTTCGGTCTCTCACTTCTCTCCAACCTTTGGCCCTCTCTAGGGCAGGGGTCTCCAGAATGTTTTGTGGCACTAGTGAAAAAAATATGGAATTTGAAGTCAGGAAGCCCTTACCAGCTGTGTGACTGCTGGAAAAGTCATTCAATCTCTCAGTCTCAGTTTCCTCATTTGTAAAATGGGATACTAATATCATATAACTCACAGTATTGGTGGTGGCCTGTGCATGTGTAATAACACACATATATGATATATATGACATGTGTTTTTGTCTTTCATTGCTAAAGAAGACCATGCCATCAGAGAAATAATGACATGACTTGCACTTGACTTTGTTTTGAATGAGGAAGAGCCGTGCAGGTCACCAGCCTCACTTCTCCTCCAGAGCCATCTGAATCCAGTGACCAGATATTTATCAGGATGACTGGAGATGACCCAGGATGAGGCAATTGGGGTTAAGTGACTTGCCCAAGGTCACATAGCTAGTGAGTGTCAAGTGTCTGAGGTAAGATTTGAACTCAGGTCCTCCTGACTCCTGCACTGGTGTTCTATATCATATATAAAGAGTCTTGTAAACCTTAAACTCTATATAAGTGCTTGCTATTGATTATTATCATTAATAAACATTTGAGTAAACACCTCCAATATATGTATATTTACTTATTTATAATTTATATTTAATTTACTTATATATATTTATAAATTACATGTATGGACTAATAATTATGCACATTATAAAACTTCCACAAAAATAGAAATAAAAATGTTGAGACAAAAATGAAATAATATTTGATCCTAGAGTCAATTAGGAGTCATTGGCATTTATTGAGCAGGGGAATGACGAGCATTTGGGAGAGGATGGGAGAGGAATTTCCATGGAATGATCCATGGAAATGGATCAATTGGAAGCAGGAAGATTAGAAGGTTATTGCAATAGTGTAGGGGAGAGGTAATTAGGGCCTGAACTAGGGTGGTAGCTATGTGACTGCAGAGAAGTGACAAATGGGAGAGATGTAGAGTCCACGGTGACTGGTTTACAATTAGGGTAAGTTGAAACTTCTCTTATCCTTATCCCGTTTCCCCAACCCCACCCGATGCTCCTCCATTTTCCCAACTGGAGATGCTCTATACAGGTCTGTGC
Source organism: Bettongia penicillata ogilbyi (assembly GCA_023548195.1). NCBI lineage: Eukaryota > Metazoa > Chordata > Mammalia > Diprotodontia > Potoroidae > Bettongia > Bettongia penicillata. The sequence continues at coordinate 5,741,951 of JAJHZJ010000321.1, read as the reverse complement.
CCATCGGTGCTGATAGAAAGCATGAGCATCCAAGAGCAAAGACTGGCCACACAATGCCTCTGTTTTTGTCTTTTATACTTCAGGGAAATTCTTTCTGGAGGGGGATTATATCTGTTTTCTCCTTTTCTCAGTCTCCACATTAGACTTTTCAGGGTTCTAATTGGTAAGGATTCAAACTATTAATAAAAGATGACTCCAAATCACTAATAAAGAGAGAATGATGAGATAAATGAAAATCATAACGACTCTGAGGTTTCACGTCAGGCCCAGCAAATTTGTAATTGGAGTCAAAGATGCTAAAATCAAAGAGCTTTGCGAGAACACTCAGACAACTATGAAGCTTTTCCAGGAATGCTGTCCTCATTCCATGGATAGAGTTGTTCCTATCAGGGGAAATCCTTCTAGGATTGTAGAGTGCATAAAGATCATGCTGGATCTTATATCTGAGTCTCCCAACCCTACAATCCCAATTTCTATGATGACACCTATGACTAGGGTGGTTTCACAATGATGTTTGATGATTGAGGAGGATTTTCCATGCAGGAAAGAGGAGGCTTTGGTAGAATGCTCCCAGGTTGTGGTGGGCATCCTATGGCCCCATCTATAAGAGACTATGATGACATGAGCCCTCATAGAGGACCCCTATCACCTCTTCCTGGACGTGGGGGCAGGGGCAGTAGCAGAACTTGAAATCTTCCTCCATCATCACCACCTAGAAGAGGAGACCTTATGACTTATGAAAGAAGAGGAAGACCCAGTGACCGTTATGTTGTCATGGTCGGTTTTAGGGCTGATTAGACTTGGGACTATGTAATAGATACATAGAGTCTTTCTGAATGGCAGATGACTTATGAACCATGGGTTTATGGGTGATTCTGGATATGATTATTCCTATACAGGGGCCGTGGCTCATACAGTGATGTTGGTGGACCCATTATTACAACACAAGTAACTATTCCCAAAGATTTGGCTGGATTTATTATTGGCAAAGGTGGTCAGTGAATCAAACAAATACATCATGAACCGGGAGCACCAATCAAAATTGATGAGCCTTTGGAAGGATCTGAGGATTGAATTATTATCATTACAGGAACACAGGACCAGATACAGAATGCACTGTATTTACTGCAAAACAGTGTGATACAGTATACAGATGTCCAAGGATTCTAATGCAAGATATTTTTTTCTTTTTTATAGTGTGAAGCAATATTCTGGAAAGTTTTTCTAAGACTGTGGTGATGGCAGTGTTCATCCTTCATCTTTGAAGACCATGACATTAGAGAAATGATGACATGACTTGCACTGGACTTTGCTTTGAGTAAGGGAGGGCTGTGCAAGGTCCCCAGCCTCACTTTCTCCTCCTGAGCCATCTGGATCCAGTGACCAGATATTCATCTAGCGAAGAACTGAAGGAGTCCTGCTTCTGTTTTTATCTTCTTCTGTTTAAAAAGAAAACACTTCTCTGCTTCATAGGTGTTCTGCACTTGAAGTTTAGTGAAATCTTTGCTGTTCACCAGATGTGATGTTTTAGTTCTTACAAACAGGGGTGAGGGGCAGGGGAAGGGGGTGCAAAACTAACATTGAAATTTTGAAACAGCAGCAGAGAGTGTGAATTTTATTTTTTGTTCATCATTGGTAGTAAAAATAATAATAAATTTCCCCTCCTATAACTATTGTGAACACCTTGCTTTATGGTCACTATAATTTGGGGAGCAGGGGGAGAGGACAGGGGAGAAAGAGTGTTACCAGTCCACATGTCCCTGGCATCCATTCAGAGCAGTGTGCAGAATGTAATACTCTTCTGTAAGAAACATTTTATGATTTTTAAAATAAATTTAGTGAACCTAAAAAAAAAGAATGACAAAGGGGAAAGTTTCAGAGAAACCTGGGAAGAGAAGACTAGCATGAACTAATAAAAAATGAAGTCAGCAGAACAAGAACAACTTGTATAAAGACGCCAACATTTTAAAGACAAACAACTTTGAAAGACTTAAGAACTCTGTTCAGTGCAATGGTCAACCATGGTTCCAGAGGACTCAGGACTCAGGATGAATTTTACCAGCTATCTCCTGACAGAAACATGATTGATAAAGCATACAAATAGAGACTTATTTTTTTGAATATGGTCTTCTTGGGAATTTGTTTTGCTTGACTATGTGTTTGTTATGAGGGTTTTTTCTTTCTTTGCCAATGGAAGATGGAAGGCAGTATGGCGAGGTGGATTTTCATTAATTATAATAAACTTAATTTTTAGGGGCAGCTAGGTGGTGCAGTGGATAGAGCACCAGTGCAAGAGTCAAGAGGACCTGAGTTCAAATCTCACCTCAGACACTTGACACTCACTAGCTGTGTGACCTTGGGCAAGTCACTTAACCTCAATTGCCTCATCCTGGGTCATCTCCAGTCATCCTGATGAATATCTGGTCACTGGATTCAGATGGCTCTGGAGAAGTGAGGCTGGTGACCTGCACACAGCCCTCACTCACTCAAAACAAAGTCAAGTGCAAGTCATGTCATCATTTCTCTGATGGCATGGTCTTCTTCAGCAATGAAGGACCAACACACACACAATAAACTTAATTTTAAAAAATAAAGAACTGGAAACAAAATAGATGCCCATCTATTGAGGGTTGGCTAACTAAACCGTAGTTCCCTTTTTCTAATGCCTCTCTTCCCATGCCCCACAAGTCTATCTGGAATCTGCTTCTTTTGTGTTTTGTATGTAAGTTTCTTCTATCTCCCTAGGGGAATGTAAGCTTCTTGAAATCAGGAGCTTCATTTTTGTTTTCTTTGTCTTTTTTTATCTTTTTACCCCTAGAACAAAGTACAATGTTCTAATCCATAATAGGTATTTAATAAATGCTTACTAATTGCTTGGTTGATTGCATAAATATAGTGGAATTACTGCAGTATAAGAAATGATGAATATGAAGAATTCAGAGAAATGAGAACATGCATTAATGCAAAGTAATCAGAAAGTAACATACACAGTGACTGCAATAATACAAATGGAAAGAACATTAAAAAACCCCAACCTGGAACTATATGCTGCATTATTATAATGATTAAAGAGAAAAGAAATGAGAAAATGCACCTCTGTTTTTTGCAGAGGCAGAGAATTGGGGGTAATAAAACACTTTGTATACTGTCAGATAATTTTCGTGCTAGTCAGTTTTGCCAACTTTTGGGGGATTTTCTGTCTCTTTCTTATTCTTTATTATAAGGAATGACTCTCTGGAGAGGGGAGAGGTTAGGATATATTTAGAAATAAAGATGAAGTAAAAAACAAAAGATATCAATAATTTTTTAATGATAAGAAGACATGGTACTATCTTTTGCCTCACTTTCAAAGTTACATTTTGGGAGTTTTAAGCACTATGTTTAGCTGAAGAAGAGAAAACGTGGGTTGGCACAGTCAATGGCTAGCCTTGAAAGCTTACATACTTGCACACCTATGGGGTCCTTCATCAAGTCCTCTCATGAAGTGCAAAAAAGCATAGATAGATGATAGATTATCAGAGAGACGGATGGATGGATGGATGGATGGATGGATGGATGGATGGATGGATGGATGGATGGATGGATGGATAGGTAAATATAGAAGAAAACTAGATAGATAGAAATGGAAAGATAGGTAGATATAGAAATATTCATATGCAAGTATAAATGCATGCATACTGTTAAACATTTAACAAGTAAGTTAAAGTGCTACATATATATGAATATGTGTGATCTAACAATACAAATATCTCTACTTTTATTTGAATTTTCCTATATAAGTAAATGTTCCTGCAGCTACATTATATATTTTGTCACCTGTCTACTTGTAGTTTTGTTTCATTATAAACCATCTAAGCTTATATGAACTGATGCTGAATGAAAGGAGCAGAACTAGGAGAACTTTGTACACAGCAACAACCACAGTGAGAGGAAATTTTCTGGTATACTTAGTACTTCATTGAAATGCATGAACTTAAAAAATTTCCATTGGACTCAAGACAAAATGCCTTCCATATCCAGAGAAAGAACTATGAAATTGGATTGCAGATAGAAACAGACCATTTTCTTTTGTACTATGTTTTGTTTTGTTTTATGGTTTCTCCCATTCATTTTAATTCTTCTATGCAACATGCATTTAATAGGAAAAAATAAAAACCATCTAAGCATTGTACCTCTTTTAACATACCTATGAGAATCAGTTCATGTTTCACCTCCTCCAGGAGTTCTTTCTGGATCCCTCTCCACCCCACCCCCAACTGCTAGTGCATTTCCTTTTAAAGTTATCTTCCATATACTCTGTATTTATCTTGTACATTCTCATTTATAAATGTTGCCTCCCCCATTAGAATGTAAGTTACTGAAGGGCAGAGTGATTTTTGCATTTTCTTTATATCTCCAGCGCTTAATACAGGATCTGAAACATAGAAAGTGCTTAATAAATGTTTGTTGATCAATTTATATTAGTTCATTGGTTTTCTTTCAATTTTATTAATCTCTCCTTTGATTTTCAGAATTTTCAATTTGGCGTTTAATTAGGAATTTTTAATTTGTTCTTTTTTATATAGTATTTTAAGTTACATGCTGCTCTCTCTATTTTATTGATTGTGTTTAGAGTGTTTAGAAACATACATTTTCCCCTAAGTACATCTTTGGCTGTATCACACAAATTTTGATAGGTTGTCTCGTTGCTGTCATTCTCTTTAGTGAAATTTTTGTTTCTGTGATTTTTCTTTTACCTACTCATTCTTTAGGATTAGATTATTTTGTTTCCAATTAATTTTTAATCTCTTCCCACGATCCTTTGTGGAATATAATTTTTATTGAATTATGACCTGAAAAGGATGCATTTGACATTTTGGCTTTTCCACATTTGGTTGTGAGGTTTTTATACCCTAATACATGGTCAGTTTTTGTGTACATGCAATATGCTACTGAGAAAAAGGTATATTCCTTTCTATTCCCATTCAGTTTTCTCCCAAGTTCTATCATATCTGACTTTTCTAAAATTCTATTCATTGTCTTAACTTCTTTCTTATTGGTTTGTTTTGCTTAGAGTTATTTCTGAGGGGGGAAAGTTGAGTTCCCCTACTAGTGTAGTTTTATTTTATATTTCCTCTGTAATTCATTTAAGTTTTCCTTTAAGAATTTGGATGTTATACCATTTAGTGCATGTATATTTAGTATTGATATTACTTCATTGTCTGTGATATCTTTTTGCAAAATGTAGTTTCCCTGTTTATCTCTTTTATTTAGATCTATTTTTGATTTTGCTTTATCTGAGATCATGATTGCTACCCCTGCTATTTTTTTCTTTACTTTATCAGAAGCATAATAGATTCTGCTCTGGCCCCTTACTTATATTTTATGTGTGTGTCTCTCTGCTTTAGGTGTGTTTCCTGTTAACAACATATTGTGGGATTCTGGTTTTTAATTCAGTCTGCTATCTGCTTCCATTTTATGGGTAAGTTCATTCCATTCATATTCACAGTTAGGATCACTAACTGTATTTCCTTCCATTCTATTACCCCCATTTATCCTTCTCTCTCTCTCTCTCTCTCTCTCTCTCTCTCTCTCTCTCTCTCTCTCTCTCTCTCTCTTTCTCTCTCTCCATCCTGTCCCTCCTCAAAAGTGTTTTACTTCTGACCACAGCCTCCTCCAATATACCCTCCTTTCTATCACCCTTCTCTCCCTTTATCTTATTGCTGTTGTTTGCTCATTTTGTCAGCCTCTTTCTTGGATTTTAACTTTTTGTTATCTCTGTTCTCAAGGTGGAGGAGGCACTGTCCCAAGGTTTTTTTGTGTAAGTGTTTACAGAGTCAGTTCTGAATGTATATAAGTTTTCAGTTTCTGCCAGGTGGTGTGATCTAAAAAGTAAGGTCCCTGCTCACTTGGCCTGTGCTCTGTTCTAAAAGTAACCACAAGAACTCTTTTCTTCCCTGGAACTATGACCAGGAATGTGGCTCCTGCTAATGCTCCTCCTCACCGTAGGACCTTGACTAGAAACTACATGTGGGCAATGCGACAGAGTTCTGCACAAAGTGCCAGCAAAAGGACCCCTGTAATCTCCTGACCAGTTATCCAGTACCCTTACCATCTGTGCGCTGAGAACTCTAGAAGCCATGACTGCCAATTCAGTCACCCCCAAGGCCTGCTGCTGCCTTGCCTGGCCTACCTTGGACCTTGCTTCACTCTCACATCAGTGAGATAGAACTTTCCTGCCAACCATTGAAATTGTCCTGGGCTGGGAAATTGTTTTGTCCTGTCTCCTATTGGTTCAGCTGCTGCAGAATTCATTTTGAGGCATTATTTTAAGTTGTTTGGAGAGAAATTTAGAAGAGCCCAGGGAAGTCCCTGCTTTTACTCCACTATCTTGGTTCCATCCCTGATTGATTGATTTTTTTTTAAAGTTTAATTGATATATTTTGTTTTCACTATCACCTACATTTCCCAATATATTTCTCCTCTTCTACCAGAGGAGCTGGTCCTTATACCAAAAAGTAAGAAAGAGAGGGGAAAAAAGTTCAGCAAAACTGACCCACACAATAACCAAGTCTGACTTAATATGCAGCATACCTCTACGAGGGTGGGAAGGAGGTACACTCTCACATCTGTTATTTAGGTCTAAGTTTGGTTATTATAATTTTACAATGTTCAGTTTTGATTTTGTTGTCTATGTTGCTTGTTTATATCGTTGTAGTCATTGTTCATATTGTTTTCTTGGATTCTTCATTTTACATATGGAGAAACTGAGGGCCAGAATAGGGAAAAGGCTTGTCTATGGTCAAATAAGTTGATATTAATTTAAGAGACTTGGTTAATAAGCAAGATAAATTAGAGATCCTAATATGGAGAGGTAAATTTGATTTCAAAAATATCACTAAGACTTGGTGGAATGAAACCCATGATATGTGCATGCCTTATTCAGGGCAGCTAGGTGGCCTTGGAATCAGGAAGATTCATCTTCATAAGTTCAAATCTGGCCTCAGACACTTACTAGCTGTGTGACCCTGGGCAAGTCATTTAACCCTGTTTGCTTCAGTTTCTTCTTCCGTAAAATGAGCTGGAGAAGGAAATAACAAACCACTCCAGTATCTCTGCCAAGAAAACCCCAAATGGGGTCACAAAGAGTTGGACATGACTAAACAACAATAATGCCTTATTCAAAAGAAACAGGAAAAGGCAAAGTTAAATGTATTCAGTCAGTCAACGAACATTTATTAAGCGCCTACTGTGTAGCAGGTACTGTTCTAAGTATTGAGGACAGAAAGCTAAAAGACAATCCCATCTCTCAAGGAGCTCACAATCTAATAGAGACAACTCTATGTAAACAGCTGTGTGCAAATAAGACACATACAGGATAATATGGAACTAATCAACAGAGGGAAGGCACTGGAATTAAAAGAGATTGAGAAAGACTTCCTATGGAAGGTGGCATTTTATCTGGGACTTGAAAGATGTCAGGGACACCAGGAGGGAAAGATGAGGAAGAACATTCCAGGCATGGGGAACAGCCAGTGAAAATATATTCTGGTAAGGAGGTAGAGTGTCTTGTCCAAGAAACATCAAAGAGGACAGTGCCGTTGGATCACAAAGTATAAGATAGAGTGTGAGGTGTGAAGACTGGGAAAGTAGGGGAGGTGGGGTAAGGCAGGTTATAAAGGACTTTGAATGCCAGAGAATTTTATAGCTGATCTTGAGGATGATAGGGAATCACCGGAGTATATTGCACAATTTAGTTTACATGGTCATGATAGCTTTGAACATTAAGATCTTCTCATAACAGTTAATCTAGGAACTAGACACAGGAAATACAGTGGAGAACATCCGAGTAAAGGTCATTGGAGACAAAAAACAGAAGGAATATTATCATCAGAATATATAATAGATCATCTGAACACAAAGACAAAATAGATGAAAATGTTGAGAAATGAATCATAAGCCTGGCACAAAATCATGCTAGAGTAGTCATGGGGTACAATGATCTTAACATCTCCTTGAACTTTCTATGCCAAAAACAGAACAGGTAATATTTTTTGTTTATTTTTTTACTTACCTCAATATAACATTTATCCTTCAAAAGGCAAGGAGCAAACAAGAGAAAATTATATTCTATATCTGATTTTCACCAACAAGAAGTAATTGGTTTCTGGGATGGAAAGGATGGAAATCTTGGAGGGAAGTGATCATTCCTTCTTAGAATTTATGATGGAAAAGAAGAGAAAAGCTGGGAATTATCTGATGTGCCCCCTGGATTTGGAGAGAACATATTTCAAAAAGTTCAGAAAAAGAACAAGTAGGAGCCCATGGAATAAAATTCTGTAGGAGATATACGCACAAAACAAATCTGAAGATACAATGGGAAATAATTCTAATAAGGAAGAAAAAGTGGAATAATCTAAAGAGACTGGTGTGGATTCAAGAGGAACTTGCAATTTAACTTAAATTTTAAAAAGATGTGAGAAGATGGAAGCAAGGTCAGATAGGAGGATGAATACAGATGTGTGGCAAAATTCCCTAAGAAGTGTCAGGGGAACACGAAGGAGGAGAAGGAGGAGGAGGAAGAAGAGGAGGAGGGGGAGGAGAGGGAGAAAAGAAAAAGAACTAGCATTTTAAATTGCTTTAAGGTTTGCAAAGTGTTTTCCAAATATAATTTCACTTTATCTTCGGTACAACTCTGAGGATGACAAGAAAAGCTAAGGCCAGTAAGGGATGCTTTTTCTTAGGACCAAAAAGTAGTTCTAATCCTCTTCTGATCCAATCCTTCTCTAATGAAGGAATAGGACTGATGCTTGGAGTAAATGGATGGCAATAACTGAGGACTGAGTGAAGGAACAGCTGCTCAGGTCTCCCAGTGCTTTTGTTTCCTTACCAAAGATAATGATTGGGGAACTGGAAAGAACAGGACAAATAATGACCCAATGAGAGTCAATAACTAACACAAGTAAGTACCCAGCTGTTCTCTTGATGAATTCAAGTCACCTGGCCCAGGGAAACAACATAGTAAGAGGAAGGGTAGTTGTGATTGCAGAACCACTTCTGTGATTTCTGAAAGATCATGAAGAAAGACAAGGCTATACTATAGGATTGGAAATGGACAAATTGTGTTCATCCTTAGTCACCAAAGAAGACCACACCATCAGAGAAATGATGACATGACTTGCACTTGACTTTGTTTTGAGTGAGGGAGAGCTGTGCAGGTCACCCACTTCACTTTCTCCTCCTGAGTCATCTGGACCCAGTGGGCAGATATTCATCTGGATGACTGGAGATGGCCCAAGATACAATGGAAGACCTTGGCCTTTTAGGCTAAGGTCTTTTCAGGTATTCACTTAAAGTGAGGTCTACTCACAGGTTGTGTTCATCCTTCATTTTCAAAGAGGGTCATGGCATCAGAGAAATGATGACATGACTTGTATTTGACTTTGAGTGAGGAAGGACTGTGCAAGGTCACCAGCATCACTTTCTCCTCCTGAGCCATCTGGGTCCAGTGACCAGATATTCATCAGGATGAGTGGAGATGACCCAGGATGCACTGGGAGACCTTGGTCCTCCAAAAGGAAGATACTGGAGTCTGTAAATGATAGGCTACTGAGTTTGACTTTGATTCCTGGAAAAATTCTAGATGGTATTATTAGAGGGATGACTAGTGAATACCTCAGAAAGGAAGCATGACATCCAACAAAGTCAAGTAATACTGGAGAACCATTATTTCTTTTTTTTGTCAGGGTTACTAAGCTGGTAAATCAGGAAAATGATAGAATTAGCCTAGATTTAACAAAGCATTTGAAAATGTCTCAAGCTATTTCATGGAAATAATGAATAGAAATGGGCTATATATTTCCACAATTAGACAAGTTGTTACCTTTTGCTTCACTTGCTGAGTTACAACATGGAATCCTTTGGCACTCCAATTTATAATTAGCATTTAGAGAATGCTTTAAGATTTGCCAAGGCAGGGTGGGGAACCTGCTTGAAACCACATGTGGCCCACTAGGTCAAGTGCAGCCCTTTGACTGAAGCCAAACTTCACAGAATAAATCTCCTTAATAAAAGGATTTGTTCTGTAAAACTTGGACTCAATCACAAGGCTGCACCCAAGGACCTGTAAGACCACATATAGCTTCAAGATCACAGGTTCCCCACCCCTGGCTAAAGCATTACAAATATTATCTCATTTGATTCTCACAATAAGTCTGGGAGGTTGGTGTTATTATTATCTCTAATTATAGATAAGAAAGTGAGGCAGACAGAGTTTGTGACCCTCTTGGGACTATATAACTAGTAAGTGTCTGAGGCCAGTTTTGAATTCAGGTCTTCCTGACTCCAGATCCAGAGCTTTATTCACCACTGGGGGAGAGGGGAAGTGTTGGTTTGGTCTATGGCCAGACTGGTTAAATGGGAAGACTCAAAGAGCAGTTATTAACGTTTCATGTAAACTTTAAAGGACACTTTCTCAGGCATTTATATTTGGTGCTGTGCTATTTTCCACTTTTATCATTGACTTGGGTAAAGACTTAGATGACCTGCTTAGCAAATTTATTGCTGACAGCAATCTGGGAGGTACAGCTAACAAACTAGATGGCAAAGTCAGGATTCAGAAAGATCTTAATAGGACAAAACTGTGGACTGGATCTAAAAAGAAGAAATCTCATAGTAATAAATGTAAAGTCTGATGTTTGTGTTCAAAAAATCAACTTCACTAATACAAGATTCACCAAAATAGGTATGGCTGGACTGTAGCTTGTCTGGAAAAGATTCAATTATTTTAGGGGACTGCAAGTTCAGTCAGTATGGCAGCCAGGTAATATGGCAAGGTAATATGGCAGCCAAGAAAGCTAAGAGGAGGGCAGTTAGGTGGCTCAGTGGAAAGAACATTGGGCTTGGAATTGGGAAGATTCATCTTCATGAGTTCAAATCTCAGGTGCTTAAGCTGTGTGATCCCTGGCAAATCATTTAGCCCTGTGTGTCTCAGTTCCCCATGTGTAAAATGAGCTGGAGAAGGAAATGGCAAACTACCCTACTATCTTTGCCAAGAAAACCCCAAATGGGGTCACGAAGAGTCAGACACAACTGAAAAACAACTAAAGTGAGCCCGACTTTTGGTGTGCATTGCCCAGGTCATGCCATATCCAGACTATTAGGATCAATTCTGTGAGCCACATTTTTGGGAAGGTTATTGATGAGCCAGAGAGTATTCAAAGGAGCGCGATCAAAGTGGTGAAGGTTCTCTAGCCAATAACACCTCCATAGTCTCTGAGAAGTGACACAATGCCATATGAGCATCATTTAAAGGAAATCTGGGTTCCCAATAATTAGTCAAGAAACATTTATTAAGCTATGTGCTAGCCACTGTGTTAAATTCTGGGAATACAAAGAAAGACAAGAGTCCCTGTCCCCAAAAAGATCTCAATTTAATCAGGGAGACACCAAGCCAAAAAATCTGTACATATAAGCTACATACAGGAAAAAAAAAGGAAATAATTAACAGAGGGAAGGAACTAGAATTAAGAGGAAACTTAGTGACTTAGAAAGCCATAGCATACCCTCTCTGTTCCGGGTAGCTAGAGGTCAACAGAAAGAAGGCAGAGTTTGGGACCTGGGTGTTCCCAGAGATTGTCCATCACACACACCTTCATTCTCAGCCTCCCCACCCAGCCCTGCCAGTCAAGAATTCAAACCATCCAGAGATGATTGACAAGGGATCGTGCAGAGCCCAAAGTCCTAACTCTAGTCCTGGGGTAGTGAAGAATGATTGAAAATGAAGTCAGACCAGATTTCCTGCCAACCCCAGGGCAGGGCAGACGTGAAAAGAGGACAGAATTTAGGTCTCAAACTCAAATGAATATTCAAGTACTCTTGAGTATCCATGTGAATGGGGAGAGGGAAGGTTAAGGAGGGAAGAGATGGCATGGATGACCCCAAAAGATTAGATAATGGATAATGCAAAATTATTTCCATTTGAAAAGTATACTACAAATACATCTAGACTTGAACTAGTTACTCTCCTTAAAAGGATTAATTTACCTTGCCCAAGGAGGGTGGATGAAAGAGGAGTCAAGTTAAAGGCCTCCTCCAAGGAATTTTTGAGAGATATCCCCAAAACCCTGGTAACATAAGGTCCCTACTGTTCCCAACCACCCTACCCTGACTTTGTCTTAATGATGATCTCCAAGCACTTATTAGGATGGGTGGGAGAGAAGAAGTTGTTTGTTTGGAGATGTAATTCCCATTGTACAGATAGCCAAACTAAGACATAGGGAAGTGGTTGGCTGAAGGTGCCCCCTCTCTAGTACCTGTGTTTTCTTTGAGGATCATCCTGTCACTCCCTGAACAGGTGTGCGGGCCTGTTCTATGGCTTGCTCTGTCACAGTCAGTGGCTATCAGTTGCAGTCTAATCCGTTTCTTGCCAGAAGAAAACTGGGTGTTCAGCATTTCTGAAAGACATTGAAACAAGAATCATTCTGATACCTATGGCCTTTATGACCCATCTCCTGTGTCTCTGATTTTTCACAAGGCTGTCCCCCCGTACCTGGAAAAATCTCTCTCCTAGCCTCCTTAGCTTCCTTCAAGGCTTAGTTCAGGTGCTATCTCCTCCTTTCATGACTTTCCCTAGTGTGTTTTCTTTCTCCACAAATTATCTTGAGTTTACTTACCTATTCACATGTTGGTTTCCCAGTAGAATTAAAACTCCTTGAGTGCAGAGACCCTTTCTTTCCTCTTTTGTCTTTGTATCCCCAGTGCCAGGCACCTTGCCACAGTTGTTGCTTGATTGTTTTCAGCCATGTGCAACTCTTCATGACTCTATTTGGGATTTTCTTGGCCAGAATAGGTGCTGAGTAAAAGCTTTATTTAATCGAAATGGAATTGAGTTGACCAAGGTCACATAACGAATTAGAGGCAGAACCTGTGGTCTTTCTATTGTGCAACACTGTGCTACTCAAAGCTTTGTGACAGTCCTTTGGGAAGAGGGGAGGGGAAGCCTAGGACCTGTGCGGTAACCAGAAACCTCCCAAAGAGAAGGAACGGAACAGAGGATGCTTGCCTTTCTCTTGCTACAAGAAGACAATTCTCTATGCCCTGGAGAATGGGGACAGCTTTACAGAACACACACTTCAGGAATGGGGATCCCAGCTCTGTAGGCCCTGGTTGCCCTCAGAGTCTGATCCAGTTCTAAAGGCATCCCTACCTCCCAGGGACAAAGGGCTAACCATCCCACCTTGGGTCTGAGCTAAATGAAAGGTGGACCCACTCAGTGTGACCCAAAGTGAGGAGAAAGAAGTGAGGATGATATAGCCTCTTCTCTTTCATCCATAATAATGCTTGTAATGTTTCCTCTGTGTAATTTCCTGAGCTCCCCAGTCAGTAGTGTTTAATCTCTCCTCAGTTATCTTGTATCATCATAGTCCTCAGAGGTGGCCAATACTCTGTCCTGAGATTCCAGAGAGGCCGTGAAGATTGAGGGCTCTGCACCTCAAAGATCTGGGGCAAGGCTGCTAACTCCAGGTGGAGATGTCAACACAAGAACCAGAGAACCAAGGTTTAACCTCAGTGTTGTAGGCAAGTGAGGGAGTAGAGTGGATGGTGTTGAGCTTGGCATCAGGAACAGGGTTCAAAGTGAGTAGGTAGGGATGGGATAGAAAGAGGAAAATCTCTTCTTTGGATAAGGAACAGCAAAGGCATCAAGCTAGAGAAGTGGGGAACAATTCAAAGCGCAGTTTAGCTCGATCATAGAGTAAGAGGATGAGCTGTGAAGAATCACTGCTTCGCTCTTTGAGACGTCAAGTGAAGGGAGTTTGTTTTTCAATCCCAGGTAACCTGGTACTACTTATGTAGAACTACTCAAAGGGTTTTGAGCATGGGAATAATGTCATCAGACCTATGCATTAGAAATGTTATTTTGACAGTTTGGAAAGAAAGTTCAGAGCAGGGAGAGACCAGAAGCAGAGAGATAAGGTAGGAAACAGAAAGAATGAAGACCTGAATTGGTGATTTCAGAAAAACTGAAAGGAGGGGATGGATGGAAGATTTAGAATCAATCAAGGAAGGGCCTGGTAATTGATTAGGTAGGGGTGGGGAGATGGGGAGCAGAGGCAGTGTGAGGGAGAGGGAGGAGCTGAGGAGGTCTCTGCATTTTCAAGCTTGGAGGACTAAGAGAATTGCCTTCAATAGGAAAAGGAAGCCCCTACCAGGTATAGTAAGGTGGAAACTGGAGCCCAGGGCTCCAGCCCTCAGTTATTTCTGATCTTCCACTCGTCACAAGGAAACTCACGCCAGGAAAGGGCAAAGCTTTGACTACTGTCCCCGCATCCTCCTAGCAGTACACTCCCCCGCTTAGCTGTGAATTTCCTCATAGCTGGCAGGGCTGTCACCTTTAATCCCCCAATGACATGTGACATCCTCAGCTGGACATGTGTGAGCTGATTCCAACACCTGTAACAGAATAATTAGAGAAGAAAACTAGTGAGAAAAATGCAAAATGGTCCCTTTTCCTCAGGCCAGTCAGCCCTAGGCCAGGGCCTCTTAACCTGAGCTCTGGTTTATAGATAAATTTCAAATGGATCTTGAAAGAAACAATCCTAGACTCTTCTCCTCCTTCTCTCCTCCTTCTCTTCCTTTCTTCCCTACAGTATATCTGAGCACATGGAGGAACTCTGATTATCCTTGCTAAGTGATGGATTGACCCTTTGGGCAAGTCATTTATCCTCCATTATAGAGATAAGGGGAAGATCACTAAGTGACACAGATCAGGACAGGAGACATTGCCAGGGTTTAGGGCCATTTCCGATTTCAGAATACCACCCCTGCCTCAACCAGGAGGGGCTTTAATAAACATTTTTTTAAATGGATTGAATTTTCAGCTTATGGAATGATCTCATACTTGAGCCTTGCAACAGCTTATGAGGAAGACAAGGCAAGGATTATTATCTCCATTTTACAGATCAGGAAACTGAGACCCAGAGAGAGAAAAAAAGGGATTGCTAAGTGGCAGTTCAAGGAAAAGAACTTAGGTCTTCTGGATCCTTGAACTAAATGAGAGGAGTACTGGTCTAGAATCCAGGAGAGCTTGGGTTCTAGTATTCTCTTGCTCATGGGATCTTGGACAATTACAGTTTTTTCCTGGGAGGGTAAGGTCTGGATCTATAATATCATAGGCACAGGGAACTCCAGGTAAAGAAACTCCCTCCATCCATGCAGCCTGGGGTACTGGTAGGTCAAATCCACAGTAAGCATTTGGAATTGAAATTAGAAATTTAAATACAAGCAAAAAGATAGTCCTAAATCCTCAAAGAACTTACACTTTAATGAAAGAAAACAACACATAAAAAGAAGCTTAGGGAGAAAGAGGTACAACAGAAGGAGCGTAGTAAAAAAAAAAGTCTGGAGAAATCAGAAGCAGGTCCAGAGAAGTATGAAAGAGTAAATATGGTTGGCCTGGGCCCTTCCTGAAAATGGAGGTTCCAGGAGAAATTGACCAATCAGAACCACAGGTATGGAGGGATCTTCCAGGGTGAGAAGGCTGCTAGAGTATGGTAAAGAAAGGAGGTTAAGTGACTTGCCCTAAGTATGTGTCAAAGGTGAAACTAGGTCTCCTTGTGTCTGAAGTCAGCTCAAAAATACCTGTACAACACTGCTTCTGTCTGTAAAATAGGGTCCATAATATTTTGTTCCATGTACCAGAAAGAGTTGTCAAACCTGAAATCTAAACTTCTCCCATCCCACATTTCCAAGTTTTGAAATTCTACCTGTTTTTAAGGTTCAATTTAAATGCTACCTCCCCTCATAAGATTCTTTTAGACTCTATACATTTTATCTTATATTTTAGTTATATTCAATTTAGTAATGAGGATAATCTTGGGTGCCCCCTGATCTTCTGGATGAGGCTACACTATGGAGCATGGGTGGGGATGGACCTTCTTCCTAGACCTTTTGGGTGGGTCAGTGGGTTCTGCAATAGCACATAAGGATTTGCACTTTAGCATGATATAGTAACTCCACATTGGTCTCTAAGGCTTTGTGCTTTGGGAATATGGGGGCTAGTCCAGGAAGCATGCATAGGGGCCATGATCTGGACCTTTGATAAGGACATGTAGAGGTTCCCCACTGGTCCTTTGGTCCCAGAATAGGTATAGACACTGATACAGGGAACATGAGACTCCTCTCTTTGTGGAACAGGCTCCCAAAGCTGAACCCCCAGCGTGCTTG
This sequence comes from Bettongia penicillata ogilbyi, assembly GCA_023548195.1. Lineage (NCBI taxonomy): Eukaryota > Metazoa > Chordata > Mammalia > Diprotodontia > Potoroidae > Bettongia > Bettongia penicillata. The sequence continues at coordinate 5,725,748 of JAJHZJ010000321.1, read as the reverse complement.
AGTCCAGAGCTGGTGGGGAGGGAAAAGGATAAAGTACGCTTGCCTGGCTGTCCATGACAAATTTGGACCTTGATTGCTTTGGGTTGGGGCAAGTTCTTTTTAAGCCAAAGAAAGAGGAGGTCACCAGAAAAAGAATCCATCTTCAAGCCATGCAGAAGAAGTGGACTACAAGTTAGAGAGATGCACCCTACTCTAGGCGCCCCACCCTCCAGCCCCCTGAACCCCTTGACAAAATCCCTTAAATAGGACTTAGATATGGCTCATGTCTAGGGTCTCTTCAAAAGGAATGAACAGATAGATGTCCCTTTTAGAAAAGTCACTCAATATACTAAAAGATATCAGACATAGGACAGCTATTTATTTATCCACCACAAATGAAACACAGAAAACACAGAAAACTCATAAATGCACATAGACAAATATTTCAAACAGAAAATAATAATCCAGCACAAAGGATTAACAGGAACCCTTAAACAGGTACAGAAAGCACATGTTGCTCATTATGTCTATTAGAATGAACCATGAGGTAAAGACTCCCAGGGAACCGGTGGGATTGCTAAATAGATTTCATCTCCACTTCAGCCTGTACTGTCCCAGTATCAATTCCAGGTCAAAGTTTTTGGCTAGGTAGGTCATGGCTTAAGCTTTTGGACTCCAGGATGGTCCTATCCATGATCATCCCCTCCTCTAAGTAGTACTGCAGTTACAAGAAACATCTCTCAAACTTGTGTTAATCTTAAACCTTGGAGCTTAGGAAGTAGCCACCAAGGCTAGAAAGGGTCACTGTTGAGTCACTCGCGCTCAGAAAAAGGAACATAGTGGAAAAGTCAATTAGGGAATCGAGTTCCATTCTCAGGTTCACCTAGGCAAGCACATGTGCTCACTGCCATATATGTGTAGCTACCACAATTATTGTTGTGGAGAGGAAGGGGAAAGAAATCCCTTCTTCCCCACTGAGAAGTCTAGGGCAGAGCTGTTGCAGTCCCAAGGCACATTTTCCAAAAAGGAGAAAAGAATAACGGTAGTGATTTTCTTTTATTTTTTCAGTTATCTTTCTTTTAAAGCCTACTGAATGGGCAGTTCCTCAGCGATCAGTATCCAACGCTTTTTTGACATTGCCCATACGAGGGTCCAAGGTACCAACCTGGACCTCTAGTTTTGTGTCCTTTATCAAGAGGCTATATCTTGGTTCCATCTCTCCACCTTGGACAGACCTCCTTTATCCCCCAAATGCAAGTTCATAGGACTAATAAAGGAAAGCTACGTCATCCCAAAATATAAGTCCATTAGCACTGAGCTACATATGACCCCCATACCCATACCTGCTCTTCATAATGGTCCCAATCTAGCAGGTTATAGGGCTTCCTTGATTACTCACAAATTACACATTTGTGTATAAGTATCATCCCTCCTACTAGACTCTAAGATTCCTGAGGAAGACAGTATGTCATCTTTGGCTCTTTCATAGCTCTAGGACCATATTGACACCATGTTTGCAGCTGAATGGCTCACTGGGCTGGGAGTCAGGAAGACCTGAGTTCAAAGCTGACCTCAGACAATCACCGTGTGACCCTGGGCAAATCACTTAACCCTGTTGGCCTCAGTTTCCTCATCTGTAAAATGAGTTAGAGAAAGAAATGGCAAACCACTCCACTATCTTTGCCAAGAGAATCCAAAATGGGGTCACGAAAAGTTGAACATGACTGAACATCAACTTTAACTGTGATGAATTGATATTGTTAAATGTAATGCTGGAAGAAACCTTTAAGATCAGTTGAATTAAACTGGTTGAATGATGAAATCAAGATTTAACCCTTTGGCTCAGTTGTGCAAATCAGCAGCCATCTGTTAAATGCCTCCTATGTGCAAGACACAGATAGATGATAGGGATACAAAAGCAAAAATGAAATATCCTCTGCCCTCAGTGAACTCAAATATATGTACACAAATAAATTGGTCAGGAAGTCAGGAAGATCTGAGTTCTAATCCAGCCTCAGATACTTATTGTGCGATCCCAGGCAAGTCACTTAACACCTCTGTCTCACTATTCTCACCTGTAAAATGGGGACAATAATAGCACCTCTCAAGGATTATTTCAAGGATAAAATGAGATTGAAAACCTTAAAGTATTATATTAGCTCGTTACTATTATTATTAATAATTATTATCATTACATGATAGCAGTTAGGTAGCAATGTAGAAATGTATAGATCAAAGTGTTCTAAGAAAACTGGAGGAAGGAAAGACCACTAAGAGTTAACTGGAAAGATCACAGGAGGCCTTTAGAAAATTTGTGTTGACCTGAACCTACCATGTGAAAAAGGGCTTCAGTCCAATGCAATTCAGTAAACACTTATTAAGTGCCTACTATATGCTAACACTGGGGATACAAAGACAAATGAAACCATTTCTGCCCTCAAGGAGCTTATGTTCTCCTAGGGGGAAACAACATATAAGCAGATAAGTTAATATAAAATATATACAAAATAGAAACAAAACAGTGAATATAAAGTAACTGGGGGAGAGGGTACAATCAACTAAAGAAGGGCCTTGTCCAGGAGGTAGTACTTAAGCTAAGTCTTGAAAGGATCTAGGAATTCAACTCAGTTCAGTTTAATAAATATTTAGCGAGCGTCGACTATGTGTCTGGTACTGTACTAAAGTCTGGGGATTTGAAAAGAGGCAAAAGATAGTCCCTGCCCTCAAGAAGTTTACAATCTAATCTAATTCCAAAAGATGGCAATGAGGAAGGAGAGCATTCCAGGAGTAGAGAATCTATGCAGATGCAAAGAGTCAAGAGGTAGATGAAGTAACAGGTATATAAGTTTGACTGGAAGCTATGAAGTACGAGGAGAAATAATGTGAAATCAGCTTGTTTTCCAGATGGTAACTAGGGAACCTCAGACACTCCTTGAACAAGGGAGTTGACATGGTCATACCTACGCTTTAAGAACATCAATTTGGAAGTCATGCGGAGAATAATGTATTGGAGTGATATTGAAGGATTTAATTCTACAAGTAAGGAAGACAAGATTGTTGACTGGGCCCTCAGCTGCTGTGATGCCCATGACAAATTGTGGTCATCAATTCAAGGTCACTTTCGTTACCTGAGGCTTTGGGCAATGGCAAGGGTGTGGACCTTGGAGGAATTATGGAACCCTAGAAGGTCAGTCTTTGACAAGAATTTAGGAGTCATCTAGTTTATCCTCCACCTGAAGCAAGGCTCTCTCTCAGGAGAGAAACCTCACTGGGAGTCACAAAAGTCCATAGAATATAGATACTCAGCATGGCTGAGTGTCTTTGGATAGGAGAGATGACTCTAGCAGCCCCAGAAAGCAGACCATGACTAAACCCTGGGCATGTTTGCCTAGCCTGGTTCTGCCCCAGTTTCTTTCCTATTGAAAAGAACCCTCCCAGGCAACTGATGCCAGGGGAGACTAGGAGAACCAGTTCCTCCTGGTGCTGACCTTTCTCTGAGCCCAAGGCCCAGTTTGGTTCTCATAACACTTCCAGGAAAGGGGTCTTCAGTCAGGTAGACTCCCCCCACCTTCCATCCCCCAGTTTACCATGTGAATAAAGACACTCCTCTCTTAGCTTTTTTAGATGGTATAGTCCAATAGTGTTAATGAAAACTTTTCTATCTCACATAAGTATTAAGATAATAACCTAGGATATATCCTGGAAGTTGGCAATGAGACACTGACTGTAAGACATTACTGATTCAGTCCCCACACCCACCCCTAGGCTCCCAACACACACACACACACACACACACACACATGTGCACACACATACATATACACACACACTCTAGGAAGCTAGAGAAAGTACTTGATCTTGGGGGTAGGGAGGGTGACATTATTAAGGGGACTTGGGATTTAATCCAGACTTTGCCTCTAGCTAGCCATGTGACCTTGGGTAAATCATTTCCCTTCTTTAAATCTCAGTTTCCCCAGACACTGGCAGTCACTCTTCTTCTTCAAGATGAGCCGGGTGACAATTCACAAAAATTACTGTCCAAGGATGGGAACAGACAACTGGGACCCAGCTGGGCTGACTCCCTCAGGGCCCATTCAATAGAAATAAACCCAGGATGTGTCCAAAATATTTCTAGTGCAGTCTAGCATTCTAAAATTAGTGCTTTACTCACAGACCCAGACTGTTCAATTCAATTCAGCCTTTGTGGAAGTCTTCTCCAAGTCTGTGATGTTAAAGGCAGTTCTGACTTTCCTGTCATGAGTCAAAAGGCAGATTTCCTCACTCTGGAAGAGGGAACAGCTAAGTTATCACTGGCCACTTGTACCTTCTCAGCCCAGATTAGTTGACAGTAAGCTGAGATGGTAGTTATCAAGGACCCAGGATGCATAGGAGTAGGGAAGGGAGAGGTGGGGAACTTCTCTTCCTTCAGTTTTTATAGGGGTTGAGGGTATACCTGAAGGTCAAAGCTGGGGCCTGTTTATTCCCACTGAATACTCTGTCATCCCACTTTCTTTCTCCAGAGTAATTTTCTCTGCTCTGTCTCCAATGTTTGGGTTTTCACCTCTACCTGAGCCTTAGGCCTGCCATCCCCCAAACCATCTAACTCCCAAGGAATGTGCAAGTATAAGGAACCACTAATCCTTTCTATAAACCCACAGGAAAGGATTCTGCCCCTATAGAATCCTATGTGGGAGTCCTGACATAGGATGACCTCTTCTGATTTTTGTTCTGCTGAAAGATGGGGCACAGGTCAAGGCTAGGCAGGGGGAGGAGCTGCCCAGATATAACCACATTCCTCCTTCCTGGGCATAAAAGGTGCTGCAATTTGACCAGAGACCTATCTGACTTACAAGGAACCCAGGGGGAGGTGCCTACACCTGCCTTCAGCTCCAACAGACAGACAGGTTGGTGGCATTGTTGTCCTCAGTGGGAAGTAACTTTCTTGGTGGATGGTTCTTGGTTCTTACAAGAACGATGGGTTCTTTGTTCTTAGAAGTGATGGGGGAAACTTTTTTAGACTTAGAGATGTTCTAGTTATCCATCAAACAGGTTTTAACTTATCCTGCTATGTATTTGGTTTTTCTCTGGGCACTGTAGGAAAGACAAAAGGACACCCTGAGGGATCTCTTGTGGCATGAAAAGAATCATGTTCAGTTCCACGTCCACTGTACAACTGAATAGTGTTCAGTTCCATGCTAAGCTGTATGATACTAGTAGGAGGTCAGAATCCTGGTAAGGTCTTAGAAGTAGATTACAAAGTCTTCCTGGCTATGATGAGAAGAACAGAGCCTTGAAGAATGAGGAACCCTGATATCCATCTCTATATCTAGATATACATCTATATCTTGTTAAGCAAGCCACTTAATCTTCCTTTTATTCATTTGAAAAATAAGGAGACTGGACTCAGTGACCTCTACATCCCTTTCCACTTATAACTCTATGATTCTGGCGCTTAAACAGGAGGAAGAGAGAAGACATTTCAGAAAGAAGTGTGTAGAAAGTCGGAGTTGATGAGGAAGGGTGTATATCCAAGGTCACAAATTGGGAAGGGGAGAGAATTGGAAACTCCTGGGACCCTGGAGTTCTAGGGAGACCCTAGTTCTAGGGAGCAAGGTTGGGTGATCTGAGCCAACCCCTCCTCGGTTAGGACCTCACCTTTCTCTAGGCTTATAGCCAGCCTGTGAATGGCAGCAGCAGTCTATCCCTGGCAATCCCCTAACCCCATTTCCTCATTCAGAACCCTCTTGTCTCTAAGGATTCTGTTTTTAATTGGCTATCACTTAATCCATGCTAAGAAAGTTCATAAGGGACTCTGAAAAGATGGAATAGCCATTCATGATGCAAAGAAAAGACTTCTCTAATGGTGGAATTTTAGACACTGTGATAGGCGGCTAAGAGAGCTATTAGAAGCTAGGGACCTCTCACATCACACCTTATGGCCACAATCCTCTGGCTCAGGTCCCACTCATCAAGGCTCTGGCCTAGAGTTCAAGTCTACTAGAGGTGTCACCAGATGGGTTACTTCCTTTTGCCGGATGGAATTTGGCTAGGGTCCTATTGGAGAGAGAGCAGTTAGCCTGGGAGGAGTGTGCCAGGGCAGATGGGCCCAGAAGCCTGGGCAAAGGGAAGGGGGAATGAGTAAAGGAAATATAGGGAGGTCGTGTTTTATGAAGCAATCCTATCTGGGACATCAGGAGAATTGTGGTCCGCCCCTGCCCTGCTGTGTGACCTTCCTCTCTGAGAGGTCTGGTCCCTAAAGCCCTTTCACTTATCATGTTCTATATAGGATAATCATTTGGAGGGATGGTGATCATGGGCGCTTCTTCTGCAGCTTCTCTGTAACCCCCTGAGATCTGCAACATCTGGTAGTTCCTCTTCTTTTGTTAACTCATCTCTATCTTCTGACCTTCTAAACATGATTGTTCCTCTAAGTTCTAGACACCTTGAGTTTCTTTTCTTTTTGTACACTCTCCATTGCTGATCTCATCCACAGTCACTGAGCATCCAAGAGGGATGATTTGATTTCCTCAGTATTACATCCACTCTCCTTTTCTCCACTCACACAGGAATTGTGTGTAGAAGGCTGATAGGCTTGAGAGAATAACCAAGGGGTACATCATCAAGGAATGATATTTGAGTCCCCTTCTGGGGAAATGTTTACCAAAAAAAGGGAGAGAGGGCTGTATTGGGGAGGGCCACACCAGAGGAATGGAGCAAGTGAGTAATGAGACCCTCAAAGCACTATCAGGGCCACATCTTTTATTTCTCTATGAGAGTAGCATGACCTACAATACCAGAATATGGTACTCATAAATTTGGGGTCATTCTGCAAATTATCTCCTGGTTTTTGCATTATCTGTTGTTGTGAATTGTTTAGCCTCTGCAGGTCTCCAAAAGACTAAACTCTGGGCTAGCCTATCTGAAGAATTAGATATTCTCTCTCCAGAAAAATAAGGGAAAATGGAATAAGCATTTATATATCTCCTACTGTGTACCAGCTTCTGTGCTAAGTGATTTGATCCTCACAGCTACCCTGCAAGATAGGTACTGTTATTATGTCCCCTGTCCCCTTTATAGTTGATAAAACCAAGACATACAGATGTTAAGGGACCACCCAGGGTCATCTAAGGTCATCTAGCTACTAAGTGCCTGTGGCCAGATTTGAACTTGAGTCTTGATAGATCTCTATTCACTGCACCATTTGGCTACCTGAAAAAAAAAGTCTACAGATCAAGATACAACCAATAATCCCTTTGTCACCTTAGTCACCAGGGCCATAGAAGTCTGAAAAAGGGAAAAGCCACAGATAATCCAAAAGAAACCTGTTGAGGCAGCATCCTCCTTCACCCAACAGCCTTGTACCTGTGGGGTCAGTAAAACTGGGATTTTTCTTTTCTCTTCTGCCCCCACCCCACAAAAAGGAAAGATGAGAAGAAAAATATCAGAGGTTTGAATAATTCACAAAGCCATCTCCAGCTGGCAGGGACCATGCGCTGGACTGTGGATAGAAATGAGTTTCTCCTAATATTCTTCCAGGTGCAGAGGCCCAGACACCACGTGGGAGATGAAAGGGTCATTGTTGGCCCTGGTTTCTATGGCTGTGTGGCTCCTTGGGGGTGAGTCCTGAAGACATTGGAGAGAGGGGAATGAATATGGAATGGTTAGGAGAATATGTGGATATGGAGAGGGTAGAGTTACCCATTTCTCATCTCATCCTTCCTCTGTTCTCCTTGACTCTCCCATAGGTCCCCCGGGAGTAGAGGCCCTGAATTCGGTAGGTTTGTTTGCTTCTCCATCCCTTGAATTATCCCAGATGTTTGAATAGATGTGAGCTAAATGGGGCTAATAATGTCAGAGTAGAGCCTCGGAAGCAGGGTGGCTGGTTAATATTTCTAGGGATACAGCTGGAGCCAGCAAGGTAAAGAGCTACCTCCAGTACCTGACTAGGTAAATATCCTTGTGCCTTCTTTGTGGTAGAAAGAACCGTGAAGCAGGGAATCATGGAAGCTGGTTTTCTAAGCCTGGTCCTGCCCTGGCTAAGGGCTGGCCCTGTGCAACCCTGAACTGATCACTTAATGTTAGACATAACAAAATCCTTGACTGAATCTCCTTCACAAGTCTTAATGGAGACTTTGATTGATGGAGATCAATGATATTCCAGATGAAAGAAGATTTAGGCCTTCATTCATACAGTCATTCAATATTCACATTTTTATTGAGCCACTCTAGGTTCTTATACTGGATCCTTTCTAAAAATGGCAATGACTTTTCAGGGGGCTCAAGTAGCTTTCTTTCCATGGCTTATGGCTCTCTCTAAATCATGTGGAAGTTCAGCCCTGAGGAATAATGTTGCCTTCTCACTCTTTTTCTAACACCCAGTTTTCTCTCTCCTTCTTTCTCCCTCAGTGCCCAGCTCTCCCCATATGTAAGTCAATCTTGTATGGAGTGGGGCAACCCTCAAGGTTGGGAATCCCTTTCTTCCCCTAGTTCCCAGGGACCAAGCCTCCAAGAACCTGAACTAGAGGCTGCTGGAAAGGGCATGGGAAGAAATGGGGTCAGGGGGCATTGAGGACCAGGGAAGATGAACACCAAGTGGGATGGGGACCAGTAAATATGCCTTAGGAGTATACCTTCTCCTGCCCTACTGCTCCCCCCATCTTCAACCACCCCAATCCAATCCTATACCAATCCTAGCCTCCCAGCCTCCTTCACTGATGCTTTAACGTCTGTTTTTCCTGCAGCTCCAACCTACTGTGCACCAGTAAACAGGTAAGAGACAGAACTCTTGAGGGTTCAGGGGAGGGCAAAAATTCTCTCCCTGGAAAAGAGAAATCCTTATAGGTCAAGGCTATGCCCATGCTCCACTGCCCAAAGGTTGGGGCATCCTTTTTGCCTTGGGAGCTTCTGGGAACAGGATGCTCCTAGAGAGAGGTGTGGATCACGGAGAGCATGCAGGCTGAGACTGCCCTATCCAATCTCCTATGATAATGGTGGCTGTTTTCTTGCAGTGCCAATGTGACTGTGCCCTCTGACCAGGCAGCCCTGTGTACTGCCTTTACACTGCCCCAGTTTGCCTGTGCTAAGGTACAGGGACCCTAAATTATAACAGATTGGGGGAGGTGTGACTTTTCATCCTAAATTTCCCATTTTCATTCATTCACTCACTCATTCCTTTGCTCATTCATTCAGTTACTCGTTTATTTATCTATCCATTCAATAAACACTTCCTGATGCCCACTGTGTGGGAAATTCTATTCTACAGGAGAAATAGATGAATAAGTCAGGGTCCTTGCACTTGGTGGACTTACTATCTACCATATGAATAAAATATGTACCCAAATAACTAGGGTACAAGACAGGATGTGAGAAATTCAAGGAGGAAGAACCCAACAAAAAATATTTCACGGAGGAGGGAGCACCAGAGGGTGGACTTAGAAGCCGATAGGATTTCCATAGGCAAAGGAAGGAAGAGGGAGGAGAAAAGAGTTAACCACCCTAAGTTCATCATTCAATAGCATGGGTAAAGACTCCAGGGTGGGAATGGTCTCGGGGTATGTTTGGGGAACAGTCCCCGGCTATGGGTGCCTACTAACCTTGTGATAATGTCCATTTTCACCAGAGCATCAATCTGACCTCAAGCCAGCTTGCTGCAATCCTGAGCTGCCACATCACAGGGCCAGTTGTGGCCCTGGACCAGAATGCCTTTCTGCTGCTCTTCCACCAGGTCAGCGTGGAGACCCTCCACCTTGCCCTGAACCACATCAGTGTGCAGGTAATGGCCCCTCCCCTTCAGTCCTCTATACAGCAACCTCTTGGGACCTTGTAAGCTCAGTTCTTCTTGTCAGGGTCTCCTAGGAGGGGGAACACAGCATCCCCCCATCTCATCCATCCCATCTACTTCTTCCTTGACCATTTTCTACTTTACTTTCCTGGTATATAGATTGACAGTGCCCAGATCCCTACAGATACCAAGCAGCTCATTCTGACAGCAGCGTGGGATGTGGCCAAGACTGACCCTCAGGCAAGGAATGCAGGCTTCTTGGCTTCTTGGTTTGGGGAGACGCTCCATGCCTATCTCCCAACCATAGACCTTGGCATCCTGGAGTGCCTGAGCCAGCTGCCCATACAGTGTGATGGGCTGGCTGCCATGTAAGTGTTAGCCCTCCCAACTTGGTTCCCACCTCATCCTGGTCCTGAGATCCCCAGGCTTACTCCCTTCCCCCCAACCCAAGCCAATCTCTACCCCAGACCCTTGTTGCATCCCAGGCACAAGCACCTTCTCATCCTTATCTCTTCCTGCTCTCCTGATACATCCAGGTCAGACTAAGCCATCTGCTGTCTCTTGTACTCACCCTGCCCCTCCCTTCTCTGGCTTTCACCCTGCCCTCACCATGGATGTATCCTCCCCCATCTCTGCCTCTTAATAGCTCCTGTTTATACAACACTTTAAGGCTGGTCAGTCACTTTCCCCACAACAGCCTTGTAAAGCAGCCAGTGCCAGCATCAACAATCCTCATTTTACACATGAGGAGATGCAAGAAGTTTAAAGATTTGCTCAAGGCCAGGTGCCTTGTTGTAAATGCCATAACTGGCACCCAAACCCCAATCTCCTGACTTTATGTTAGGACTCATTTCCCATGCCACCTGTTTTTAATTTTAGTTAATTTTTAATATTCTTTTTAAAAAAATATTGAATTCCAAATTCTCTCCCTCCCTCCAGCCCCTTCTCCATCTATTGAGAAGGCAAGCCATAGGATACCCATTATTATAATATGAAGTCATGTAAAACATATTTCGGTATTAACCATGGTGCAAAAAAATAATAATGATAAAGCAAGAAAAATAAGAAAATGGAAGGAAATATGCTTTCATTTCATGCTGCTTGCTGAAATCCTGCTCTCGCTTGAAGTACTCACTTGGCTTTCATAAAGCCTTCCCTGACAGTCTCTCACCCTTGGCCCACGCCCCGGTAGCAGAAAATGGTCTCTTCCTTCCCAGAATTCTCATTGTATTGTCTGGACCTCTCCCATGCATTTGTCACACTGTATTGTGTATTAAGCTATTAAATTTCTCTGAGTTTCAGTTTCCTCATCTCTAAAGGGAGGATCATCACTCATATTACCAACTCCAACAGAAAGAACTTTGTAAATCCTAAAACACTTTAGATGTTGATTAAGACTGTAGTTATTTCCAAATGTCAAACTCCTTGGAAAGAGTTGAAACTTGGGCCTCAGTTTTATCCTCTATAAAGTAGGGGTAAAAATCCAAGAATCATTAACTTTCCAAATTGGGGAGAACTTTAGCAAAAGTCCAATCTGACCCTCTCATTCTGATGCTACACAGAGTCCAGGCCTTGGACAGTGTGTACCCCAGTATGGACAGCAGTAGACAATGGGCAGTTGCCAGTTGGATCAAACGCTTCCTGACCACTTTTGGTAAGTGGTGCAGTCCCCCAAAGAGTCCCATTCCACCAAGCTGGAGAATCAGAAACTGAAATGGAAATCTCTCATGCCTTTTCTCAGAATGCCCAAAAAGTTCCTCCCAGGAGTGGGTCATTATCAATTGGAGAAACTTCCGGAACCATGTTTCCTATGCTGAGCTGGTGGGCACCTGGCAAGCCTTTGATGGGGTGAGTCTGCCCTCAGTGGAGGGCTAACATGAACTGGGTTTAGGAAAGAGAGGTTAAATGAAGGGGCCCTGGATATCTGCACACCTGACATACCTCTTTACTCTATGTTCTCTCTGTTCCAGGCAGATGCTCTGAGCGCCTTGACTGCCTCCCAACTGGCAGCATTCACCATCAGCCAGGATGCCCTGGCCAACACCACCCTCGCACCCCAACTGCTCCAGCTCCTGAACCGCAGTGACATCCGCTTCACAGAGGCCTTTCTGGAAGCTCTTCCTGGTCCCCTCCAAAATTTTTCAGAGTCCAAGGCCTTGCTGGAGACCCTGCTGCATAAGCTAACCCACTCTCTCCCTGATCTATGCTCCCCCACCCTGAAACGCTGGTTCCAAGAGTTGCTGACTGGTCTTCTGCCTGCCTTTGACGTGGAATTGCTCAAGTTGCTGCCCACCCAGATGGGCTGTATAGACTTCCAGGCCATGTGAGTTCCTCTCCACCCTCATCTCCCCACCACCACCAGTGGTAATATTTTCTGTTTCCTGTGGGGAGTGGGAGGGAAAACCTATTACTACTAGGGGAACTAATGCTCTGAAGGACTTAGTCACTCATTGGACGTCTCAATGAATCAGTAGCACTGATCTAGTCAAGCCATCCGACCTTTCCTGGGATCCCCTGTGTGCCTGGCGCACAGATAAGACATGACCACTATAATCCCAGTCTGGCGAAACAGAGGAAGATCATAACTGAACCTTACCCTCAGGTTGCTCTTAGATTGGGGGGAGGGGGTCCAGGGGGAGAAGGAAGGCGTGAGACAGGGATAGGACAAACCTGAGTGCTTCTCTCAGGGAACTCGCAGTCTGGAAAGATAGAAGAGAAGCAGACCTGGGCTCTGTCTGGGAAAACCCAAGGGATAACAGACCTTGGGGAGCTCTCAGCCTGGGGATGATAAAGAGAAGAGACAGACCTGAACCTTGCCTTCTCCTCTGCCCCTGGGCCTTCTGAGGGTCCTACCCTGCCATGCTCTTTGTGCCAAAAGCCAATCTCTCACCTCAGGTACAAGGGCCTTGACCTTGTGCATGACGTACTAGCCCCACCTATCCAAGAGGCAGTGTTTCGGGCCAGGAGAAACTATCTGAGACAACAAGTTTCCAAAGAAGGTGATGGGGGTGGGGCGGGGCACCGAGGGATGTTCTCTGCTGGGGGTAGGGGTGGTGGGTTAGGATGCTCTCTTTCTGGGAAAGTCATCCACTCTGATATCTTCACTAGTTCTCCCCTTTGATTTCCACCCTTCTGGTTCTTCCCTCTATCTCTGTTTCTTGTCCTTTGAATCTCTCTCTCCCTCTCTCTCTCTCTCCCTATCTCTCTCTACCTTTCTCTTTCCCTCTTCCTCTCTCCATATCTCTATCTCTCTCCTTTTCTCTCTCTCCCTATCTTTCTTTCTTCCTCTCTCCTCTTTTCATAGCTCTCTTTGCCTTTCTCTCTCTCTCTTTCTCTCTCTCCATCTCCCTCTTCATCTCTCTCTTTCTCTTTCTTCCTCTCTCCTCTCTATCTCTCTGTCTGTCCCTCCCTTCTCTCTTTTCTCTTCCTTTCTCTCTCTCCCTCCCTCCTTCCCTTCCCACCTGAGACCTCATTAAGTATCTTTTCTACCAATTCTCCTCCTCTCATTTTCTTGCCTCTGACTCTCCTTTTTGAATCTGCTAAATCTTCCTTCAGATTCTTCTCTTTTCATCCATCCCTTCTAAATCTCCTCCTAACTCTCCTACAGACTCCAGTGACTTCTCCCTACATTCCTTCTACCCATAGGTTCTGCATGTACATTCTCTGCTGCCAGTAGTCGCATCTGGCTCCAAAACAACTTTGGCCTCTCCAGTGTGTTTGCCAGTTACAGTGACTTCCTACATCTGAACCCAGGTTTCATAGGGGTGAGTAAAGACAGTGGTCCTCACTGAGGGCTACAAGATACTTCCCTGCCCCCCCCCACACACACATGCATGTTGAAGACTGCAAGCTAGGACATACATACACAAAGGGGCTTAGTCTGCTTGTGTTTACTCCTTGTGTACCATGGTTTACCCAGGACCACTGCCATCACTTAAACAAAGAAACCACTAACTAATTAGAGAACAGAGGTGCTTAACTGAGTACAGTCTTTCAATCGAATGAGCCTCTGGTTTGAAGTGGGAGTCATGCCTCCTGCAATCAGAGTGGAAGCTCTCTGAAGACAGAGTTTCTTCTCTTCGCTTCTTCTTCCCATCCACCAAATACAGACTCTATAGACAGTCCCTCCGTATGACTAACTGAGCTTTCTACCCTTTCCCTGCTTTTAGTTTGAAGTGACAGACCTGCTTACAGCCACCCAACTCGGGGAACTACTGATTTCCTCCAACATCCTCATGGACACCACCAAGGCAGATGCAGAATCAAATGCCCTCAAAGTGATTGAAACCTTCCAGCAGAGGAATATTTCAGAGCTGCAAATCTTCCTGCAGACTGTGACCTCTTTGGCTACCCAGGTGAACCCCTGAAGTTTGTCTAAGTAGTTGTGCCTAGGGGTAGGGAGCAGTCAGACATTGCTACTTCTGATTTTACCATCTTGGAATTCAAAATTGTTCTTTTATTTTTTTAAACACATTTTTATTGATTTTGTTGCTACAAAACTTTCATTTCCAAATATATAACTCTCCCTTCCTCTCTCTTCAGAGTCATCTCTTGTTATAAAACAAAACAAAGTAAAAAAACTAAGAAGAAAAAGAAGGGAGGAAAAAACAGTTCAGCAAAACTGACCAACACATCATTCAAGTCTGACAATGGTCAGATCCATAGCTCCTTCACCTCGGAAAACTTAAGAAGGAGCTTTATTTTCTCATCCTTTCAGGGTCAAGCTTGGTCATTTTAATTACACAGGAATCAGTTTTTCTTTTTGTTCTTTCATTTATATTGTTGTGGTTATGTTTATTGATCTTCTTCCACTTTGCATCAGTTCATTTAAGTTTTCTCAGACTTCTCTATAGTCTTCACATTCATTGTTTCTTATGACACTGTAATTACCACATTACGTACCACAGTGGGTTCAACCAGTCCCCATCAATGGGCATCGACTTCATAGATAGATCTACTTGGGATAATTCATAGGATCTTAGCTCTAGAATTGGTGGGATCTTTGGAGGTATTTAGTCAATCCCTTTATTTTATAGATGAAAGAACTTAGGTCTAAGAAAGTTAAGTAACTTGCCCACATTTCCACACATTGAAGGTGGGATTTGAATTATGCCATCTGACTTCAGAGTCAGAGAAGCCTGTATGAAGTTTACCTTTATACCTTATCTACAAAATAGATTTTATGAGATAATCATGTTCTATGGCATTGTGATTAATATTCCCATTTTATGACCAACTTTTAATATAATTATTATTGCCATTAATAGCAACCCACACTTACAGCTTACAAAGTGCTTTCTTCATAATAGCTCTGTTGGGTAGGTAGGACAAACAGACAGATGGAAAAACCAAGGCTCAGAAAAAGAATGTGACTTGCACGCAATAACCCAGCAACCTGGACTTGAATCTATGTTGTCCGATTCCAAGACCTATGTATCCTTTCCATCCACCACACTCCTGTTCCAGCCAGATTTTAGGGGGTATGTTTAAATGAATGAGAGAAGACAATGCATTTGATCATCATATATTCCCAAATTCCTCTTCCTTTTTCTTCCTCCTTTAAAAAAAATTAATGTATTTTGTTTTACATCACAAATCGATCCATTTTCTATCACTGAACATATCCGTTCTCCCTTTCTCACTCCCCAGAAAGCCTTCCTTTGTAACAAAGATTAAGATGCCAGAAAGGAAAAAAGACAGTTCAGCAAAAGTCAACCAACATATCAGAAAAATCTGCCAGTGTCTACGATATTCTGCACACATAGGCCCCCATCTCTATGGCCAAGCATGGTCATTATAACTACCTAGAATTCAGTTTTGTTTCAGTGTTCATTTGTTTTTAATGATTTCATTGTAGTCATAGCGTAATATTGTTTTTCTGGTTCTTCTTACTTCACTTGCAATATTTCGTATAAGACATACCACACTTCTCTGTATTCTCCATATACATTATGTCTTACAGTATACTAATATTCTATTACATTCATGTATCATAATTTATTGTAGCAGTTAATAGGCAACTATTTTGTTTCTAGTTTTTTTTTGCCATCACAAAAGGTGCCACCATGACTATTTTGGCCACTCTGGATCTATTTTTCTTGTCTTTGACTTCTTTGAGATATTTGCCTGACAGTAAGATCTTTGGGTCAAAGGATATGAACATTTTAATCACTTTTTTATGATAATTCCAAATTGCTATCCAAATTGTCTAGACTAATTCACAACTCTACCAACGGTACATCAACGTACTTGTCTTTCCACAGTTCCTCCAACACTATTTCCCCTTTTTATCATCTGGGTACCAAGTAAAACCTCAGAGTTGCTCTAATTTGCATTTCTTTTATTAGTAACTTGGAGAAATCTTTCAAATAGCTGTTAATAGTTTGCAACTCTTCCTCTTAAAATTTGATTCCTATCCTTTGATCACTTACTCATTTTTCCTTCCTTTTTTTTTTTTTAGAGGAACATCATATCCATCCCCAATGCCAGGACCAGCAGAGCAATCCTCACAGGCATCTTCCAAGTCCTAAGGACAGAATTACCCTCCATGAGCCCAGCCAACATTGAAGATTGGTTTGGTGGACATTTGACCTTGTACCTAGCACACGTCACCTCCAGAGAGCTGACCATCCTTTCCCCTGTTGCCAGCTGCCAACAGCTGCAGGCCATGTGTGTGGTCTTCCCTCTTTCTGTCTTCTGTATCCTCGGTCCTTGAGGACCCCCAGGCTCTGGGCTTGATATTAAACACTGAGAGATGGTGGAGGTTCACATCTGTAACACTTTAGAGGAAACGGAGAGGGGAACTAGCCATTGTCCCCCAAATCCTAGATAGCATTTAATCACTACACATTTATTACCTATCAGACAAAAATGAATCAAAGCTTGCCCTCAAAGAGTTTATATTCGACCAGGTGATAGAACTAACAGGTAACTTGTGAGATGGATATCAGGGGAGCTTACACATGCACACACACACACACATATACACATGCACACACATACACATGCACACACATACACACACACGCCCATACAGATCCATACATTTTACACAGACACATGAATAAGTCTCATATACACAGCACATACCTACTTTTGTATATGCACTGACTAGCCTCTGCCTTTGTCTTCCTCCCATAGCATCAAGGGCATGGATTTAGCTTTTGACCAGATGGGCACAGATACCAGAAGTGATGTGACCCGATGGGTGGTAGGAGTCATCTCAAGTCTTGGTGAGTGTCTTTCCCACCAAGTGGGCATGCGACTGAGCACTGTTTCTTCCCAGGCCAGAGTGCCTCCGTGGGTCCTTGGTCAGACATTGATTTGGACACCACAGATAGACACCTAACCAGGAACTGCTCTTCCTCTGGGCAGAAGCTATAGGGATGGGACCTCAGGAAAGAGATCTGCATATTAACCAAGGGCTCAGTCTCTGAAGTTCAACAGGAGTATCCCCTTTTTCCCCCTGCCCGCTTTCAAGCTTCCCTGAATGTACAGGTTCTATAGCCATCACTCCCTTCCTTTAGTCCCTGATTCCCTAACCTGTAAAGTATGTGTGTGTGTGTGTGTGTGTGTGTGTATTTGTGTGTCATGTGCTGGTAGTTGTTTTGGAGAGGAGAATACAATGATTTTTGAGTTCATTCCTAACACAAAAATTCTTTAAATCTTTGGCTCTTGTACCTACCATGGGCATTGCCTGTTCCCTCAGCCCTCAAAGCAAATGTTAAACCAATGGTAGGGAAACTAACTCAGTACTGCTGGGACAGTCCATCCTACCTGAGCCTGCCAAGCACTTCTCTGCTGTAGAACAGTCTTCTATGAAAGGAAAGGCAAACTTATTTTTGCCTATAGGTTGCTAACATCTTATCTGACAAGTCAAGTGAGGGAAGTCAAATCCAGAGGGACTTCCTGGAGGAAATGACATTGCTTTGCCATGAAATAGAGAGAAGAGATGGGAACCATGGGCAGAAAATGAAATCTTTTGCTCAGCAGACCCAGGCTATGTGAAGATTTGAAGGTGATAGAGTTGGAGCTGCTTGCCAGAGAGAGCAAAAGGAGTATTTCTAACACCAAAGGAAAAGGATACTTAGGAGGTCCTCTTGGCTTCAGGAACAAAAGCATAGCACCTTTGCCCTGGAGTTCTACCTCTTTTCCCTGAGATCTTCTCATGGATCATTGGTTCTTCTCATTGGTTCTAGGATGCAACATCTCAGGAGATGAACTGGACCACACTTTCTGGAGGTTTAAGACCATTGTGAATATCACTGACCTTGTAGCCATTGATAAGAACTTTGATGTGGTAAGGATGGACTCAGACTTGGGGGCGGGGGGCACGCCAGTTTCTCAGAATCAGATCTGAGGGAAAAATCTCCTCCCTAGCCCACCTAACACATATTTTGAATATTAAAACTTAATAAAAATTCCTCAACCCCAAATATTCCTCCCCCATACCTATGCCTGTGTATAACATCCAACATTTATTCCTTTGGAGGAAGCACTGATTTTTTAAGAGGCTTCCCTTTTTAAATGCAAACCCTCTTGGGTGTTATGTATGTAGTATATGGATGCCCAAATTTAAGTGCCACTTACTAACTATAACACAGAGAGGTTGTTTCCCTTGACTAGACTTTGTTTCCCTATCTGTAAAAATGAACCAAATACTTTTTAAGAACTCTTCTAACTTTGATGTTCTATGACCAGCAATTCCGAGAGCCCATTAATTCCTCACCACAAATATGAGGCAAAAGGGTCTGGGCCAGCATTGAGGTATCTGCTAGAGACACCAAAGACCTGGCCCCTGAGCCCAGGCCTGGCCCTGACCCTTTCCATTCCTACCTACCCACTCAATTTCAGATACATCGAGTAGAAGACCTGATGCCATTTCAGCTGGGCCAGTTGTGGACTATCCCTGGAGCTATCTCTGTGACCATTGCCCAAAAGGTGTTTGACCGCCTGGCAGCCACCCCTGGAGCCCAGATCCTGGCTGACTTCTGGGATGAGCTCAGTGACCCCCAGGCAAAGGTGGAGAAGGGGGCCAAGGGTGGGGAAAGGGATGGGAACACAACCCCAACCCCAGAATTAGTGTTTTATTCAGAGGTCAATCTCATGCATGCACCAAAGGTCAGGAAGGCCCTGGGGAGTTGGTCCCTAAAGGCTGGAGTGGGGAGATCCACTAGTCATCTTCATAGGGGTTATCACACAGAAAACACCCCTCTTTTGAATAAAGGGGGCAATATAATTTTATCCTCTCATTTATATGGTAGATCCCATCCTTTCTATTGAACAGGAATGTGCAATGTAGGAGAAAGTCATTTCTGTACTTAGAGAAGGAGACTGAGTTTGGCTTGTGACTTTGCCATGAGCTATATGAGCTTGAGTGAGACAGATGAGCCTTGGTTTCCTTTTCTATAGAATGAGACAGTTGAACCAGAAGGTCTCTAAGGCTACTTCCAGCTCAGACAATGTTCTGTGATCCTATGAAATCTCTCCAAGGTCCCCATAACTATGTGTTCTGAACCCATGTAGCCAAAATGTTCTACTAATGGCAGCCCAGAGAAGTTAAATTGTTTCACAGTATGACACAGGATGTCCACAGCCCAGGCTTGAGACCTTGCCTTCTTGAGCTGATAAGAGGATGAACCTTCCAGCCCAAAGGGACTTTCTGAAGGGAAACTGCCCTCTGATCTCCCCTTAGCCCTGGAGTGTCTCTGTGAACGTGAGACATACCATGCTGGTCCGGACCCTGGAGCAACTAGGATCCCGGCTCCCCACCCTGGGTGAATCTGAGGCTCGCCAGTGGTTTGAGAAACGTCTGTCATCTGTCTTGGACACCATTGATGCATCTGTGCTCCGTCACATCCCTGTCACCTTGCCTTGTGGTCCCTATAGAGCTCTGTAAGTTGGAACCAAGGTGGGGAAGAAGGTGATAAGGTTGGTTAGAGAAGGGGGAGAGGTCCATGAAGGGGAGCCAATGAGGTGCCGAGGCTGAGTTTAATCCTCAGACTCATAGGCAACTCATTCCCAATTACTAGAGGCAACCACAGGTGAGAGACAGCTGGTGGTTCAGTGGGTAGAGTGCTGGGCCTGGATTCAGGAAAAAAGGGTTCAAATCTAGCCTCAGATACACAGAATACAGTATATCAGATACACAGTAAATCACTTAATCTCTATTTACCTTGGTTGCCTCAACTGTAAAATGTGGAAATGATAGCACTTACCTCACAAGATTGTACTTTCAAAAAGCACTCAGCACAGTGCCTGGCAGATAGTGGGTGCTATGTAAATGCTTATTCCCTTCCCCTTCATCATCTTCATGCCCTTATTTGCTATGTGACCACAGGCAAGTGACTTAACCTCTCACTGTCCCAGGCAACTCTCTAAAACTATGTGTTGCTGATGAGTTGCAAGAGAGTTTCTACAACAGGACTTCCCTTTGCTGATGAAATCTCATAGGTTGGGATGAAAAATTAAGGGCAAGATGAACTTGGATAATAAAAAAAAATACACCAATAAACCCTCATCCCCACAGTGAAGGGCTAAGGTTGAGTGTCCCTATAGAGGGAACTAATCCTGGGTCTGAGCTTCATCTGTATGAAGTGAATGAAGGCAGAAGCTCTGATGCCACAAAAAGGGGAATTGAAATGGCCTCTATAACTCACATGCCAGCCCTTGAACAAGTGAAGATTACAGGTATTTTCACCATTGAGTTCTCCAGATCTTCCCCACTGGGAAGAACATGTGGAAGAAGGCAGGGAGAGCTGGACCTGGCATTAGGTAGACCTGGGTTCAAATCTTGCTTCAGACACTTACCAGCTGTCTGACCCTAGGCAAATTACCTCACCTCTCTGTGCCTCAGTTTCCTTATCTGTAAAATGAGAAAGTGGAACTCAGTGGCTTCTAAGGTCCCTCGCAGCTCTAAATCTATGATCTAGGGACTTAGATGTCATTTGTTTATTCTTTCTCTCCATTTCAAATTATTCTTGAAGGCTACCACATGGCCCCAGTTGGGACAACAAGGTAGGAGGAAGAATGGGCTGGAAGATGTGTTTTAGCCAGCATAGGTTTTCTTAGGCTTTGGTCTAGCTTCTAGAGAGAGACCAGACATTATTTCCAAATCTAGAGGTAATAAAGCACTATAAAATATGAATTTCCAAAGTTTACAAAGTATTTTCCTCACAACAGCCCAAAGGTGGGTCATGCAAATACTATTATCCTATTTCATAGATGAGGAAACTGAGGCTCAAAGAGGATTTGCACATGGTCACATGATAATTGACTGCCAGAAATGGAATTCAAACTCAGATCTCTTGACTCTTTACAATAATCCACATTGCTTCTAGACAGCCATTTGCAGTCTAGGCTAGGAAGCCCACTCAGCTCCAGTTACTGGAAGGCCCTGCCCCAGAGACAGAGGCCTGGAAGAGATGACCTCACAGGGTCATTGCATAGCTAACAACAACCTGACCCTTTGTCTCTTCCTAGGGTCACAGCCATCAGCACTAAGTATGATAACTTGGCCCAGTCTCAGAAGATGGATGTGTTTAATTTTCTTGCATCATTCCTAACACAGAAGTCCCCCAAAACAGGTAACACCCTCTCCTCCCCTATGCTCCTGTAGCTTCCATGTCTCCTTCGTCCTTAGTTCAGTCCTTAGATGGGAGCTGCCACAGCTCAAGAAAGATCTATAGGATGAAAAGGATTAGTTCTCAGCTGGCTCTTTGAGACCTTCCTAAAAGGATTCCCAATCTAATCCCCTGGGCCTGAGGCCTGGCTCACCAGCCTCAACTTCCAAAAGATTCCATCTCCTTTCATTGTGTTTGTCCTTTGTTCTCAAAGAGGACAATGACATGAAGGAGATGATGACATGACTTTGACTTTGCTTTGATTGAGGGAGGGCTCTGCAAGGTCTCCAACCTCACTTTCTCCTCCTGAGCCATCTGGGTCCAGTGGCCTGATATTCATCAAGATAACTGGAGATGGCCCAGGATGCAATGGGAGACCCTGGCCCTTTTAGGCTAAGATCTTTCAGGTTCTCACTTACCTAGGGTAACACCCATTCAGTGAATAGGCCTCTTTAAGAAGGGAGTCAAGGGATGACCCCTTTAATAAAAAAAAAAAATCAAACTGGGAGGGGAAGACTCTCTGGGTTGCTGGTGGAGAATATACTGTGAGCCATCTCCTTAGAGAAACCTGAGGAGACTTTCTCTTTGGCCCTAGGGCTTTCCCCTTTCAGTATTTTTTTTAATATTTCCAGATTGCTAAAACTGTAGACTTTATAATCCTCAAACTTGCTGGGTCCCCAGGAATCCAGAGATTTACCACACCCAGTTATTAATTGCCTTGCCCTTTTTATCAGTCACCACAACTGCCTACCCAAGACTGGCATCTATTCTTCTTTTCCAATCCTATCCCTATTTGTTATGCTCTCTAGACCATAAGAGTGACTTTTCTAAGATTTACTTAAGAAAGCATGTACTAAAAGAGAAATATAACTATATAAATGCCAGGCTAAGGTAATTAGCATGTACAAGAAAGTTAGCATATAAAACTATCCAATTCTACATTGAGCGTATATACAAGTTAATCTAACTCCAGTTCCCTGAGGCTCATGATTCTCTCAATGTTCAGCTCCTAACTGTCCCCCTACTCCACCACACCCACCCCCAACTCCAAGTTAAGGCAGTGACTTGCCTTTCCCAATTGAAACAATCAAGCTCGTGAGTCTGTTCTATAATCCTATATCAGCCAGTCAGGATCCTGGTTACTGGTGGTCATTTGGTGTTCTGCCTATCTTATTTTATAATCACTTAACTAACTAAGGGTAGCAGATTACTAGTAGCATCTCATAGGTTTTTTGAAAAATGTATACCATTACTTCAAAAATATAGTATAACTGATAGACAGGCAAAGCTATGCTGGAGCCAGCTCCACCCAGCCAGAAAGCCAATTGTTAGATTTTCAGTATGAGCATTTACACCTCAGAAATCAGCAAATGCTACAAATCAGGGCTCCTTGTATTGATTGCCGAAACTTAGGAAAATAATGGAGAAACTTTAGAAATGCTGCTTAAACTTACAAGTGTGTCATATGTCTTAAATATATTTTTCCAGAGAGTTGATTAACATTTACCAGCACACACCTGGTGCAGGTTACCCCCAAAGTTAACAAAAGACAACTCTTTCCTGACCCAGACCTTGCCCAGACTTTACTTCTTGGGGGCCTGTCATGTTGGGTATCTTTACTGTATGTAGGTCCTGCTTGTGATCGACAGACCAACACCCGGAACTGGCTCACCAAGTATTTGGGAAGGTTTTCCCAGGAGGCCACATACCTCCAGCTGGTCAGCTACCACCAAAGGTTTGACGTGGTGAGTCTGGTTGTCAGGGAGTGGTCCCATAGTGGAGCTTCCAGAACAAACTAGTAACTGTTAGCTAATTCTTTAAGAAGGGGTGGTATGAGTTTGGGGGCTCCAGAGTGGGAAGAGGGGCAGGGAGGTACAGAAAAAAAGAGGAAAAAATAGTCCTGCCCTAAAGGGTTTCAGACAAAGGTAGATCTCCTGATCTGAGGAGGAGATACAGCAATACTATAGGAGTCTTTGTTCTGATGGAGAACATGTGGTCCTAACCTCAGGGAGTCCTGAGTTTGGGACAGGTAGACTTGAGGACAAAAGGGGATTAGTAGCATCAAAGTGAGCAGCACTGGTCTGATCTGAGAAGGAATTTCAACCAGCCCTTACTCCCCCAGGGGACTGTGCTAAACCTCCTAACCAACAGCCAGCTGGGGGATGCTCTGGCCTGTTCAGACCTGCTGACCTCAACCAAGCTGGACCCTCGTTTCATACAGTTCTTCCAGCAAAGCTCTACAGAGGCCATACACCAGATCCTGGCCTCATTCACCAGAACTGCCCATTCGGTAGGTAAGAGGGCCAGTCTACTGTGCAGGAGAAGGACTATTCTAAGGTTTCTTTTCTAAAGTCTTTACTTAAACTTATGGCCAGGTCCCATAGGAGAGAGTGGGTGCCAAAATCAGAGAGGTATCACCTTCTGAAAAGTCCTCAGTCAAAGAGAGACCTTTAAAACAATTTGTCCGATTTTTTTTCAATGAAATGATTTGTTTGCCTCATTTTTTTTTTCTCTCCTTCCTCTTTTTCTTAAAAAAAAAATTCTTTCTTAAAAGGGATTACTTTCTTAGAAGGAAAGGGGGAGAGACCTAGGGGAAAATCTAAGTGATATGAAAATAAAATATATGCATAAAAATCTATTTTTTTAAAGATAATCATTCTCCTGCCTCTTAGTAGGGACTTTTAAGCCCTGGACAGATGAGTCGATAACTGATTTATTCTCTTTTTTTAATTTATTCTTTCAAACCCACTTTGATCATCTGACTCAGTGACAGTCTTCCCTATCCTCATGTCTTTTCTTGGCCCAAATTTTTTACGTCTTTCTCATTTGAGGGCTCTTCTCGGTGCAAAATCAAAGTCCTGCCTCATGCAGAGCCTGCAAGGTGGCTCCTGAAAAGCTTCTTGACCCTCACATCAGTCGAGAGGGAGACCTTCACCACTGCGAACTGGAATACTACCTTCCAGGAGGAGCTTTTCTTCCTTCTGCCCATGTTCAATGAATCTACATTGGCTTTGGTTGTCCCCCAGGACATCCCCTCTCTGGTCACTATGTAAGTCCTGTACTCTGCCTACCATTAGCCTTCTGGAGTGTTCATGTCTATCTGATTGATTAACCCCTCTGGCTAGATAATCTAGGCCTTATTTCTCCTCAAAGTCTATGGATGGTGGATGGAGACCCTGGCCACCCTCTTTAGCTCCAAGAAATATTGTGCTGAGGCACAGTATTTAGATGGTGGAGGTAGATACTGTCGGCCAAAAGATTGGTCCTGTCTCTGAAAGTCACCATATTATCATGGTAACCACGATGCTCTCATGGTGCCTGGAGATGCCAGGATGCCAGATGATGGAATGTAGATAGAATATAAGCTTCTTGAGGGCAGGGATGATTTCATTTTGGGCCTTTTATCCCCAGCACCTGAGAGACAACATGGTAGGTAGTAAAGTGATATTGGAGCCAGGGAGGAACCTGGGTTCAAACCCCGACCCTTGATGCATGTTGACTGTGACCCTGAGCAGATCAACTAACTTGTCAGTTCCCTAGAAAACTCTCTAAAACTATAAATTGCAGGACAGTTGCCTGCCTATATAGGTAAGGAAAGTATCCTCACCAGGCATCCCCTATGTAAATAAGATCACGGGGTCAGACTAAGAACCCCTTGAGAAAAGGGACTGGTTTGTTGCCTTTCTGTGTGTCCCCAACATTTAGTACAGTCCCTGGCACATAGTAGGAACTTAATCAATGCTTGTTGACTGACTTGTTTCAGACTGATTGAAAAACAGATCTCCAATGCCAATCACAGCACCTAGGAGGGGTTTCATAAGTACTTGATGAATTGAATTGAATTGAATTGATTGTCAGGATAGTTGCCAGGATGTCATAATAGCTTCTTGGATGGTGTAACAACACCAAAGTGCAGCTACTGGAAGAGCCTGTGACAGTGAAAAGGTATCATGCAAGCCACAAGTCTGGCATGACAACAGCTTTCATATACAATGGTTTGTGGGATGCTGTGACAGTACCAGGCTCTCCAGGTCCTCAAATCCAGGGACGATGACAGTACGTCAACAATAGTGAGAAGTGTCCAGGATTTGCTTCTTACCCACATTCATCAGCAAGAGCACACCAAGCCACAGAGGGTGCATAGGCTCAGGGGGGCTCTCCTTCCCTGCTTGTCGTAGGCCTAGACTCTCTCACCAATCATAAAGTTACCATTCCTCTTTCCTGTTTCCCAGTGTATCAAGCTTGGATACAGTTCACAGTCTCATGCCTGCAGCCTCCAAAAGAGCAGTTTCCCTGTGGATCCTGCAACATCTCAGGACACTGAATGGTTGGTAATTCCTTGGTGACCCCAGGGTTCAGGCCACTTTGTTTGATATGGTTGGGGGATGTGCTTGGCCCAACATCTAGATTTAGCTGGATGTCTCATAAAGGTATCAAGGCCTGGACCTTTTTGGGTCTACCCTCCTTTCCCCTGAGCTAAGGAAATTGATGACCACCTCCTTCTTTCAGCTATCCCTGTAGAGCCACTGATCGAGTGGATAAAGAACACATGGGGTTCCTTCTTCTCAGAGGTGACGCTGGAGGAAGTGAAGTCTCTCAGTGGAAATTTCAATCCAGTATGTGCTTCATGCCACCATATTACAGTGGAGGCCAGTCTGGGCACCCCAGTGATTCAATTCTGGGGTTGTAGAGCCCCAGATCATGAGTTCAGCCATTTATAGACTGAGCTCCAAACCCTGGACCCAGGCTGAGCCTCAATCCTGGACTTAATATATACCCAGTCTCAGCTACAAGGTCCCTAATCTACGCATCCTTCTTCACAGGCTGATGTTCTAAGCTACTTGGCTATCCGACAGAGGGTAGAGTTTATGGTTACCCCAGATGTGCTCTCCAATGTCACCACAGTGAGGGCTGTTCTAGAGAGCCTGATGTCCAGCCAGGATAGGATCCCATTGGCCATAATGGACCAGTTCTTGGCAGAGTTCAACCTGGCTCTCACAAAGGTGAGCAATTTCACTCTTGGAATCTATAAACTTATAACCTTCAGGATCTGTAGATCTCATAGGATGGGACTCCCTGGCAGAGGTGGAATAGTGGAAGGAGTATTAGATCTAGAGACCTAGGTTTGAATCCTGTGCTTTGTCATCATTTCTAGATTTTTCTTTCCTCATCTTTTAAGTGAGGGCATTGGTCTAGATAATCCTTAATGCTTCTTCTATCTCTAAAACCTAGAACCCTATGACAAAGAGCCTTAGAACTCTTTCCTAGAGGACAAAGGAACAGCCAGGGCTTAAGACCCTCAGATATGAGTACTCTTCGCACAGTCTTCTTGGGGTAGGCCCAGTTGGCTCAGAGAGCCATATTTTCCAATGTGTCATTGAAAATAACAATAAATCCTTCCATATGCATAGTGTTTACAAAGCCCTTTGAGATATCAGCAAGACATGTAGGCAGTCTTAGAGTGGGAGCCAGCAGGTCTCGCCTATAGTCTGCTCTTCTTTTGCCTTAGTATATAACTTTTCCCTATTCCCCTACCTGGCCTCATTTTTTTCTCTGTAAAATGAATAAGGTGGCCTAAATGATCCTTATAATTTCTTCCAGTTCTCCCTGTTAAGTGTGGGAATGACTTGGGACAGAGGAAGTTAAAGGGAACCCAGAGGATTGGGTAGAAATGGGGGCAAGGGTACATAGAAGGGAGGCAAGCCTGTAGGATTGCTAGGGGTTTGGGGGGGAAGGTAGTGCATGCCACAGAGCATAAACTGATACTTCCTACTTCTTCCCCTTAGGCCAAGAGCCCTGCCCTTTCAGCCCATGTGAGACAAAGCATCCTGGATGTACTGCTCCCTAGCCTTGCCTTGCACTTCATGGCCTTCTCTGAGAAGGACTATGAACTCTGGTTCCAAAAGAACTTGCATCTCCTGCTTCCTGGCATTAATGCCCAGGGTCTCAGTCTCCTCCCAGTGGATCTCAGCTACCCTTCTTACAGTGCCATGTGAGTTTCTGTGGGGCGCTATACTCTAGCTAGACACAAACTAACATGAACACCAAGGAAATGGAAGGGGTGGTACATGCATCTGCATTACCTCCACCAAGCACCAGGCAGCACAATCTACCAATCACTAAGGCCCCTGTGTAACCAACCCTGCACTAGGTTAGATGGGGAGAGGGTAGGGAAGGAGTAGTAAACAGAAGAGAAGAGGAGACTGGCATGGTGTTCTGCACATAACAGGTGCTGAATGAAGGAATGATTCAGGGAATAATGGGAGGGAAAAGCATTTGTCTGGCACAGAGGATAGAGTGCTGGGCCTAGAATCAGGGAGACCTGAATTCAAATCTGACCTCAGACATTTAATAACTGTGTGACTTTGGGCAAGACACTTAGCATCTGTTTGCTCAGTTTCCTCATCCGTAAATCTGGTATGGAGTAAGCACTATATTACTGTCAGCTACAACTGTTATTATTATTTCTTATTACTTCCTACATGCCAGGCACTGGGCTAAGTGCTTTATGAATATTATCTCATTTGCTCCTCACAACAACACTGGGAGATAAGGGTTATTATAATCCCCATTTTACAGCTGAGGAAACTAAGGCAGACAGAAGTTTAAGTGACTCACTCAGAGTCACACAGCTAATAAATTTCAGGGATTGGATTTGAATTCAGGTCTTCCCGTCTCCATGCCCAACATTCTATCCACTGTGTCCCTGTCTGCCCTTTAGGAGCTCCCAGACTGGTTGAGTCTCAGTCCAATTAGACAAGTATCTATTAAGTGCCTATTACATTCAAGGGATTGCAATGTACACTGGAAGAAATACAAAAACAGACAAGAAGTGTATAATCCCATAGAGGGACTTTTGCCCCTTTTCTGGTAGCCTGAGTCAGACTCTGCCACCTGGCCGTCATTCTGTTTTCTCATTGTTCTAATTTGCCTCAAACTCACTGCCAACATCTGGTCACTATGGCAACCCTCACTTCTCCTGTCTAGAGAACCATGATCAAAGTACTTCTCTCCATTCTCTTTCTCCTTTCTCATCACAGTGTTCGTGCATTCAGTGATGTCTTCCCTCAGTGTTCCCATCAGACATCTCAGAATATCTATGGCTTCATCCAAAATGTCCTGAGTTATCAACTTAGAGTATCAGGTACTTAGTCTGATCCTTGCTTTGCCTGTTGCAAAGGGGTGGGAGTGAATAGGATGGGAACTGCATCACATGCCATGCAGCAGCATGTCCAGAGTTGGTCCTAAGAGCCTTCCCCCAACCATAGGGGAAAAGGAGTTGAAAGTGGGAAAGGGTTCATAGTATCATAGAATATGAGAGTTGAAAGGATAGTTTCCCATTTTATGGAAGGAGAAATTGAAGCCCAGAAAAGTCAAAGGTCTTCCCCAGTATTATAAAGCAAATGAAACAGTGCTAGACTGTTAGCATAGATTAGAGGCCCTCCTGCACAGGAGGCAGCATTCTTTAAGAAGTGGACTGACTCTCCTTCTGGCCTGCCAAGGAAGAAGATGGAGGAAGTAGGGTCTCTGGCAAGTGTATAGAATACAAACCCAGGCACCAACGTTTTAGTCTCAGCTCTGCCACTGAATTGATGTATGATCTTAGGCAAGGTGTCTAAGGGACTATGGTCAAGGGGAGAGGTGGTAAAATATAGAAGGAGCAGTGAATTTAGAACCTGAAAACCTAGGATCTATTGCCTACAAGTGTTGTGACCCTGGGCTAATTGCATAACTTCTCTTCGCCTCAATGTCTCAATCTGTGAAATGGGGATAATAATATCTATACTAGGGCTATTGTGAGGATCAGTGGAAACAATGAGTATTAAGCATTTTTGTAAACTTAAAATTTTTATGTAGATATCAGTTATTTTTATTATAAAATTTTTTAGAGATTGTGTGACTCAGTAGATAGAGACCAGAGCTCAAGGACTCTCTCTGACATGGAGGAGCTATGTGATCATGGGCAACTCTCCAAAAGAACCCGCATTTCTCCAAGACTAAAAGTTAAGGTCAATCATGGTGACACGCAGCTGTGATCCCTACTTCTGAGGGAAACTGAGGCTAGTGGATCACTTGAGTTCAGAATTTCTGAACTGTGCTCAGGTTAAAGCCAACCAGGTGCCTGTGTTAAGTCTGAAACTTAGATGTGGGGGCTATCAGGTTGCCTAAGGAAGGGTGAACCCACCTAGGTCAAAAACAGAGTAGGTTAAAGTTTCTTTGCTGATCAACATTGGGTAAGCCCTGTGAGTGACCATAATATTTCCAGTCTGGGTGAGCTAGGAAGACAGAGAGAGAGAGAGAGAGAGAGAGAGAGAGAGAGAGAGAGAGAGAGAGAGAGAGGGAGAGAGGGAGGAAGGAAGGAAGGAAGGAAGGAAGGAAGGAAGGAAGGAAGGAAGGAAGGAAGGAAGGAAGGAAGGAAGGAAGGAAGGAAGGAAAGACCATAAGTTACAGATGAGTTGATAATTTACACAATTCCCACCTTGGAGTCCCTATCCTGATAAAATCATAGGTTCTGACCAAAAAAAAGAAAAGGTCACTTTTATGGGTTATTGTGATGAAAACGGGCTTTAAATTGAAAAGGGCTATAGAAATGTGGGCAATCATTATTAATAACTCTTATAGACTTTAGAATAATTGATGGTGATGGTAAAGTATTCCCCTGAAGTCACTGGTCTTGGAGGCCTGGATAATGTATAGCCAGGAATATAACCCCTGGATAATAGGGCAGTAATGGTATCTTCCTGATCTTGACCATTCTCCTCTCCTCTTATTTCCTGGCGGGGCAGGTTCTGTGTTTCCTGGAGCCTATAACAACAGCCGGAGTTACCTTCAGCTCTTTGGTCAGTTTCTAAGCTTTGCCAACTACACTGAACTCCTCACTTTCTACCCGGCCTTTAATGGGGTAGGTATGGACCATGCACTCCTCAAGGTACAGGGACCCATAGGGCCCAGAGCAGTCTAGATGCCCCAGAGGATCTTCCAAGCAGCCTTTGCCAGTCATACACTTCTCTCCTTATCTTCCATCTCATTCTTTGACCTTTGAGAAGCCTTCATTTAGGCCTCAGCCAACACCACCATCACACATGCTGGAAGAAGACCTGAACTTAAATCTGGGTTTTGGCACTAACTCCCTTGGGCAAGTTTCTTAGTCGATCAATCCACTTTTACTTCCAATTAATTCCAATCTTATTAAATGCCTACTCTGTGCCAAGCACTTATGATACAAATAAAAATATTGGAATAATCCCTACTCTCAAAGATCTTACATTTTACCAGGAGAGACAACAAGGAATATAAGTATACACAGAATAAATACAAAGAGAATAAATACAAGGTAGTTTAGACACAAGTAGTTAAATGTAAAGTTAGCTACGAGCTTGAAAGGAAGAGCACTGGTAGTTAAAGGAATTGGGAAAGTCTTCATAGAAAAAGGTAAACACCTTATATATGTCTCTTGATATGGACTTTTTGTCTCCATCATTAGAATTTAAGCTAATTGTGAGTAGGAATTGTTTTGTTTTTGTCTCATTTTTACCTGTATCCAGTGATATACCAATTGGGGAGAGCCGGTTGTTAAATTTTCAGCGAGAACATTGACACCTTGGAAATAGGCAATCACTACAAATCAGGGCTGGATTTATTGCTTTATTGATTGTCTATATTTAAGAAAGTGATGAAGAAAGTATTAATAGTTCAGATTAAAGTGTGCCATGAATGTATTTTTTCCATAGAGCATTTGCCCACACAGCACTGCTTGTATCCCTTTTGCCTAGCACAGGGCCTGGCAAATAGTAGGTACTTAATAAATGCTTGTCCATTGATCGGCATTTTGGCTGCTTTTTAAAGGAAGAGAGGGTGCTGATGAGGAGACAGTGTAAAAGCAAGCAGATGGGAAGACAGAGAGTCCTAGACGAGGAAGAGAGAAGGCCAAACTGCCTAGATTTAGGCTGGAGTGCAGGAGGAGGAATAATGAAAGCCTGACAAGATCCATTGGGACCAGGCCAAGAAAGGCTTCCAAATTAAATGGAGGAGTTTGTGTTTGATTCTAGAGATTACAGGAAGTCACTGGACTTGCCTGAGGAGGAGAGTGACATAGTCAGATCTGAATTTAAGGAAAATCACTTGGCAGCAACATGAAGGATGGCGAGACTGGAAGCAAGGGAGAACAATAATCTAGTTAAAACCTGCTAAGAACCTAAACTAAGGGCAGTACATGGAGCACTGGCCCTGCAGTCAGGAGGACCTGAGTTCAAATCCGACCTCAGACACTTACCAGCTATGTGACCCTGGGCACTTCACTTAACCCTGTGTGAGTCAGTTTCCTCATCTGTAAAATGAGCTGTAGAAGGAAATAGCAACCCACTCCAGTATCCAAGAAAACCTCAAATGGGGTCGCTAAAGGTCAAACATAACTGAAAACAACCAACTAACATGATGGATTTGCGAGTAGAGAAGAAGTCTAACTCCAGAGACGTTGTAGAAGTAGAAACTGTAGATCTGTCGATTGATTCAAACTGTGGGGTGAGGGAGAGTGAGCAGAGGGAGATGCTAAGATAACGGTCCTGGAGACAAAGAACAATGGTACTTTTGGCAGAAATAGGGGCTTTGGAAGAACTGGAAAGATCACAAGATCGGTTTTGGTCGTACTAAGTTGGAGGCATCTAGATGTCTCTGGGACATCTTGAAATGTCCGATAGCTCATGGGTGATGAGAGATTGAAACTCAGGAGAGAAACCAGGACTAGACAGACAGTTCCAGAGGTCATCTTCATAGAGATAATAATTAAACCCATGGGAGATGATGAGGTCACTGAGAGAGAGAATGTAGAAAGAGAAGAGTAGGAGACCTAAAGCTGAGTGTTGGGGAATACTACCACTGAACAGTCATCACCCGGACAATGAATTAGCAAAGGAGACTGAGAAGGGCCTTTGACCAGTACCCTGAGGTACTTAACCAGCTTAGGAGACTGACTACTTTCTACTTGGGGACACAACATGTACACAGACAAGTAAATACAAGATATTTTGATGAAGGGCAGAGTCTACGCAACTGAACCAGTAGAAAAGATTCAATGAAGGAGATAGCCCTTGAGTTGAGACTTGAAAAAAGACCAAGATTCTGGCCTGAAGTGTGGGACTATTGAGTGGGTGATAGGGGAGTTAAAAGAGGAGAAGAGATCTGGGGAGCTGGGGCAGCATTGGAGAAGTCAGGGGAGGCCTCCTACAGGAGGTAGGATTCGTTCGAGGGCTTGAAGAACGGGGAAGACTTAGATAGAGGGAAAGAATGGGGGGAGAGCATTCCAGGCAGAGGAAAATTGTGTGAACAAAGAGCTGAGGAACTCTAGGTGCAGAGTAATACATGGCAAATGAAGGAATTTGTTTTGCTTGTCTATGCATATTTTTACAAGGGTTTACTTTTTATTTTTTTCTTTTCCGCCAACGAAAGGCAGAGAAAATGGCCTTTTTCCTTTAAAAACAAAAAACTGTAAAAATAAAAATAAAGGCAAGAATGAATTTAGTATGTATAGGAGATGGTAAGGAAACTGATCAGGGAGATAACTTCTCTGTGCTTAGTTTCCTCATTTGTCAAATGGAGAATGGGAAAGGCAGTACCTTGACTGGGGAGATGAACAGTAGTGTGACTTCCAGTAGGTACATGAAGATATCAGTCTGCGTTCTCTCCTCATCATTTATCCTAGTATGAAGTCTTAGAGAGGCTCTCGGCCCAGCAGCTTGGGGAGATGATGCTAGCAGTAGGTGCGATAAGGAGTGAGCGTTCTGCCATCAGAATTCTGGTAGAGATGGAGCGGCGACCCTTCAGGGACATGGCTGAATTCCTGACCAGATTCAATGCTGTGGCCCAGCTGGTAAGTGCTCCTCCCTTCTGAGGTAGGCCCATCACCCTTGGCTCTAGTCTCTAAAAGCTGACTTTGCTTTATTGTTAGCAACAACCTCTATTCACTGCCTCACTGATCACCCTTTCCCCTACTGTCTTTGTCTTCCCCTTCAATGTATTCTTCCCCCCAGTCCACTAGAAGTTTTTGCTTCCCCCTCCAGTGGGAAAAATGAATCCAGGCTGATGTGCTAACAGCAGAGGGCCAACTCCAAGAAAATGTCATCACTTGAATAGGTGCCTTCAGGAGACAGCAACCCAGCCTTTGCTCTCTGATCCCTTTAAAAAAATTGTCAGTTCTTACACCTAGGCAATACTTTGGCCTTTCTGCAGTGTTTTCTTTCTTTTTTAAAAGGTCTGGTCCCACGCTGTGCCTCTAGGAATACCTTTCTTATTGCTTTTTCCATAAGCCAAAATATTCCCCTAATCATACTGATCATTATACAAAGTCTTATAATGACACTATCAATGACAGAGCCTGATGGGGTGCCTTACGTAAGACAGGCACTCAACAAATTTTTTTAATAATAAATTTATTTGTTTTCGGTTGTCAACAATTGCTCCCATAAGTTTCAAATTTTCTCCTCCTCCCTCTCCCCTCCCTCCCCAAGAGGGCATGCAATACTTTATGAGTTCTAGACATACATTCTTATTAAACACATTTTCACATCAGTCATGTTGCTTAGAAGAATTAAAATGAATGGGAGAAGCCATGAAAACAAAACAAAACATAACATAACAAAAGAGAAAATAGTCTGCTTCGTTCTGTGTTCTGACTCTATAGTTCTTTCTCTGGATGTGGATGGCATTTTGCATCAAGAGTCCTTTGGAAATGTTTTAGGTCCTTGCATTGTTGTGAAAGGCTAAGTTTATCAGAAACAATCCTTATATTGTGGCTATTACTGTGTATAATGTTCTCCTGGTTCTGCTCACTTCACTCAGCATCAGTTCATATAAGTCTATCCAGGTATTTTTGAAGGCTGCCTATTTGTCATTTCTTATAACACAATAATATTCCATTACATTCGTATACCACACCTTGTTCATTGACTGACCAATCTCACCCTCTATACATAACTCCTAAATAAAACCTGGTTTTCTATTTATTTGGACTTTTCAAACTATTCTTGACTCATTAGGATGATATTCCTGGTTTGTGTAGTGGTTTCACCAGGAAGACCCTTAGAAGACATCTAGTTTCATTTACATATAAGAAAATTGAGGCCTAGAGAGGCATTGTCCAAGGCCTCAAAGCTACCAAATGCTATGTTCAAGAGGCTTTCCTTTCCTGGCCTGTATGAAATAAAGATGCAGTGGAGAAGGAACTAGTTTGGGAGTCTGGAGACCAAGGCCCTAGCCCCAGCTTTGGTCATTGGCCAGCTCATCCCTGTGCTTCAGTTTCCCTCTCTGTAAAATGGGTTGTCCTCTGCTTTGACCCTACAGAAGGGCATCACCATCCTGCCCGACACCCGTGTCCGGACCCTCAGTCTTGAGGCCATCTTCAAGCTGCTCCCATTCCACATCCTCACAGCCCAAGACTATGACATCTGGTTTGGTCAGCTGATGCCCCTCTTCCTGCCCAGCCTCAATAGCAGGCTCCTGCAGCTGATTCCCCAGGACATCGAGTGCCAAGCCCAGCAGAACTTGTGAGCTCCCAGCCCCAGGCTTCACCTTACTCTGGGGTCATTCACAGACAGAACTGCTTACCTCTGGCCTCTTAGTCCAGATTCCCTTCGCATATCATATCAGTCTACAAAGGCTCCAGTCCAGGGCCTGAGAACTCCAGACTTGGGCCAAGCTGGTGGCCTGGAATTATTCTACTTAAGGCCTTTGCCTCTTCCTTTACTCCTCCCCAGTTCTCCCTGGTGCCCTGCCTGTCTCCATCTCATCAATCATGGGAAGGCAGTGTAGCACAGTAGAAAAAAACACTGGGCTTGGAATCAGGAGACCTGTGTTCTCAAGAGATATATAATTTCTCTGAGCCTCAGTTTTCCCCATCTGTAAGATGAAAGCTGTAATATTTGAAATATCTATTGGATGGGACTGTTGTGAGGAAAGTACTCCATAAATCATAAATGTTCACTGCTGCTGCTCTTACCCATGTGATGCAGGGTGGCTGCCCTAGACGGTGTGTTTGACCATTTGACAGATGACCAAAGGAGACTAGTCCATGGTTGGATCCGAAGCTACCTTACGGCCCATCTTCAGACACAAGGTCCTCTGTCCTTAAAGCCTACTGAGCCCACGCGGTCCCATGGGTGACTAATGAACTGGGAGTGACAGATGGAATTAGAAGTTAGGGATCAAATGGACAGCAGGCATGGCGTTGGGTCAGGACTGTGTCTGGAATCAGGGACAGATCTGAGTCTGTGACCAGGGTAAGAGAATCAAGTTAGAACTGGGGTCAGAGACACAGCCTGGGGTCACAGGTCAGCCTGGAGTCGTTGATCATTCTGTGGGAGGCGATGTTTCTCCAGCTTTTAGACAGATGGGGTGGGTGGCACTTATGAACTGACCTAAGCTCCTTTCTATAGGCATAACCTGCTCTGGTGATACATCTAGCAGCCTCTGGATCACTCACAATTACAGGCGTTTCCGGGCTTTTGCCACCATGGAAGAATTCTCAACCCTCAACCTGAATTTTGAGGGGGTAGGTACCATGGCCCTAACCTCTTTACCTTCTCCTACAGTTGCACCCTCCGATATGTACACTGGACAGGAAGGAATACAAGAGTTGGGGGGGAGGGAATGTCAGTCACTACTGGGCTTGCCAGCCACATGCAGACAAAATCATTCCATCCAAAGTAGCAGTTCCAAATACCGAAGGCGGAAAGAGAAAGATGTGCATCACCTTTTAATTATTCATGCTAATAGGAGAGACATGGGCATAGATTATGAAAAAGATTAGACAAATTGAACACAGAATTAATGAAGAACAAGACTGAAACCTCATCAGTGTCTTGAAATCTTTCTATGCCTTCATGTTGGATGCCAAGTTTTGCTTTTATTCCTCTAAACATGAACTTTGGATTCTGTGTCAAGTAATGAGCGTGCTATTGACAAGTAATTGAAATAACTGTGAAAATTCTCATTGAAAATACAACATTGCAGCTAAAGTTATTATGATCAGTTCATTGGAGAACATATTTAATTTTTCAGACAGTATAACAGAAACTGTATTATAGAGAAAAGTGTAATTTTGTTCACTATGTCATTTTTTATTGAAAGACTTTTCACAATTTTGCTTTTAAAATTTCTATTGAAAAGAATTTGCAAATTGTACACCTAGTTTAATAAAATACTTTATACACACACACACATGCACACACGCGCACGCGCGCACACACACACACACACACACACACACACACACCAAAGACTGGGCAAATCAAAATACCAAATAATGTCCAAACAGCAGAGGGCACATAGCAGAGAGAAAAGAATGCTAAACTAGCACCCAAGATACCTGGGCTCAAATCTCATCCTCCCATGTCTCCCTGAACAATCATTTTATACTTCTGAGTTTCACTTTTCCTCATCTATAAAATGGGGTTGATAATACTCTCCTCCCAGGATTGATGTAAGAAAAGTGCCTGGTAAACCTTTAAGCCCTAGAAATGTGTTGTTTGTCCAAACAATCATTCAAAATGGCAGGAGGACCAGGATTTCTGAGCATCATTTTAGCTGGGCACTGGGAGGCATCACAGGATGTATTGCCATGGGTTCTACTTCTTAACTGAGCAGTTATCCTAATGAGTTTGCCTTACTTATGTTGATGAAGAAGTTTTGTGGTTATATATCTGACCACGCCGTGTTTTCTCCTGGTAGTTTTCAGCCCTGACTGAGCTGTCTGCAGGCCAGCTGGCCCAGGTCATGGTGCAGACAGGAGCCATAGCAGATGAATCTACCATCCTGAAAATCATGGGCCAGATAAATACAACCTTGGACCTGGCACAATTTTTTAACAGCCTCAATTCCCTGTCCCAGGTGAGTATTTGGCTTTCAGGCCTCCTAGCCTTAGTGCTGGGTGGGGTTAAGGAGGAAGCTTCATGGATAAGGGATGAATTTTCTCTTTGGGGTCATTTGCATATAATTTGCATAGCAATTCTAGGAGAGTTATAAAGTCTGATTTGGTTGTTGGGATTGCGATTATTATTGTGAGAAAAATAACTGGGAGCCTTACTGATGCAGTTAAGGAGTCAAGCCTGGGCCTGTGATGCCCTGGTCCCCAGCCTGAGCAAGAAAGCTCTGAACAAGCCAAAATTGGTCTTGCAGGCGCAGCTCCAAGACAGTGTCCACACAGGCCTCCTGCTCAGCCTGGCCTTCCAGCACCTAGCTCTCCACTTCCCCAAGTTCCAGAGCACAGATTTTGCCTACTGGTTCCAGAGCGGCCTCCAGAATGTACTGCAGGCGGTGAATGAGACCTTTGTTGCCCAGATCCCCCTGACCATCTCCTGTGATGCTTACCAGAACATGTAGGTCCTGAGGCTGGCGGGGGGCATTCGCTTGCCTCTATTGTCCATTCCTATATCCAGGAGACAAGACCACAGGGCAGATCATTCAAGGGCCTCTTTTTCCTAGGTAAAGGGGGCATTATGATGCATCATAGGCACATAGTATTCAGGGCTAGAAGGGACCCAAGAAGTCACCTGGTTCAATCCTTTCACTTTACAGATAATAACATAGGATAGATGAGAAAACTGATATAAGAAAATAAGATAAGGTAAGAAAACTGAATCTCAGAGAGGTTAACCCAGAATTAGAGACTATGAGAGGTGGAAGAGACTTTAAATATCTAAAATCATAGTTTTAGAACTGAAAGAAACCTCAGGAATTATCTAGTCAAACCCTAAAGATGAAGAAAACCAAGGCATCACCAAGTAGGTAATTGACTTCACCAAGGTCACCTAGCTCCCAGGTCTCTTAACTACCAGGGTAGTGAGATTTCCACTGCACCACACTGCTCTCTATCTGATCAGGTCACATCAGGATGTCACATTTTAGGAAGGATTTGGACAAATTGAAGGGTGATCAGATCAGTAAGGAGACTAGAATACATGCCATATGAAGACTCGTTGAAATAATCAAAGAGGATTAGCCTGAAAAATCCAAAACCACACCTGATTACCTTCTCCAAATATCTTAAGGGTTATTGTGTGGAAGATGAGTTAGGAATGTTCTACCAAGCCTCGGATGGAAGAAAGAACCAGGAACAATGGGTAGGCGTCACAAAGAAACACAGACACATTTACCTAAGGGAAAACTTCCTGATAATTGGACAAATCTTCAGAAATTGGGTGCAGGTGCTATGGCTGGAGATTTTCAGAAGCAGTCCAGGGGTTGAAGAAGCAGCCCTACTGGCCAGAGACAGCCCAGGGGCTTCCCCATTAGGTGGAAAGTTGGCATAATTGACTTCCGAAGTAGGTCCCATTCAGTTCTGAGATTCTCCAAGGAAATTCACATGGGTGACTGGAGGAAACAGAACTCGGGGACCTGTGGTGCTGACTTTGTTACTCGATTACCCAAGCCTGTGCCCACTATTCGTAACCTTTTAAAAGGTCTCTTGACACCCAGAGAGAAAGGGATGCTTCCTCCCCTGGGCCTCATTTACTGTCAGGGAGGGACAGAGGCCCCAAGGAATGGGCCAACCTCAAACAAAAACAGGACAGAAATATCCCTTTAAATGTTTTCCAAGAGCCTCATTAGCTACTGCAACTCCTGTTTATTCCATGCATCAGAAAAGTTTCTGTCTTTTTTTCAAAAAACAAAGCTGACGTTGGCTTCAGCTCAGACCAGAAGAATGAATCTCTCACATCATATTCATTTACTCAACATACAGTTTTAAGTGCCTCCAATGTGCACAGAATTGTGTCAAGCACTAGGGAAGAAGCAAAAATATATAATCCTGGCTCTGTAACTTGCTAGCTGTGTGTCCTTGGGTAAGTCACTTAGCCTGTAAAAGAAGTAAATGACCATGCATATCCTTTCCAATTCTAAATCTATCATCCCATGATCCTAAGAACTGGTTCCTGGCCTCAAAGAGCTTGTAGTCTAGCGTGGTCATAAGCACTATACACAGACAGCCATAATACAAAGTAATATCACAGGCTCAGGCAATGGGAGAAGGGAGAAGGAAGGGAGCTCCAGCTGAGCTCTAGCATTGACCAATGTCTCTATAAGAATTTATTTTTTTCCTAGTCAAGTAAGGTGGGGAATGGGATTTCTTGTTCCTTCTCTAATCTCTAGAGGACAAAACGCATTAAGGACAAAAAACTTAGCTGGCTTTGAGGGGGGGGAAAGGTTTAAGGGACCTGGCCATAGCTGTGGATGTGGTGCACCAAGGCACGTTAGCACAGTGCCTGGCACATAGAAGGTGTTTAATAAATGTTTATTGACTGATTGGACACCTGAAGGAAGTCACTTCAACGCTCTGGGTTTTAATTATGCCAGTTGTCGCCGGTACACATCTATGTTGGACAACTTCACCTTTCGTTTCTGTGATTTTCCATTTCTACGTTCTCCTCTCTCACAGAGTGAGAGGATTCAATAACGTCTACCAGTTCCTCCCTGCCCCCAACGCCCCCAGTGTATATGGATACTGTAAAGCCTTCCTCACAGCCAGAGCTCAGTCAGGTATGTGACTTGAACATAATGCCCATGTCAGTATCATCATGATAATAGCTATGAATAAATGTTCCATCCTTCATGGACTTTGTCCCTTGCAGTGAGTAGGAGCTGCACAGAGTCTTTCATACTCTAAGTTCTGCTCTGTAAGGACATTCATTCGAGAGATAGATTCTAGAACTGGAAGGGGGAAGGCATTCTTGAGTCCAGAACTGGGCTAAGCCTGGATATGATGTTGGGCAGGGGTGGGGAACCTGCAGTCTCAAGGTCACATGTGGTCTTCTAGGTCCTTGAGCGTGGCCTTTTGACTGAGTCCAAGTTTTACAGAACAAATTCTTTTATTAAGGAGATTGGTTCTGTCAGATTTCGATTCAGTCAAAGGGCTGCACTTGAGGATCTAGAGGGCCACATATGGCCTCAAGGCCACAGGTTCCCCACCCCCAGTGTTGGGGCTCTAGCTTTAATCAGAGTTAGGTATCAGTCTGGGGCCAAGGTTAGTGGTCAGTCTGGAACTAAGATGGGACTCAGTCTAAAGTTAGGATAGGACTCAATTTAGGACTAGGTTTAAAAAGTCCTAAGTCACAGGTGAGGAGTCATCCTGAGACTGTGGTTAAGGGATGGTGAATAAAAGTTTTATTTGACTCAGAAGGGGCTAGTACAATTGTCTGGTCCATATTTGCACCAGCTCACTGGTGGCTAGAGAAATGAAATCCACAAATCCTAGACCTCCATCAGAAAGGACCTTAGCAGTCCTTCCCCAGAAGACTAGGTTTCCAACCCCCCAACCCTGAAGGGTGGCACTCATGAGCAACAAGGTAGCCAGAGCTATACTCCAGGGGGAGAGAATCCCAGAAACACAGAATGATTGCAGCCAGGTCAAAGCCTCCATGCCAGATATTTACTTCTTAAGGAACACCCTGTGGACGTGACATACCCAGTTCTGAGGTGTGGCTAGATACATACTTGGGCAACTTCAGTATCTTCGCTGACTACCAGGACCTGCTGTACTGGAATGGAAAACTCCAAGGGGTGAGTGGTCCCTGCTCAGGTGGGTTGGACATGAAGCCAGTGAGAAGGTAGGCTATCTCCCCCTTTTTTGTAAGAGTCCTCAGAAACTATTCCATCACCTTCTTTCAGATGCTGAGATCAAATTAAATGTCTCCTTCCTTTCACACTTCTCTGCCTCTGGGGTTTTGCCTGAATTATCTGGTTATGGCAGGGTAGGGGTGCTGGGACCCCGGGGTTCCTGCTACCATTATTATTGCTCCAAAGGGGGCAGAACAGCATAGAAAATTTTTTCAAAAATAGATTTTAAAAAAAAGATTCCTGTTTGACTCTAGAATATAACCACAAGATTTTGGACAAGCCATTTACTCTCCCTGAGCCTCAGTTTCCTTATCTCTAAAATGAAGGGGTTGGATGAAATGACTTCTAAGGTCCTTTCCATTATGATCACAAGCCTTTTCGTTGGGTTTCTCCTCCTGGTAACATTAGAGTCCTTATCCTCTTCACTCACATCATCTTAAGGTCCAGGTGGATGTCAGGAAAAGAGGGGGCCTGGGATAAACCATTTTTTCCCAATACTCCCCCTATAAATAATACAAAGCTTAGTGTAGAGCAGAGGAGTTGGCATAGGCTGCAGATCCTTCAGAATCCCCTCAGTTCTCAGGCTCAGGATCTTACCTACATAGGGTCTCTGGCTAACTTTGTCCCTATGTCTTCTGTAGCTCTCTTTGCTGGATAAAATGACTCCCATCCAGTTGGCCTCATTCGCCATACAGTCTGGCACCATCAACCTTGAAAGAGATATGGATCTGGTCCTTGCCAGGCTCCAGAGCATGCCTGCAGAAGCTGTGGGCCAATTCCTGAGCCAACTCACCATGGAACTCCAGCTGGTGAGACCTCTACCCCACCCTGAGGTCATCAGTGACTGGAGTGGGCGGGGGTGGGGGGGGTGATGGCATGGAAAATCCAGGGGTGCCCTGCACGTTTGGCCTCTTTCCTTTTCTTTATCACTAACCCTTGTCCTGGAATTCCTGAAACCCTCCAGTGGCCCAACCCTTCCCCTCACCCACTGCTTTGGGACACCTCTATAGTAAGCACCCAAATATATCCTTCCCAAGGCCATAGCCAATATTCCAAAATTGCCTCTCTCCCCACAACCCCTATCCAAACTCACATTTCTGAGTGAAGATATCACTGAGAAAATCAACTTGATAAGCTAATACCTTCTGATATATGAATGAGAATTAAGAAAAGCAGTCCACCCTTCAACCCTCCCAAAGGGTTTTGATTCTCAGGGAGGCCTTCCTCTCTCATTCAGTCCTCTACTAAGCTCCATTCTCTTCTCCCTGTTCCATCAGTCAGCCAGGGCCATCCAAAATGTAGCGGTCAGGAGGAAAATGCTCAAGCAACTGGTGGGCCAGTTTCAAGGGGGATTCTTAAGCTGGAAACCAGAGGACTGGACCCTTTTCCTCTCGACCAAGCTCTTGCTTCTCCTTCCCAGCCTGGGTGCCGAGGATGCCCAGCTCCTTTTGTCCCACATCTCTGGATGTGACAGCTTCCAAACTTTGTGAGTGGACATCAGCAAGGCCATGGGGAAGGACTTTGGAGGGGGAAAGATCAGTGACAAGAGCGGGCTTTTCCCCTGATAATAGATCAGTGCGGCCAGCATTTGTTAAATGTCCACAATGTGCAAGGTTTCATGCAAGGCACTGGCATGAGAAAGATTGAAAACAGCAAAGTTTCTGCCCTCAAAACACATGATTTACTATCAATCAACGAGTACTAACGTAGTTTCTACTCTGTGCCAGGTGCTGCTCATTACTTAGGATAATACCTGGCACACAGTAGGTACTTAATAAATATTGATTTCTACTTTCAAGGAGCATGTATTCTTCTGGAGGAAACAAACATTCATACAAATAAGCATATTTTGTTCAGTCATTTCATTTATGTCCAACTCTTCTTGAACCCATTTGGGGTTTTCTGGGTAGATAATGCAGTGGTTTGCCATTTCCTTTTCCAGTTCATTTTACAGATGAGGAAACTGAGGCAAACAGAGTTACATGACTTGCCCAGGGCCACATAACTAGTCAGTGTCTGAGGCCAAATTTAAAGTCATGAAGATGAGCCCTCCTGATGCCAGGCCCAGCACTCCATCCACTGGACTAGGTAGCTGCCCAAATGAGCATATACAGAAGGAATAAAAAAAGAATAAGAACAAATGATACATAATAGTTAAATACAGGGTAGTCTGGGATGGAGAGATCAGGAAAGGTTTCAGTAAAAAGTAGTGCTTGAGCTGAATCTTGAAGGAAGTAAGGGGTGGGAGGAGAGATGCAATTCTATAAGGCAGAAGTGAGGAAGGAGTGTATTCCTGGCAGAGGACACGGCCACTGCAAAGGCATGGAGACGGGAGATAAATATAAACAGAGTAAAGTGTGTTAGAAGCAAAGGAAAGATCTAAAGTACTCTAGGAAAAATCTGAAAAATAGAAATTACCTTCAACTTGGTGGGTGTGAGGAAAAAAATCAAGGAAGGATTCTTAGAGGAGATGGTACCTGAGCTAATTCTTGAAGCAAGAGAAGGATTTCAGTGGGTAGAGATTTGAAGGTGGGAAATTTCAGGCATTGGTGCTCAAGAAACAGATACAATTTAGAGCTGAAAAGGACCATAGGAATCATCCAATCCAACCCTCTTCTTTACTAATGTGAAGGAAGCCCCTATTATATGATGCTGTGATATGGCCAAGGTCACACAGATTGAAAATGGAAGACTTTCTTTTTGCTAGAGCTATTCAAAGGAGTCAGTTGTACGGACTTCCTGGTGGTATAAAAAGTCAATCCTTTTTGGAAGCCAAGAGCCCAGGCTCCTTCAAGGTCACTGTGTGACCTTGGGCAAACTACTTCCTTCTCTAGACCTGAATTTTTTCATCTTTAAATGAGGTGGTTGGACCAGGTAATCTCTGAAACCTCATCCAGTTCTCAGATGCTATAATTCTGAGATTCTACTGAACATGGGAAGGGCCAGAGGAGCAGGGGTTCTGTGTGACAGTGAGCTTGCCCTGATGCCATCCGGTACTCTTTCCTCAGTGTGGCATCTCTCAGGGCTGCCTACTCCTCCATGGCACCTGCAAACAGACAAGGTGTGGCCCAGTCCTTGGTGGCTTTCCTTGGAATCCAGGCAAACACTACAGGTAATCCTAGGGACCCAAAGGAGAAGGGAAATAAGGGGAGGGAAGTTTTCTTCAAAGCATCCATAACAGCCCTGGACAGGAAAGCACCCTGGGTGGGCCTGGACTTCATGAAATTGCCGAGAGTTCCGGCTCTGCTTCAGAAAAATCCCCTGTGCCCACAGGTTCAGCCTGTGATGGAAACATGGAAGCCACCATGACAAGTCAGGACTGGCTATGGAAGAATTTGGGACCATTTGCATTTCATGTTGATTATGGAGATTTCATGAAACTGAAGCATGACTTCAATGGCGTGAGTCCCAATAGCCCATCACTTGCACCGAACAGTCAGTCAGCCATCAAGGGTCTACTGGGCCCGTGGGGCAGACAGGAGAAGGGGGAAATCCAAATCAGAAGAATGAGCAAAAGCACAACACAGCAAAGGTTCAGTCATTTAACAAGTAATTCAACCTCTTTGGGACTCAGTTTCCTCATTTTTAAAAACAGGGGATTAGATTGAGTGGTCTCCCAAGGTCCCTTCCAGTTCTAAGACTATGATCCTATGAATGGTGTAAGCAGATTGGGTATGCCTCTGGTTTGTACTGAGTCCTCCCCTGCCAAGGCCACCATAGCTTAATAGTCAGCTTACTGGGGTTTTATAGCTACATCATCATTATGCTTTTATCAGCCAGTTAAGAGGAGCCAGAGTTGTTGAGGTTTTTTTTCCTTCTGGTTCCTCCCTTCCCAGATTACAATATCTCTTTAAAGATACCCCTGTCTGCACTCAGTGATTCCCTGGGTTCTGGCATCATTTCTATCTCTCCCTCACTGTGGGATCTCAAGCAGATCATCCGATCTC
Source organism: Bettongia penicillata ogilbyi (assembly GCA_023548195.1). NCBI lineage: Eukaryota > Metazoa > Chordata > Mammalia > Diprotodontia > Potoroidae > Bettongia > Bettongia penicillata. Next base: position 5,680,818 of record JAJHZJ010000321.1, on the reverse strand, counting down.
TTTGGGACTCCATTTACCCTTTTGTCAATGAGGACAACATTCCTTGTCCTATCTTCCTCTAAGAGATGGTTTAGGGCTAAGAGAGATGATTGATGTACAAGAAGGGAGCATGGGAGGAATCTATGGTACAGTGACTGTATCTCTTTGCTAGTTTGACGTCCAAGAAAACCTCACGTCAACACAGCTGGCCCATGTGTTCTTCACTCCTGGCGTCCTAGAAGACCTTGGCCTTGTGAATACCCCCCTGGTCACATTAGAAAGCAGAACCACATCCAGCATGGTTGCTTTTGTCACAGAATTTGTCTCTGTGGCCCAACAGGTAATCAAAGATTCAATGTCCTAGGACACTGGAGGCTAGATGCTAAATAACAATGACAGGCATATTGGGGGCGTTATCCCTGGGGTCCTGGAGCTTTCTGGATAGATGTGGGGGTATTTGCAGGGAATGCAAGGAAGCAGAAGCAAGAAAGGAAGCCTGTGCTCCCAAATAGAAGTGTTCATTGTTATCACACTTTCTGCACAGGCTTGGCTACTGCCCTCAAGTGAGGCTCTCATACACTCAATCAAGAAGCATTTATTAAGCACCTACTATATTTCAGGCCCTGTGCTGGGTGCTGGAAATGCAAAGATAAAAATGAAACTGTCCCTGTACACAAGAAGCCTTTATACTATTGAAATTTACCCAGTCTGGTATCCCCTTATTCTGGGACCAAAATTAAAATGAAATAAAAACAGCATTTAATTGAGTGCCTGAGCTGGTGCTGGACACAGCTGGGAAGGCAGGAGATGGATGAGAAATGGACTCTGATGCCAGAAAACTTATGGTCTGAGGAGGGAGGGAGGGAGGGAGAGAAAGAGAGAGAGAAAGAGAGAGAGGGAGAGAGAGAGGGAGAGAGAGAGAGAGGGAGAGACAGAAAGGGGGGGGAGGGAGAGAGAGAGAAAGAAGAAGAAAAAGAAAAGCAGGAGGAGACAAAAGGGAGGATGAGGCCCCTGCCCTCAGAGTTGGGAAGACTTGTACATATAAGAAAGGTATCTAGGTGACATAGAGCACAGAGGATTAGACTTGAAGTCAGGAGAGCTGAGTTTGAATCCTACCTCAGTCACTTACTAGCTGTATGACCTTGGACAAGTTATTTAACCTCTCTCAGCCTCAGTTTCCTCATTTGTAAAATAAGAATATAAGAACACCTACCTCTCAGCGTTGTTGCATAACAACATATGTAAAGTGACTTGCAAAGCTTAAAATGCCATATAAATGCTAACTATTAATAATATTACTCATATTCTAGAGAAATGATACAGGATAGAATCTCTCATTGAGTTGAACATAATCAAGACCCAAAATTATGATGAGACAAAATGATCCCTACAAATGCCTTGATACACCCCTCTTGGGCCCAGGATCCTGGAAGGGTGGGAAGCTGAAAAGCCCAGGTCTGTGAGGTTCTGTTCCCCCCAGCTCCTTTTGTTTTACAGCAGGGAATCTCAGCCCTGACCAATGTGCCTATCCGTGATGCCATGTTTGCTACCGTCTTCCACAAAGTGCAGACCCTCTTCACTCGCTTCAGCCCCCAGGAGTACAAAGACTGGTTCAGACACAAGCTTAGCCTCTGGCTCCCTAGCATCACTGCTGAAGCCCTTGCTGGCCTCCCCAAGAACATGCCCTGTGGTATTTTCCAAATTGTGTAAGTGACCAAGGTCTCTGACTTCTCCTTTCCTGCCCTGGAACCAATGGACACCAGAATTCTCTCTATTGGAACTTAGCCTCAACCTACCAGTTCCTAGCATTTCCCAAAAGTATGAGGTTTTCCTCTCCCAAATACACACACACACACACACACACACACACACACACACACTCACACACACACATATATATAATGTCACCTTCCTTTTCTCTCCATATTTAATCACATTGTTGGGATATACAAGGAGCCGTGTACCTGTGACCTGGGAGGCCAACACACTTTTAAGAGGCATCATGGTATGGTAGATAGGGCCCTGGACCTGGAGTGAGGAAAACCTGGGTTATAATCCTGCCTCAGGTATTTTCTAACTGTATGAACTTGAGTCAGTAATTTAACCTCTGTGGGCCAGTTTCCTTATCAGTAAAATGAAGGAGTTGTATTGTCTAAGTCTACGATTCTATACTAGGAGAGGGAAAAGGTTAACCTGATATCCATGGGACCCCACTTAAAGTCTGTGACAACTTTCTCCTGGCTGACTGACCCATTCCTTGAGGCCAGGTGATAGGAAGGAACCAGCAGAGGCTCAGACCACACTCTCCCCGACAGTTATTTCTCATAGAGAAGGCCCCTAATGCTAGGGTGGCTGCCTCTTCACATCCACATGATTCTTGGATCTGTTCCATGCCATTCATCTTCTGTGGGGTTTAATTCATCAGAAAAGGAAAGGGCAAAAGTTGCCCTTGGACTTCATCTAACCCAAAGGAGCTTTGGTTATCTCTTTACTTGGAGAAGGGGATTGTAACAGATTCCCCAGCACCAAGACTGGAACTCCTAGGTTTTTGGAGAAATTTTTATGGTACCATGCTAAACAGGAAGACAGGGGCATAGGACAGTGGATAGTAGGCAGGAACAAGCAGAGTATATGCACAGATAGTAGCTAAGGTAAGATTGAAATCCAGGGCTTTCTGACTCCAAATCAGGACAGAAGAAGAGCCAGGGGTCCTAAGAAGATAGAGCCCTGAATCTTCCCTTCTGCCAACAGCATGGGTGGCCTAGAGCAGAGTTTCCGCCAGATGGCTTCCACCACCCGGCAGGATGTGTTCAACTTTGCCCAAGGCTACCTGGTCTCCCGCACAGAGCAGTCAGGTAAGACACATTGGAATTTTTGATGTTCAATGTCACTTTCAAGGATTCTATCTGAGCTTACCCTTCTGTCTACTCAGAAGCAAGAGAAATTTAATGACCCAAGGCCCACACTAGTTCATTGGACCTATAGAGAACTCAGGGCCAGAGTTGAGAGAGGAGTTGGTAGATACCAGGGCTCCGGTGACACCTTAAAGCTATGCCCACACACCTGGGCAGTGAAGTCTTTCCTGGTCTGATCTAAGCCACTACCTTTAAGGAGCCCTTCGCCTGAAGGGAGAGAAATGCACAAGCATCTCTGTCTTTGGAAAGTCCAAACTCTCCATACATCATGCCCCCTCTGTTCTAGGTGCACCCTGCTCTGAAAATACTCAGGGCAGCCTTGGATGGCTGCAGGCAAACCTGGGCTCCTTCAGCTCTCTGGCTTCCTACAATGACCTTGTCAAACTGTACCCAGATTTCAACGCTGTAAGTTCTACCAAGGCTCTCAGAAGTGACCCCCCCCCCCTTAACTGGTCATGTGAGGCAGGCTCCTGCCTCCTGGTTACATCATGACCATATTTTAGAAGCTGTCCAGGAAGACATTCCTCAACCTCCCTGACCAGCATTTGACCCCTGGGAAGTCCTAATAGCTAATATCTAGCTCAATCCTCATTTCAGTTTGTTCCATAAAAATGAGGCTGGCTGGGCCCAGAGAAATTTGGGACAACTTGCCAAGACTGGCAACTGTTAAGTCACCAGATTGTCCAACATTATCTCTTACTGGTCTTTGGTCACTGATGACATTCCCCATGTCTGTATCTGGCTAAAAATGGGTCAGTCACTGAGTAAGCATTTATTAAGCACTTACTATATGCCAGACCATGCTAACTATTGGGAATGCAATGAGAGGTAAAAATATCCCCTACCCTCAAGGAGCTTATATTCTAATAAGAGAGACAATATGCAAAAAAAATGAATGTACAATATACATACAGTGTAAGGGAAAGGTGATCTTAGAGCAAAGATGGCAAAAAAGACTTGCTGCAAAAGATGAAACATCTCTTCCCTTTCTCCAGTGCTTAAAAGAGGCTGATAATATTTACTCTTAATATTAATAATTAATATTTACTATATATAAAGTAATATTAAAGAAAACAATAATTCTAATAACGAGTATGTCCATGGTTCTTTAGGATTTACAAAGATGGGCACTGGCCCTGGAGTCTGAGTTCAAATTTGTCCTCAGACACTAGTTAGCTGAGTGACCCTAAGCAAGTCCCTTAACTCCAATTGCCCAAAAAAAAAAAATAATGTATAGAGTTTTACATGCTTTCCCTCCCCATCAGACTCCCCTAGCTGGACTCCCCATCCCCTTTACCCCTATCCTCTCCTAACTCTATCTTCCATGCCTCTCTCTCAGATGGACACACTGAGCACCCTCAGCCCTCAACAAGTCGCTGGGTTCTTAGTGACAAGTGACATCCTGAGAGACAGCATCCAAGCAGGCAAGGTCATGGCATCCCTGAATGTTGCTGACATTGGGCCATTCTTGGATGCCTTCAACAAGGAGGCCCAGGAGGTAAGGGAGCCCTGAGTGCTAACCCACAGGACCAGGGGAATGTATCTAGAAAGGTCATGAGACCTTGCTTCCTTTGCCTGGAAAGAGGCAGCCCACTCACTGATCTTAGCCCCAGGACAGTGCCCCAATCATAGACCAGCCTTGTTTCTCCCTAGGTCTTGGGTCCTAGCTCCAGGCCTCTCTTTTGAACCCAGGGGCCAGGCTGACCCTAATATCTTGTGCTTTTGGTCTCTCCTGACCGCAGCATCATCTCACCCAGCTTCCAAATGCCGAAGTGGGACGCACCATCCTGGGGCAAATTCTTTGCCACCTGAGCCCATCAATGCTGTCGTTTGGCCCAAAGGAGTACACTGCCTGGTTCGGAGACAGACTGGCCCTCTTCTTGACGGGCCTGGATGCTCAAAACTTCGGCTCTTTACCAGTCGACATGTCATGTGACTCCCTAGCTGCCCTGTAAGCCTGACTGAAGCTAGAGGCAGGGATGAGGGCTGGAAAATAACCATGGGCCGGGATATTGTTTAGCCAGTCAAGCACAGCTGATTCCAGAGCTCTTACTAAGTACCTACAGCATGTGCAGTCCTGCATGAGTCATTTTGGGGGAAAAACAAAGCATGAGACTCAGTAGCTGGGGAAACAATGTATAGACACAGAAGGATAACTGATGTCACCAGGCCTTATATATTGACAACCAAACCAAGGATACGTGGATGAATGAGATCAGAGGAGGGGGAGAAAGGACTTGAATCATCTTCAGGGCTAAGTATTAGGATTTGAGTGAGACGGGAGACTAGCCTGGCCCGAACAAAGAACACAGTGAGGGGGTATAGTAAGAGATAGAAAGGTATTTTAGAGGGCCTTGAATGCCAGATTAAGGAGTTTGAATTCTGTCATAAGCTCTCAGATCTAGACAGGAAAGGGGCCTCAGATGCCAGCTAGTCCAAACCTCCTCACTTTATAGATGTGGAAACTGAGGCCCAGGAATGTTAAGTTACTTGACCAAGGTCACATAGGTAGTAAGCATCAAAGGTAGGATTTGAACCCAGGTCTTCTGACTCCAGAGATAATTGATGCTCTTTTTGTACCAGGCTGCCTTTTTAAGCAATTGGAAGGCACTGATGGTTTCTTGGTAGAGGAAGTGTATGTAGAGAGTTCTATTGTAAGAGAATCCCAATGGTGCACCACTACTTGCAAGTGGAGTTAAACATCGCCCTCTCCACTCCTCTGTTTTTAAATGTAAGCTTCTCTGGAAGGGTTTGCCTATTCAATCCTTCATACCATAGTGTAAATGAATTTGTCAAAGGCTTCCTCCTATACAGAGACCTCAGGGGGCACTTCAATAAGACTAGCCAAATCAGTGAGGCATCTTAGTCCCAGCCTGAGGGATCACCTTAAAATTGCCTCTTTCCCTTAATGAATTAACCCTGTCCTTTCCAGGGTCCAAGTCCTGGATAACCACAAGGCTAATGGAACGTATGAACATCCACCAGACATTTATGCTTTCTTGCAGCGAGTACTGATGACCCAGCAACAAAACACAGGTGCCCAGGACGGGGGTCTGCTAAGGAAAGAGTCAGAGATTCGCTGGGCAAAGCAGCCATCGTGCCCTGAGACTCCCTGCCCCAAGTCCAACTTATTGTGTGGGGTTTCTAATATATGGTCACCAGAACTGTAACTGTGTTCTGAACTAAGGCAGGAATGCATCGATAGCTTCTTAAATCCTCCTCTTTGAGCTAACTCAAACCCTGAGCCCCAGCCATGAGGGTGAGATCACGGTCTTCTCTGCTGCCAACTGCAGTAGGCAATGGGCATGGTCTTTGGGGACAGAAGCTGCTCTGAAGAACGAAGTGGAAGATGGAATGCTACCAGTTTTTCGTATGATTTAAAAAAAAAATCTCCTGGTACCTACAGAAGGTAGCCCTTTTTCCTCTCTAGATCTAGGTTTCTGTTACAGAATCCAAAAAGCTATGTCACACGTAGGCTTCATCACTCATCCATCTATCACCCTGCCCCACATCTCAATACTGATCATCTCAGTACTGCTACCACCCCCTGTTCAGGGACAGAGTTGGCTCCAGGAACCCTCTCAACCCTCCTTCTTCCCACAGGCTCTGCTTGTGCCCAGGATGCTGTGACTGACCAGATGTGGCTGCGCAAATACTTTGGCACCTTCAGCTCCTATGCCTCTTTCAAAGACCTTATTACACTGAAGGGTGATTTCCAGGGGGTGAGTATCATTCTGACACCATTGGCATTCAGGGACCCAATCAGGTTGATTCAGCCAATCAACCTAACCATGAAGTAGAATGCAATAATATAGGAAAAGCAGTGTAAACATGCATTTTCATCGGGACCCCAGAAAAAATGCTAGGGTCTATCATTAAAGGGATGACTTTATGAAAATTTGAAAAAAGAATCAATGATCATTATGTGCCTAGATTTGTGCAGAATAAGTCAGACCAAATTATCCCCAATTTCTTTTTGGACAAGGTTACAAGATTAGCAGATCAGGGCAGCTAGGTGGCCCAGTGGAGAGAGCCCTGGGCTTGGAATCAAGAAGACTCATCTTCATGAGTTCAAGTCTGACCTCAAACATTTACTAGTTGTATGGCCCTGGGCAAGTCACTTAATCCTGTTTGTCTCAGTTTCCTTATCTGTAAAATGAGCTGGAGGAGGAAACGGCCAATCAGAATCTCTGCCAAAAAAAACCCAAATGGGGTCACAAAGAGTGGGACGTGACTGAACAATAACGAAGATTAACAGATTAGGGGAATGTCATAGACTTGGTTTCCTGCTTTTCAGCAAGCTGTTTTGATAGTTTCTCAAGGCTATCCTTTCGGGAAAGATGGAGTTATGGGCTAGGAAATAGTATCATTTAATAGGTTCAAAAATGGCTGGACCCACTAGCAACATCAAGGGGAGTGCCACGGGGCTCTGTGATTAATTTTTAAAAGTTGAACAGATCACGGCCAATGACTTGAAAAAAAGCAGTGAAAGCACACATATCCACTTTGTGAATTTCATGAAACTAGGAGGGGTAGTTAACATGTTAGATGATAAGGGTAGTAAAATAAAGCATGAGAGATACACTGGTTGAAAAGGACCCTGCCTACGTGCTGGGCAAACATACATTTCATTCATACATGCAGTCACACATACACAAGGGAATCTAAGGGCATGATGGCTGGTTTGTCCAGCGAATCTCTGATCCTTTCCTTAGCAGACCCTCCCTCCTGGGCATCTGTGTTTTGTTGCTGGGTCATCAGTACTCTCTGCACAAAAACACATCTGCTGAATGTTCCATCAGCTTTTGGGCATCCAGGACTTGGACCCTGGAAAGGACAGGGTTAATTCATTAAGGCCCAGGGAGGCACATAAGGACACAAAGCAACGTGTGCACTACTAACACTACACATACCTAGTCATTTATACAAACATACTCACAGATACAATATAAGAAACATATATGTATATTATATATGTTGGTTGTGTGTGCAAATATACACACCCATATTCCCACAATCACACACTGGCAGGCACACATACAGGCACACTCATTCTCAAGAGAAGCCACTCTTTTTGTCTGTCCTAACAAATGACCAACTTCTAGCTGGATTCCCTGGACCTCGTCTCAGACAGCACTCTAGCCCAAATCACCATCCACAGTGGTATCATCTACAGTCCCTCTGGAGCTGCTTCTGTCCTCGACGCCATCAGGACACAGAAGAACACATTGAGCCACCTCTCCTCCTACCTGGAAGACTTTAATACCTTCATTTGGAAGGTAAGCCCTGAGTTACCCTCAGCTGAGACCTTTCTTCCAGGGGGCAAGTAAAACTCCCACCTCTATCTTTCCTACCCTTTCTATCCTGATTTCCTCTTCTCCTACTCCCTTTTATTTTCTCCTATTCTTGCCTCTTGGGTTAACTTACTAAGTGCTCACCTTCTTCATTCAATCAGTCAGTCAATCAATAGACATTTATTAAGTGGCAACCATGTAACAAGCAAAAGGCAGCCCTTGTACTCCAGGAGCTCCTATTTAACAGTGGGAGAGAATTAAAGACAAAATAAATGCTGAAAAAGGAGAAGGGAAAGGCTAATCCATCAAGGAGAATGATGAAGTCCCAATGAATACAAGAAAGTGGAAATGAAGAGATGGTTGGCATGGACAACCACCTCAAACGGAGGATCTGGGAGGAGCTTTCCTCCTCCTCTCTCTCATCAGAGGGAGGGAGGAGCCCCAGGGAATGGGTGTATTGATGAGTTGACATGACCTTGCATGAAAATGAGGTTTGGGGAGGGGTGCACCTTGCCCCTCTGGGGGCCTTCCCACAATGAATGAACTTGGATCTAATCCCTCAGCCTCTAACAGCTGTAACCAAGCCACTAATGGCAGAGAATCTATATTGATGTCTTGCACTAGATCAGGGCCCACAAAGGCAGGGAGGGGCCTAGGTTCTCGACACCTGTCCTGTCCTAGTCACTCTTCCTCCACCACTCCCCCCATTCACTATCTACACCAAGGTTCTCAATCTATTTTTATGTCCTGGACCCCTCTGGGAGTCTGGTGAAGCCTATGGACATCTCCTCAGAATGTTTTCAAACACATAAAATGAAATACTTAGAATTGCAAAGGAAGCCAATACTATTGAAATGAAGTTATCAAAATATTTTTAAAATTCAAGATTGGGCACCTCAGGGGAAGAATCCCTGGTTTATACTGCATCTAATAGGACAGGGTGAGAAAGGGAACCACATTCTGCCTGTCAGTCAGAGGTCTACCATAGCTGCTCCACTCTGCCAAGACTGACCTCATTTGGCTCTCCCTTTCCCTTCTTGCCCTTGTCTACAGCATATCCCAGATCATGAAAGTCGATTTCCTAAGGTTTAATTAAAAGGGAAAAGAGAAGATACTAACTCAGAAATAAGACTCCAGGGTAAGGCAATTAGAAGTCTATATAAAAGAAAAACACACCATCCTAATCAGAATGGTACCCAAACTTTCTAAACTACTCTACCCCATTACATTTTCCTGGCCTTGCTTGGTCCTTAATTCTTGCTAGAACCGGAGTGTCTGGTTCCTCTGCACCCCAAAAATGAATAGTGACTTTCATTCTCAGAGGCCATGACTTGGTTTGGGATTCATCCACAATTCTTCTGGACAAAGTTCCATAGGGGAGAGAGTCCTGGGCTTGGAATCAGGAAAACCTAAGTTCATATATCCCTTCTGATTAGCTATGTGAATACTGTCAATTTATTTAACCACTCTGGGCCCCAATTTCCTCTTTTATTAAATACAGAGAATAATACCCGTAGTACCTCTGCCAAAGGCTTGTTAGGAGGCACAAGTCTACACAAGCTTAGTGCACTAAGCCTTTCAGGACACTTTGCGTGAAGTATTTTTGCAAACATTTAAAGGAGGTGCTATTACCCCTGGCCCAGAGAGGGGAGGTTCCTTGCTTAAGTCACACAGCAAATCAGTTGCAGAGACTGTATTCTTTTCTGTCTGTGCAACTGCCTAGCTGTATGACTGAACTGGGACTTCAAGGTAGGGAAGATTTGAATGGGTACAGAGGAAGGGAGAGTATTCTAGGAAGTAGAGAAAATTGGTTGCACTGAGGTCCAAAGACAAGAAGGAACTCAGCATGTTTCAGGGAACAGTGAAGAGACTAATCCAGAAGGTCCAATGCTGAGACTGTATCACTTCTGCTTCTTGTGGAAACAGAGGATATGGGTTGAAATTGAGGGGAAAAGATGACTGCAAAGGTAAGTGAGGGCCAGAATATATCACAGGTCTTAACCATTCTGTAATATGTGTCCTTACTGCCTGGGCAAGTGTACCCATTCATATTAGACCAGATAACCAATGCTTCCTATGCTTCCTATGTATGATTTGGTTTTTTTCTCTTTCTCTCACGTCTGGATGCAATCCCAGAACCCTGACTTGTTAGCCAGCTCCAAAGTACGGGAAGTCATGATGTTCAAGGCAGCAGATATGATCTTCCCAAAAATCCCCACCATGCCCTCAGAAGAAGCCAACATGTGGTTTGCCCGCCTGAAGGTCCTGCTCCCTGGGGTGAATGCCACCAGCCTAGAGATGTTGCCATTCTCCATGACATGTTCACAGTACCAAGCCTTGTAAGTACTGTACTGACCCTGAGAGCTGGGGACACTCAGTGTTGCTATGGAGATCCATAGACTCTGAACTGGAAAAATCTTAGAGGTAATGGAAGCTAACTTCCCTCCTAGAGGAAAAAACAAATTCTCCTCATTCTCCCTAATGAAAGATCACCCCATATCTGTGCAAATACCTCCAGTACCAGGGAGATCACTACCTTTTAAGGAAACCAATTCTATTCCTAGACTTTGATGTCTTTGTAAATTCTAATCATGACTCCTGGTCCTGTTCTCTAGGATCAGCAAGACAAACATAATCTTTCTTTCCACATGATAATCCTTCAAATATTTGAATATAACTACCATTATCTATGGCAGTTAAGTGGTACAGTAAATAGAGTTCTGGTCCTGGAGTCAAGAAGATTCATTTTCCTGAGTTCAAATTTGACCTCAGATTACCAGGGCAAGTCACTTAACCCTGTTTGCCTCAGTTTCCTCATCTGCAAAATAAGCTGGAGAAGGAAATAGCTCCAGTATTTTTGCCAAGATAACCCCAAATGGGGTCACAAAGACTTAGATTCAACTGAAATGTTTCAACAACAAGTTGTTTATAAAATTAAAAGTTTGGACCAGATGTTCTACAATGTCACTTCTAGCTCAAAGTCCAATGATTCCTGTGTCTTCCTGCTCCCCATGCTCTAAATCTTCTGTTCATGTTAAAAAAATACTTCAGTTCCTTCCATCGGTCTTTGTATGGCATTGAGTCAAGTCCCCTCATTATCTTAATTGCACCCCTTTGGACAGGCTCTGGTTTGTCTTGCCCAGAACTGGCTACAGCAGGTCAGGTTTGCCTTAATCAGAGCCAAGGGGGCTTCATTCTCTTATTTTTATTTTTAAATTTTATTTATTTTATTCTGAACTTAAGAAATAAAACAAGTATTTCCATAACATAGAATAAAAAAAGATGATTGCACATGAAACTACAAATCTACTATGTACAACTCACTAGTCCTTTTAATATATAATTTGCCATTTCTCTCCTGTTAAGGACAGATCTAAGATCATGAGAGATTTTTTTTGCCACTACATTACACCATCTTATATCAATGACATATTGAGCTACTGGTCAACTAAGACCTCTAAGTCTTCTTCTGAATACATGTGTTTGATGACAATGAGCCAGGACTAGTCATCGTAATCATAGCTGCATTTATTTATATATATTTTAAGTTAGCTGTAGTTTCCTGCTACAGACAAGAAGGTGCCTAAGATCCCATCCCTGCCCTACAGGAATATCCATACTATTCATATACATAGAGGTACACCTCACTATATGCAATAGCTGCCATCTAGTCAAAAGAACCTTAGATTTGGAGACAGAAAATTTGGGTTTGTGTCCTGGCTCTACTACTTACTACCTGAATGACTGTTCAGTTCACTTAACTTCCTTGGGCCCCAATTTATTCAATCTGCAAAATAAGGGGGGTGCTAAATTCGATGATCTCTAAAGTCCCTTCCTGTTAGGAATCCTATGATTTAAGAAGTGAGTATAAAATTAAGGGCATGTTCCCATTGGGGAAATAAAAACACATCCTAAAACCCATTTGAAAACTTCTGACAAGTTAAGAGAATACCCACATCTATAAGCTAGGCCTGCTAGTTTTACTTTGTAATATGCTGAGAAATGTTTAGGCCTTTCCTCAATTCTGCATCCTTTATGTCACTAATGATCCTTTCTTCTTTAATTATATAATCTCAATCCCATGAATTTCTGTCGTTCCTAGAGATCTTCTCAGATCTCCTAAAAAAAAAAAACCTCTTCTTTTAATGAGATATTTCCAAAGGTTCCCCGAGCTGGACTGCAATATCACTGTTAGCCAGTAGGTGCCACCATCCAACACATTAGACTCATCCCTGAAAATTCCTTCTTTCCCATTTTTCTTAGTTTTCTCATTCTGGTGCCTGCTGGGTAGAGATGAGCTAGGAGGATCCTATGGAAGGAAGACCTTGGTAAGTTGCTCAGACCTGACCACCAATCTGGCGTTTTGTTTTCTAGCATAAAAGTCATTGGGGGAATGTTCCAGGAATTGTCACCTCAGCAGAAACAAGCTATATATGGATTTCAGAAGAAGTACTTGGCTGCCCAATCTGCTGAGACAGGTAGGACCGAACGTCCCTAACCAGTGACTCAATGACATGTGCCCACAACGATGATGATAGTTCTAATAAACAGTAGTTTTTAAACAGAGTTTAGGTTAAAAAGCTACATTCTCCAGAATGCTTTCAAGTTGATAGATTACCATTTATAAAGTACTACTTTCTGTCTCTCCTCTCTCCCTTTCCCTTTTCTCTTTCCTCCATCTTCCTTCTCTCCTTATCTCTCCTCTTTCCCCCCTCTTTTTCTCTTCCCTTCCCTTTCTTCCCCCCCTGCCCCCTCTCTTCTCTTCTCTTTTCCTTTTCTCTTCTCTCTTTTACTCTCCCCCCCTTTTCCTTTTTTTTTTAAGACTGGCCCTCCCTATCCAAACCAAACTCACAAGTCCAGTCTCACCACTAATTGGCGTAGGAGCTTCAACCTCCCTATATGTCCTGGACCAGTTCACCTCTCCCTAGGCAACATGGGTGATCACCATATTAACGCCAAGCTTAGTGAGGATACTCTATCAGCATAACATACTGCACCTCCAAGCAACCTTCCAGCCTCAGTCTCCCTGGTAGCTGAGATGAAAGGAGGGCTTTAACACACCCCGCACTTTATACATTTTCAAAGCACTTTCCCCCTGCACCATCTCATTGGACCTCCTGGAATTCATTTTCCAGATGATGCTGGTGAGGTGACATCCCTAGTTATGCAGAAAGTTATTGGAAAAAGTTGAAAGCAGAACCCAGGTTCTTCCCCCAAAAAGGGATAGTGGCCAGCATTTCAGCAGGGTGTTCTGGGCAGGTACGCGCGTGCGTGCACACACACACACACACGCGTGCACACACACACACACGCGTGCACACACACACACACACGCGTGCACACACACACACACACACACACACACACAATGTTTGCACTGGAACCTCTCTAACTGCCCACCTCTGATCCCACAGGCTCATCATGTAACAAAGCAGGGTCTGACACCAGGGACTGGTTGCAGATGAACCTAGGCCCGTTCTGCTCACAGGCCCAGCTCAGTGACCTGCAGGCTCTTTACCCAAACTTTGATGGAGTAAGTTTTTCCAGTCGGTGCCTCACCAACAGCACCAATCTCAGCTCTTAACATCAAGGGCATCTACTTCTAGCAGAGTCCAGAGAGCTCCACCTTTCTCCCCTTCCTGGTTGGGACTTTCTCTGGCCTCAGCATGGATATCTCCAAACAGACCAGTCCTGAGGGCAAGAATCAGACTGGACAAAGGTAGCAAAGGGAATAGAGGTTACCCATATGAAATAAGAGTTATTTCTTTGCTTTGAGCTATCCAAGAAATTCTTCTTTGTCTCATCTCTGGGGCAGTTTCACGATTGTGCACTTAATCAGGCCCAGTACTCCCAGCCCAGGACAGACCTCAGGTCGTGGTCTAGTGGAGACCATCTTTCCACAGGCCACCTCTAAGACCTGAGGCATGTGCTCAAGCTATAAAGCCTATCTGGGAATGCTTTCCATAATCCAGGATTAAATTCCTAGTTTAATTTTCATAGAATAAGTGGGATTTTGAGGAGCACTTTCAACCAGCATCGGCCTCACTTTCTCCATCTGTCAAATGAAAGTGTTAGACTAGAAACACATTAAGGTATCTTCCACTTCTGACCTTCTGCATTTATCTGATTTTTAATTTTCACTCACTCATCTTTCAAACCTACAAGCGGCATCTCCCTCAGTTTTAGTGAAATCAGTAGCAATGAATTTGGTCATTCCAATATTCTGGTGACACCAAATCATTTTGGTTGAAATGTTGTTCAATTTCTCAAGTCCCTATAGAACCCTGCTATTTACTCAGTCCTGTTCTGGGTGCTTTCAGGGAAAGACGAGAAGTAGTCTTGGCCCTGAGTAAAAAGGATTCTGATTGGGGAAGAGACTGAGATATATCTCATCTGGGAATTAATTTCATTAGTATTTCAATCTATTTTTCCCTAACATTCCATGACTAAGGATAATCTTGAAATTGAGACCTATCATGGTAGGAAAGAGGCTGGGGCCCCCCAGACAGAGCAGTATAGGGACCCTCTCTTTCATTAAGTGCCTAGATTCCCATGTGGCAACATGGAGGGTTCTAGAGGGATGAATTAGGATTAGTGGGCAGGAATTATAAGGAGGTCCAATATTGGAAAAGCACTCAATAATTCAGGAATGCCTCAGAAAATAGGGAACTAGATGCCTTCAGTCAGAAGCTGGCTGACTCCCTGTTGGAGGAGGCTATAGAGAAAATTTCTGTTCAGCTATGAATTGGACCAGTGTTGGACTCTAAGGTCCTTTCCAACTTGGAGATTGTAAGATTCTATGTCTATAGTTGAGTGTGTATCACACATCTGGCCAACTGTGTGGCCTTCCAGATGTTCCCTGTACCACACAGAGCTTCCATCTACTATGTAACTGTTTCTTTACTTGCCAATAAAGCTGCTTCCACAATCTCAGTTTCTAATGGCATTTATTTAAGGAGCTGGGATTTTTGTTTCATTTAAGTAAATACCAACAATAGCAGTCGCCTAGGGTCCCTTCTCAAAGTTTTCAGTCAATTTCCTCTGAGGGTAGAACCCCAGCTTCAACCATCCTACATCTGTCCACTCAGGTGCCTTCCTGAGTCAAGTACAAATTTAGTCCGGTCCTAGCACCTTTTAAGCTCTCCTAGAACATGCTGCCCTCCCAGGGCTAATAACCTCCCCAGTCTGTACTACTCCTAGGAGTACTCAAGCCATTATCACCAGCTTTACTAGACCACATGCTACTGGTTGAACTAAAATGACTTAAGAGATACCAAAGAGTGGGGGGAGAGCTGAAGAAAGGAAAGTTAAATGGACCGGGAGATGCCAGGAGTCACTTGGGTGACAGGGACAAGCTATACAAAGTCAGACTATGCTTCTGGAGTATTGTAAGCACCACATTAGAGGAGAGGCATTATTAACAAGCTTGATTTTCCAGAAAAAGGTGACTGAGATGGTGAAGTGAATCCAAACGAGGCCACACAGAGAGAAGGAAGATTCATGGGGAAGGGGAAGCCAGTCTTCAGCTAGCTGTATAGAAAGATAGTTATTTGGGAGAAAGATGAGACTCCATAGATCGTGCCCTGCTCATAGGCATTTGCTAAAGGTTGGTGACCACTAGCTGGCACAGTGGATAGAGCACTTGGCTTGGAATCAGGAAGACTCATCCTTCATACACTTCCTCAGACATGCTCCCTAACTATGTGACCCTGGGCAAGTCACTTAACTCTGTTTGCCTGAGCTCCTCATCTGTAAAAGGTGCTGGAGAAGAAAATGGCCAACAACCCCCTAGTATCTTTGCCAAGAAAACCCCAGAATGGGGTCACGAAGAGTTGGACACAACTGAAATGTCTAAATAAAAACAAATGTTAGTGAGGTTTATTGAATTAGGGCCAATGGAGAGAAATTGAAGAGGCAATTTTCCATTCAATTGAAATTAATACTAATGATAATGATAACAACTAAAATTTATATGGCGTTTAAAGGTTTGCAAAACACAAACGTATATTGATCTCATTGGAACCCACAACAACCCAGTGAGGCAGATGCTATTACAATTCCCTTTATCCAGATGAAGAGAGCCTCAGGGCTGAGAGAGGTTAAGGGAGAAGAATTTCCTGTCCCACAGTAGAACAGCATGGCTCATAAAGTATTGAGTTCTCCATCACTGCAAGAAATTTTCAGCAGAGACACATTGTAGAGGGACTTCCTACATGAGGGCAGGGATAGAGAGTTAAAGGAAAGAAAAAGGGTTGGATTGGATG
This sequence comes from Bettongia penicillata ogilbyi, assembly GCA_023548195.1. Classification (NCBI taxonomy): domain Eukaryota; kingdom Metazoa; phylum Chordata; class Mammalia; order Diprotodontia; family Potoroidae; genus Bettongia; species Bettongia penicillata. The sequence continues at coordinate 5,664,366 of JAJHZJ010000321.1, read as the reverse complement.
AACTCTAGAGTCCCAGAGATTGTATGATTTGTCACTAAAATCAGGACTTTTCAACTGGAAGGATAGGATGAAGTGCAAAAGATCTCTTACAATCTCACAAGACAGTTAGAGGGAAGTCTGCGACAAGCCCTGTCTCTAGCCATTACACCATACTGCCTCCCTAATTTAATACTGTCACTTTTACAATTACGGTTCTTGTTCACCAAACCCCAGACACTAGAACCAGGGCCCCCCTTTGCACAGAGGGAGTAAACAACGTGAGTTTCTTCCCCTGATAGATGGCAGAGGCTGGACATATCAACAGGGTCCAAAAGCATCTTAGGATCATAGATCTGGACATGAGAGGGACTTCAGAGGCATTCTGATCCAACTCTCTCACTTTGCAGATCAGGAAACTGAGCCCCAAAGAGTTGAAGTAATTAACCCAAGATCACAGGGAGTCAGCATCAGAAGTGGGATTGGAACCTATAGCCTTTTCTCTAGAGTCAATGGTCTTTTTACTTTACCACAAAATCCCCCTACAATGCATCCATAGCAGCTGATTGATTAAAATGCTTTGGAGTATTTAAGATGCAGCCCTAACCTTGAGGATCAATACCATGAGATCAATCACATTTTCCTATAACCCATTCCCATCAGGGTCTGTCATCAGAGATAGAACCCAGGTCCAGAAATGCTATCAGACTATCCTAGGAGGACACTATCAATTGCCACAGGGTGCAGCGCCAAGATGGAAATTCAACAAATTCAAATCCAACAGACACTTGCTAAGCACCTACTATGGTACCCTGGGCTAGGTGCTAGGGAAACAAAGATGGAATAAAAGATGTTTCTTGCCTTCAAAGGACTTATAGTATAATGGAAAATATGACAGTTTTACAGATGAACTGTTTCTTAAAGACACAAAGAATAGTCTTCCTTGAATTTGTGATTTGGACCTGATTTCATTGGCATTGGAAACGTCCTATACTAATGCTGATCAGCAACTATTATTCAATTTACAGTCTTAGAGAGTCATCTAAAGTACTAAGAGGTTAGACAACTTGCCCAGGGTAAGAGTATGTGTCAGAGATGGGACTAGAACCCAGGTCTACCCAACTCTGAGGCAAGTTCTCTATCCACTACACCATATTACTTCCCAGATTTAATAGCGTCACCTTTAAAACCACTAGTAAAAGTGAATGAAGGGAAAGGGAACTATAAGATAGAACAACCTGGGAGACCTAGTTCCATACCCTCTCATATCCATCGACCAATGAACAGTATCCCATGATTTCACAAGGATGCATCACACTCCTAGGGCAACCTACCCTGAGCAGCAAACATTGTCCTCTATCATCTTGACCTTGCCCATTCTGAGCTCAGGGAATAATGCAGTGTAGAACAACACTGAAAAGAGTGCTTGAGTTAGGATCAAAGGGTGTGGGTTCAAATTCCAGCTCTGTGCCCCTTGCTTGTGACATTTAATTTCTCTGGGATTCAATTTCTTCATCTATAAAATGAGAAAGTTGATCTGCAAGAATCTTTCTAATTCTAAATCTATGAAACTATAGAGATCATAAAGAATGAGAGAAATATTGAGAACTTATATCACACTAGCTAAGCCTGGACATCCACGTACCCAATAGAATCAATGTTAAGGTCCAAGAAGCTCAGAAAATACCATAAGAAGACCTCCCAGATGAGTAGCCAATGCAATTCAATGTTACTTTTTTCAACAAAAATCTATTTTCTCTCCTCTCTATTGGGGGTTGGCGGTGAGGGTGGGGAGGAGAGGAGAAAGATAAAACCCTTGTCACAAATTAGCCAGTTCAGTTGAACAAACAATATAAGCCACCCATATTTCAGAACAAGGTGAAATGCAAAGTTTAGATAAGGCAAGGTCCCTGCCCTCCAATTTATTAAGAGCATAACAATCTCTAATGTACAATATTATATAAGCATATTATACAGAAAGACGCAAAACAAAGTGCTGACAATAAGGGGTCTTTTCGCATCTATTAGGTTGAGTACAGTTCTGGCTGTTCTACCATGAGTAAATCACGTTATTGCTCCCCTCTGGATCCTCCCTGGCAATGATGTGCTAGTAAATATTTAACAAGCAACTTCCTTGAGGGAAGACTCAGGCTCAACACTCTCTTAAGGTTATTCGGCATTATTAATGTTGTCTCCAACAGTTTTTAAAGTCCGATGATCAAACCCCTGATTTGTAGCATTTTCCAGCTTCCAAAGTGTAAATGTTTATACTGAAAACTTCAAAATTGACTCTTAGAAGCTGATACTTAACACATCTGAGCCAAAGAAAACAAGTGAACTTTGTGGCTTGCTTGTAATTCGATCAAGGTCATGGGGCAGAGATAGGATATTGGAGAAGACTCTTCCCAGGACCCTCCTTGCCCCTGGCTAATCCCTATAGTATGCCAGACATGTAGCAAGATAGAACCTGTAGAACAACTTAGGGAGGCAACCAGTGTATGTTACCCAAGCTCTGGAGTTGGCAGGATAGCCTTTGCCCATCCATCAGATAGGGTCCTAAGCAGACTCCTCTCTCAGGCAGCAGTATTCCTCACTCTCCCTTCTGAAGCAATAGAAAGCTCTAGGCTGGCAATCGTACTGTCTAGCCAGGTTCTAGAACCATACAATCATAGTGGGGAAACTGAGACCCAGCAAGGGAAACAGATTTCTCTATGGTCAGATCAGAGATTAGAGGACTAGCCCCCAGATCTTCTGACTCCAAAACCATTAACCACTAATGATGTGGACACAGCCTTAAAACTAGAGGAGGTAAAAGCCATTCATTATCAAGCCTTTCTTGCTTTCCACTGTGTGCTAAGCCCTATGCTTACCCAAAAGGGGAGGCAAGTTATATAGGAAGAACCATGGTTCTTAATTTCTCCTCTCTGGCGCTAAGTAGCATGAATCTATTCCTTCTTTCATGTGACACCCTTTCAAATATTTGAAAATTAAGAGTCACCTATATAAAATAGTTTGAGAATTAAGACAAAGTAGCAAGGATAGAATAAAGTGCTACATTGTGTGTTTTTAGCTAAGTCCTCCAAGTATTAGAGGAGATCACAGCAGAGAGATCAATACCGGGCAGGGAAAGCTACCTGAAAGAGGTGAACCTGGAAGGATGGGAGGATTTAGATGGGACGGCAGGGTAAATTTCTTCTTCTTCCTATCTGCATGTCTCTAGATTTCTTCTCTCCTACTTGGATCTGTCCCCTTAGGTTCAAGGTCTGGATGTTAAGACCCCCAAACAGATGGCACATCTGATTGTGACCTCAAATCTGCACAGCCTGGAGAGCTCCCATGACGTCTTGGAGGTGCTAAGCAAAGATCTGTGCATGGACGTCTCTACCTTTATGACCCAGTTTAATGAGTATGCCCAGCAGGTGAGTGTTCACAGGATTCTTGGTCTTTGCCTCCAAGTTCATCCACAGGCAGAGAGGGAACAGCTTCACCCTTTCAGACTCTGGCAGCCATAGTGATACTGATATTATTAACTCTTAGTGTAAACTGGCTGCTTGCTCTGTCTTTCAATGCCCCAGCCCGGCTCAAGAGTATCTGTACTAGCTACAATCTCAGCATCTTGGGATCCCTGATCCCTACCCCTGTCCTAATGACGACAGCAGTTTTCCTGAGGGCATCAGAGTGGGGTTTTCATGGGCATCAACTATTGACACGTCAGCTTGCATTTCTATATAGTGCTATTTACAAACAACTTTCCGTTGCTGTGGTATAGTGTAGGATGATGATTTGGAGTTGGGCTCATATCCTAGTACTTTTACCTTCTCTTTGGGAAAATCCTGCTCCCTCTCTGGGCCTCAGTTAACTTATCTATAAAAACAAATTTATTGAACTATATGATGTGGATTCAAACCCTGCTTCTGAAGCTTACTAGCCATGAGACATTGAGTAGTCACATTCCCTGGGTCTCAGTTTCCTCATCTGTAAAATGAGGGGTTTGAACTAGATGACCTCTGCAGTCTTTTCCAGATATAAATCTATATTCTCCTGTGATTGGGAGGGAACTCCCACCTCTTCAGATTCCCATAGCACTATAAAATTTACAAAGCACAATCTGAGAGATATGTAGTGCAACTCTTGCTCCCATTATATAGACAAGAAAACTAAGGCCCAAGGTCACACTGCTAGGAAGTGGTAAAACTAAGACTCAAATCCAGACCCCAAAGACTTTTTCCAAGTGTATTGAATGAATTCCAATCACAATGTTGGACATATTATATTACCAGTCCCCTCATTGGTCTAAAGTTTTCTTCTAGTGTCTCTTTCCCCTATGCAAAGCCATCATGCTGCCCTTAATCTACCTGGAGTTTTCCTAGCATCCCCTATCTACTGACATCCTTTCTTAGGAGGAAAAGACTTTCCGATGATAAAAATTATATGTTGTTGTTGAGAACTATGACTTCATTGGTATGGTGAACTTCCAGTGTGGAGATTTCCTCCACCAATAGAAATTGACAACTTGTCTATAGATTAAAGCAGAGGTTCATAACCTGGGGTCCATGAAATTGGATGGGAAGATTATTTTCAGTAATCTCTAATAGAAAGTTAGAATTTCCTTCAATTACTTAAAAACATTATTCTGATTAGAGTTCTACAAGTTTTCTCAGATTTAAAAAGGGGTTCATGAGACAAAAAAGATTAAGAACCCTCAACTGAGGCTTGTGGGCTTAGGGCAGTGAGAGGGCAATCAAAATAATCATTCATAGGTATATAGTGCTCTAAGGTTTGCAAAATGTTTTCCTCTCAATAGCCCTATAAGGTATGTAGTACAACTAATATTCACATTTTACAGGTAAGAAAACAGATATCAGATAATTATACAAATAGGAAGTATTTAAAATGGGACTGAACATACGTTTCTTGATTGAGTCATTTACTCCATCCACTGAACCACTGCCTCTCATATTTGCATATTACTTTAAGGTTTACAAAACATTCTATAGCTATTATCTCACTTGATCCTTGCAATAACCTAAGGTTTAGGTAATACAATCTCATTATCCCCATTTTGCAGTCATTCAGCCATTTCAGTCATGTCCAATTCTTCATGACCTCATTTGGGGTTTTCTTGGCAAAGATGCTGGAGTAGTTCACCATTTTCTTCTCCAGCTCATTTTGCAGATGAAGAAACTGAAATAAACAGGGTTAAGTGACTTGCCTAGAGTTACACAGCTAGTAAGTGTCTGAAGCTAGATTTAAACTCATGAAAATTAATCTTCCCAACTCCAGGCCTGGCACTCTGTGCACTATGGCACCACCTAGCTACCTATCCCCATTTTACAGATGTGGAAATGAAAGCTCATGGACTCAACCCTCATTGAGTAAGGTTACACATTTAGTGAATGACAGAATCAGGATCTCAAAGCTGGTTTTCTGACACCAAGGACAAGGCCCATTCCACAGGATCCCACTGCCTCCACCTTCAAAACACATTCAAATAATTATGGTAGATTTAATTGACCTTAAGAACAGGACAGATGGAATACAGAAGGCAAAATCATCCTATTAACTTGAGTGTTAAAAAGTTGATCAACTGAACCTTGGCATTGAACTCATCGAAGTTTTCCATTTTAAGATTAAATCTTACCTCTCAGAAAGGGACTATGGCAAATAGGTCCCCAGAGTATAATAGAAATTAGGCACAGGACCATATACATTTGGTCAGAGCTGTAACTAGGCCAGGTGATCAGGGCTTTGGTCCAGGTCACCAAAATTTAAAGGGGTGTTAAAACGTTAAGTCCTTCAGCAATTTAGGAATGACTAATCTTGGCTGATCTTAGTAAGAATATTTAGTTAAAAGAGAAACCTACCAGATGATTGCTTCTTCTCCACCCTGCCTCCCAGTAGCTACAACCCCAGTGAGTTTCTTTTCAGTCTCCCTCAACCTAAATCCTGGTCCCAGCAGTGGCTTCTCCAGTTGTGGAGGATGTATTCTATGCTGCTCACTTAAAGCACGAAATTTTCTAGTAGTGGCTCTGCATTTGACTTCTTCCTCCCCTTTGAGGCTGGTTTCCTATATCCAGAGAGCAGAATTAATGAGACTAAATGTGTTTTGTTGTACAATATAGCAGAATCTCCATAAACCAGAAGCGTGGAAAACAATCAAAATAAGGGAGGATGGGAAAAGAAGGGAGAGGTTTTGTTAAATAAGAGTAGGATTGATATACAATTCTCAAAATAATGTAATGGGGAAACTACATATTGTGCTGATTCAGCAAATTGCTTCCCCACTCAGGGTCACCAATTTTTCCTCTATACAAATGAAAGAGTTCGCTTAGGTTTTCTATAGGTCCCTTCTGTGATTTAGTGAGAAAGTTTGAGAGAGATTGCATTCTCCTAGAATTCTTCTTTAATGGTAGAGATGCGCTTGGGGCAGAGAAAGAGGTCTGTTAGGCCACTTTGCCCTCACAACTGGATCTACTTAGGTCTCTCTCCCAGTCCTGGCTTCCCACTGTGGTAGGCCAGCAGAACCGTCTTCTAGAATTCTTCACTCTCACAAGAATGTAAGAGCTCCTTTGTGCCCATGTCAAAGATTTTGATCCAGAGGGAAAAACAAAACTCATGCAAGAATAAGTCGAAACAATCTCAGAAAACAAAATCAGAGCAGTCAAAGCAAAGGTCCTGCTAAGTTCCAACACTTTCAAGGATGCATTTGTTTTACTGAGTCAAATGTTTATTTTTTAAAAATCAATAAATAATAAAACATTAAAAAGAAAGAAAAAGGAAGGAAAAAAGGAAAGGATAGAGGGAAGGAAGGAAGGAAGGAAGGAAGGAAGGAAGGAAGGAAGGAAGGAAGGAAGGAAGGAAGGAAGGAAGGAAGGAAGGAAGGAAGAAGAAACCCACTCCAGCAGAGTTCCGAGCAGCATTGTGTAACAGAGTTGAATTCATTCTGTTCCATGTAAGCATCCTTGTGGACTTTATACACTGGATTGTTGACCAAAAGGCAGGTTGGAGACACCTTCATGTTGTGCCATGGGTTACCTTGGCACCACTCAGATCCCACTTTTGTGCCACCACTCTGGGCCCCTCCCTACCTCCCTCCACCCTCCATCTTGTTCTGCAGGCTCACCTGAAAGCCCTGCCCAATGCTACAGTTGGGGCCGCCATCCTGAAAGCTGTTCTAGACAGGCTGGGCCCCGGCTCCCACCTCTTCCCTGCCTCCGAATGGGCAGAATGGTTCCAGCATCAGCTACCCCCGCTCCTTCCGTTTGTGACAACAACTACCCTTGCCAGACTCAGCACCAATGTCTCCTGCGACTCCTACCAAGCTGTGTGAGTGCCAAGACACTCCTCTGTTGTCCAGCAGAGTCTTGGGTTCCAAGAGGGGCTCAGGGGAAGACGGGGGTTTTCCAAGATGTCTAAAGGCATCTCTTCATGAGAGTCACACATCGATCCCATTGACCTTTAGAATTTATAAAATGCTTTCTCTCTGCCACCTTCAGAGGGAGGGGTAGCAGAGGTACTAAGGGCCTCATTTTATAGGTAAAAAAATCAAGGCTTGGAGAAGTCATTTGACTGACCCCAAGAGCAACGATTACCTCATAATTTTGATTACCCAGTACCTACCGTGCTGCCTGGCACATACTGGGTGCTTCATAAATGCTTGCTGATCGATTGATTACCCATGGGCATGTGGCCAATAAGGAGCCAGGACTAACTCTAAGTTCAGTGTTTGCATAAAACTGTACAAAATGTCCAAGGGCTGATGAGGGTGTTCTTTAATTTCAGAAGGGAAAAATTGGGAGGGGAGGGCAGAGGAACTAACAGGTATTTTGGAGAGCTTCTAGTCCAATCTTCTATTATCTTTTTGTCCCTGGATGCTGCTCCCTAGACATTGCCTCCTGGCCTATCCAAATGGGCGTTTCCTCCTCACCTTTCCTTGAAAAAGCTGCCTGCCCTGGGCATACAGCTTCCAGAATCCTACTGGGACCTCTGGGTAGGGACAGGCCCAAGTCAAGCAGCTTCCCAGAATCTTGGGATACAAGGGCAGAGAGAAACAACACCCACTTATACCCTGGGCTTATAGCAAGGTCTTATCAGCTGCCTAAGAGGCAGCTCGATATGTCAGAAAGAGCCTGGGAGTGAAGATGACCTAGTCAGCTGCTACTGCAAATGAGATATGAAGTGGTAAGCTTCAGGTTTGTCCACAAAATAAAAACATTAAACTAGTAGGTGAGCTCTGTAGTTCCAGTCCAACCCAACACTGAAAGCTCAGTGACGTGTAGCCGTGACCATGAAAAGACAGAGGGGAGAACCTGATCTGGAGATTTAGAGAACACTTTGAAGATCCCACTCAGCTTCCAACACTTAGTAATTTTCCACTATGTGTAAAGCCCTGGTCAAATACACCTTTTTGTGTTTGGTTTTTCTCCAGAGTGAAAGGATTCGATGCAGTTTATGAATCACTCTCAGTCACAGCAAGAAGTGATATCTACAACCAATACATGAGGAAATACTTATTACAACAAATTAGTTCAACAGGTGTGTCAATTATCCCATTCCTGAGAGCTTTGGGCTATTTTCTCAGGGTGGTGACTTTTGTGGGGGTGGCAAAGGGCATATGGTTGGGAAAAGGAGAGGAGAACACTTCTTACTACTGGACCACACACACACACACACACACACACACACACACTCACGCGTAAGTATACTCATGGAAAAGCCAGATGACAACAGTTAAAGAAAAATCTGAGATCAAATGAATGAAAAATAATTTGTTGAACTCTAAATGCCCAAGTTCTGTGCTAAGCAAAAGGGATACAAACAGAAAACCAAGGCAGCCCCTACCTTCAGGGAGCTTAGTGGGAGACAACACATACAGGTTTGTGGTCTGAGAAGCAATAGGGATAGTGAATGACACAACAAGGCCTTGACTGACACTCTTTCAAGTGCTAGGCCTTGAAGCAATGTGTGAGTATGTCAGGAAGAGGAAAGAGTATATGGGCAATCTGCAGGGAAGGCTATTTTCTTTTATTTTTTTTTATTTAATTTATTTCTTTTCAGTTTTCAATCTTCATTTCCATAAGTTTTAAATTTTCTCCCCCTCCTTCCCCGAGACGGCATGCAATCTGATATGGGCTCTACACATACATTCCTATCAAATGCATTTTCACATTAGTCATGTTGCATGGAAGAATTATAACGAATGGGAGAAACTATGAGAAAGAAAACAAAACAAAAGAGAAAAGAATCTGCTTCACTATGCAGTCCAACTCCATAGTTGTTTCTCTGGATGTGGATGGCGTTTTCCATCATGAGTCCTTTGGAAAAGTTTTAGGTTCTTGCATTGCTGAGAAGGGCTAAGTCTATCAAAATCAGTCCTCACACACTGTGGCTGTTACTGTAAACCATGTTCTCCTGGTTCTGCTCACTTCACTCAGTATCAGTTCATATAAGTCTTTCCAAGTTTAGGGAAGGCTATTTTAAATGGACTTTGAATGTATTCTACTGAACCACATATGATGATAACACATGACTTTGATTCTGAAATTCTGTACAGGAGAATCAGCCTGCCCAGGGAACACAACTAGGTCAACTGACTGGCTGGCCACGAACTTGGGCAAGTTTTCATCTGATACTCCGCTCAGTGATCTGGACACATTCTCCCCCAATATCACTTCAGTAAGTGTCTAACACTCAGTCTGCTCAGTGCCTCAATGACAGGGCATGTATCAGCCTTGGGGGAGGGTGTTGAGAGGAGCACATTCCCTGCTCAATGAATATGCCAATTTTTTTTGAGGCCTAATGATTGGGACTAGTCCAAGTTCCCCTTGATCTTCTAGCATAGTTTTAGCTTACAGGCAAGTTCCCTACTACTATTGGAAATAGGTTAGGACCGAAATTTAGTCATTTCAATAAATGAAGCAACAAGTGCCTACTGTGCTCCAGGCACTATGCTCAGCATTGCAGATACAAAGATGGAAGTGAAACCATCTCTGTCCTCGAGGGGCTAGTCAAGCTTGGTCATCTCCACATGGATGGGGGGAAGAGCAGTGGGGGTGTAAGCCCCAGTTCTCAGGGCTAATACATCTCTGGCTTGGGTGAGCTATGGATGGAAAGGCAAGAGGCCACAAATACTATTTTATATTTTCATATCCACAGCATATGAGGGAAATGAGGTTCCCACCATAGAATTCTCCACAAATCCTAGCTTCTGCCTGGGTCTAAAACAATGCTGAGGAAAGAAAGAAACATGGAAAAATGGGACTTTCAAGGACATTCTCTTCCCTCTGCCTCTGTTTTCTTTAGGAGATTGAAGCCTTATCAGACCTCCTTTCAGAGGAAACCTTTCAGACATTAGGAGCCTTGGCTGTTGGGTTAACACCATCTGTGATCCTGAGGAAGGCTGATGGACAGATGCTGAACAGGACACTCCCACTTCTGTCCACCATCAGGGGCTGGAGTACTGCCCAGGCTTCTATCATTATGAAGAAACTCCTTCAAAATGGACTTCAGGTAAATAAATTTTTTTAAATGACACCATCTTAAGAAATGCTTTGAAAACACATAGTTCACACACCTGAATGACTTAAATCTACAGAATAATAGATCTGGAAGGAACTTTAGAGATCAAATAGTTCAAAGCCCTCCTCCCATTTTAAAGAAGAGAAAACTCAGGCTTTTCAAAGGTCACACACTGAGTGAGTGATTAGCCCAGACCTTCTGAATCCCAGCTGGGGGCTTTTTCCATTACTCTCCTAGCTCACCATTGACCCTTGGCCACTTAGACTTGCTGCCTCCACAGGGCTGAGCCTTCACATCACAGAACCCAGCCTTTTAAGAAAAGTCACTCCTTTTCAAACTGAGAGTTGGAGACCCCAAGGGAAAGAGCCAGACAAAGCTACTCTTCCACCTCAACTTCTACCCCATTCCTTGCCTGTGCTTGTATGTGTAGGGTATCACCCGGGTAATTCCAAAGGGAAGAGTCAAAGATAATGAAATTTGTGAACCTGGCTATCTATGTAAATGATGGAGAGTTCATGGAAGTTTGAGGAAGGAGCATGTTTAAGGGGGATTTGATTGAGAAATAAACCAGAGTAATTGCACATTATGTGATAGTAGTCATCAGAATTTCATTTAATTCCATCTAGAGTTGAGTTGGACATCCCTTGAATGAACTCTCTTGGGATTCCCAATATGGTACATGTACCATAGGTCACAAATATTGTTTTGGAGTCTCAGAAGTTCCATTTTTTCATAAATGGTCTCCTTCAAATTGGAGTTAAAGGAAATGAATCCAAACCCAAAGCTTCAGCTTCCTCATCTGTAAAGTGAGGGATTAGGTCAAGTGACTGCTAAGGTCCCACTCATCTCTAAACTGGTGGATCATGCATACTAGGGAACATGGGAAGAAGCAATAAAATACAGTGCCCCCAAATAATAATTATAATAGCAATAATGATAAAATAGCTATCTTTTACACAGCACCCACTATGCCCCAGGCAGTTACTATCTCATGTGATCCTCACAACAGCCCAGGGAGGTGGATGCTATTATTATCCCCATTTTATAGATGAGGAAACTGAGGCAAACCCAGAAGTGACTTGCTTAGGGTCATGCAGCTAGAAAGTGTCTGAGGCTGGATTTGAACTCAGTTTTTCCGGACTCCAGGTCCAGAGTTCTCCACCTTGGTAAGATGGCTGTTTCTTCCTGATACTCCTCAGCCCCTACTGTTAAACCCAGACCTATTTGATTCCTTCTCTCTTATAAGACCCTGGCAAACTTTTTATTCAATAAGTATTTATTAAGCACTTTGTGCCTACCACTGTGTTAGCACTAGAACACAAAGACAAAAACAAAGTAATCCCTGGCCTCAAAGAGCTTACATTCTATTGAAATATAACTTATTTATTTGGTTTGTTTACTCAGCGAACCCTTTTTTTTTTTACTGACCATGCACTGATAACTTCAATCTATGTCCAAATGACACCAACTCCAAATTAGGGTTCAAATTACTGAAGTTTTGCTGTAATAGAAATAATCAATTCATTTGCCTAATAGCCTGGGCAAGAGTTCTCAATCTTTTTTTTTTAATGTCATAAACTTCATTGCCCATTAATAATCTGAAGCCTATAGGCTCTTTCTCAGAATAGTATTTTTAGAGGAAGGGGGAGCCAAGATGCTGGCATAGAGGAAACACTCCAATCAAGCTGTCCCACATTCTCCTCCAAACAACTTTAAAATATCACTTCAAATTCTGGAGTGGGAGAGCCAACAAAAAGGTTAGGGTGAGACATTTTTCTAGCCCAAGACAACATAGGAGGTCAGAAGTGGGAACTAGCCTGGCAGTAGCAACACTAGCTGTGAGCCTTGGCAACAGCTTTGGGAGTTCTCGTCCCAGAGGCAATAAGGGCAACTGGTCAGAAAAAGATTATAGGAGACCTCTGTGCTAAGCACAGGGTATAGAACTAGATATTGTTTGGCAGTTCCATTGCCCATACCCAGTTCTAAGTCACAGTTCCAGGGCAGAGAAGAATGCTAGTACTTGTGGCTACAGGGGACCAGGGTCTCTTCCTGGGTAAAGAGCATAGGTCAGGAGAACAGTGACCAAATCTCTCTGCAGCTCACTCCATCTTGGAAGCACCAAAAACTTGTAGATCCCCAGAATTACCTCCGAAAACAACAGCACAAAAAAGCTTGAAGCTTGGGAGAGGGGCTCCTCCTACTCAAGTGAGCAGAGCCTAACTTTAGTATAAAGTTCAAAGTCAAAACATAGGCTAGAAAAAAAACACAGACAACAACAACAAAAAAGAATTTGACTACAAAAAGTTACTGAAGCGTCAGTGAAGACTAAGACACAAACTCAGAAGAAAACAATGTGAAAACAGCTACAAAAAACCTCAAATACGAATTGGACACAAGCCCAACAAGAATTCCTAAAGGAGTTAAAGAAAGAGCTAAGAGTGGTAGAGGAGAAGTTGGAAAAAGAAGTGAGAGTGATGCAAGAAAATTATGAAAAGAAAATAAACAACTTGGTAAGTGAAGCACAAAAAAAATACTGAAGAAAATGTCACCTTAAATAAGAGGCTCAAAAATTCACTGAAGCAAAGAACTCCTTAAAATGCAGAATTGGCCAAAAAAAGGTACAAAAAAACTCACTGAATAAAATGATTCCTTAAAAATTAAAATTTGGCAAGTGGAAATTAACGACTCCATGAGACATCAAGAAACGATAAAACAAAGTCAAAAAAATAATATTTTTAAAGCACAAAATAAAATATATAAGATATACAGGAAATTGTTTATATTGAAATAGCTATCAATTTTTTTAATTCCTAAGGTTAAGGTTAAGAACCCCTGTCCTTAAGCATTATCAATTCATAAAGTATTAAGGGTATTAATCCATAATATGGCATCTATACATTCCTGACTTTCTGTCTGTAGCTCACACAAGCTAGAGATGTACTAGCCCTGGGAACCCTGGTATCTGGACTCCCCTCAAGTGAAGTGAGACAGCTAAGTGATGATGCCATCCTTCAGCTTGTAACAGATGAGAATTTCATCAACATTCTTCAAGGAGCCACAGAGTCCCTACAACATGCATTTGTACAAAGGGTGAGTATGGGCTCTCTTAATCACAATCGGCCATAAACCCAGGCTCTGCCTGAGCACAAGTTGATGCTTACACCTGCTTTTTCCTGATACCATCAGTCCCAGCCCCAAGGATAGTCACCTGAATATAGGGAGTTTACTGGCAGCCCAAATAATGGATGTGATCTTTGGCTTTATTAATAAACACCTGGTATCCATAGTGAGGGAAGTGACATGTCTACTGTACTCTCACTTGGCCAGAGGATTTCTGGAGCACTATGCCCTGCCCTCAAGTGGTATATTTTAGAGGAGACATTAACTTGAAATGGTGACACACAAAGACCTGTTAAAAGAAAGCTAGATTAGGCTAGAAAAAAGAAGACTCAGAGGAAGGATTGATTTCTGTCTTTAATGTCTGACAGGATGTCATAGGGAAGAAAGTCTAGATTTGGTCTGTGTGTCTCCATAAAACACCAGGATTAATGTGCAGACATCAGAAGGTAGCTTTTGGTTTATCTCTCCTCAAACTCTAACACAGAGCTTGGCATAACACTAAGCTCTTAGGAGAGGATACTGACTGACCAGAAGCTCAACATTTCCTCTTAGTTTTATAGGAGGGAGGTAATAGGAAGCTAAAGGGAGGAAAGATACGGAGCCACTGGATCAGACTCAGCTCTGGAAATTCAACTGGATAGGAATCTCAGCTTCTTAATGTGAGCACCATGTTGCTACCATGTTATAAGACACAGTAAACTCCTTGAAGATAGGAATAGTTGAATAGTTTCTCTTTTGGTTTTGCATCTCCATTGCCAGGCACAGCATCTGGCATGTGGTAGGCATTTAAGACAGATTGATGGTATATGGCCTCCAGATAGGGGAATGTGCATAAGCTGCAGAAAACGACTGTTCTTCCTGAAAATAGATGAATTTTCCTGAGAAGCTGTGGGGCTCTGTATTTCAGGTCTTACAAAGCAATGAAGGAAAGGTTGTTTCCAGAGTTCCAGCTGGACTGGCTTCCCAGATCCCCTTGTTTCAGCTGCTTTCTTACCAGATGGACATTGATGACATCAACAAAATGCTGTGGACGCCTGCCCAGGTAGTTTCCATCAATATGACTGTCCTAGAAGAGGTAACATAGTATGGGGGTGGAAGGGAAGCAAGCATTAATCTTGGATCCAAAAGATCTGAGTTAGAATTCTAATTCTGCCATTAACCAGCTACATGGTTAAATCACCCTGCCTCAATTTCCTCATTTGTAAAATAAGCATAATGACACTCTCCCTGACTTACAGGCAGACATTGTGAGAAAAGCATATGTAGTAAATCTTAAAGCATTCCATAAGTACAAATTATTATTGTAGCAAGATTACAGAAATAACGGGTGTTATAACTGTGACATAATGTAGAAACATCAACTATGATACATGTTAGCCACTGCTCCATTTCCATGGGGACTGGTTGTCATGAGGGAAGAGACCAGGGAGATTTCCTGAAAAACAAAGGGAATAATAACTGATTTTATAAAAACACTTTAAAGTTTGCAAAGGATTTTACATATATTTTTTGACTGGATTCTCAATGCAGCACGAGAAGGGACTTTGAAAGACTCAAATGCTAAAACTTTCCCAGTGGACCAGTACATTGTAACTAACAATCCAGAATTTCCTTCAAGGGTTATTTCACAGGTTACCTCCTTTTGGAACCCGTTTCTTATATATATACATACATACATACATACACACACACATACACACACACACACACACACATATATATATATATATATATATATATATATATATATATATATATATGTTTCAGTTAGTGGTTGCATTATTTGAATTCTCACTGCCTATTTCCATAGGATGAAACCAAAGATCATATTTCACATAATTGTAACTTCAAATACTGCAAAATTCGACTATACATGACCACTTCAGGGAAATTCATTATTCACACCGATTGAGACCTGCCTGTATTATAACCCCACTAGAATACAAACTCCCTGAGGGCTGAAACTTTTCCATTTTGTCTTTGTGGATCCAGTTCCTGGCATAGCACTTTGCATATAGTAACTGCTTAATAAAGGCTTATTGGGTCGAACTGGTGAAATGGGAAAGAATAGCAGATCAGAAGTACATGGATTTAAATCATAGGCTCTACTTCTTACTCCCCATGTGACCATGTAACTTAATCTCTCTGGACCTCAGGGTCCTCCTCTCTAAAATGAGGAGGGTGGGCCAGATGATCTTGAAGTTCCCTGTCAGATCAAAATCTCTCTCCCTTTCATTTACTTTAATACAGGGCGTTGCCTAAGTCATAGGACAGTTTTAAGCTTTAATAACTACTAAAAGTAGCTGCTACTAATTTTAAGCAAACTACACTAAGATTTTTTTGGGACACCTCATACTTCAAGGATATGTTTGCATTAGTATAATACTCTATAACAGTCCATACAGCAGAGTGCTGAGCCTAGAGTCAGGAAGACTCATCTTCCTGAGTTCAAATCCAACCTCAGATACTTACTAGCTGGGCAAATCACTTAACCCTGTTTACCTCAGTTTCCTCATCTATAAAATGAGCTGGAGAAGGAAATGGCAAACCACCACAGTATCTTTGCCAAGAAAACCCCAACTAGGGTCACAAAGAGTCGGACATGACAAAAAACTACTGAACAATCGCAACCACCACCAACAAACAGATAACCACAACACATCCCCATCTTAGTGGGTGATCTGCAGAAGTTGGGGTACCCCAAAATACTTGTCACCTGGTGGCTAATCCTCAGGTAATGTGCCTCTTAACACTTTATTAGGCCTATGCTGGTAGACACACAATATGTTCCTGAGCCTTTCCACTTTGGTAGGAATTTACCCCAGCTCGTGCTATTATGTGATAGACTTCAGTTGCCCAAAGTCCCCTTCGTGCTGTAATGCGTCACTGGAGCAGGCTCTCACAGGTAATGACAATCACAGCATGCATTTCTCCAGCAGCATTTTAGAGCTTTCCTCACAGAGACCCTAAAATGTTTTCAGTGTGAAGATTATTGTCCACATTTTACAGATGAGATAATTGATGCTCAAAGAGGAAAAGTAACTTGGCCACTTGAACTCAAATTTAGGTCTTCGGACTCTCAGGCCATGGAGCATGAGTTCACGCTAACACATTGTGTGTCCTTGTTCTTTCCCATAGGCCCAAGTGCTTTTCCAGGTTGTGCTCAAGTCTTCTCTAAAGTATTCACAGTAAGTTAACTAGTTCCCAGGCCCAAATCGGGGGCCTGTCATTGCATCCTTACTTAACATGTTCTCCTTTTAATCAGTTACCTACAATGACAGACACTAAAACCCATCCCCATACTGGGAAGGGGAAGTTTATTGTGCCTACACTTATTGGGCCCTTTAAGATCCAACTCAAAGAATCCTCCATTATGTCTTCCCCAATTATCACCAGCCAGAAATATTCTCTTTCTTATGTATTTCATAGCATTTTGGGCTTCACTCCTGTACTTATAAACAAATTTACATTACATTTTTGTGTCTTATCTTCCCTACCAAACTACAGACCACTGAATTCAAATCCAACCTCAATAACTTACTAACAATATGTCCTTGGGTAAGTCATTTAACTTCTGTTTGCCTCAGTTTCCTCAACTGTCAAATGAAGATAATAATAGCCCCTACCCACCAGGATTGCTATGAAGATCAAAGGATCTTTGTAATACTTTTGTAACAATATTTGTAAAGGGTTTGGCACACAATAGGTGCTTAATAAAATGCTTGTTTTTTTCTTTCCTTCCTTCCTTAAAGATAGACAAATTCTTGTTTAATTTTGTATCTCCCAGTGCCTAACTCAAAGATCTACACAAAGTAGGTGTTTAACAAATACACGTTGAGTGGGTGAATGACTGTCAGGGATTCCAGGCACAGTTACAAAACAGTGTGTCCCAGTTTAGTTTCTGTCCAAACACTCTTCTCTGCTGTGGCTATCCCTGGTCCTGAAGGCCAGAAGCTGGGGAATTCTAGGTTGAAGGAACTCCCTGTGATCCCTGATAAGAGAACCAGAGGGCTCTTCCCCAGAGGCACCTTGAAAAACCTTTGAAACTGGGACCAAAGAGAAGAGAAAAATAATAATAGTAATAACACACATTGCTTATTTCTTGCAAAGCACTTTCCAAATAAAAGTCCTTTGAAAGAAACAGGTAAAGAATTATTCTCCTCCTCCCATTTGACAGATGAAGTAACTGGGGCTCAGAGAGATGAAATGATTGACCAAAGTCACACAGACTGACTAGTAAGTGTCAGAGCTGGAACTGAAACCTGGGTCTCCTGAATCCAAGGGTCTTTCCTCTACTGCCACACTGCCTTCCATGTGAATTTTCCCAAGCATTATGCTCTCATTCAGAAGACACTCTACATGATCCATGACCATGACATTACAGATCCATGACCCCCTAGTAGACAGGCAGAGAATTCTGGGTCCTGTGCAAATAGTACAATTTTTGTTTTGTATCTAGGCTGTCCTCAAGTTTACTACAGGGCTTCAGTTGTGGAGCAGCCAACTTCCTGAAGCAGAGTCAATTTACTGAGCTTATCAGGGTCTTGGCCAGTAAACACATCAGAATAGACCCAAGCCAGGTGAGCATATCTTCTGTCTCTCCTCCTCCACCATCCCCAGTATGCACAGACACACACACATGCATACACACCCTTCCCACCCAGCTTTAGAATCTAATCCCCTGGAACCCAGTTCGGGTGATAGCCAGTGTGATGAAACCATCGATGGATCCAGACAGACATACTCTGTCCTTAATCATGAATGCCAGTCTCCAGCCCCTCTCCTAACAGCTTTTGGCAAATATTTTGGAAATCCTCTTAGTCATTCTACCCAAGACCAGTCCAGCTTCAAATCAGGGCTCAGGTTAGAGCCTGACATGTTGGAAAGAGTAGGCTTTGTTTTCCACGCATCAGGAGGGAATCAAAGCTCTCTAAGGTTCCTTCCAGCACTCAAACCACACAAATCTGTGATTCTCTGGTTCTCTTTTTAATCACCGCAGATGTTATAAAGTAGTTTTTCCTCTTGTTGTTTCTCATGTGACCAAATGAGAAAACCATTTCAAAGAAGTTTCATTTGAGAAATGACTCAAACTTTGCTCTCAGCTGTGGAATGAAAAACCTTTCATAAAAAGGCAAAAAAATAAAAAACAAATACTCTGTAACTACAGTGACCAAGCTTAGGAAGAAATAAAAGAATGTACCTCCCTCCCTTTTTGCAGAGGTGGAGGACTATGTGTATGAAACACTAAATATATTCTTTGCCTTAACTGTTTTTTGTTAGTTTTCCTGAACTATTTTTTCCCTCTTTTTTTACTCTTTGTTATAAGGGATGACTCTCTGAGGGTGGAATGGAGGAGTATATTGAGAAATGAAGGGCACACACACAACCAAATGATACCAATATAATTTTTTAAAAGAAAAGTCTTCCATTTTACTAGGATTATTTGCCTGACAACAATGGATTCTCCAATTTTCTTTATAGCTCAGTTGTACAGCCAAGAGACTGATAGGGTTCATCACACCATCAGATTTTGAGGAATATCCTGCTGATATCCTGCTTTATTTGGGGTGAGTGTCTCCCACAAACCTTGCTCTTCTGCCCATGCTATTACCCCCTAGGGAAGCCAAGGCAACTGAACCCTCGGGCTGCCTGAAAAGTAATTGGAGTGGGACAAATGAGGCTCTACCCCAGGGTACCAAGACCATCTAGTCCTATACTAGCTGAGGCCAGCATGGAGCACAACTGCCTTTCATAATTCCACCCCCAGGATCTCTTTTCTCAGGGCCCTCTGGGAAATAGATTACCCCTCCAGGGTCCCTTCACTCTTAGTCAGGCTATCTTCTACCCTGCTGTTATCACTTACCACTCCCTCCTATCCATCCACTTGTCAGATGGCCTCTGCACTGTTCTGTTCTGCCCTACTTCAACGCAATCTGCCCCAGATATAAGAATTCCTATTTTATGGCTCTGTTATGGACATCAGCCCTAAGAAGTACGTTGACTGTAGTTACCCCAAGAACAAGAGATGAAATCAGAAAGAATGAGGACATCTGGCCTGGTGCTTTTAGACTTTCCCATAATACTGTAGTTTCAAAGTTATTTGTCATGAAAGAAAATATCAAAGGGAGGAGAGACTAATCCTAACTGTTCCCATCACGGTAGAGAAGTATGGTTCCTCTTAAATGGCTTTCCCTGGGTGTCTTTCTGTCCCCTGCTGTATTCGGTATCCTCCTAGAGAAGTCTTGTGTGCCAAATCGTCCTATTTGCAGTCAGAAATCTTGGACACAGACCACCAAAGGGCCTGGACAACATGACTCTGTCACTAGGTTTATTATAGCTGTGACCTCCACATTACCTTCTGAACCTTTCCCTACTCTCTTGGACCTTCCTGTATTAGATGTCTTTAGTTCCTAGTAGTTAGAGACAGAGAGCCTGATACATACCAACATTTGGTCCTATATACCATCCATCTTGGGAGCTAGATTTCAATTCCTGTTAAAAGTCTGACTATTTACTATCATTTCCAGGATGGAGAAAGACTTTGGCCCAGACAACTGTGAAAAATATTTTAGGAAAATTGGACAGGTTAATTTTGACATCTTGAAAAAGGAGGCTTCAAATGGAAAAACCCTCATAGACCAGGCTGAGAACTGCCTGGTAAGTGACTTTTTGTCCCTATCTAGAAATTTACAGAACCTGAGATTCTGAAAAAAAAGAATCTGAAAAAAATTACCTACAACCCCCCAACTGCGTTTTTATCCCTTTTGTGTTTTTATGTGTTTGTCTCCTTTCCCTTACTCCCTTTCAGGGAATTTCAAGTGACTCTCTTACCAAGAAAAACCTACAAATTTTGGGTAATTTGTCCTGTGCCCTGAATGATTCACAGATCATAAAATCTGACCCTTACATCCTCCAAGTCCTTCAGCACTGTTCATCATTCAGCGCATCTCAAGTCACAGCCATTCAGCATAGGCTAGAAGACATCTTTGGGTATGTATGTACTTGAAAGAATCTGATTCTTTGTCAGTTATCGGTAGCAGCAATAGCCAGGCACATTAGCTGACCAACAGCATGGATACACCCTTGCAATCCAAAGCACCGATTCTGATCCTCAGAAAACACGAGACTTAGTCCTTCTTCAGATGCCTGTTCACCATTCCCATCCATTCACAAAGGTGCGCATTTAAGAGAATAGCGATGCCTATTCACAGAACGTGGGAGGCATCTCAGAACACAGAACACGACGTTGTCAGAAGGACCTCCAAGCAGGTCTTAGAAATCATTGGGTAGAATCCTCACCACTATTATACAAACAAGAAAACTTAATAGCTTGAGGTCACACAGAGAGCTAATAGAATAAGACCAACACAAGAACTCATTAAACCAGTTGCTGTGGTTTCACGTTCCCTGTCTCTTTCCCCCATAGGTCTCCATCAACATGGACAGCCAGCACCCTGCAGGGGATGGGTAATCTTGCCAGTATCTTAGACAGCAACATCCTTCAGAGAATCCCTGAGGTATCTTACAACAGTCTTCAGGGAATGGTTCTATTATGGGCTTTGTACCAAGGAGGGCTGGAGGAGAGATGTCAAGGTATGGGACTTCTGGCCAATGGAAGCCTCCAGGGACCCTTATTGCTCCCAGACTTGCCCCTTGATCAACTCTTTAATCTCTTTCATGGACTTCCCATGTGTTTCCTTTTGGTTCCCAGCTGGATTTCTCTCCCCACCCTTAGACCTCCTACAGAACAAGATGAGACATCTCCCTGTCTCCTCTTCCATCTCTAGCAAACACTCAACCCTGTAGAGATTGACATCAGGAACAGGCAGAGAGGTTGGATTAAGGCAGGAATAGCATACATGGGAAAATTGGAAGAGGTCTGAAAATGAGAGGAAGTGAAATCCCATGGAAAGTATGCTGATTTAGAATCAGCCCCTGGGTCTGACTCCCTGCTCTGCCACTAAGTAGCACTGTAACACTGGGCAAATTACAACCTCTCTAGACCTCAATTTTGTTATATATAAAATGAGATCATTGGATTAAACAGCCCCTTCCAGTTCTGAATCTCCACGATCCTTTGATCTTCCAATGAAAGTTATCTTTGGTGCTTACTGACTCTTCAGTGGGACTTGGCATGATCTTTTTCACTTCCTTCTAACTCATTTCTTTGTTTTTGCCTTAAGAGTCAGTCACAGTCAGTCCCTCTATCTCCCTTTTTGTTTCTGGATCCCCATAGATCACCCTCTCAGCACTGCCCACATCTCTCCTGCAATAAAATCTGTGAGGGTAAGATAATCACTAAGTATTTATTAAGCACCTACTATGTGCCAGATACCATGCTAAGCGCTGAGATACAAAGACAAAATGAAAAAGATCTCTACTCTCAGGTAGCTTACCTTAAAAGTTAACATAGATGTTAATGGCTAATCTGGTGGTATCCAATTCCATTCATTCACTGAATACTTATTAAGCACCTACTGTATACCAGGTCATGCTCTGAGCCCTGTAGAAGAGGCAGAGAGGAAGGAGGCTCAGTGGCTGCCCTCAGGGAGTTCACCATCTAATAGAAGAGAGTAAGACAAAGACACAGATAGCTACAATGCGTGGTGGAAGGGAATGAGGGCACTAAGAGAGACGGAGAGAAAATGCCATGGCAGTTCTAAGGAGGAAAAACCCACTTCCAGCTGGGGCTGAAGGCAGGAAAGACTTCACAGAGCAGGCGGAATTTGGACTTGCAGGATGGCTCAGATTTAGAAAGGGGCATCTAGGGAGAAGGGCCCTGTAGGAAAAGGAAGCAGCTTAAAGCAAGGGAGTTTTAAGGAAGGAGCCCAACTTGCTGGAGCGTTGAGAATATGAATGGGACCAGCAAAAGAAAAGCCTAGAAGGATGGATTGGTGCCAGCTAATGGAAAGCCTAGAATGTCAAAATAAGGACTTTATTAAACTTTATCAGTATTGATATCGCAAAGGATATTCTAGACCGTATCTACCTTGACAAAAAACTGAGAGCTGAAAAGGAGCTTTAAAATCATCTAGTCTCACTCCATTTTACATATGAGGACACTAAGACCCGGAGAGAGAAAATGATTAGCCCAAGGTCATATAGCAATTACGTAGCAGAGCTTAGACTTGAACCCAAATTGTGCGTGCAACTGGGAGGGCTTGTCTACTTTTTCCACATATCTCTTTCCAGCTTCATTGACCTTTCCCTGATTCTTCATCAAAGTCAAATCTGCTTGACACAAATGGTTCATAGACCTACAAACTAAATAATATATGTTAAGATTTATAATGATTGACCTTAACATAGTATCCCATTTTACATGTGGTGATCTGCATGTTATCTATGAGGCAGAACAAATATTATTATTTCTATTTTTACAGATGAGGAAACTGAGGTTCAGAGACGTGAAATTACTTGACCAGGATAACATAAAAAGCATATGCTAGATATGAGATTTGAACCTTGGGCTCTCCTGACTTAAGTTGATCATTCTTTCCACTATACCATTTACTGTAAGGTATTTTGATGGATAAGGACTAAATATGTGATTCCCACCTTTCCCCACCTTCAGAGGGCTACTTGCATATTAATTAAAGATTTCTAAGTCTCTAAGAATACGCACTTTAATGGTGGGATTTCAGCCATCAATAGCTGGCCATTGGTGGAACGTGGAGGTAGGACTTTCCGGTGCCCCTCTCATTCCTCTACATAATCTCCCTATCCACAGTACATAAACCCTCCCAGTTCGACACACAAGACCTGCTTCTTCGGTATCTCTTCATGCGATTAATTTGTACCTCTAATTTCCCTAATCAGGTCTTAGTATCAGGTGACCTGTGTTGCAGTCCTGGCTCTTTCTCTTGCTTGCAATTCACTTCCCTCTGGTCCCCAGCTTCAATTATAAAACGGTGATAACAACCCCTGCACTATCTGTTTCATGGGACTGTTGTAAAAATGGGTAAAATGCCTACAGTTCAAAGCCAAGTATTCTCCCTCTGGGGGCAGCTAGGTGGCTCAATGGATTGAGTCCAGGGCCTGACATCAGGAAGACTCGTCTTCCTAGTTCATCTCCACCATCAGACACTTACTAGCTGTGTGACTCTGGGCAAGTCATTTAACCCTCTTTGCCTCAGTTTCTTCATCTCTAAAATGAGCTGGAGAAAGAAATGGCAAACCGCTCCAGTATCTTTGCCAAGAAAACCCCAAATGAGGTCATGGAGAGTCAGACACAGCTGAAAAAAAAGACTGAAAAAAATTCCTTGCCCCAAGTGCCCATCTCTCCCTAACACCATCACCTTGTTCCACAGACCTCGAAGACACATTTTTTCCCAAATTTCTTGAGTTGGCTAAAGATCCACAACAAGGAGCAATTCATGAACAGTTTGAAACAACTCAGAAGACCCCAGAGAAACAAGAAGGACACAAGTAGGTAGTCTACATGCTGAAATCTTGAGTTCCTGTCTCTCTTAATCTCTTCCTATTTATTCTACTTAAAAGTTGTTGCTTCTTGAAGCGTCACATAATCAGACACACACTATTAAAATCAAAGAAGGTTTCAGAGGTATGCTAGCCTAACCATCTCCATTTTACACATGAGGAAAACTGCATCCCAGAGAGAAGGGACTTCCCCAAGGTCACCCTGCAAACTATCAGTACAATCCCAAAAAGAACCTAGATTTCCTAGTACTAGCGTTTTCTCCACTGTTATCAAAAACGATAATACCACTATACCATAACACCAGTATTGGTATAATAATATAAATTGGTACCATAATACCAGTAATGGTATAATAATATAAAGCACTTGAGATTCGATATCAGGGGACCCGAATTCAAATCTCAGCTCTACTGGGTATGATCTGTGTGACCTTGGCCAAGTCTCTATACTTCAATTTCCTCATCTGCAAAATGAAGGAATTGACCCAGATGACCTCCAGGGTTCCTCCCAGCTCTAAATCTTTGACTATGACCATAACCCTCCCTCATTAAGACACAGGAACTTCCTTTCCAGTTTTTCAGGAAGGTCTCCTAGATTCCCTCTTATTGCCTGAAACAAACAAGATCACTCTTTCCACATGTCTCAGAAGTATTTTGCATTTTTTTCTTCATCTATCTGTTTGTTCCAAATTATCTTTGTAAAGTGCTGACTAGTTTTGACCAGGACTAAAAGTTAAAGGATTAATAATAATGGTTTATATTTATATAGCACTTTGCAGCTTATGCTATGAAGTAGATCATGCAAGTATCATTATGCCTGGAAGTCAAGAAAGGCTCTGATACATATTGTGTAACAACGGACAGGTCACTTAATTTCTCCAAGCATCAGTTTCCTTATCTGCAAAATGGGGCTATAATGCTTCCCTCCCAAAGTTATTGTAAAGCTCAAATGAGATCATGTATATAAAGTGTTTTGCAAACTTTAAAAGTGCTCTGTAAATGTCAGTTATTATTTCTATCACCCTTCATGACCCAGATAGGTTGCTACCCCTTTCAGGGAACTTTCCATAATATACTTGGCCAGGAGTGATCTCCTTCTGAATTACTGGTACACTTTGCTCTGTTCTTATCTTATACTCGCATATTTTGTTCTTCCCCCTCCTTGCTACCCCTGTTAGACTATGGGCTCCCAGAGGGGAGAGACTTTGTCATTCATTCTTGTCTCTCCCACAACCCCAAGCTCAGAGCCTTCCAATGAACTGTTTTTCAGTAAATGTTTGAATGGAAGAGGAAGGATTGTGTTGATTAAATTCAATAAATATGTATTAAGTATCTACTGTTGTAGTTTGTACGGAGCAATCTGAGAGTTTTGTGGACTGCAAGGTCAATATGACTCAATAGTGTAATAGAACTGCTGAAAAAAAAATCCTAATGTTATATTGATTAGTAAAGGCATTCAGTCCAGAATGAGGGATGTGCTCTTGCCTGTTCAGGCCATATCTGGACCACTCTGCTGAGATTACATTTTAGAAAGCACTTTGCCAAGATGGAAGAGTGTTCAGAGGAAGAAGACCAAGAGAACTCCATCTGACCATGAACCTGAAGAGCGCTTTCAGCTGGGGTTGGGGGAGGAGGGAGGATGATGACCAAGTTATGTTTCGCAGAGGAGCATGGAGAATGTGGCACCTGACCTGGACCTACCAAAAATGAAAAAGGGATATCTCAATGGCTAAAGGAGAATTCTTGGTATAGGAAAGGATGTGAGCAAAAGTATAGGAGAAGAGTTGAAAGAGAAGAGTATGCGAAAGGGAATAGCATGAGAAAAGGCTGGAAAGGTCAGTTGGAGTCAGACTGTGGAAGGGTTGAATGGCAGGAACCCTAAATTCACACGTCTTCCAAACATTTCATGTGAAGGGTGCAATGAGTGGTCTTTTTCTGCAGAAAGCCCAGCACAAAGGCTTGAGACTTAGATGGGGTTATTGGGTAGAAAGGAAAGGAAGACTTTGTGTTTCTGGAAAGTCACCTCATGATTTTTTGCTTTGTGCCTCTGCAGCTTGTCATGGAAAGCTACTAACAGCAGATAGAGTAAGGAAGGAGAGAGACATGATACCTGCCAGTTACACTTCAAGTAGTGAGCTAGAAGCCTGCTTGCCGGACAGCATCCTAAATAACTATCTGGATCACTTCAGGAGCATGGAGTTTGAGGAGCCTCTGCTCCAGGTTCTGAAAATGAAACTGGACAAGGTATAGTTGAGTTGGTGAGGGAAGAGGGAGAGAGAAGTTATGGGAGAGACATACCTAAGCCCTCAACCTATGAGATTAGCAAGCTCCGCTGCCTAAGCAAAGGCAAGCAGGTGGGATGGAAGGTCACCCTGTATACTTAGTCCTAGTAAGGCAATTCACAAAGACAAAAATCCATCTCATGCCCATTCATTTTCCCATATGTATAGGAGGTGATGTGCGACAGTGGATGGAGAGTGGGATTCTAGTCCCAAATCTTCTGCTAATTGATTGCATAACCTGGGTCAATCATTTCTCTGAAATTCCTCCTCTTTAAACATACTGAGTTTATGCCACTAATGGAATACTATTATGTCAAAAGAAATGACAGATACGAAAAATATTAAAAATGTGGGAAAAACAAGAAATGTTACAGAACCAAGAAAGTGGTATCAGAACAATATATACAATGACTATATAAAAAATAAAAGCAACAAAATTGAAAAATACACAACAGAGTATATAGGATGAAGAAAACAATAGAATTATTGTTTTGTTTTCAATATATGCATTTTAAAAATAAATTGTAAATAATTTATAGTTTGCAGATCTATACACAATCATTTTAAAATTGTGTTTTGTTGATAGTTACTGAGTTTAGACATTTTTTTGAGGCAAAGTTAGGTGACTTGCCCAAGGTCACACAGCTAGGAAGTATTTTAGGCCAGATTTGAAGTCAGGTCCACCTTGACTCCAGGGCCATCTATTACCCCACTTAGCTGCCCTGAGTTTAGAAATTTTTTTAAATGAAGAGATTAAACTAGAAGGTCCCTGAGGTAGTGTTTAGCCTGACACACTGTGCCATATGATGTCTTGAAACAGATGTTTGGAGTGTTTCCCGAAGACTACCTCCCACTCCTGGGCCACATAGCCAAAGCATACCAACCAGAAGAGATGGCCAGGTGGAACATCACTGCCAGTGATACTTTAGTCACCCTCCTGAGAGGAACTTCTTGGTTAAATCAGGATGCAAAGGTAAGAAGAGAGAGAGCCAGCATGAAGTCCTGGGTTCAGGTCCTCCTTCTGGCACATACTTGAACGACCCTAGAGGCAAACTGTTTAGTCCAGGGGTGGGGAACCTGAAGCCTCAAGGACACAATGTCCTTGAAGACCTAGAGGGTCGCATGTGACCTCAAGCCCTGGGGTTCCCCACCCCTGGTTTAGCCTATCAAATTCCCTAAAACTGTAAGTTACAGATCAAGTGCTAACTTGCTTTGACAGAATATCAAATATCATTGAAATCATAGGTACAGAACAAAAAAAAAAATGTAGGGGGAAAAGCAGAAAAATTTCTCTCCTAGTTAGTCTACTGAAAATCAGCATATAAACTTTTTGTGTTGTTCAATCATGTCTGACCCTATTTGGGGTTTTCCTGGCAAAGATATGGGAGTGGTTCACCATTTCCTTCTCCAGCTTATTTTACAGATGAGGAAAATGAGGCGAACAGGGTGAAGTGACTTGCTCAGTTTGTAAGTGTCTGAGGTGGATTTGAACTCAGGAAGCTGAGTCTCCCTGACTCCAGGTTCATCACTATGCACTATGGCATCACCTAGCTGCCCATATTAATAACAGTGGCCATAGCTAACATTTATGTGATGTTTTGAGGTCTGTAAAGCACTTTGCACATATTATCTCATTTGATCCCACAGCAGCCCTGGGAAATAGGTTCTATTACTATCTCAGTTTTACAGATGAAGAAATGGAGGCAGCAGTTAAGTGACTTGCCCAGGATCACGTAGCTAGTAAATGAACTCAGGTCTTCCTAACTTCCTACTGCTCTATCCCCTGAGCCACTGAGCTACCTCTAAAGCCCATAGTATTGTCAACTAAGAGGACAAGGGAGGTTTCCTTAAGGAAATATGGAGGATAGATTGGATAAGGGAGAGATTGGAAGTAAGAAGATTTGCTAGAAAATTGCTATAATAGCCTGATGGGGTGATAATTAGAATCTGTGCTAAGATGGTAGCAGTGATCCAGGTGTGCCTTGCTCTACACAATATGTTCCTGATAAATTGCCTCTGAATGGGATTTCTCTAATTTAAATCACATTGAAAAAGCTAGTTGCTTCAAGGAACCCAGCAGGAGGAGGCATACTCTTGTAGTCAGAAAAAAAAAATTTAATGGAAATAGTAACTTCCTCATCTGTCTCTTTTATTTTTAAGTTTAGAATTTTTCTAATCAGGTTTCCCTAAACTGAGACCCACTTTTAGGGGAAGCTAGGGAGCTTTAGTTGACTGTATAGGGATGGAATCCTACTCCCATCAGTCAAGTTCATAGAGGTATTCCTTTCTGAAGCCACAAGTTTCTAGACGTTCAACCTTTCTGTGCATTGTTTTAGGTTTCAGTGTTGCTACAGGACCATTTAGCAGAAACCCTGGGTCAGATCAGAGCAATGGATTCATTACTTGAGGCTGTGTTACAGTAGGAGAGATGATTTCATGGAAAAGGCGACTAAAGAAAAAGACAGAAGAGATATCTAGAGGCCACATCACCCACTGTCTCTGAAAGTTAGTCCAAAAACTGCAGAGCTATTAGCCGAATCCCCACAAGCATCCAAGTAAAAAGTTTGTCCCCAGAACTGGTTAGAAACACTCACTTAACACTTTACAATTTACAAAATATTTTGCTGGTTTTTAGGGCTTTATTATTCACAAAGACCTTTACAGTTTTCAATGTACTTTACAATTCATAAAGCTTCTTATTTACAAAATCCTAGCACTATTCATTATAAAGTACTACTATTACTACAAATGCAGTTATCATTTATTTTCAGAGATTTGTTTTTAGTTTACAAAGTCCTCTATTACTTTATGATTTACAGAACTTTCACAGTTTACAAATGTATTCACCCTTTTTTGCTCATCTGAGTTTCACAATAGCCTGAATTACTGCTCCCATTTTTCAGAGGAGTAAACTGAGGCCCGGGGAGGGGAAATGACTTGCCTTGGGTGTACAAATAGTCAAAGGCAGTGTTGAGTCTAGAACCCAGAGTCCTCAGCCACCAATCCAAGACCTATTCCACTGTATTCCATTTGGCAAAGAAAGAAGACTGAAGATATGCAAAGGATTCCTTTCTCCCCCTTGCTCTCTTTCTTTTTTTCCCTTTGGCATTTACAAAGCACTTACCATGTGTCTAGGCCTGTGCTACATCAGGATACAAAAGAAGTCGGAGTCTTTCTTATAATCTGAATGTAGAGAGGAGACACTACTAGGAAACAGTAATGGGACATTAAACTACTCAATTACATGCACTTTCCTTCTTCCTACAAACTCCATTAGTTTTCATTTCCAAAACAATCACCTCACCTGCCAACAATAGTCCTAAGACCCTGCAAAGAAAGGAGAGGGGAGAAAGCATTGGATGTTGGACAGGGAAAGGAGATCTGACATCTAGGAATGTGAAATACTGTGTGTGTGTGTCCATAGGTCAATGCAATGGTCCACCAGTACCTGAAGGGGAACCACACCCAGCTAGGAGGGACCATCCTCACTGCACTAGACCCTCACATCTGTGCTTTAGAAGACCGTCTGCTGCAGTATCTCAGGCCTGAGGACATCCGGTATAACTCAAGCTATTTCTCTGTCTTGGAAGCAATAATCTAGACTCACATTGATACAGCACTTTACAATTTATAAAGCACTTTGTATATAAAAAAACAATAGCTAGCATTTATACAGTGTTTACAATGTTCCAGGCACTATGCTAAATACTTCATAATTATTATTTCCACACATCAACCCTGGGAGGTAGAGGCTATTATTTATCCTCATTTTACATACAAGAAACTGAGGCAAACAGTTTAAATGACTTGCCCAGTGCCACACAGCTAGGAAGTGTCTGAGGCTGGCTGTGAACTCAGGTCTTCCTGACTCCAGGAATAAGATAGGTGCTATTATTATCCACATTTTCTAAATGAGAAAATTGAGGTTCAATAGAAATTAAGTGACCTGAGGCAACTAGATGGCAAATTGGATAGAATGCTGACCCTGGAATCAGGAGGACCTGAGTTCAAATCCAGCCTCAGACACTTACAAGCCATGTGATCCTGGGCAAGTCACTTAACCCAGATTGCCTCAAAAAAAAAAAAATGAAGTGACCTGCCCAGGGTCATTCTGCTAGGGTCATCGCACATCTTCTCAACTCTTAGTCCGACTGTCTATTCCGTGCTTCTTCTGAGAATGTCAGATGGGAAGATAAATTGAATTATTGCTCAGGGCATTGACTCAAACCCAAAGACACTGAAAGCAGAAGACAGAAGAACAGTAGATGTCTGGAGAGAGGACATGAGCTCCCCACACTCTGCACTCCCAAGTCTTCCTCCCCTTGGCTCTATGAATGCAGATCATCCCCTCCTTTTCACATGGATTTAAAATACTGAGAGCTGCCTCTTCCAAAGCAAAGTAATACTCATATGAGGTAGAGTTCCGAGATTTGCGGAGGGCACAAGTTCTGAGCTGGGGGGCTGGACCTTCTCTTGTATGAAATTGGAGGCACATTCCCCTACCTGTGGGTACACCCTAAGGCTATTCCCTGGACCCTCTTTTTTCCCCTTGGAGTCCCATAGGAAGAATTAAGAAACGTAGGTTCTTATCCCAGACATTTCCACTAAGAACAATATGACCTCCAGCAAGTGACCTCCCCCTTCCTAGGCCAACTTGGGTTCTTCATCTGTTAAAAAAAAACTAGTTAATTTACGAAATCCCTTGCAGTTAAAATAATCAATGTTCTATGGCCTAAACTGCCTATGTCCTTAAGTCCTAAGTTCAAACATTCCGAGGTCCTTCCAGTCCGTGAGTCTCTGAGCTACCCTTGAGGAGTAACTGGGACATGGGAAAAAACTGTGAGATTCCCCTAATACAATAAGTCTCTCTCTGTAGCTCTGTGCAATAAGGATTTGGACTGTGTCTAGTTCAGCCCCCGAGCTCCAAGCAAGGGCTAACAGTTTCTGACTTTACACAAACCAAGGGACCACAAGATGATAGACTGATGGCTAGAAAGAACCTAAGAAACCCCTTCCCCTTTCATTTTACAGCTATGGAGACTGAGGCCCAAAGAGGTTAAGCAATTTTCCCATGGTTGCACAGGTAGTAATAGGCAGAGTCAGAATTAGAACCAAGGCCAAGGCCAATGCCCTTTCCACTGTCCCACACGGCCAAGACAGAAATAGCCAGTCACTGTGCCTGATGCAACACATAAAATAGAATGGAAATAAAGGACATGTGAAGAAAGACACTGTCTATATACAGAGAAAGAACTGATAAATAGAAGTATATATTATATATAACATAAAATTATAATATATATAGTAGAAGTATACATATATGTGCATATATACACACATTTGTTTCTAATGGTAGCCATTTCTAGGGCAAAAGAGGAGGAAGTAAAAAAGAAAAAAACTTTACATGATAACCTTAATATATATTTAAAGGGAAGAGTAAATTGAACTTAATAGATTCACAGTTTCATGTGCAATCACCTTTCTTATTATCATTAATTTGTTAAATTGAATGTGAAAAGGTCCACAGTCCAATTCAAAGATGACTGCTTTTGTGGCTGGGTTGAGCATGACTAGGGAGAGAATGAAATCCTATTAGGATAGAAAGTATAAAATAATCAGGATGTTTTAGTCTGGAAATACAAAAGGGAGGATATAGTTAAAGGCTCATTAAAATCTGACACCTGGAAGGGACCTTAGACATCCCCTAACCCAAGTCCCTTGTTTTACTAATAAAATAAAACCCAGAACAGGGGAAGAGACTCTCCCAAGGTGCCACTAGAACTAGTGCAGTACTAGAACCCAGTTCTCCTGACTCCCAGGCCAGTGCCTCTTCCCTGTGCCATCACTGATTTACACTGGACAAGGATCCATTTAATGCTCTATAAAAGGAAGCACTTAGGAGAGTGCCTGACACATAGCAGGTGCTTAACACATGTTTATTGACTGACATTAGAATACTTACTGGTACTCAGACTTCAATGATCTGTGATTTATTCCCTTCACTTACATGGCTCACAATTCCTCTATCATTTTGCAGATGATCTTTACAAGTTATTGTGGTCAAGAGAACTCCTCAGTTTATACAAGTCTAAGACCGAGACTCTCTAACCATAACTAAACTGATTCTCAGAAAATAGAAAAGTAGTCTATCCATGGACTCATACCCAAAGTATTTCTAAATCAGTGGCACCTACCAGAGACTGTACTCCATTTATCATAGCCATTAAGAACCCAGGATTATCTTCATGCCATGATGAGTACAGGCATAGAATTCTGATAAAGGTCTATGTTTTCATGTTCTAAGTTAAATTGGTTCCAAATCTTTCAATGGCACAGGGAGCTGAGAATACCCTTGGATATTTCTCAGTGTTCTCAAAGAAAGAAGAGCCTCATCTACCACCAGGTGAAAGCCACAGTCCAGGAGCACCAGAATGCACAGAATGCCTATTATCAGATGCTAAAGTCCTTGCTTGGTGAGTTTGGATGCTGGCAAGCACAGAAAGTGAATCTTGACCTTCCAATTCACAGATCTTAGCTTTATAAAAACAAATAAGAAAATAAATCATAAAATGTACCTCCCTTCTCTTGGCAAAGAGGTGGGGGATTACAAGGGAAAAACAGTGTATACATTGCCAGATACAGTCCCTGCTTGGGATATTTTTGCTAAACTATTTTTCTTTGTTACAAAGAAGAGGTAAATTATAGAATGGGAAAGGCAGGGCAAAGCAGGGGGTGGGTAGAGCAGATTGCCAAAAACCACTGTGATGCAAAAGCAAAAAGTATCAATAAAATTTATTTTTTAAAAATCTCAGGACACACTAAAATTTTCCCAGACTGCTCACCCCTATTCAGCAATGTCAGCGCTTTAATGTAGGGTCACAGAACATTAAATTTGGGAGGGACTTAAAAGATCAGTTAGTCTATGGGGATTTTTTTTTTTTGACTAGACCTGTAGTTTCAAGTGACTACTGGTCAGGAAAGCCCCTCCACCCATACAGATCTTTACCTGCTCTGAAACTATAATCTTATGGAATTGAATACTGAGAGACTGAACTCATTTAGTATTATACCCTTATATGAAAATGGGGAAACTGAGGCAGAAAGAGGGGAAAGAATTTGCCCATAGAAACTTGAGTTAGTGGCAAAGGAAAGAACTGAAACACCCTCTGAGACATACAACATATTAGCTGTGTTGCCCTGAACAATTTCCCTGATGTTCCAAACAGGGGACATAATACCTACCTTGTATGTTTTATAGGGCATAATGCATAAATGTAAGCTGCTGCAATTAGAACCCAGGTCTTTTAACTCCCAATGCTATGTTCTTTCTAGTACAAGGCCACAATGCCTCTTATTCCTAGTTCTGCCTGTATAAGTAGCCAGATGATTCCAGTGTGGGTCCTTTTGGTGATGATAAGGGAGGAAGCCCCAAAAGAGCCTCTGCAGACAAAGAAAAACAAGAGAAAAACCCACCTTGACAGAAAGAGAATAAGACAGAGAGAGAGAGACAAAGACAGGGAAGAAGGAGGAGAGAGAGGAAGGAAAGAGAAGGGGGAGAAAGACAGAAGAGACAGAAAGAGAAGGAGGGAGAGAGTGAGGTGGAGAGAGAAGAGACAGAGAGAGGAGGGAGAAAGAGAGAAGGAGAGGAGAAAGAAAGAGACAGGAGAGAGAGAGAGAGAAAGGGAGAGAAAAGGAGAGGGGAAAAAAGAAAGAGACAAAAGGGATAGAGAGAAGGTGGGAGAAAGAGATAGAAGGAGAGAGGAGAGGGGAGAGACAGAAGAGACAGAGAGAGAACGAGGGAGAGAGAGAAGGAAGGAGAGAGAAAAAAGAGGGAGCAGGGAGAAATAGAGAGAAGTATTGACAGATTCCAGAGGGAGCCCTCAGTCACTTCTATGAGTGGGGATGCCTAACTGTTCAAGATAATAATAGGAGGTCTCTGAGGCCATATCTAGTGGCATCATGGGAAGTGGTAAGGGATCAGTGAGCAGATCTGAGGTCCAGCCTTCAACTTCTCCGTCTATAAAATGAGGAATTTAAATTAAATTATCACCCAGGTCCTTTCCAGTTCTAACAGTAGGAAGCAGTGCTTGTCAAAGGATAAACCTTCCCTCTCTCCCTCGGATCCCGTGATGTGTGAAGTCCCAAGGCTCAGCTGAGGGAACTACAGCTGCTGCAGGTGGCGCCAGCATGCTGTTCAGTGGGACGTTTCCATGTATCAGGGGCTGGATTATAAACTATGGAGGCTAGAAATTTTACTGGGCCAATAGAAATATTTAGACTGAATTGGTTGTTCTGCTTTACAAGAACTGTGACTTCACTGGTGTGGGGGATTTCTTATGAAGAAAATCCATCTACCAGTGCAGGTCAGGACCTGCAGGGCCCCATGCATCAGGGCAGAGCAGTTTATAACCGAAGGGAGGTAGCTGCCTGGAGCACTGAGAAGGTAAGGAATAGTAATAAGGACAAACAGCCTGCCTGTAGGTATCACTTTAATGTTTGTAAAACACTTTAAAGATCCATTTGATATGTGACATTAACTCAATTGAGCCTCACAACAACCCTGAGAGGCAGGTACCATTACTATTACCATTTACAGATGAGGAAATTGAGGCAGGCATCTAGGGGGCACAGTGGATAGAGTGCTGGGCCCGAAGTCAAAAAGACTCATCTTCCCGAGTTCAAATCCACCCTCAGGCACGTATAAGTTATTTGACCTTGGGGAAATCACTTAACCCTCTTTGTCTGTTTCCTCATCTGTAAAATGAACTGAAGACGGAAATGGCAAACGACTCCAGTATCTTTGCCAAGAAAACCCCAAATGGGGTCACAGAGAGTCAGATATGACCAAAAAAACAACAAAAACTGAGGCAGACAGAGCTTAAGTGACTTGCCCAAGGTCACATAGTTTGTAACTTCCAGGGCTGGACTTGAACTCACATCTTTCTGATTCCAGGCCCATCTATCTACCAGCCATCTAGCTGCTGACCTTCCTAAGGTCACAGTCAGTATGTGGCAAAATTTGAACTCAGCTCTCTACCCATTATACCTTATTGCTTCTCTTTAATCTGTTTTAGTGCAGGAAAAAAAAAAGGCTAGATAGACCTTTCCTAAAATAGATTATCTAGTTCAATCCCCTCATTTTACCACAGAGGCAGCTTTTGCCCATAGAAGTCAAGAACAAGGCCAACCTGAGTATCTCAGGAAACTTTTGAGCCCCTCTCCCACCCCACCCAAGTTACTTTAACCCTTCTTCAAACTATAGTGTCCTAAAAATTATGCATTTCCTATAAACACCACAGCTAATAATAATGTACGAAGATTATCATTTTGGACCATGGTAGTTAAAGTCCCTGGTGGATAGGGTATTGGACCTGGAGTCAGGAAAACCTGAGTTACCATCTGACTTCAGACACTTGGTAGCAGTGTGGGCCTGGATAAATCACTTAACTTCTGTCTGCCTCAGTTTTCCCATCCGTAAAATGGGGATAATAAGAACACCTACCTCCCAGAGTTGTGAGGACCAAACAAGACCATGTTTGTAATACATTTTTTAGCACAGTGCCTAGCAAGGCATTTGAATGGTTGTTTGAAGCATGGTACGATGAAAAGAACACATGATTTGGAATCAGAGGACCTGAATTCAAATTCCAGCTTGGCTACTTACTACCTGTATGATGTATCACTCTGCTCTCCGGGTCTCAGTCTCCTCCAGGGATTGAGTTGGATGACCTCTCAGGTCCCTTCCAGTTTTCCATCAGTGATCCTTTAGGGAAAGTGAATGATGCTGGATGGTCTCCCTCCTCTCCTCAGATCTCATTGCAGGGCCTGATGCATCAGTTAATGAACATTAAATGTCTACTATGTGCCCAGCACTATGCTAAGACTGTCAAGGTATCCAGAAACCTGGCCACTACTAGTAAAGTGGTATAGGTCACAACCCATTTGTAACTGAGTAAATAAGTCTTAGCAGGCTGCCTTAGGGACAGATTTTAAGTAAATTGTCCATGGTCACACAGCTGGCAGATGAAGACAAAATACCTGGTTTGGTTCTGTAAGAAAAGTGTCAGGAGCTCTAAAGCTCAGAATGAACTCAGGTTAGTGAGGAAAGATAAAAACAGCTAGAAAAGGAGGTAGGGCAGAGAGGTTGGAGTTTGTTTTAGCTACATTGAGGAAAAGAGGAGAATCAAAGAATCCATAAACTCATGGCCCAGGTTGGTTAGTATAATAATAATAGATTCCAGAAAGAAGCTAGAACTACTCAATTCTTATGTTGCTTGCTTTCTCTGACAAAGAGAATGATCTTTGAACTGAAAAGGACAGAAAATGCCTAATAGGTTAAAACTCAATAGAAACAGGGAAAAGGATATTCTTGCTCAGGTATAGGTAGGACTAGATGGCTTTTGGTCCCTTTTAATGGGGAGAGAGCATTCCAGACAGCAGGGGCCAGGCCCAAGTACAGGGTCTACAGGGCACAGTAAGGAGATTCTTCTTAGTCAGCCCAGTGTGTGTACTTGGAGGGGGGTGAGGTGTGAAGGGTACAAAGGACCCAGAAAGCCAGGCAAATGGGGTTGGACTAAACTCAGTACTAGCCAATTGGCTAATGGCTTAAGTTGGGAATTCCCCTCTGCTTCCTCCTGGCAGGAGGAGCCCCAGCTAAAGATCTCATTCACTATGCAGCTGACTCTCCAGTGATGGACATGGATACCTTTACAGCCCTCAATCCTGAGGAGGTTAAGGTGGGAAACACTGGGGACAAAGCTTCTCACTGCAATTACCAGCTGTTATGTTGTCCCATACTAACCATTCATGGGCTCACAGCTGAACAAGCAATTGCCTCTTAAAAGTTCATTCCCTGAGTCCTCAGAATGAATTGATGTACCCAAGGCAATTTTGTACAATTTTGGCTCAAAGTCCAGCGATCTTTCCACTAAACCACTCTGCTTCTCTCTATGCTTCATAGAATAACACTAAGAGTAATTAACTGGTGATGGTCAAACATGTGACCTTGGTTTTCTTAACATTGCATCTTTATCCACTGAGTTAACTAGTGACCTGAACTTTTGATGCTGACTTGCCGGTCTGTGTCTTCTGGGATGTGCACTGTAGGACCCAAGGCAATAGTCTCAGGTGTTCTCTCTCTTCATTTTGGATTCATAGAAATTAAGTCCTCAAAATCTGGATGACTTACTTGGCATAAATCTCTCTGAGCTAAATACCATCGTTGAGCATCCTACAGTACAAGCTTGGGTGAAGGCTCATACCCAGTCAGAAGTGAATGCCATTGGACTCAACGTTATGGCTGGACATCCAGATCCACCACC
The DNA here is from genome assembly GCA_023548195.1 of Bettongia penicillata ogilbyi. NCBI lineage: Eukaryota > Metazoa > Chordata > Mammalia > Diprotodontia > Potoroidae > Bettongia > Bettongia penicillata. The sequence goes on along the minus strand of JAJHZJ010000321.1, from coordinate 5,626,709 downwards.
TGATGGCATCTCTGTTTTAACATCAGGTAAGTGAATCCCTGGGACATTGCCCTAATGGCCAAAACACTGTACAGATGGTATTTAGCCTTCCAAGAATAATACAACATCACCAAATCAGACCAATAAGAAGACAGGTAGGTACGAATGAGTAATATGAAGCCTACCCCAAACCGCAGAGGCTAGTACCTCTCCCCTCCAAATGACCCTGTATTTCTTCTGTACATATTTTGTGTGTATATACATATATTTAATGTACTTTTTGTCTCTGATAATCTAATGTAAACTCCTTGAGGACAGACATCCTAGTGCCCAGAATGGTGTCTGACATACAGTAGCTACTAGCTACTTAGCAAAATTTTGTAACTGATTGATTAACAAGCCTGAAATATAGTCAGGCCATACCTAACATCATTAATGGGGGATGTTTGTTGTCACTGTTGCAAAGTATATTACAGGTAAATTGCAAAGTCTTTTGGAAGGTGTGAATTTCAGAAGCTAACATTTATATAGGACTGTAAGGTTTGCAACAGTTTACATAATTTATTTCATTTGACCATCATTACTACCCCACCAGATATATAACTATTATCACCCCCACTTTGTAGATGAGAAAACTGATACTCAGAAAGTTTAAGTGACTTGCCCAGGGTCACAAGGATAAGTATCTGTAGTAGTGTTTGAACCCAGGTCTTTCTAATTCAAAGCCTAGCACTCTATTCACTATGGCGCAATTATACTCCAACATAACTATATACATATATGTATATATATATATATACACACATATATATGTATGCATATGTGTGTATTTATATATATGTATGTATTGAGTGTATACTCAATATATATTATATATCTATATATATTTATTCCAACATAACTATATATGTGCACTTATATATACTCCTATATATGTATTATATGCACACTCCTATAACTATATATTTCTCATATATACATAAATATTTACTCCAATATAACTACATGTAGCTATATATGTGTTTACATATATATACTCCTATATTATATATATTTTAACATAGCTATATATGTATATATGTGTATACTCAAAATATATATATATATATCTCTTATATGTACTCCTATATAGATTTATTCCAACATAACTATATATGCATATTTGTAAATATTCCTATATATGCATGTATATACACACTCATAAATATATACTTGCTCCAACATAATTATATATAACTATACATGTGTTTATATATACTCCTATATATTTTATATATACATTCCTATGTCTATCTATATCCACATATACTCATATATACATATATTTACTCTAACATAACTATATGTTTATTCCTATATATACTACTATATATTTATACATATACTATATATACTAATATATATATACTATATATATTTACTCATACACATATATATTTACCCCAACGTAACTATATATAACAATATGCATACATAAAGATATATTCATCAAATAGCTGTAATATAAAATAAAGTGATTAGTACTTTAAAAGGTACGAAATACAAAGTTCAGAGATAGGACATCAGAGAGCTCTAGGGGAAAAGGATGTTGGGTTGAGTCTTGATGGTCAGGCAGTCATTTATTTTCATTCTCTGTGGAAGGAAGGGAGCCCTTTAGAAATACAAGTTTAAGCCAAAGGTTGAAGATTAACCTGGTTGATTCAGTCAATCAGTCAGCAAACATTTATCAAATGCCTACCATTCGCCAGAAATTGTGCTAAGTACTGAGGATGCAAAGAAAGGCAAAAATGTTAACCTTCTGTACTTATTTTACATGGCGTTTCATGGATTGTATCCATGGAATGGGTAGATCTACTCCAATACCTCTTAGCTCCAATGCCCTCCCTCTTTCCCAAAGCTACCTTGGATTTATTTTGTATACACTCTGTATACTTATTTGTGGGCATGTTTTCTCTCCTGATAGAATGGGAGCTCCTTGAGGACATAAACTCTTTCTTTTTAGTCTTTCTTTTTATCTCCAGAATCTAGCAGTGCCTGACATATCACAGATGCTTAATAAAGGACTGTTGATTGATTCCAAGGCTAACACACTCCATTAAAAGGAGCAGAGCTAGCTAGAGCTGGACAGAAGCATTCAATAAGGATGTTGTTTTATTGATTTGCTTCCTAGAGTTACATTTCTCCCGAGGAGAAAATGAGTGTTGTTATAAAGAAAGAACCAGATGGCAAAGCTCCTCTTTTTTCTCCAAAGTGCCTCGTCCCCTACAGCTGTGCCCTCAGTGATCCAATGTTTTTCTTCATTCTATTTCAGCACCACCCATTTCCAGAGCGGAAGGAGCCCTCACCAAAGGAAACAAGCTCCAGATTTCTTACACTATCCTCCTAGCTCTCAGTGGAGTAATGATTTCCTTAGAGGCTTCTTAACTGTCTTACAATATATGAAAGTACTATCTCATTTGTAACATCATCACAGAAGAGAAATTGCAATCCACCCAATGCAAAAGTGATTTGCCACCTGTCTCCTGAATGCCAAGTATAAAGATACATTGTGTAAGAATTCCTTAACTTTTCATTGCAGCAGCTTTCTCTGCCTCACATGGTATTGTAAGATTTGCTTCATGTTGACAAATATAGAACATCTCAACAGAAAGGAACCACGTATTTGACATATTTCCAGTGTTGCGTTTATTGGCCAGTGGTTATTCCATATGGTCACGTTGCGGTATATGGAAAAGTGCGCTGGAGTGGGACATCTGAGCGCCAGTCCTGATTGTGCCACTGTGGAGTCTTTCAGGAGGCAACTGGTGGGTTCTCTGGTGTTCAGCTTTACCCTTTGGTTTTAAAATATCTGAGCATTTTCCTTTATGATTTCTTGACATATAATGTTTAGGCTCTTTTCTGCTGTTCATTACTTTCAGGTAGCACAATGATTCTTAAGTTGGTTTGTTTTTTCCTCTGAGACATTTCACATTTTCTTTGGTTTTTTTTCAGACTTTTGCCTTTGTTTTATTATTTTTTGTTGGTTTGTTTTTTCCTCTAAGAAGTTTCACATTTTCTTTGATTTTTTTGGTCAAACTTTTGGGTTTTTTTATTATTTCTTGTTGTCTCATAGGAACATTAGCTTTCATTTAACCAATTCTAGTTTTCGTGGAGTTATTTTCTTCAGTACCTCTTGTTCCAAGCTGATGATTCTGTTTTCAGATCTTTCTTCCATAGCTCTTTTTCATTTTTAGCTCTTTTTTTAACTCTTCTAACTCTTTTTGTGTACAAGCTAGATTTATCTTTGAAATTTTGCTTGTAGATGTTTTCAAATCATTCTCTTCTGTGTTTATGTCTTGAGTGTGTCTTTATGGTCACATTCCCTTTTTGTTTTCTCATTCTTCCAACCTGCTTCTTGACTTTCCATTTTATGTCAGTGCCAGGCTCTGTGCACTTCTGCGGGTGTGGGTGTGGGTGAAGATGTGAGGAGGAGGTGTCAAGCATGTGCTTCTGTCCTTCTCAGCTTTTCTGATGCTTTCATAGCTCAGTCTGGGGGCCCACAAGCTTTTAGGGCTCCCAAAGTGGTCTGATCCAAGGAAGAGGTTTGTTCTCTATCCTCTTGGCTCAAGATCTGCCAGTTCCTGACCCAGGTTTGGGTCTATTGACTTGTACATGGTTGAGAACTTCAGTGACCTGACTCAGTCATTCTTAGCCCATTTGGAGACTCCTTAGGTTTAGAGGGACTGAACCGCAAGTTCCTCTTTGGTCTGAGCTTCCTGCTGTGCTTCTGCCATGGCAGGCCTATGTGCTAGGCTAAAGGCTTGATCACTGTGCAGGAATCATGGTCATCTAGGCTCAGCTGCTTCCTCTCATTCCTCCAGAGTTGTCTGAGTATGCCAAATACCTCAAACCACCCCCCCCAAAAAAACCTGGTCTCATGGCCACATCCATTCAAACAAACATTTGTATGCCTATGTGTATGCCACCATGTGTGATCCATAATAAAATTTAACTAATTAGCTAATGAACCCAAGAGTATTTGGATTAAAAGGACCCCTCCTCATAAAAGTATTCAGGAATGCCAGACTGGGTCAAACCTCTGACCCACCATGCCAGTCTGCCCAGTTACAGTTTCATAGCTAGTATAGAGGTACAGAAAATAACCATTCCTCCTCATCATCCTCCTCCTCCTCTTCCTCACCATCACCACTATCCTCATCATCCTCCTCCTCTTCCTCACCATCACCATCATCATCTTCCTCTTCCTCTTCCTCCTCCTCCTGCCCTGCCACTGCTGCTTCTCCCTCATTCCCTTGGAGCAGACCATCCTGGTGCCTCTTTTGTGAAGCGGCAGCTGAGGAGACCCCAGAACTCATCATGGCCAACAAAAAGCTGAAGGAAAGAGTCAAAGACTGAAAACAACAACCACATTAATTTGAAGGTGACAGACAAGATGATTCGGTGATGCAATTTAAGATTAAGAGACACACACCACTTAGAAAACTAATGAATGCCTATTGTGAACGGCAAGGTTTGTCCATGAGGCAGATCAAATTCCAATCTGATGGGCAACCAATCAATGAAAACAGACACACCTGCACAGTTGGAAATGAAGGATGAAGATAGAATTGATGTAGTCCAACAGCAGACAGGAGACGCTTACTAAAAGGAGGATCTATAACTCTACTCCAGAACTGTGCTCCCAAGGAAATCAATACATGCACAATTAGAAAAACAAGATTTGGTTCATCCACTTCCTGACTACTGCAGTATAGTTTTCTCTCTTCTTTGATTCCCTTCCCCCATTTCTTTATTGTACATACAGTAACTGGTGTGTGCACAGGCATAATGCATATTTTTTTAACTAAATGGAGGATAGTATGTTTTGATCAACATCAAATGAAGATGGGGAGGGAAAAAAACAAACTGGTTCTGTGAAAATATCCCTTTTCTCCTTTAGTGGAGTGCTCATTCAACTTTTATCTTTATATTCCAGTAAGTTATTTTGCTCTGTTTAACAACAGCAACAAAAAACACCCTTGTTTGATTGGATAATTTCAATGTTTTTCTTTCACTATTGTAAAACCAAGGATGATTTTATAACTTTTTTGTACACGTAGGGCAATCTCTGTCTCTCAGTAGGGATAAATTACTATATAGAAATTGATCCTAGATAGTTTTCCCTTCAAGTCAAACATCTTATTGTTTAAATAAACTTCGTGCGTAAAATGAAAAAAAAAAAACAAATATGAGACACTCATGTTTATGGGATTAGGTAAGATTTACACTAAGTATACCAAAGATCAGAAGCTAATTAATTAGCTATACAGCTATTTTTATAGGGAAATGCATCCTGAATTCCAGCTTGAGATGCTAGAAATGCAACCCTTTCCTATTCACCTCCTAACAAAAAGAGTAAGGGAAAGGAAGATTGAGGAACTTTGTAAGAAAAACACTGATTGCTTCTTTGCATGAGAGAAAGTATCTCTCAATCAGTCTTTCTCCAAGTGATGGAGAAATTAAGTGGGAGCTAAAGTTCATGCCCATAGTTGATCAGAAACATATTATTCATAAATCATGGGTTTGTAAGTCAGGGATAGCCTATCTCACAACGTTAGTGTGAGATAGTTATTTCCTTCTACTTGATGGAAGACAGCTCTCTTAAATTTCAAGGCAATAGCGGGTCTCCTATTCTTAGTATGACTGCTGCTGCTGTCAGGAAGCTGACACCATGACTTGCAAGTAAATTGAATTTAAGTGAGGGAGGGCTGTGGAAAGTCACCAGCCTTACTTCCCCCTCCAGTGGCAACCTACAGATCAGACTGGCCCCATTCTATGATCAGGTTTGCAAGAACCACCTAGGTCTAAGTTCAAGACCAAAATGAAGCTACTGAGAGGTCAAGAATCAGCAGGATATTTTGTGTGAGGGCTCAAAAGGTTAAACCTGCTCTGTACCCCCACCCCACCCCAGACTGTTTTCAAGGGCTGCACAGAGGACTCCTTCCCACTCCACCATTGCATGCATCTGGAAGCAGAGAATATTCTGAGAGACTGGAAGTTCCTGGTATAACAAGGCAGTCTTGAAACAGTGGGGTGGGGGGAAGAACACCCCGTTCCTCACACTCTAACCCTCTTCCTGGCACTCTTCCAGCCTAAATTGGGCAGCACATAGGACGAACTGGGACCAATCCTGGAGATGTGTAGTAGTCACAGCAGGAACTGGAAGGTGGAAATCTGCGGCCAGTGTGGAACCAGAAGGATGGAATCAGCTGGGGCCAGACAAGGAGAGACCGAAGGGACTGGTCACTGAAGTGGAACTCCCTGACTCTGGCGCAGTGGGATGGAAGGCACTTCCAAACTCTAGTGCTTCCCTCTCGCTTTTACCATGTTCTTGCCAAGCCAGCTCAACCTTCCTGGATCCACCTCCCCAAGCTCTGAATCCAACAAAAGGATCGGAGCGGGGTCTACAGCTTGGCTTACTTTGTTCCAATAAATTACTTAGCCCTTAAAAAGGTAAGATTTTTTTTCTCTGAATGGGGTCAGTAAGCAGGAGGTTTCCCTAAAGCTCAGAACAGAGATGAGAGGTTTTTTTTACTCATTTTACTCATTTTTTAGCATATTCCTAGACCTACACAAAACCCCATTGCTAGTCACTTTGCTCCAGGAGCCTGGGAGAACTAGGGTGAAGTAGTCTTAGTACTTGACTTGCTGTCAAGTGCCCTCAGGTGAGCAGCAAGGATTCTGCAGCTGCTGGCAAAGTCCATGAATACTCAACGCACATCTACTGACGTTATCGCTGGGCTGGTATTCTAGGGGTAGTGCCACCTGGTAGCTGGGGGGGATGGGGGGAGCCTACATTCCCTAGCTATTTAGTCAATCGATTGATAGCCCGCTTCTCTGTAGCTTACAGAAATCAGGACACTTAATCAGAGGTGAATGGTTACAGTTTCTATAGCACCACCACTGCATACCCAACTGTCACTTGCAGCCCCTATTAGTATACAAGTCTACTTTCCTTTATGCATTTTAAATGGCTCCGATCACTTAAGTTTACATTTATTTTTTCATATTTAATTTTTTATTTTAGACTCAAACACCAGAACACAAACACAGAAAAGAAAAAAGAACTCGAAATATATCATAAACTTAAATACTAGAACTTAAATGCAAAATTAAAAAGAAAAGTATGTCATGTGCATAGCAGAGCATGAGAGGATTCAAATTCTATAACAATCTATTTTCATTTCAAGAAAGCTTGTATGATAAAGAATACTTGTGTTGAAAATTGTCCATCTTTTCTTTGCTTCCTTGTGAGTTCTTTCATTTTCTGCTGTGCGCTTTTTTTACTTTGTACTTTTTTCTCTCCCCGTACCCCCAGCAGGCTACAATAAAGTCTAGATATGTTTCTTTACAACTATAGACATATACATACACATGTACATATATACATACATATAGAGACATTAAGTGTAAATTTAAATACCATTAGCCTGTGGGTTCTTTGAGCACAAGGACTGTCTTCTGCCTCTTTTTGTATCCCTAGGGTTTAGCACTGTGCCTAGCACACCATAGGCACTTAATAAATGTTTATTGACTGCCATAACAGTTCAGCTATTTTTTGAATACATCACTTTTTGAAGTGGCTGCTTTCCTTAAAAACAACTCTAAAATTATTTCCGCACATCCTTAATCACGCACACCATTGGAGAACATATTTATCGAACTATACAGAATCCATAAAATCAAATCATCAGGCAGCATGCATCCATCATATCTATCCGTAAATAGTACAGAAGGTGACTAGGAGGGCCATGTGATTTAGTCTTATTTCACTTTACAATTTGCAAAGCATTTTTCCCACAAAAATCTTACTGTATTCTTCTCCCTTGCCTGCTGGTGTGAAAGGGGTGGGGAAGAACCATGACTGTAGAGGAAGGACCAGGTCATTTATTACCGGACAACAAACAGCCAGGGCCTGCAAAGAGGAGTGGGTGGAAATAGGAGACATAGTTGAGATCTAGAAATATGGGTCAGCATGCAAAAGCATCAGAATCCAAAGGATAAAACAGGCAAGCAAAGTCTAAGGGCAGACAAGAGTCCAAGGTACTGGATCTCCAGAAGGATTTATGCCCCCAAAACAACTTAGTTCCCAAGTTGCTTGCTTGGCACCAAATCCATAATGCCATCATTCTGAATCCCACCAAGATTTCATCTCCTGTCTCCATGCCTTTGATGGTTCCCTTTCCTCTTGGAATCCTTAGCTCCTCTCAAGCCTTATCTCAAACACCATCTAGGCCTTTTTGGATTCCTCCCCAAATTTCTTTGTATTTATTTTGTGCATATCTTATAGTTTCATAACTGTGCTCACACTAAATGTAAGTCCTTTGAGAGCAGCAACTGCCTTGTTTTTGTATCCCTGTTGCCTGGCACATAATATATACAATTCATAGATGCTTCTTGAACTGGCTTATAAGAGTCAGCTGTGGATAGATCCCTGACACCCCTTGATATTTCCAGTGTTGGAAACTCCTAAGTTTGTCCATGTTTTCCCATGAGGTAAGTAACGTAGATTTTGTTATCTTCACTTTACAGAAGAAGAAACTTATACTCAGAGAGATTAATAGTCATAGTCACACAGCAAGTAAGTGACAGGGCCATGAACTGAACTGAAATCCTCATTGTTCTAAGTTGTAGAGCTGGTCACCCTGCTGGGAGGCATAATAAAAAGAGCCTGAGATTTAGAATAAATCAGAAACAGTTCAGAACTGGTAGGCCCATTATTTCTCACATTTACTTGAAAGTGTGACCTTTTTAAGGTTCTCTTGAGACTTAATTTTCTCAGCATTTTAAAATGGGGAAACGAAGACTTGTAGATTAAATCTTAGAATGCAAGAATTATTGAATTCTCTTTCCCCCTTGAAGACTAAATCCTAGAATTCAGGAATTAATGACTTCCCTCTCCCCCTTTGTACACTAAATCCTAGAATACAGAAATTAGTGATTCCCCTCTCCCCACCCTTGTACACGAAATCCTAGAATATAAGAATTAATGACTCCTCTCTCTGCCCTTTTACACTAAATACTAGAACATAAGAATTAATGATTTCTCTCCCTTCCCATCTCTTTGAAGCTAGAAGGAGCTAGTTAAGAGGAGTCATGATACCCCACAATAACTCTATGATATAGGAAGTACAGGCTCAATTAAATTAAATTGCCCTTCCTCTTTTTGCCAACTGACTTAAGGTTACTTTTGGCATCTGCAGGAAAATAATAAAAGGGAAATTAATCATACTACTTTCAACGTGTAAAGAACATTGCCCTCAAAATGAGCAATGTTGGCTAGTAGATATATTGCCACACTACAAACTGTGTGGAAATATTAACGATGATTCTCCACCATTTATTTTAGAAGCATAAAAGATCCCAGGTTAGTTAGTGGGAGACAGTTAACTCCCAGAAGTCTCAGGAGGGACTGAAGCACTAAATTTCGGGTGGTGGCATTCCAGATGTGATGTCAGCACCGCAAAGAGCTAAGAGGAGATGGCTAGGCTCCAGGTGAAGAGTCAGCACCTGAAAGGCTAGATAGAGGCAGAGCAGTCCAGTGCTAAAGGTGACTCATTGACTTTGATTTTTATACAGCAACAGTCCCATCTCTGATAAAAGGTGAGTCCCTAGACTCCAGGGCAGTGATTGGCAAGATGGGATGACAAGGGAAGCACACAGAAATCTCTTATCTATAGTCCCAGGAATTGTAGTGCAACAAAACAAAAAAAAAATTCCTGCTTGAACTACAAAAATAACTTCCAAACTGAAGTGCAATCACTGTAATTCTGGAAACAGCAAGACATCTTCCCAGAAGTTTATGGAGTAAGGTAAAATGATGAACCAGCAGACTGCATAATCAAACAGAACATACTTCAGTAAGAACTGAACTCCTGAGTTATTTTCTGTCTAATCTGGCCATGGCCAAGTGGGATGACTTTAAGGCATCTTATTTTGGTGAAGCTTTTATCTTGAGGAGTTACAGCTCTCTTGATACCTTTTTTTCGTAAATAATGTTAGTTCATTCCCTAGCGCAACCATTGCAAAGTCCTAAATAATTTGATGCATTTTCATATGCTAGACAATATGCACTATACACACACACACACACACACACACATATACAGGTGTGTCCTTCCAGAGCTAATGATTCCCCCTCTAATTTGAATTACATAAGGAATAGCTCCTCATTTGAAAGTCTATTAAATTTTGCTACGCAGCTCATTAAGCCTTGATTGCCTGAAAAGATACCATCTGACATCATACACAGAACATCACCCACTGAAACCCATTTCCAGGATCTGTTAAGAATGTTTGCTGGAAAGGACGTGGATCACAGAGCCTTCTGGCGTTGGGTCCAGGGCTGGTCCAGCAGCTGTCACTCTGACCCCCAGGTCTTGGGGTGAGTTTTTCTTTTGCTCTGCCCTGAGCGGAGCTTTCCAGTGCTGAATTCTGATCTCTCAACCTTTGCCTCCCCATTAACAAGAATCATATCCCATCTATAACGTAAATTGGGTGGAAACAGTTTTCTAAAGCAGAAATCTGACCACGGATGGAACTCACCCACTGAATAGAGTGGCTCCCTATTACCTCTAGGATCAAATAAACTGACAAAATTTGACAAATAAAAACTCCTCTTTTGGGCTCTTAGGGTTCCATCCCTTCCTCCCATTACGTCCCTTCACATACAGTAAAGTCCAGTCAAACCGGTCTTCCTACTGCTCCTATCTCCCTACCCTTCTCCCCCTCCGTGTGCCTTGTCTCTTCTCTCTTAAGAACTCTGCCTAGCTTCTTTCAAGGTTCATCTCGAGCGCAGCCTTTGACAGCAGGATTTCTTCACCCATTTGCGTCCTGGACCCCTCTGGCAGTCTAGTGAAGTCTAGTCTGTGGACTGCTGCTCAGAATAACGTCTTAAATGCCTAAACTAGCAGGCTTGGGGTTATAAAGAAAACTACGTTTAAATAGTTGCTAGAATATTTACAGAACAGGTCTGAGGACTCCAGGTTAGGAAGCCCCAGGTATTGCCTTCTACCCTCACCCCCAAACCGTTGCTGTCCGGTTGCGTCTGACTCTTGGGCACCCCCGGGGGTTTTCTTGGCAAAGGGGCTCATTTTACATCTGGGGAACCCGAGGCAAGCAGGGTGACGTGCCTTGCCCAGGGCCTGGGCCAGATTTAAGTACACAAGATGCCCCAGCCCCGGGCAGCCCCCTCCCGCCCGCAGAGCGCCATCCACGCGCCCGTCTGGACTGGAAGCCGCTCACTTCGGGACTTCCGTACCCAGCGCCCGTCCCAGAGGGAGCGCTTAATAGAGGCCCGCCGGGGGTCTCACGTCTGACCTCCCTCTGGCTCTCCGGGGCTGAGAGGGCGCTTAGTAATAAATGAGGAGAGCGAGACCCCCCCGCGGGGCGCAGCAGGAAGCCACGATCACCGCCCCGCCACCCGCCGCTAGGCAAGGACCGAGGACAAGGTGGGGGGAGGGGGCCCAGGAAAGGCTTCCGAGGCACAGGCATTGCGCATGCGCACGAGCTCTAGCGAAGGCGTGGGGGGAGCGTGAAAGGACGGCGCGTGCGTGAGGAGCTCTTGACGGCAGTGTGGCGGAAATGAACCTCCCGGCACGCTCTTTGACGACAGTCCCGCCTGAGCCAGAGCGCCACCCGGCAGTTTGGCCGTCATGGCGTCGCCCTTCAGCGGGGCACTGCAGCTAACGGACCTGGACGACTTCATCGGGCCGTCTCAGGTGGGCCAGGAGCTCCCGGGGGAGGAACCTGGCAGGAGGGAAGCCTGGTGGCCGATGGTGGGGAGGGTCGGCACGAAGGGAACGGGGGCGCGGGAGATGGGGCAGAAGGGCTGTTAGTGACGTCATGGGGCCTGGACATTTTCCCACACGCCTCTTCGGCCCGGGGGCGGGGCTTATCTGCCTAATCTAGAACTGCGCCGCTGCGGCCTCTCCTCGGCGTTCCGCCCATTTCACGGATGCGGATAACCAAGTACTAACAGTAGAAAAGACTTACCCGGGTCTCCGCGAGCCCGCCCTGGCACCCAGCTCTCAGGGCTCCTGCCCCGCGGAGGGGTTTACCTTGGTCACTCGTTAGGGTTTCCCTTGCTGGCTCCGCCGCCTCCCACGTGACTTAGGGCGCCTCAGTTTCCCGCTCTGTACGTGGCCGAGCGGCCCCGGGCTGGGCCGCCTACCTCCGCCGCGGGGGTCACGCGGCCTTCTCCGGAAGGAGCCTGGGAGGAGCGGCCTAGGCCTCGGGGCCCGGAGCCTTGTTGCGGGCGGGCCCGCGGTGACTGAGCCGTCGGCCGGGCTCGGGAGCCGGGGTCGGGGCCGGGTGGTGGAGCCCCCCGCCTCGTGGAGCGTTAACGGTGCGGCCCTATTGGCACCGCGGGGCCCCTCTGTCCACAGCGCCACCCCGAGGACGGGCGTGGAAGTTATTAGAGATGTGAAATTTTATTACGGTGACTGTGCCCGAACCCTGCCAGGATCCCAGCCCAGGCTGATGCCAGGTTCAGGGCTTTTTCATTTTAAAAGTCTTTTATTGCTCTCTTTCGTTTTTACGCCACTGTCATTTCTAAATCCATCCCTCGATATCCCCCACACATTGAACCATCCTTTGTATTTTTTAAAAGAGAAATAAAAGCCATTAAGCAAAGCCAACTCAAACATTAATGGTGTCTGACGGTACATGTGCCCCTCATTTCTGCAGGGAGGGGAGGGAAGGGTATTTTTTCCAGTCCAAACTTGGTCAATGTAATTACACAACATTTAGTTTTTAATTTTTTTTGTACTTTCCATGGTCGTAGTCACTGTATAAATATATGATGTGCACTCTCCCATCAGCGTGTTTTCCCATGCTTCTGTGAATATTTCGTATTCATCTTTTATGAGTCAGTAATGTTTTGTCACACATATAGCACGCTTTGTTTAGCCAGACCCCAGTTATTCAGCTGGTTTTTTGTTTCCAGTTCTTGTCATCACAGAAAGTGTTTTCTGTACAGAATTTGGGAGGGGGGGGGAGTATAGATAGATAGATAGATAGATAGATAGATAGATAGATAGATAGATAGATAGATAGATAGATAGATAGATGAATAATCTTTTGGTCTGTCTTTAACCTCCTTGGTTAAAGCCCTTCTCCCTGCCCCTTTGTGCTCTACTTTGTCCCTGAGGAGTTTTATCCGAGAGAAATAACAGGATGCCTGCAAGGAATTCTTTAATCTTAGCTAAGAAGGATTTCTGACACTGTTACCTTAGCCATGGGGAGTCTAGGAAGAAAACACAGAAAAAGAGAAATTCTTCCAGGGTATGGGAGGTAGTGTGAGGGAGTGGAATGGCCCCAGATCTTCAAATTCTAAGCATTTCTCCCAGACCTCCCTCTCAGTAGCAAATGTAGCATTTTGTCATCCTGAATTTAGTGACCACACCTCCTGTTTGCTGCTATTAAAAAGGAAAGCCAAGATCATTAGAGGGGCTGGTATAGAGACTTGCTGGGCGGACATTGGCTAGTTCAGAGTGGACCTTTCATGGGCTTCTTTTATGATCAACTGAATAACCTTCGGTTTCTGCACAATGTTAGAAAACTGTTCTCTGTGTGAAAACAAGGTAAGCAACTCTTATCTTGTGCTGAGGATTTCTGCTGGCAGAAAACCAACCTGGGCAATTAACTTATTTGTGCTATTTCAGGACTGATTGGGAAGAGGAGGTAAAAGGCTGGAGAGGAGAGATACAAATGAAAAAGTCAGTGCGAGTATTTGATAATGTCTGTGCTTGTAGGTGCATTTTAAGATAATCAGTAAAGCTATGTGAGACCTCTTCAGTTCTGCAGGAGCCTATATCGGACAATAGTTGTTGCAGCATAATGAAAAGAACCCTGGTTTTGAGTTCTGGTCCTGATGTACACTGGCTATATGACTGATCTTGGGCAAGTGACTTTTATTTGTAAAATGAAAATATGTTATTTGTACTGCCTTCCTTATAAGGCTGCTATGGGGAAAGTGCTTTTAAATCATAAAGCACTGTGTAATTGGAAGCTGTTGTTATGTTCACATGTATTCTCAGTGAATAATAAACTGTTGGACTGGGGATTAGGAGGATATGGATCCCAGTACTAGTTCTGCCATTCACTTGCTGTGTTACCTTGGGTGAGGCCCTTCTTCTCACTGAACCTCAAGTTTCTTCTTCAGGAAACTAACATACACATACACATTTCTGATATTGTGATTTTCTGACTTTTATACCATTTGAGTTTTTGTATGTTTTTCTGGTCTAGGATTGCATAAAGCCTATGAAAGTTGAAAAGAAACTCGGAAAAGGCACAGCCAAGATTCAGATTGAAGATGATGGGACTTATTTTCAAGTTAATCAAGTAAGAATTGGGGGAATTTTCTCACCATTCCTCACCACAAAATTACAACTAACATCTTGAAATCCACTTTTCTTTTCTTCCAGTTTGCTTTCCCACTCTGAATGCTGGTTTCACATAAGTAATTTATGTTTGATATCAATCCTTGGATTTTACAGAGCACTTCTCTTATAATCAAGAGAGGATGGAGGAGTCCATTCAGATTGAACAATGAATGTGATTTGTTCAGCAAATGATATCTATTTAAGAAAGATATGGCCAGTGACTGGTCTGTTTTCTCTTCTAATTTTTTTAGTGAGATTTTCAGACTCAGACTATTTATTCTAAGTGAACATCTGTTGCATAAATAGCTGATGATATAATCAAAATCAAACTCTTTGTATTAAAATCAGGCTACTTCATTGAACAGTTACCTGGTTATAATTTGGATTGGAATTATATAACTCAAGTAGATCTACAATAATCTCCTGTTTGGCAGGAATGGAAAGTGTGTCAGAGGATGAAACTTGAATGTAATTTAGTGGAGAAGGGCAATGACTTGGAAATGAGGAGACCTGTTCTAGTCTGTTTTGCTGTTGGCTGTGACTGTATGACTACTTGAATCATTTGGCTTTTCATTAGTTTAAGAGCCCATATTGACAGAGGGATGTGTGCCAAGTATGGGACTGGGAAGCCCTTATCAGACTGCTCATACCCACGAGCTATGGTGGGCATATTCCCATTTGCTGAGAAATAACTCCCTTCTACCCATCTCTCTCCATGCTCCATATCTATCTCAGCCCTCTCCTTCCACCATCTAGATTACCCTTTACCCTCCCATTCAGTTGGGACTTCCGGGTTCTCCACTTGGTTGCTGGCATACTTCCCTTTGTCCTAAGTCTTTTCATTTCCCATTCTTTCCACCTTCTGGCACTAACAGAAACATGGCCCTTTACAAAAGACACTGGATTGTATTGACCAACTGATCCCTGACCACTCTTTCCAGTACCAGGGGCTCCTCCTCTCATGCACTGAGCAGGAAGAGGAAGCACACCTCTTCCATTTCTGGACTCACTTTTTGCATCATCACTTAATTTCTCTCCCTTTGAGGTTCGTTCCATTCAGGATTATGCTGGTAAATATTTAATTAAGGGCAAGAAATAGATGTACAACATATTTTTAAGTTTATTCCTATCATTACTGACATTTTCTTCCTCACTTTAAGTCTAGACAGTCAACAAAGCAGTAAGTCAAGCTCTGAGTTGGAGCTTCTGAAGTGTAACTGCTCACACTGAAACTTTAACAGTCAGCTTCCACAGGTCAGTTCCAAGCTAGCTCCTGCACACCCCTGACTATCCGGCTTCATCACCTAGATCAGTGCTTTATTGCAGTCGTCCACTTACTTACTCTTGATAAGGAGTTCAGTACCTGGCTCACGGTTTTCATTTTCATCACAGCTTCTGCTCTCGTACTTTATTGTACGTGTTGTCTAAAACCCTGATTTCCTGTTGTTCTACTGCCTAAGCTGGGAGCCCTGATCACAGCTGATTCTGGATTACAGTTACTTGTGTAGAAGAGAGGAGCAAGTAAAGTGCTCTTTACCAGATGTGGGAAATCATGGGATACCTCACATGGTGATTTTGTACCTTCCTACTAGGATGATAATATAACTAAACTTAATTAAGCTGTATCATTTGCCCCCAGCACAAGACCACAATTAATAAAAAATACTCTTGAACTGTGGAGGACAGCCTAATCAGTGGCAGAACTGAAACTAGAATGTAGGTCTCCTGACTCCCAAGCCAAAAGGTCTTTCTACTAACCCACAGTATCATAGATGTGGGGGTGCCAGAACTGGGCTATAAAGGATGATAGAGAGTTCAGCAGAATTATGGGTCAGGGTGAGAGTAAAGCAGGGGAGTAGAGCAGGGTATTCTAGAGCAAGGAAAAACAATGAGCAAATTCATGAAGAAGGTTAGGGCATATAGGGGAGATGGCGAGTAGTCCCGCTTAACTAGAGGACAAAGTACCTGGAAGGGAATAGCAGAAGACAAGGCTAGGAAAGCAGATTGTCCTTCTGAGAAGTCAGTTGGAATTATGCTCAGAAAGCTACCACACTCTGCATATCCCTTGACTCAGTGCCACTGCTAGTCTTATACCCTGAAAGAGCAAAGAAACAGTAAAGGACCCATATTTACAAAAATATTTCTAGCAGTTCTTTTTGTGGTGGCAAAGAATTAGACACTGAGGGAATGCCTATCAGGGAATGACTGAACAAAGTTTTGGTGTATGAGAGAGATATAGTTGTATTGTGCTGTAAGAAATGATGGAGACAATTTCAGAAAAACCTGAGAAGACACATGATGCAAAGTGAAAAGAGCAAAAGCAGGAGGACCTTTTGTATGGTAATAGAAATATTGTAAAGATGATCAGGTTTGAAAGATTTCTGATTAACACCTTGACCCACCAGAACAATTCCAAAGGATTACACCTCCAGATAGAAAGCTGATGGACTCCAAGTGCAGAATAAAGCATGTTTTCTTCCATTTCTTTTTCTTTTTTTGAACATGGCTAATGCAGGAATTTGTTTTGCATGACTGTACATATTTATGAGTTGTGTTTTTCTTGCCTTCTTCGTCGGAGGGAGAGGGAAGAGGGAAAAAAAGATTTGGAACTGAAAATAAAATAAAATTGAATTTTAAACAAATAAATTCTAATTAAAGTGGAAAAAAAGAAAAAGGGTTATGCCACATTATGGAGGGCCTTACGTGCCGTGCTAAAGAAATTAAACTTTATTTGGTAGGTGGTACGATGTCAGTGAAGAATTTTGAATAGCTTCCTTTTTCTTAAGGAAGATAAATGTAGCAGTGGTGGGATTGGTGAATTTGAAGGGAATGTATTAGGGTGGTGGCATTTCATGATAAAAACAATTCATTGAGAACCCCTACTCAAACTCTAAACTATATTATTAGTTCATTATGATTTTATAAGGGGTAATGATTATTAGTAATTATTTTAATATATTCATCTAGTAATACATGTCTAGTCAATCACCTAATAATAAGTAAAAGAATAAGCAGTGTATTAATCCCTACTTTATATAAGTTACATGGGAGTATAGATTCTAATAGAAGGCCCTCAGACTTTAAAATATTGTTCATTCCTGGTTTACCAGCTGTGGAACACACTTGCGCAACCAGAAGAATGCTGACAGAGCTATCTCAATCCTGTTTTGCTCAAATTCTGTGACCAAAGTAATAAGTATGGGTGGTGGCATGGTATAGAAAGCCCCCCTGATATGTTCTTGGAATGAATGTATAGCTTATACCATCTCCTCCTGCCTAACCTAAGGAGTCCATCCATCTTATGACCATCTAGTCAGTGGAGATACTCCTTGCTTCAACCAACTGCTAACCCTGCTAGCAAATCATTTTTGCTTTATTTTAACCTATGTGTCATATGTCAACCAATGGGATTCTATATTTCACCATTCTTCTTTTGCATATTTGGGTATCAAACTCTATAAAGGTCCTGGAAGAAAGAAGCATTTCAGATCATGAGGAAGATCTGAGGTCCATTTCGTTAAAGGGGATCATGGATCCTTTAATAAAGTGCCATTGGCTTGGAGCTCTGCCTCAGTTTCTTTTATTGTAGGTTGGACAGTTTTAATTCTCACATTATAATAGAGAGGAGGGAGTAAGTGTGAGAGTTATTTCTGGGATGATAGGGGATGAAAGAGAAAGGAAAAGAGTCAAAAGTACCAGGTTTTCAACCACAAGAGACTAGTGGTGCCACTGATTAATATAACAAAATCAGAAGAATGAGCAGGTTTGGATGAAATAATGAGTGCAGTTTTGACCATTTTGAGGTGAGGTGCCAGTGGGATGTCCATCTTGGTAAAGGTAATACTCTAGGTAATTGGAGATGTTGGTCTGGAACTCTTTGAGACAGGGTCAGGTTGCAGATAAAGATTTGGGAGCCACTTACACAGATGAGATTTTTGAAACCATGGGAGTAAATAAGATTGACAAGTGTAGAAAAGAGAAGCGCCTAGCACACAGATCCTTAGGGAATATTCATCTGAAGGAGTCAGGAAGACAAGGGACAAGCAGAGGAGACAAAGGATGGTCAAAAATTCCACAGACAAAGGGGGACGAGGAAGGCATTGTGGGCATAGAGAGCAATGGCAAGGGCAGGACAGTTAACTGTTGTCTGTGTCCTCTGTGGCTGGAGCATAGAGTGTATGGTAGAGAACAATAAGATAGGCTGGAAGGTGAGGAAAGTTGTAGAGGACCTTGAACGCCAGACTGAAGAACTTGAACCTTAGTTGGGAAGCCGTAGAACACACTAAAGACTTCTGTGCAGAGGAACAACCTGGGTAGATCTCTATGTAGGAAGCGTTGTTCTTGGCTTCCTTGACTTCTGTGATGCTTCTGCCCGTCTAATCTGCTAGATCATCATTCTTCTGCCAGCTCAGCGTAGGCCTCTCCCAAACCTCTATCATAGCCCCACTTCTCTTTCTCCATGCCCTTCTCCTCGGTGATGTCTTCAGCTCCCTTAAGTTACATTAGAATGTAAGCTTCTTGAGGCCAGGGACCTTTGTATTCTCAGTGCTTGGCACATGGTAAGTGCTTTTTGAATCAACGGAATGGGTTCAAATAATCAGCTTTATACAGTTCCTTGCCTTCCTTCAAAGTTCAGCTCAATCTACTACAAGAGTCCTAGCTCACGCCCCACAGTTGTCAGTTTGCTTCCCCAAATTCCTTTGTGTATAGTTTGCGTGTAATTCCTACATATGAGTTGTTTCTGTTAAGGAAAGAATTTAGAAGGAATGTTGCTTTTAAAATCCCAGTATGCTTGGGAATGTATTGACAGTAGAACAGGGGTTACAAAAGACCATGAGATAGATAACAGGGTAAATGGAAGAACTGGGTTGGAATGTAACTAGAGAAGTGATTTTTTTAGTAGCAGTTCTCAAATATTTTGATACAGTACTCCTTTACAATCAAAAAAATTGAGGACCCCAAAGAGCTTTGTTGATGTGTGTTATATCTATTGATATTTACCACATTTGAAATTCCAACATCTTTATTATTATGAAAATAGTTATGACCTTTGAGACCCCCAACAAAGGTCTTGGGGACTCCCAGGTGTCCTCAGACCACAGTTTAAGAACCTGAAATAGAGGATTCAGAAGGAAGTCAAATTGTGCTTGCACCTTAGGTGCTGAGGATAGACCACCAGGACAGCTAGGACTTGACTTGCTTGGCAAGCTCACTTGATGAAATTTGAGCAGGAGAAGATTTTTGCATTAAATATAGCCAGCCTCCCCAAGGCTTCTCTTCCAAATGGTCCATGGCTCCTAACTGAAGGCTCTCTAAACAAGTGTTTGTTGTACATGTGATTATATTATATGGTTTATATGGTGGAATATAAGGACCTTTTATTTGTGTATAGTAAAGGCCCCAATGGTGAATGAGAGATGTTTTAAATTTCCCTCTCTGTCCCCCAGAGTAAACACTGTAACATCATGTTAAATTCTGGGAAAGTAGCAAAAATGGCAAAACAACTCTACAGATCCACCTGGTCCCCACCCACAGAGCTCCTGTATTTCTAAAGACAGGGATAAAGACTTGTTATTTTTCATCTAGCAAAACATAAGACAATCTTTACCAAAAGTGGGGCTTGGGAGTCCAGAATTGGACACTGGACAAATGTATTTATTTATGAAGAAGTATTTACATTTCTCTTCAGTAACATTTAAGGAGAAAAGTCTGAATTCCTCATTTCCAGATAGCTAGAAGGGCAGCTATTGGGGAAAACTCAGCTCTGCTACAATATTGACCCATAAAGGACCTAGATGTCCTTGTCAGTCAGATCTGTGGCCTTGAGTCAGTAAAGCCTTTCCCAAAGATGCTGCATCGTTTACAAAGCCAGGCATACCAGAAGTTCCTGTGTTATTCAGAGATGCCAGATGGTGCAGTGGGGAGACTTTCAATCAAAATCCCGGCAAGTCAGTTGTTATCTCTGAGCCTCAATTTCCTCATTTGTAAAAATAAGCATCATAATCCTGCCTCACCTGATTATTGCAAGAAAAGTGCTTTATGGATATCACCAAGAACTCTGGAAAGGTAACTTGCTTTTCTGTCTCTGCTGTTCTTAGTCTCTCTCTCCCTTGAGCCCTTTTCCCTCTTCCCTCTCAGATTTCTGGATTTCAAAAGGCAAAGTAATTATAATACCAATTATAGTACTGGACTGGGAGTCAGAGCTCACTTGGAACCTAAAGGGCCCTCTGTTTCTATCTCTGTAAAATGGAGATAATAACCCCTGCCTTGCCTGTTTCCAAGTTTGGGGATCAGTCAAAGCACTTGGTAACCTTAGGGGCCGTGCCAGACTAAAGGAGGGCCGTCATTGTTCCTTTGGCCTTTCCTTTGCCATTTTCTTATTTCTACCTTTCCCTGGACCATTCTTTTCCCCTTCTCATCGCTGGAGAAACCAAACATATACATACCTTTCTGACTCGCCTTTACTTTCACCAACGCTGTTAGAAGTCTGACCCCTACCTAGCATTTTTCTCCCTTTAGACATATGATTAATTAGGATAAGGAACTCAAGAAGGAAACTTCCTCTGCCAGTGCAAGTATCATCTGCTTTGCCATTTCTAGAGAATCACCTGGGGCACTAAGAGGTTGGGTGATAACGGAGCTGAGTTAGAGCCCTAAAAGGCCCTGCCCAGGGCCACAAGACCCATCTGTGTCAAAGGTGAGACTTGAACCCAAGCCTTCCCAACTTATGGGCCAGCTCTCTGGCTACTGTACCACACTGCCCAGTGTGGAGTGAACTTAAACGTAAGGTTATAGCTGCTCTTCCCCTTCATTTCACTGCTCCTTTTTTTACTTCACCCTTTGAGTGAAGTAAACCTCTGTTTCATTTAATCCCAAGAGCAGCTGCATGAAATCTGAATGTTTGTCTTTTTCTGCTATTTCCAAATGAGTTTTTATGAAGTGTTAGAACTTGAAATTTAGGAATATTGAATATAGTGTTTTTCACAAACGTGCAGCTTCTGGGTTTAAGTAGGCCCCACCTAAAGTCATTCATTGGTTCCTGGGAAAAACAGCCTTTTGGTGTGTGGGTACTTAATTGGTTCCACAGGAAGTGTTAGAAATGGCAGGATAATCTGACAGACATTCAGGGAAGTTACACCATTAGAGGAAGAGCTTGGTGGCTTAGTGGCTGCTTACCCTCTGTTTGGTATTCTTGTTGTCCAACCCAAGGTGTCTGCTTTGTGTGTATATTGTACGTATCTACACATATGTGGGCTTTGTCTCCCTCGTTGGCATGAGTTCCCTGAGGGCTGTGCCCCATCTCCTCTCTGTCTTTGCCCTCCCAACACCTGACCCTTCATCGATAGGCCATTAAGTGCTTAGTTGTTTCGGCCTACAGGAGTGCAATTTCACGTCGAAGTTGGCCACAGTGGCGCTGGTCATAACACTTTTCTGTAGCTTTTTATGGTTCACAAAGTACTTTCCTCCTAACAACTTTGTGAGGTAGGTGGTCCACACCTTAGGGAACTGAGAGGCTGGGGTAAAGTATATATGGTCACACAGCTGGCGAGTGTCAGCCAGGTCCTCAGACTCACATCTAGGACTTTTTTCCTCTCCCTCATGCAATTACAAAATGGTATCAGTGCAAAAAACATTATGGTATGCCTATGTGTTGTGTTCCCCTGTTAGAAGGCAAGCGTCTTGATAGCAGGGACCATTGTGCTTGCTCGTATCTGTATCCCCATACTAGAAGCAAATAGGCAGTATAGGGAATAAAGTGCCTAACTCAGAATCTAGAAGACTGGAATTCAAATCCTGTGTTAAGAGGATCGTTAACTATGTAACCCTGGGAAAGTCATTGAACCTTGCTCTCCCTATTGCCTGGCACCTACTTCAC
Organism: Bettongia penicillata ogilbyi; assembly: GCA_023548195.1. Classification (NCBI taxonomy): domain Eukaryota; kingdom Metazoa; phylum Chordata; class Mammalia; order Diprotodontia; family Potoroidae; genus Bettongia; species Bettongia penicillata. The sequence goes on along the minus strand of JAJHZJ010000321.1, from coordinate 5,604,428 downwards.
AGGTGTTGTCAGGCTCAAAGGGGGTCATATGTAAAGCACTTTGCAAATCATAAATCTCTATGTGTATGCTACTGTTACCTTTCTAGAGAATTATCTGTTTCTAACACCATATGATTAGAACATAAAGACTGTTAGCTTCTTAAAGGTTAATTATTTTTATGTCATCTTTACACTGAAATAATTATATCATCTGTCAATTGTTTATGAAGTGTTTTCTTTTGATTGTCCCTAGGATGGAGGCTCTCGGAAGCTTGAAAAAGCTCAGATCTCTCTGAATGACTGCTTAGCCTGTAGTGGCTGCATTACTTCAGCTGAAAGTGTCTTAATCACCCAGCAGAGCCACGAAGAGCTGTACAAGGTTTTAAATTTTAACAAAGTATGTGGTAGCAAACTTCTGAAATGTATATCTTCATCAAATGCCACGATGTAGCATTCAAATTGTAGTTTACCTGCTGACACTGTGTTTTCAACATTCCACACATTTTTCATAAGAAACCTAGGATCAAAACAGTCTTCAGGAGCTGCCTTCCTTTTTTAACATTTCCTAAGTGGAATCTTCATAAATTTTCTAGTGTGAAGTAATTTATTCTGCAGCCCTAAAATGGTGCTTATAGCTGAATTCAGAAAAGCCGCTGTAGAATATTATTTGTAGCTTCTATTGATATGATCAACCAAAATGACTTAATTTGATGTCCAATTTATATGTAGACCTGATGAAAATGTGACCTAGAGCCAAGGAAGTGTGTCCTCTGTCAGCATAGTCACTGTCTTATCTCTTGAAATTATAACTAATTTTTCACTTTTTGTTTTCCAGACTGCAGAGCCAAGCCAGCAAAAGCTAGTTGTCATTTCTGTTTCACCACAGTCAAGAGCATCGTTAGCAGCAAGATTTCAACTAACGCCTCTAGATACCGCCAAGAAATTAACTGCATTCTTTAAAAATAGAGGTGGGAAAGGGGCCCCTTGTTCCAGGTGCCCTTGGATAATGAGGGGGTGTCCTCAAACTGTCAAGGTGGGAAGTGAAGTGTGCTCATGCCTATTAGTCACTGACATTTTGCTTGACTGAAATCTTAAGTCATTTTTTTTTAAACTTCAACCATTTATACTATATTTGACTTCAAGTCAGAGTTTCAGTTTTGAAGATCAAGGACAGTGCATTTTAAGGCAAAACAGTTTAAAATTGTGACTTTGGTCACTCCACAGTTTAGAATTAATTTATTTTTCCTGTTGAGAATATTTCACATTTGCCTAGTGCTTTCTGATTTATAAAGCACTTTACTCTGCTCTCAGAGGTGTGGGTAATATCACAGTACTATCCTCACCCTGCATCAGACTCAGTTCCAAGGCCAGGGTGGGGATCCATGCCTTCTGACTGTAATGCCACCTCTTTACTGTGCAAACAGTCATCATCATTTTCTTCATCAGCCTCTGGTGGTCTACTTTCTGGTGGAAGGTGAAGCCAGACCACAGGCTACAGGCCCAGTTTGTCACTGGGTCTACTCTCAACACCTTTCCGGCTTGATGGTTCTCTATCCAGTACTGGTCAGAACCTGTGCTCCACAAGCCATGGCCTTGAGCACCCTGGTCATAACCATACCTATGAGGCATCAGGAGAGAGTCAGCAGTCACCCAGAGGACATTGTTTTTGTTGTCCTTGCACAGATCAGTATCATGTTGAACTGTCATCCAGGGAAATCGGAGATTTTTAACACTTGGGCTAGAGAGGGGAGATTAATATCATTTGACTGTCTCATAAACTTTGCTAACCATCACTCACATTTATATAGCATTGAAAGTGCCCTCCTTACAACATAACCCCATGAGATTACTCTCTCCATTACTCTCTCCATTTTACAGATGAGGAAACTGAGATTGAGAAATTTAAGTAGTTATCCACACAGTAAGTCTCTGTGACAGGGTTTGACCTCAGGTCTTTTAAGTCTGTTCTCTCCCCACTGTGCTATGCTGCCTCTAACTGGGTAGTGGAATCAGCACCTTCCTATGCAGTAACAATCCACTCTCAGTGGACTGCATAGACTATATGGAGCTCAAGATCCCAAAACCATGGAGTTAGGTTTAGCACTGCTCCCTATACTAGGAATTTCTTCCTTCCAATGAGTCCCTTCTGATGCAGCCACCTAACACCTAAAAACCTCTGTGCCTGCAATAGTGCATTCCGTCCTTAAACTGTACATCCCTGTAACTCTGCTTTTACTCCACAAGCCTGACAGAATAAATCTAATAGTACTTCCCTGTTGACAAGTCTGCTGTATTCTAAATCTTAATTCAGACTGAACATTTGCAGTTCTGTTCATCCCATTTGTGAGATGGGACAGCCCTTCTAATGAACTTGGTCTGAGCTAGTCACACTTCCTTTTACCTGTTCCACTTGTGACCAGAGTCCAGTTTGGAGCTGTCAGCATCCTGACAAAGGGAATGGTACTTCTTATGATAATGTTTCTTGTGCAGACACAATGGGTAGTCTGGGGCATTTGCAGAAAATATTCCTTTTTTTGGCCAATATAGAAACACCTGAGCGATAACATTACCAAGACTTGAGATCACTGTTGTTTTTGTGGTATAATCAGCAGTATCATTTCCCACTCAGACAAAGTCAATTGAGAGTCCAGATTCAGCCTCAGTTCTTGCTTGTTGCATTTACTGAAACTGAGGTAAATTGGTCATTTTGATGCAGTCAAGCCATATATGGTCCAAATACAAAGTAATTAGATTGGAATTGTTGTTTTTGAAGCTTCCTTCCTTGTTTCTAAATGACATATTCATTTTACAGGAGTGCACTATGTGTTTGACACAACTTTCTCAAGAAATTTTAGCCTCTTGGAAAGCCAGCGAGAGTTTGTACAGCGATTTCGAAGACGCACAGAATCCAAACAAGCCTTGCCCATGTTGGCCTCTGCCTGTCCAGGTGTGCCTGAAGAATACAGGTTTTTATTGACCTCTGAATATTAAAATAAAGTCTGATGGATCATCAGTTGCTCTAAATAAGCGGAGGAAGAGTCATTCTTGGGTAGGAAATACAGTGATATAAAAAAATCTGGTTCATGGCATCAGCATAAAATTTACTCTTCCTAAACCCGCAGAAATTGATTCTGGAAGTCAGGAAATTTCTTGATTCTTGAAATTGATTTTCTAGTCTTTCAGTTCTCATGAAACCAGGGTTGATGTGATCATTGTGATGTGAACAGTATTAACTACTGTTAATAAAGATAATAGTTACAAAAATAGGAAAGCTCTCTAATGTCATCATATACATGTTTTTTTCCTGTCAAGACTTTCTTTAGCAGCTAATCCTCCCCCAAATGTCATGTCATTTGCAAACTTGCTTCATAGACATGTGGCAGCAAAAGTACCTGGAATCTTAACCTTGTTTAGGAAGTGGGTGCTAGGCTTTTTGAAGTTATCAGATCTGTGCATTAACTCTATTTTATGGTGGTTTTCAGGTTGGATCTGTTATGCTGAGAAAACCCATGGAAGTTTTATTATTCCTTACATTAGTACAGCTAAATCTCCCCAACAGGTCATGGGCAGCCTGATCAAGGATCACTTTGCACAGCGGCAGGTAATGCTTTTCTTGTCCATATGAAGCTGACGGTGTTGCCAGAGCTCTATTTTAAATCCTTTCACTACTTGGTCACTTTTTAGGAGTAACCAGACAAGCTAGAGTATGGGCCTGGTAGCAAGTCTGCTGTCATGTATCTGCTGACCAACCCAACCCAACCCAACCAAGTTTAGAGAGACTTTGTGCCAGAGGCTTAACCACCATGTGGCTATTTTTTGGTTGCAGCTTCTCATGACGACCCCTCCTACGGTTTGGTGGGGATGCGGCCCCCTAAGTACACTGAAGTGGAACTGTGATACTGTTGATGTGGGTGCTATTTCCCATGGTGCAGATCACAACCCATTCATACCTTCTCTTCCTTTTTAACTCCTGTCCATGTCCTCCCATTCCTCTTCAGGTAACGGATTTTTTCTAGGTTTCTTAACATTACATGGATACTAGTAGTATATAATTTGCTCTATCAAACTTCTTAATAATTTATAACTATTGAGTGTTGGTCTCCATTGAGCAATCAAAGCTAATCTAATAAAGGGCCACATTTCCAAAATATATGTTGCACCTACAGGTATAGATGCCCTCACACTTCCTAAAGAAAGTGGGATAAAGCTAAAGGGGAAGAGCCATTTTGGCATAATGGAAAAAACACTGGATTAAGAGGCAGCAGATCTGAGCTTGAGCTCCAGCTCTGCCATTCTACTTACTAGCCATGTGACTCTACAAGTCCCTTCACCATTGACCCCATCCGTAAAATGAGAGGATTGATCACTGAGGTCCCTTCCATCTCTAAGCAGTCTATGATTCTATTGAAAAGAGGCATTTATTCTAACTGGAACGTGCCAAATAGTTTGCAGTATACTTGTAAACCTTTGGGAATAGATGAAATTCCATGTAATTCAACTTAATTATTTTACCTAAATGTTGTTTTGTTTTCCTTTAAAAAGCGAATGTATTTTTCTCTCCAAAGTTATTAATTTTTTTTTCCTGCTTGACCTCTACAATTCTTCCTTAGATACATAGATGTCCTATGGGGAAGGGGGAACAGTTTCTCTTATTAAAAATTGATTTTGTCAGGAAACATGTGGAAAGCACTACAAGTTCCATGATTTACTATCTGTGAATGATTTAATATCTGTGAATGGTTTCATTTTCTTCTCCTAAATTTAACTCAAGACATCTGCATGCATTTAAAAAAAAAAACACTGACAGAGACAAAAAATATTTGGCAAAGCTCTCTTTCAAATGGCCTTGACTATCAGAGTTATTTCCTGGCCCTCCAAGAAGTTGGTGGATATGTTGTATTTTTGGGTCTCTTAATGACATGTGCCTAATCCCCTCATTCAATACACTTGGGAAGCAATATCATGTATTTATAAGAATGCTAGGCCAGGACAGACAAAACGGGCTTACATCCCAGCTTTGCCACGGGAAAGCGCCATAGGACTATGCAGTGTCGTTGTTAGTAGTGAGATTATTTTTATGAATGGTAATCAGTGCAGCAATTCCATGTTTTCCATATTTTTCAATGTAGTGTTTAACCCCTGACAAGATCTACCATGTAACAGTGATGCCCTGCTATGACAAAAAGTTAGAAGCATCAAGACCAGACTTTTTCAACCAAGAGTACCAAACTAGAGACGTAGACTGTGTAATTACCACAGGTATGGGTCACATTATTATAATATACTCAGCACTTCCCTGAGACCTAATATTTTCATAGGACTTTACAGTTGTTTCATATTAGTTGCTAGACTAACAGCATCTTTGAGGTGCCTAGCCTTTCTCAGCCCCACTTTCCCATGACAAATAGGAAAACAACGCTATTTTATTACTTTTGAGTGGAATCTTGCTATAACTTGGTTTTCCCATTAATTTCGTAAATTAATTCCCATTAATTTTGTGAATGTGATGTGAATATGAAATACCTTTTCCCTTGAGTTGAACTCTGAATTTGGGGGGCTTGCAGGTTTCTCAGGAATTTAGCAACTGAACACTTTGAGTGTAACTGGGCATTTTTGTTACCTCTTTTGGAGCTGGGAAAGCCCTGGCTCTTACCTCATCACAGAACCAGAAAATGTTCAAAGCATACCATTTTGAGAAGAGTTGATTATAGAAAAGGATTATGTCACAAGCTGAACGGGAATCAGCAACACTGTGCTATGTGACAAACAGTAAGCACAGTGCTCAGAACATATTGGAATATCCCCCTCACAACTCAACCCTTGCAAACATTTAGATGGCATGTTCTTGTCTGGACTGCAGGAAAATGGGAAAAAGTTGGAAAGGATTTCAGGAATCCCTAAAATAGTAGAAAATAGGGGAGAGGGGGCAAAAAACCTAGGATATTGTGCTAGAAAGCAAAAAATGGAATCAGTCTTCATTATCCAGCCAGGTCCTCAGCAAGCATTTCTTAAGTGCTATGTGCCAGGCCCAGGACACAAATGAAAATGACCTGTGTGCTCAAGGAGCTTCTTTTCTGCTCAGTCCTAATAGAGCAGTCATTTTTGATCAGCGGTTCTCAGTTTCTACTGAGAACAAAACAGGAGGAAATTGACTTACACTGCACCTGGAAGGGTTTCTAGGCGTAGGCCTAACCCTACCGTTTTCTCTGTACTAACGATGGGAGCTAGGGGTGTCAGCGACAGTGTTAAGGAAGAATGTCTTCGAGATTGTTAACTAAAGTATAGAGTCTATTCTGGAGGACTTTAAAGTTGGATACAGTCACATCTGACTAGTTAAGCAAAGAAAGGGCTTAAGGAATCCTTAGGGATACAGCTCTGGCCAGGTTCTCGTAGGAACTAGGCCATAAGAAGACGCAGGCATCTTTAGTGAGCTCACATTATTACTTAGCCTAGGCTTTGCAGTCCTTTTAATTATGTCAGACTTGCACAGCGTACCTGTGTCCCCCCATTCTCTCAAGCCCTAACAGTTTGTATTTTAATGTCTTTTGTGAAATTTATTTCAACTAGATGACTCAGGATTTTTATTGACATACCAAATGAAAAAAGAATCTATGTTGTGGTTCTGTTCTAGGGGAAATATTAAGGCTGCTGGAACAAGAAGGAGTCTCTCTGTCAGATGTGGATCCAGCCCCTTTGGATGCTGAGTAAGCACAAGTATTTTGGTTGCCCGTTTGCTAAAGTGTCTTCATTGTATCTGCTGAAGAGAGGAACAGAGAGAGCATCAGAAACATCACTGAGTGCTCTGAGTCACTATCAAAATGTGGTGCTCTAGGAACTGTTATGGCCCATATTAGAAATGAGGGACTTTACTTTGGAGTGTGTCTAGAGTGGCTAATTGTCTAAAGATGAGGGAATCAGGAGTTGAAGTCAGTTTTGGCACTGGTCATTCTTTGACTGGTTCATGGCTTCGTAGAATGCCAGCATTAGGAAGGACCTTAGGGTAACATCAAGTCCAGCCCCTTTGACGGAGACAAATGACTTACTCAAGGTCACCCAGGTAGATAGTGGCAGAACCAGACCTGGACCACCACCACTCCCCCTTTTCCTGATTTCTGGACCAGTTTTCTTTCCACTACATGGTGCCTCTTGACAGACCAATAGGCATTTGCTGCCATAAAATGTAAGTCCCTTTGAAATAGGGATTGTTTCATTCTTTGTACCCAAAGTGCCCAAGCACTTAGCACAGGGCCTGGCATAGAGCAGGCATCCAGTAAATGTTTTTGATTAATTGATCCCTTGTTCTGGGTGTGCAAAATAGAATCCCCTGACTTGAGTGCCCTTCCTATCTTTTATTTCTCTACGACATCTTCTGTTTTCCTCAGTATCTTTGTGGCCCTAGGTCCATTAACTGATGAGGGAAAAGTTACAGGAAATGTGAGTCTACTTTTGAATGTCCCTTTTTAATACAAATGCTTAATTCCCTGGAACAGACCATGCAGTGATAAATAACATAGTCCTTTTCCCCTCCCTGGCCATTCCGTTTAGTCAGTCATTTCCTGAGTGTATTGGAATCCTAAATACACTGATAAAGTCATCTGGGGTCATTTCAGCCTGCCCCTTTGTGTGTATCATTTGTTTTCAATTTAGTAAAAGCAGGAGCTCTCAAATGTGAAAAACAGATGAGCTGTGATTCAAATGCTTAAAGTGAAAAGCAGCACCATTGGCTGGACGCCATCCATGCAAACAGAGATGGGGCTCAAAAGACTTGGAATAACTTCGAAATTACATGTTTTGCTGCTCTAAATTAGAATCAGCTGTAAATGTACCACATTCGACTAAGCCCATTTCTTTTTAAGTGCACGGAAAATAGCTTTGTAGCCTTGCCTCCTTTTTAATCAGTGATACTAGATAGCTTGGGACCGAAGACAAAGTGGAATTTGGACTCCTCTCTGTGTCCATGTGCACTCAGATCCAACACAGCAGAGCTGTCTAGTGGGGGAAAGGCCTAGATTCTGGGCCCAGAGACCTGGATTCTCTTCTCACTTCTGCATCAAGTCTTTGACCCTCAGAGACCTTCAGTCTCCTCCTTTCCCTGGGCCTCAGTTTCCCCATGTTAGTGAGGATGCACATTTTGCTTCATGACCTCGAAGGTGCCTTTTGTTCCCTCTTTGACCTGCTAAGTTCAAGGCTGAGCAAGTGGGCTTTGATTTAACTGCACCACTCAGAGAATTAATTGTGGGTTTGCTGCAGGAGGAGGGGTTAAACCTCTTATCAGTGTGGATTCTTTTTTAAGGAGAAACAGGAGCAGCCCAAGAGAACTGTTGTGAAATACTTTCACCAAGGTTTCCTTGGGCTTGTAGAATCCCAGCCGAGAGACGGCGGCTCAGCCTGAGTCACTAAGACTCACCCTCTCTGTTGTTTAAAACTTCATCAGCCTGAAGTGGGAGGCAGGGCTTTGACTTGGTATTTAAGTGAAGTAACCAGCCTGGATATCTTCATAATCAAAATCTACAAATTATTAATGTGAGAGCCTAATTACATTTTTCTTTTCTTTTTGGGGGGAGAGTGGGGAGAGGGTTCTCCGGCCTCCTATTCCCTTGTTTTTCATTGTATGAGAGGAAAAATGTATAGAATTAAAAGTCCAGAAGACTTGGGTTCAGGTCCCATCACTAACACTAATTGGCCTTGTGCCCTTAAGCAAGTCACTTCACCAGTGAATCTTGGTTTCCTCCTCTGCGAAGTTGGGGATATTCCTGGTTTTGCTGCATTTCCCACAGGATTATTAGCATGTATATGTAAGTGCTGTTTAACCCATGAAGTGCTGTGTCAGTGTTAAGTAATAATAAATAGCTGCCTTCCAAGGTTGTTGTGAGGAAAGCACTCTGTAATTATAATGATACTTTATGGGAATGTGAACTTACATTATCATAACAGAGAGTGTCAGTGCCTCGCAGTGTAGGGGTGACCCTGGGTTTTCAAAGGCTGGAGAGGCTCCAAGTAACTTTCCAGCAGCAGACCGTGTTCGCTTCCTGAGAACCAGGTTCATCACCAGTGTATTTGCCACTTGGTGATGAATTATCTGTCGATGACTACCTAACAAACGAAGGAAAAAACAAAACAGCCAGTGATCCAGGCATAGCTTCCTCACTACTCTCTTCCACTTCTTCAAAGACAGCAGCACAGCATCAGAAAAGAGAGCAGAGGACACTTAGAATCCCACATAAGTCTGACTTAACCAAATGTGAAGCTTATAACCAGTGAACAAGTGAACCTACTACTGGAAGGACTGAATCTTAACAATCTGAATGTGATTCCCAGCATAAATGAAGCAAGAAGAAAAGAGGAAATTAGAGCTAAATGGAAAAATGACTCACAAGTTCTCTTCCAAGATTCAAATAGAAATAAATATTTCAGGGAGTATTGGGGTCATTTCATACTACAGTCCTCATGATAAGTATTTGAAAAAAAAATGCCATAAAAATCACTGCAGCCTGTGGGCCAACATCTATCCTGTAAGGAGATAGGCAAATTCTACAAAGAATTTGAGGATTAGACCGTCCAAGTTAAATCTGCATTAACTTGATGACTAAATGTGACACAGCTAGTGGAAAAACTAGAACCCAATTCAGTTGATTCTTGATAACTTCATTGCAAAGGTTGAGGATGGTGAAACATATTGGAAAATATAGATCAGATCAGAAACAAAAGATCAGGCTTGAAGACCACACAGAGTCTCACACCCGTATCATGGACGCTTTCTTAATGAATTGACTAAGAGGACACAAGGTGTGGTGAGCACGAAGTTACATCACAAAAATATGGAACCAATTATACCTGGATATATAAGAAATAACTCAGTACTCATGTAGAGGTTATTCCTAAATCAACTGTCAGTAATGAATCGGTTTAGTTATCATATTAGTTTGATAGAGTCAGACCACTGGCTCATCAGAGTAAAATTTAAAACTAGTAAGAGCTCTTGGACTGGACCAAGTATGTACAGAGGAGGTCCATGATGGAAGTGAGGCAATTCTGAGGACACTAGGGTTGATTGTCAAACTATGAAAAGGGGAAAAATAAACTCTCGGGGGAAAAAAATCTTACCCACTATTATATTTTTTAAAGAGCAGCTAAAGATTATCAATAACTACCAATCCATATGCTGACCTTACATTCCCATGTCAATAAAATTTTTGTGAGAATAATGTACATATGCATTGAGGGCATACTAGATGATTTTTTGGGGGGAGGAGTCAGCAAACTTTCACAATATTTTACAAAAAGCCATATATTTATATAGTCATAGAGTTGAGTGAAAGTTGAGAGAATACAAGATCTCACTATATTTATTGTTGACTATAAAAAAAATTGATTTGGTAGAGCAAAACACTACTTTGAAAGTTTTCCTCCAATAAGGCATATTCCATTTATGTCAAAGTCATACAAGATTCCCTGAAAGATGTACTAACAAATATAACTTGGTTCAACCCTTATGAATATCAAACAAAGCATAAAATAGAGTGATATGCTTGCCAACTATGTTTGATGCTGTCATTTAAGGGTTCTAGTCTAGAGTCCAAATGAGAATTCTCTATAGATGGTGAGGTCTACAGATAACACTGTGCATTTTCATTAAGCCCCATATGTTACACAGCCTTTTAAATGAGATCCATGATCATTCACAAGCAGTCCACCTAATCACACAACAACACCAGTAGGTAAACTTGGATTGCAGGTAAACCTGATTCATCGGTACGTATGCTTTGAACAGATGCTACCGATAAACAGCTTAGTCCAGAGTCGAACAGGAATTGCTTTGCTTTTAAGAAATTAGTTGTTCGGTGCTCCTAATGACTCCAACCTGAAACAGAGGCTCCTCCTTTTACATTAATATTCCTCAGACGATGCTTTTGGCTGTGAGTTGTGAAATGCAGCGCCTGCAAAGAATTAAAGTTGAAGGTCACCCAGAGGGCAGTGGGGAGGCACGTGGTGAATATACGTAGGATGTAGTACATTTAAAATGTAGACTTGTTTGGGAGAAGTAGCATAAAAGATATTATTGGAGAAGAAAAGATTGACCAGTCACAAAGAAAGAGCAGCCTACGCACTCCATTGGTATCCAAGCAATGTTAGGAAATCTAGAGGAAGGCCTCCACCAAGGTGGGTGGATGCAGGAATGACACTATGAATTTAGAGGATCATATGGATAAGGTTATCTACGGGACGAACAGGTATGAATGGGCTGTAATCTGCACCATTGCACGGAACACCCACATGAGAGCGCAGATTCACTGAAGTCATAGTTAATATTAAACTATAAATAACCTCCACATCAACCAACCAACAAGCGTTTCTTAAACTGAGGACAGTAAGTGCCAGGAATATCGGTTGTATTTGGCTTTGGAGTCCAGAAAAATATGCAGATGTTGACACACATCCTGTGTCATCTTGAAAGTCAGGTTCTCACCTCGCTGGGCCGGAGGCAACATTGTGAATAATGGATGAAGTAGACTGGAGCGAATTGATGGCATCACGACTTGTGACACAATTGTGACTTCAGCAATAGGCATCTCTTTTACTCTGAGGAGGTGACAAGCTTTGTGATGTAGGGATCCTGGCGTGTCCATTTCCTGGCTCCAAATCTTTTGACGGTGAACACATAAGGCCACTCAGGTCAAGTTCCTCAGAGATACCAACTTGATTTCACCTTAAGATAATGACCATTCTCCTTTTACTTTGGCCTTTTAACTTTATAAAACCTTAAGGCACATCTTTTGGACAGCTGTAGAACACATACAAACAGTGCAGTAACTGCTTTGGGGATTATTTTCACACATGGAAAAAGAGAACAGGGCTCTTCAGTTTGATTGGGGTATTGGGCTAGTGGTGTCAGAACCCTGCTCTTGGTGTGACTGTAGTTGAGTCTGCTTTGGTTCTCTGATGGGGTTACTACTAGTAGCTCTCCTGGTGGAGACCAGCAGGACGTGATGCTGAACACACTGAAACATTTACTAATGAATCTCAGTTCCTGTAAACAAGAGCAAGGGAGTTAAAAATAGAAGCTTTGAAGCAGATTCCCAGGCAAAATGTGGCCCTTCGTAGTTCTTCCTAAATGACTATGCAGAAGACCACAGCTTTTGCTTCTGGCAGAGAAGCCTCAGCAATGACCACAGAGAAGGGCAGCTTTGGTTTCTGCACAGCTCTTCTACAGTGACAGCTTTGTAATTAACCTCCTGTACAAATCCATTGTTGTATTCCACACTGAATTTGTTGTTTCTGCTGTCTAAGCGTGAGACCTAAATGGAGGCTAGTATACCTATAAACAAATGAAATTAAATTATATCCATGTGACTGTGGAGCACAGAGTTGGCTTGGCATGTCTTCGGCAAAAAATTGTTCTTCATATGCTCTAAAGCTTCTGTGAAACTTATTTAAAGATAAGGAACAAGCTAAAAGTGACTTCAAGACTTCGTTCCTTCCTAAAGATACTCTCGTGAGAGGCAGCATGGAATTAGTTAATAGTGGGGAAATCGATAAAGCCAAAAGATTTGAGTCTCGGCTTTGTGACCCTGGGAAATCACCTAGCCTCTCTGAGCCTCAGCTATTTCATCTGTCAAATGGCAAGAGTCCTTGCACTAGCTATTTTAGGATAACATGAGGACATTGCTTTGCAAATCTTAAAGTACTCAACCAGTGGCAGCCGCTGTCAGTGATGAATTCACACATAGGAAGGGCATTCAAAGCACTTTTGCAGTTTTGCAGATATGCATTGGAACTACCAGAATACTACCATTTTCCACCAGCTAGCATTCTCCGAAGATGCTCATGGGATTACTAAAGTCAGTGAAGTCTGCATTCATTTCTCCTTCCCTGATATAGTGGACCACTTTTAAAAAATATTTTTTACCGATATCTTTCATTTTTCTGTCATCCTCATTTCTGAATATGCCCCATTCAGCTAGCCCTCCCTTGTGACAACAGAATAAAAAAAAGAGGGGAAAAAAACAATTCAGCAAATCTAACCAGCACCTCAGTCATGTCTAACAGTATCTGCAGTATTCTACCCCCATAATCCCCCACCTGCGTAAAGAAGGAAAAGAGGTTCATTTTCTGAACACTTTTATGGGGCCAACCTTAATAACTTCAATTTCACAAGCATTTAGAAATCCTCATGTCACAGGCACCTTGGTCATTTTATTTGGCACTGTCAGCACAGATTCGTTGGATCCAATTAGGCTTTTTTATCTCATTCAACAGGAGAGTGGGACAGAGTACATGGAAACCTATCCATGCAGTATTTGATATGGAAATAGGGCTGTTGATTTGGTCCCCAAGCACAGCAGTGCCGTGTGCAGTGAGCCCTGCCCCATAGGCCTCAGTGGGCTGCTGAAGTTGAATGGCCTGAATGTAACATGATGAACCAAGGGAAAGCCTCACTTCATTTTTTGCACCAGTGCACATATGCCTGTCTCCCTGGTAATGTGATAAAAGGGTAATGATCCGACTCAGCCATTCCCAGATCTTAGTATTAAAATGCAGTAGATTTGTTCACCCAGTTCATTAGACACAAAAAGGTTTTTGTGCTTCCAATGTGTCCTATAATGAATTTCCCCAGAAACTTACTCTTGTCATTTATGAATGTCCTTTATGCTACATGTTCACTGTTGCTAGGGCAAAAATTCCACTGTCAGCAAATGAGCCCATGGTTAGGACTTTCCTTAAGCACTGCACCTATCTGCCACATAGATGATGCAGGATCAGAAGCCCAGGGCCATAATTCTGTGATCAGACAACTAGGAGCTATTTATTTCTACGGAAGCCATCCTGGAAGGCATAGAGCAGCAGGTCGACTAAGAAAAATCTTTTCCTTGTTGCCAGTAGATGGATTCTCTGCCCAAATACAGATTCTTACTATCCACGAGCTCATGGCCTTGGGACTGCATGTGTCTTGTCAAGCTAGTCATGATCTCTTGTGTCTTCTCTTCCCCCAGGTTTAGCTGTGTTTCTGGAGAGGAGCTCCTCGGCCACCAGGGAGGCGGTTCTGGTGGTTATTTAGAGCACATATTCCGATATGCTGCCCACGAACTCTTTGGAATCCAAGTGGATGGAATCACTTACAAACCCTTGAAGTGAGGCTTTTCACCTACTCTGCAGAAAAGAGGACTTGGCTAACTGAATGTGTTAATTAGCTGGCAACAGTCCATAAGCAAGCACTTATCAAGCACCTTCACTGTGCTAGGGACCAGAAATACAAATGCGAATCTACCTGTCTTCAAAGAGTTGAAACTATAGGAGACATACAGCTTCTACACACCTGAGTGAATGCAAACTAAATGTAAGGTCATTTAGTGGGGAGATGCAGGAAGCAGGGAGAAATCAGGAAAGGCCTCATGGAGGAGGGAGCGTTTTAGCTGAACTTTGAAGGAAACTAGATTCCAAGAGCTAGAATTGAGGAAGAAAGTCACTTCGGACATGAAAGACAGCTTTACAAAGATGGGATAGTGGGTGCTGTGTGTGAGAATCAGTAAATTCTGAGGTCAGTTTACTGAACCAGAGAGTATGAAAATCACGTGCAATAAGGAAAATAGAGGAAAAATAGGCAGGAACAGATTGTGAATGATTTTACATGACTAGTTTGCATTTAATTCTAGAAGTAAGAGGGAACCAGCGAAGTGGGCTGAGGGGGGCTGTCATCGTCTGACCTGTGCTCTACTCTGCATGACTTTGTCAGCTAAATGGGGTGGGGGGAGGGTGGAATGAGGAAGTCAGTAATTCAGGGGAGAGGTGAAAGATGATGCTGTGCTAGTAGAAAGAACTGCCAAGATTTGACAACTGATCGAATTTTTAGGATGGGCAAGAGTGAAGAATCAGAGATGATCCCCAGGGTGTGAACCTAGGTAACCAGAAGACTGATAGGGCTCTCAACAGATGAGGAATTTCAGAAGACAGTGGGTTTTGGGGAAAAGATTTTGAGTTGTTTTGAACATTTTGGGTTTATGATGCCAGAGGGACACTCACTTGAAATATCCAACTGGCACTTGGTGATAGAGTACTGAATCAGGAAAGAAACCAGGGTTGGATATGTATATTTGTAAGTTTTCTACATAGAGATATAAGGTAACTCTTAGCAACTGATGAGGTCCTCAAGAGAGAGTGTAAAGAGAAAAGAGGACAGAGCCTTGAAGGACGCCCACAAGCAGGGAGACAAAATGTGTCATGTGGTCAGACACTTGTCTGAACCAGAAGAGAGTGGTGTCTCAGAAACCCAGAGAAATCCCAGGAAGGGTGGTTAGCAGTATTAAATGTTTGAAAAAAGAAGGATAAGGACTGAGAAGAGGCCATCAGATTTGTCAGTTAAGAGATTATTGGTAAGTGGGGAGAGCAGTTCCAATTCATTGCTGAGGTAAGAAGCCAAACTGAAAGGGACAGACCCACCTGAGAAGAAATGAAGTCGAGACAATAAGTATAGATGGCTTTCCTCAGGAGTTTGGTGATTGTTTGAGAAGACAGCAACCAAAATTGTCATCTCCTCTGACTGTTCGTTTAAATCGACCTGTGTGGCGGGGACGAGGACTCTTGATAATTACTGTTAGCTTCTCCAGTGCAAAGCAGGGCTAACCCTTCTGTATCAGCCAGTTCTTTGTTGCTGTTCCTTCCTGGGTCCAATTTTCTGCTCAGTCTAATTCTAATCATTCCACATCTGCTAAAGGCATAGAGCATGTTATAGGATACAATCCCAGACCTTGGGAGTTCGTACTTTATTTGAAAAGCCTCAGGTTGCCAAATGTCCTTAGCAATCTGCCAAGTCCCTATTCCCCAATCTATACAGAAGATGGAATGTTATGTGTGTAAACATAATTGATCACAAACTTTCTTACATTTTTCTCCTTTTTCCTCTCAGAAACAAAGATTTCCAAGAAGTGACGCTAGAAAAAGATGGTACTGTTCTACTTCACTTTGCATTGGCATATGGATTTAGAAACATTCAGAATTTAGTGCAGAAACTCAAGAGAGGAAAGTCTCCATATCACTATGTGGAAGTCATGGCCTGTCCATCAGGTAAAAGATTAAGTTTTACCTCTAACTGGATAGCATAACAACTGTACTGGCCCTCCAAGCCTAATGGTTTCTTATATAATTTGTATAAGTTGGCAGTAATTAACTTTGGGTTAGGTAGGGAAATAGTGGAATCTAACTTTGGTTGGTAGGACTGTGCCTTTCACCGTGACCAGCAGGGAGCAGTAGCGAAGTGCTGCTCCAGAGTACTGCTGATTCTGATTCCCAGAGTGTAAATGAGCCAGCCTGACCCTTCCAGAATCCCAGAACAGGATTGAGGGTTTTCTTCATGTTTTGTTCTTTTGGGGGAAAAATAAGTTGAAGAAGTAGAGTGCTAACTGTTCTAAATGAGTCCTCGATAATTGTATTTTATTTCACTGTCTTTCTCCCCCATCATCTTTATTTCACCCTGTAACATCAAGCCCACACATTTGTAGTTCTGAATTACCTTTTTCATTGCTGTAATTGCTTCCTCTAGTGTCTTTAAAGTTGAATTCACCCCAGATTCATGAGCTTTTCTTTTGCATTTAGGCTGTTTAAATGGTGGTGGTCAGATCAAAGCAGAAGCTTTATCCAGTAAGGACCTTCTCCAGCAAGTTGAAAAACTATATGAAATGGTTAGGGCTGTAATACCTGAGACAAGCCCAGAAATTAAGGAATTATATGAACAGTGGCTTAAAGGGGAGGACTCCAAAGAAGCTGGAAAAGCATTGCATACACAGTATCATGCTGTAGAGAAGATGAACTCTGGATTTAACATTAAGTGGTAGAGAAGCAGTGTGGCCAGCACACAATTTCTACTGAATGAGTAATAACACTGTGAAAGTCAAAGGCTCTTCAAGTTGATAAGAGTTGGCCCTACCAGAAGAAATCGTAATAAAGCCATCATTCCTGCTGCTCACTTAAGAAAAACAAACTGCTAGACTACTCCTGGATCAAGTATTAGAGCTATATTGAGACAAAGGGGCTGTGAGATAAAAAATAGAAACCAGGTTCAAAGGTGGGTTTCTAGTTGGATGGGAGAAGACATTTTTACATTATATTTTATGTACCTACCCAAGGAGGTTCAAAACTCTAGATCCTCTCCCACCTCTCTCCAAAACCTATTCAATCTCATCTTCATGTGAGTGATTTTGTAAACACTTCCATTATGTGACTTTGGTTTCTGTCACTAGTATCTAAGAACCCAAGGATGATTTCATTAATTTTTAGGGGGGGGGGGGTTGTCTCTCTTATTTTTATGCAGGTATTATGAGATTTTTCCAATAATTCAATGGTGCTAGCATCATTTTTTAAAAATAGATTACTAGCTGATTGACCCCAAATCTTAATGTAAAGCAAAATGTGAGTCCTAAGCCCCTGAAGATGTCTGTGAATTGGGAAAAATCAAAGTACCAGATGCAACTGAGGTTGTCTTGACAAGAATCTAGCCCTCGTTCCTTGGTGTTAAGTCATGTTCTAGAACACTGAATTAAAGTCATTTTCTTAGTCAAATGATAAAACTGCAAATCACCTGGTGTGAGAACAAATGGTATATTCAGATTCTTAGGTTCAGTGTGTCAAGCATCTAACCCACTCAGATGCCTTAAGAATTCATCTGTGTGCTGCTGTCTCAGGTAAAATATAGTATTTATTTTTTACAATGCATCAGTGATTCCTATAGTCATTAGAATCTTTTTTCTTTATATGTAATTATGTTCCAAAATCTGCATATTGACTAATGAGCAATATTAAAAATCAGCCCCTGGCATTTTTCCATTTCCTTGTTGTGAGCCTCTTGTTTCATTGTCAAGGTTATGACTTTAACATGTCTTAGGTGAAGTCCTCTAAACTGTACCTTCTGTACAGTGGGTCATGACTGAATTATTATACAGTTTTTTGCCTTTTTTTTTAGCTATGAGAAAGCTACTCAACACTTCTGAAGCATAAGTTCCTCCCTCTGACATTTTCTTCAAATTAAAAAAAGCTTTTCTAAGCTTTATTTGAAAAAAACCACCATTCCTAAAAATAGGTTCTGCACAGTAACATGAAAATGGTTGTGAGCTCTCAGTGCTATTAAGCACCTTTTTAAAATCAACTTGGCTTCCAAATTCCATTTTCCAAAATGGGTTTTATTTCCACAGACTTTCTTTACATATTATAGGCAATGCAGGTGCAATAGTGATATGTAAGGAAAGGTTATAGCTTATGATTAAAACTAGATTTTAATACTTTTTAGAAAAAATATGGCTGCAGCTGAGTGTAATGGTGCACACCATAGTCCCTGAGGATGGAGAAACAGGCTGGGGTGACATTTGACTTGAGAAGTTCTGAGCAGTAGGGCTAAAGCCAATCAGGTACACTTAAGTCTGGCACTAGTAGGGTGAACTCCCAGAAGAAGAGGGCCACCAGGCTGCCAAAGGAGAGGCAAACCAGCTCAGGTTGGAAAAAAACAGTAGGTTAAAGCTTCCATACCACCCTCATGGACCCATGAGTGGCTGCTGCCCTTCCGAGAAAGAAAAGCAATAAATTAGCAACAGAACAATAAATTTAGGGTTAGAGGAGATTTCAGGGAACATTTAATTCAGTCCCCTAATTTACAGATGAAATTGAAGTAGAATGACTTGCCCAAGGTCAAATAGCCAGTAGGGGAGCCAGGCCTCAAACCCAGGTCTTCTGATTCCAGCTACAGGGTTTTTTCCCCTTTGGAATAATTCCAAATCAGATTAAAATCACAGATTACCCAACTGCAAAAAGAAACCATCTACCAAGAAAATAGAAGATTCAGCCCCAAAATCTTATCAGCAGTAGGCCAAAATAAACCCAGGAGAAGCTCTCCAAAGGATTAATTTAAAACAAGCAATGTACTACTCTAGGAATTCTTCCCAGCTGTAGTGTTGCAACATGTCAGGTGAGGTGGGTCCAGTTTGCAAGTACTGGTTTTACTGGCTTTTATTTCTTTTTCACTAAGGAGCCCAAGAGGCCCCACTCTAGTGCAAGGACTGCACGAGGGTCCAGTGGTTCCGCAGGTTTTTTGAAGTTGTCGTTTTCTGTATGTAGAACTTTCATGACCTCCACCGGATCCTTTTTCCCAGTATATTTCTGAACAGATTCTTCTCTGCAATTAAAAGGTAGCATTAATTCAGTAAAAATGTTAGAGGTATAAAATAATCCAATCAGGGTTCAGAAAGTGTTGAGATAGCAAACAAAATTGTGCATTCTGAAACACAACTTATATTCCTAGCATCTCTGAGAGAAATACAGGTGATTAAGTAAACCAGGATTATCCACAAAGGTCAGGGTGAATGGAGGCAGGGTTTAGCTATGAGACTGAGAATTCACTAGTTTCTTCCATTGCTTGAGGTCACATTGGAATCACAGATTATCCAACCACCAATCAGCAGCCAGATCCAATCTAACACTCATTGTCTATCCAAGCCTCACAGATCTTATGCCTAGGATTTTTTTGTACCCTAATCTAAAACATAACACTATTTAAATTTCATTTTATCAAATTAAGCTCAATGTTCTAGTCTTTGGATCAGCAAACTATAGTCATTCACCAAATCCAGCCCTGAACTAAAGGAGGGTTTAAAATTTTTTAATACAGTAAAACCATTTATAGATGTAAAAACCATTCTTGGCTCTATCATACAAAAACAGTGCACCACACAGGGCGTATAGTTTGCTGACCTCTGTTCTATTTTATCAAATGTTTTTGGAACCTGGTTCTGTCATCCAATCTGTCAACTATCCACCCCAACTTTGTATCTTCTGCAAAACTCAAGCATGCTGCCCATGCCATTATCTAAGTCAATGATACACGGCCCAAAGACAGAGAGATCCCTGGGGCACTCCACTAGAACGTTTAAGCTGACATTGGAAAACTGGCTACTTTTTGAACCCATTCATTCAACCGGTTCTGAAATCACCTAAATGCACACTGTCTTCCAACCAACATCCCTCTCTTATCTATAAGAATAGCATGCAATTTTATCAAATATCTTGCCAAAATTCAAGCAGACTTACTAGCCTGGTAGATAAGGGTGTGTGTAATTGCCATTGTTTCCCCTCATCTACAAGTCTAATCAAAGAAAATGGCGTTTGTGTGACATATTCTTGAAGTCATACTGTTTTATTATCACAGCTTTCTTTTCTAACTGTTCACTCAATATCCCTTTTAAAAATATGTTGTAGAATTTTGCCAGGAATTAAAGTCAAAACTCTCTTGCCTAATTTGTAGACTGTTTTCTTTCTTATTTCAAAATCTAGCTTGTGGCACTTCTCCCATTCACCACAGTCTTAAAAGATCACTGGCAGTGGGACAGCAATTAAATTCAAAAGTTTTCTGTTTTTTGTTTTATAGTACCCTGGTATTCATCTGGTCCTGGGGATCTGAACTCATCAAGAGAGTGAGGTGCTCTCTATCTCCTTGAGTCTCAACTCCCTATGAGCCATTTTTTGTTTTGTCCTTTCCAGACCAAAGATATTCCTCTTGGGAGAAAAAAAAAATGGAAAAGTTAAAAGTTGTGTAGCTCCATGTTGTCTTCCATCGTCATACCTATTTATCATCATCCCATCTACCCTGGCAGCAGCAGTCTTCCTGTTTTCTTCAGTATAGCTTTAAAAAAAAAAACTCACCCTATTTTGTATTCATTAGCTTTCCTCACCAACCTCCACCCGTTCTGAGCTTTAGCATTACTAATATTCTACATCTTCGTAGCTGTCTTAAACCCCTGTAGTTCAGTGAGTTTCCCAGGTATCCACAGTGGTCTCTTTGGACAACTGCACCCTCTGTTCCTCAGCAGAATTGTTTCCATTTCCATCTTTAGCATTTCGTTCTGGAGTCATCCCTCATAGGCTGACTTATCCGGTAGAATTTTAGGGTACAAAATCCTGAGTCTAGGGCACACATCACACTGCCCAGCCTGCCTTCCCACCTTCCCCACCCAGTCAGTTTCTCCTTATTTCTGTTCAGTGACCAGTCATTCCTTGTTGAGGATCAGATCCAGAAAAGGAGTTTCTCTTGTTTCTTCCAACTTTTGAAGAATGGAACCGTCATGAGGAGACATCAGGGAGTTCTTGGCTGCTCTCCTTCTGGCAAAGAGCTCCGGCAGACGTACATTAACCGAAAGGTCCTGCTACCTGTGTGTGGTGGCTGTGCGCCGAGCAGGTGACCTGCTTCCTGAGCTCCTCATCCAGGTCTTCTCTCTGGTCATGAGGTCAGGGGTACACCACCCCATGACCTGAATGTGCTCCTTACCGATTCCTCCTGATTCTGATGGCTAGATTTCCTTGGGTGAATGCATTGTCTTTAGTACATCACTCCTCTGCCCCTCCTTTTAACTATCCTACTCCTTTTAGATATGGAAGAGCTTGCCAGAGCTGTGTTCCGATCCGGAGTTCCATCCCACCAAATCCCAGTGATACAGTTAAGGTCAAATTTAGTTGTTTACCTTGTTTGTTACCTATATCCTGTGCATTTGTACGAATGTTTATTTTATCATGAAATCTTAATGAAAGCCTTCACTGCTACTTTTCCTTCACTGGAGTTACTCTATGGTATCTAGTTCACTTTTGATTAGATTTGTAATACTACAAACAAAAACATTTCACCTCTATTTAGGGGCTCTCCGTCCCTAGCCAAGCATCTTAAGCTGTAGTCTAGAAATCTAAATCCCTTCCTTCAGATATCTTGTAGCCAGCCTTTCAATCCCCAAATCTGCCTTTGTCTTCTGAAGCCCCTGCCTTTTAGTCAGCAGCATAAGAGAAAATACCTCCAAGCCCTCAAGTTTGCAGTTTCTTAGCCAAGGTTTCATACTCTTTAGCAATGCTTTCTATATTCCTTCTGGCAATATCATTTTTGCCGTGCCATTCACAAGAAGTAGATAGTAATCAGGTTTAGCAAGTCTTGGGAGGTTCTTGATCACATCCTAAAACACATGCTCCAGGAAGACTGAAGACTAAGACTAAGTTATTACTGTCAGGAAGATAGCTGTGTAGTCCTCAGCAGCATCTCTTCTTCCTCTAACTTTCTGGATTTTCCGATCATATCTATGGAAACACATCATGATTTCTTGAAGGATAAGCAGCTGCTTCCTCCTCAGAGTGTCCAACTTTCTTCTGTTTGGGAAGAATCCCATAACAGCAGTACAGGAAGACTAAACTAGCTCCAAAACCAAATTCCTGCCTTGGAAATTGCTAAGCCTCTAAGGTGAAATTGTATTTAATAGGAATGTATGTGTAGAACCTATATAAGATTGCATGCCATCTCAGGGAGGGAGTGGGGAGGGAGGGGGAAAAAATCTAAGATACATAGAAGTGATTGTAGACAAAATAATTATTAAAAAAAATAAATTATTGGAGTTGGCTCAGAGGGTTTAGTGTTGCCTAGAGATTAAATGTGTTTATAGTTCTATTTGGATGGCAGGTTTCTGTTAGTCAAAGTTTATCTTTTTTAATTTATTCACCAGCTATCTATCATTTATATTGTACCACCTACAAAATTCAATGCCTAGGAAATAAAAAAAGAGGCTTTTCCTGAGATATGTTCAAATGAATTCAAAGAAACACAATTCTGGATATTAAAATGATAAAATTACCTAAAAAAAAAGAAAGAAATTGCCAGGACTGTAAAAACTCAACTCACTCCACACTTCTCAGTGCCTCTTCCCCTCCTTCCTAATCTCTTCTTGCAATAAAGTAGTAAAGCATTCCTCTAAAGTGCTGATAAAAACACAAGAAAAAGGGTTTAGACAGTGGGCACAAGGGCCCAAATAGAAGGGATGTGGGTATGGAGTAGTCCATAGGAAAAAAAAACAAACTTGGTGGGGTGGGGTGGGGTGGGATGATGCAAACCCAATGTTCCTCGAATGGCAGCCAACAGAAACAAATGTGATCTATCCTGTTGTCTGCCTGCCCATGCTCTATAAGCACTACTATGTCCATTTTTGAATACCATATCTTAGCAAGGGAACAGACAAACTGAAGCATATCTTAAAGAAGAAACAGAGGAACTGGCTGCTGCAGTGGAATGATGGGAACCTTGGGATGAAATGACCACACCATCTTAGAATTTGTAATAAGTAATAACAACAAACGCTAGCATTTATATAGTGCCATGTAGGTTTACAGAGATCTTTAAAATATTGTCTCGTTATTTTCACAACAACCCTGCAAAGGAAGTGCTATTATTATCCCCATTTTATAGATGAAGAAACAGAAAGACAAAGGTGAAGTGACTTACTCAGGGTCACACAGCTAGTAACAGGTGAAGGTTGGATTGGAACTCAGGTTTTCCTGACACTAGGTCCAGTGCTCTCTACATTGCACCACCTAACTGCCCTGTGGAAAGCTGAACATCTAATATGCACCCTAGATTTTGGGAGTGCAGACATCAGAGTTCAGGAAATGACAGGCTGCCACACACTAAAATGCTGCAAAGGAATGCAGTCCAGGAGGAACTGGAAGCTCTTGAGAATGAAATTCTGCAGAAAAAGAGAAACAATTTCAACGAGGAGAAAAAAGGGTTTAAAAGAAGGGATGTGAATGCACTGGACATTCACCAACCATCTTATAATTTTAAAAAAAGCCAAAACTATGAAAGCAAGGTCAAGCAATGGAAAGGGGACACAGACAGAAGTGTGGCACAGACCTGTAAGAGCAGCTTCAGGAGGGCTAAAGCCTGAACAGAGGGAAGTTAAAAGAAGTTGTAGAGTACAAAGGCCAGCAGAATAAGGTCTTGGAGGGGAAGGAAAACCTGGATTGGGAAAAGAGAAGGATCAAAGAAGGGATGGGACTGTTACTCATGGTGGACTGGACAGTGGTAACTGATGACACAGATATTTCAACACTTTATTTTGTTTTGTTCCTAAATGAGTGAATGAGAATGATTTCCTCTTCCAAGGAGAATAATCTCCAACCTAGAAAGGACAGAATAAAAATGGCTACTAGGGAAGAGATGCCCAAGTAAGGTAACATTAACTACCCTTAATGGGTTCAAGTCACCTGGTCCAAATGAACTATCCCAAGCTACCACACTGACAATGTGACTGCTGGGCCACTGGCAGTGAAAAAGAAAAGTGCTCCTGGCCCAGAAAAGACAAATATCCTGATTGTTTTAAAAGTGGGGAGGGTGGGAATTAGGTGTGCCAACCATAAACTGGCAAAGTCCTACAACTTCTTATTAAAGTTGGTGGAAAGCTAGGAAAGGAAGCGATACTCCCAAGAAGTAGAAGAGCTCCTGAACAGGTCAGGCCACACTAATCAGATTTCCTTTTTGTGACAGTACTTCTAGATCAGGGGAGCAAGATAGATTCACTTTACCTAGATTTAAGCAAAACGACAAAACCAGGCATGCTTTTCTTACGCATGAGGAGAAATGTGGACTAAGTAACTGAATCTGATAAGATGAGCCATAATAGCACCTGAATTTAAAAACTTCCCAAGTATGAGATGGGAGAAGGTTGGCTAGGAAACATTCAGAAAAGAGATCTGGAAGTTATAATGGACAGCAGGCTCAATGTGATATGGCAATCAAGACCTCTGATTTCACTAGAATAGGAGACTCCCAATGGGTAAAGTTCCTCTATCAGTCCAGATTGAAAACTGTTCTTCAGGGCGGAGCCAAGATGGCGGAATAGAAGGACGCACGTTTATGAGCTCTGAAACCACAGCCCATGGAATTAATGTAAAAAGAGACCCCCATAACTTCTGGACCACTGAAAGGTGTACAGAAACGGAGTGGAAGAGATTTCCGTTCCAGAGAGCCCTGGAGAGCCGTCCCCAGGGTCCGTCGCGCCCCAGAAAGCAGACCCACCCCAGCGCTGCCCTGGCCCTGGCCCCAGAGAAGCTGACCCAAGCAGGCTTCAGGGACGGAAGCTCTGGCAGCCGGGAAAGTCCCTCCGCCCACAGAAGCTACAGGTCAGTGAGAGAGACGGCTGGCTGGCTGAGGGGAGTGGGTTGTCTCCATGACTCGGGCCCCCTCGGGAGGAAGCGGCGGCAGAGACGGGGGCAGGAAGCGGCGGAGGCAGAGGTGTGGGCGGCAGCGGAGACAGCAGCGGCGCAGCCGCGGCCCCGGACTCCCCCAGCAGCAGGCAGGATCTTCATTACTGAAAGTCTCTGCATAAACAACCTGAGGGAGCTGAGCCTGGGAGACAGCCCTGCCCCACCCCGCTCTATTACTGAAGGCCTCTGCATAAAGCCCCTGAGGGAACTGAGCCTGGGAGGCGGCCCTGCCCCCACCCCAGCACCAGAACTAAAGCTCACATTGATTAGCGGGCACACGGAAAGCCCATTTGAATCTCAGAGCCCAAGCACTAGCTAGGCAGATCTAGGCAGGGGTGGACAGGAATCTCAGAAGTCAAGTAACTGGCTGGGAAAATGCCTAGAAAAGGGAAGAAAAATAAGACTATAGAGAGTTTTTTCCAACAAATGCAAATGATCCCAACTTTCAGATCTGATGAGGAGGATGTATTCTTGCCATCAGGGAAAAACGTGGAGGGCGGGGCCTCAATACCCCAGACACCCCAGGGGGATGTCAGGTGTCAGGATGTCAGGCCTTGGAAGAGCTCAAAAAGGATTTTGAAAAGCAAGTTAGACAGGTGGAGGAAAAACTGGGAAGAGAAATGAGAGAGATGCAAGAAAAGTATGAAAAACGGGTCAATACCTTGGTTAAAGAGACCCAAAAAAATGCTGAAGAAAATAACACCTTGAAGAATAGGCTCACTCAATTGGCAAAAGAGGTTCAAAAAGCCAATGAGGAGAAGAATGCTTTCAAAAGCAGAATTAGCCAAATGGAAAAAGAGGTTCAAAAGCTCACTGAAGAAAATAGTTCTCTCAAAATTAGAATGGAACAGATGGAGTCTAATGAGTTTACGAGAAACCAAGAAATCACCAAACAAAACCAAAAGAATGAAAAAATGGAAGAGAATGTGAAATATCTCATGGGAAAAACAACTGACCTGGAAAATAGATCCAGGAGAGACAATTTAAAAATTATGGGACTACCTGAAAGTCATGATCAAAAAAAGAGCTTAGACATCATCTTCCATGAAATTATCAAGGAAAACTGCCCTGACATTCTAGAACCAGAGGGCAAAATAAGTATTGAAAGAATCCATTGATCACCGCCTGAAAGAGCTCCAAAAAGAGAAACTCTAGGAACATTGTGGCCAAATTCCAGAACTCCCAGGTCAAGGAGAAAATCTTGCAAGCAGCTAGAAAGAAACAATTCCAGTATTGTGGAAATACAATCAGGATAACTCAAGATCTAGCAGCTTCTACATTAAGGGATCGAAGGGCGTGGAATAGGATATTCCAGAAGTCAAAGGAACTAGGACTCAAACCAAGAATCACCTACCCAGCTAAACTGAGTATAATACTTCAGGGGAAAATATGGTCTTTCAATGAAACAGAGGACTTTCAATCATTCTTGATGAAAAGACCAGAGCTGAAAAGAAAATTTGACTTGCAAACACAAGAATGAGAAGAAGCATGAAAAAGTAAACAGCAAAGAGAAGTCTTAAGGGACTTACCAGAAGTGAACTGTTTACATTCCTACATGGAAAGACAATATTTGTAACTCTTAAAACTTTGCAGTATCTGGGTAGTTGGTGGGACCACACACACACATGTACACGCATGCACGCACACACACATACACACATGCACACACACACACAGACAGAGAGCACAGAGTGAATTGAATAGGATGGGACCATATCTTAAAAGAAATTAAGGTAAATGGTGAGAGAGAAATGTAGTGGGAGGAAAGAGGGTGAAATGGAATGGGGTAATTATATGTCATTTAAGAGGCAAGTAGGAGACTTTTTTAGTGGAGGGAAAAAGAGGAGAGCTGAGGAAAAAAAAAAACAATTAGTTTACCCTCATCACATTTGACTAAAGGATGGAATAAAATGCACACTCATTTTGGTATGAAAACCTATCTTACAGTATAGGAAAGTGGGGGAGAAGGAGATAAGCAAGGGGGGGGGGGATGATGGAAGGGAGGGCAAAGGGAGGAGGGAGCAATTTGAAGTCAACACTTGGGGAGGGACAGGATCAAAAGACAGAAGAGAAACAATGAGGGGCAGGGTAGGATGGAGGGTAATTCAGTTAGTCTTACACAACACGACTATCAGGGAAGTCATTTGCAAAATTACACAGATACGGCCTATATTGAATTGCCTGCCTTCCCAAAGGGAATGGGTGGGGAGGGAGGGATGGGGAGAATTTGGAACTTAAAGTTTTAGGAACAACTGTTTAGTATTGCTGTTGCTACTAGGAAAGAAGACATACAGTTAATGAGGAATAGAAAGTCATCTGTCCCTACAGGAGAAAAGAGAAGATGGAGACAAGAGAAGGGAGGGAGGACAGAAGAGAGGGCAGATTGGACATAGGGAAAATTAGATGCTTGGTGTATTGGGGTGGGGGGAGGGGATAAAAGGGGAGAAAATTTGGAACCCAAAATTTTGTGAAAATGAATGTAAAAAGTTAAATAAATAAATAAATAGATAAATAAATGAATGAATGAATAAATAAAAGAAAAAAAAAGAAAACTGTTCTTCAAACTCAATCTTAGAGAATTTTCCTGGGTAAGTGATTTGCCCAAGGTCACACAGCCAACATGTGTCAGAAGTAGGGCTTAAACTCCCATCTCACCTCCAAGGCTAGCCTTCTACTCCACAACACTGCCTCTGTACAACCTTAGGCTCCATTAAAAAATACACAGTACCCAGAAAAGGGAAGGAAATAGTCCTGCCTGTCCTCACTGAACCACAACTGGGATATGGTATTCATTTCTTGTGATTACATTTTAGAAAGGATATAGATGAATTGTATCCAGAGGTGTACAGCCAGGATGGTGAAGGTCTCTCAAGCTCATGCCATACGAGGATTGACTGAAAAAACTAGAGATGTTTACCCTGGGAAAAGTTGGTGGAGGAAGAGAGAAAACAGGAAGTAACAAGGAAACAGATCTCAGGTCAATTCAAGGAAGAACTTCCTAACAATTATCCTCCAAAAGTGAGATGGGTGGACAGGTATTAACGTGAGGCATTGAGTTTTATCGGAGGTATTCAAATAGAGACAATAACCACTTATGGATGCTATAGACTGAATCTGCACTTGGGGTGAAAAGTTGACCTAAAAGGCTCTAAAAGCATCTATGATCTAGAGAGCAAGAAGACCAAGAAGGGAAGGAGATTATGGGCTGTGTTGAGTTTTTGCAGACGTAATAATTTCCTCAAAACACAGCCCTCTCAGTCCTTTCCCATTTTACAGTTCTATGACCATTATTTTTCAGGTTTACTGAACCTACGCATGACAAGTTCATGTACCCAGACAAAAGTCCACATATGTGACAGAGTAGAGCTTCAAGCTTTATGCTTGGAAATTTGCTGAGCCCAACTGTCTCCAGTATCAAGGATACCACTTAGTTCAGCAAACAGTCCCAAAAGATATAACTAACTGGCCAAATTATTGTCAAAGAAAGACTTAAGCCCTAAGAAAAAAGAGAGCCCAGCTACTTGCCACATGGCTCTCCTACCTGGAAGTTTTCTCATTCTAAGCATACTGTCTGTTCCAGTGTGAATTTTCTCACTCAGCTACTAAGCTGACATTCCTGGGCCTACAACAACCATGATGAAAACCCCTGGAACAAAAATGCCATGATTTTCCCATAAAAGCTACATATTGCTGAAACTAAAGACAAGTGTTTTTCAAAACAGGATTTCAACTAAGAATATCTGGTGCTGGATTCAGAAGTTCCAGCAGTCCCTGGAAACTTAAGAGATGGGTTGAAGGTAGAGTACCTCCCTACAGTAATAAGGCTCAGTTGTGGGGAGGGAAGAGGGACAGAGGAAGAGGTCAGAGTAGAGGATGAGGGGCCATGTACACACATGTAATATGTTCCATATTACAAAGCTGAAGCAAATCCAATCAATGAGAAGATACTTACACTACTCTCAGGAAGGGATTATAGTGAAACTCCTCTCCTAGGGTCGAAGGCACTGTGGGTATGTCGTCATCATCTCTAGCCTGGAACAATAACAGGTTCAATGATGACTTTTTCCACATGTCATATCACATTTAAGTTGTTATCAAAAAAGTCAAAGCAAATTGCAGGCACAGAACCAGCTACTGTAGGTACTTTGTAAAGAAAGCTCATCATCCTTCTAGCTTTCTGGCTTTCCTTAGAAGGAAAGCAGTCACACATCCATTTTGAAGAAAAGCTGGAAATCACAGGAATCTAAGATTAGCCTCCACTCCTTTCACAACACAACAGCCCCACATCCAAAAAGAGAGACAACAAGGAGTTAATAGCCATATACTACTACAGTTCTATTAGTGTCCAAAGGGGAGGACAGTGAAGATGGCTAATGGGTCCAAGAGAGGCTTAGAAATACCCCCACCTCGAAGCAACATCAGATGAGGGTTATGAAACATCATTATTGTACCATAAGCCCAACGCAATATAACAGAAATATACTAGGGGCTAAATATGGTATAAGGACTGGTATAGAGTTGCCTTCTAAGTGGCTGATCCAGCTCAACACACTAGTATTGGGAGACAAAGCAAAAAGAATTGTCAGGAAACAAGGGCTAAGAAAAGCAAAAGCCAACCGGGTAAAAGAAACTGAGATAAAGGAGCTGAGGGGATCTGAAGGTCAAAAATTCTAATTCCAGAAGACAGAGGAATCATTAAAACACTGAAGGAATGAAAGGAGAAGGGAGAAAGAAGATAGGCTAGAGGTATCCTGATAGTTTTGAACAATTATCAAATCTTAGGGTATTCACATAAGCTGACATAAAGCTTGTTAATAATTATCAAGGCTTGAAAAATTCTCCTTTGCCAAGGCTCTACTCTGAAACTCCTTATGGCATGAAGATGACCATGGTCACTGTTGTCTCTCAAAGGAGAAATGGAGCTCAAGCACTGGCTTTATGCAGGGCTTTCTGGATAACTGTGTCTGCTATTCAAGGACCAACCAATGGAACCAAATGCAAAGAGGCTCCCCATCAAGTGATTACTTTCTTCTACCACAACAACTCATTAAATGCCTACTAAAGTCCCTAATGGAACAAGTTATGATGAACAGGGATTATAAAAAGCTCCTCTTGGTGCTCACTTTCCTCTCCTCTGAGAGACAATGTGTGAAGACAGCATTTCTGTGGGGCACCAGGAAGAACTTTCTGCTTGGGAGGTAAATTAGATTTTGTTGGCTACCACAAGGAGGGAAACTTCAGCCTCCAAGGTTATGACTTTGAGAGGGACTCAGATTGGTGGTGGAGATACTGGAGAACATGTATTGTGTCAGCTCATACAAAGGAAGAGAGTCAAGGCTATATGCCCTAATCTCCTGTCTCAAATGTCTAATAATCATTAATATCCCTACTCTGTGCCAGCAGGGTCAGTGTACTAAGGACCAAAGAGGAAGGTATCCTCCACAGGAACCCCAAATGAAAGAAAGTTGATCCTAGTAAGCTGAGGAAACTCATTCCAATTTGGGTCATCATCTCTTGACACTAAACGTCCATTAGTAATTTCACAGAGTAATTTCATAGTACCAGCCAAACCAAGAAGGATGAGCTTGATTGAAAGCAAGAGCCCAATTGAATGGACTGACCATGTCCTGACAATTTCTTTGTAGGATCTCACCCAGATTTACATCTGGATTCCTGATAGGCCAGCCCCAAAAAAACCCTTTCCTTTGAAGCACTGGGTTGCCAAGGGCACCTGTCCCTGAAATGGACCATTACTATGGAGACGAGCATCCCACTCAACACGGGAAGGCAGGGAGGAGCAATGATCAAACAATCTTTCATCCAGGTGTTCCTGAGATATCAGTGGTTTTGCTTTATTTCTCCAAAGTGAAAATGAGAGAGCTGAGATATATTGTTGTTTATTTCCCCGTGTTCCCTGAAATAGAGACCTAAGGAAATTTGTCACTACCATCTTTGAGAAGCAGCTCTAAAGTGTTTTTACAAATAGCCAACATCTTTTTAGCTGAGTTCTTAAAATCTTAGCAGATTGACCAGAGTGCCTCCTTTTTTAGGTATTTTGCCAAGTTTGGATAATAAAATGAGGCTGGTAGTTCTGACTTGTAAATACCAAAGGGTTATATTAGATAAAATAAGTCCTCAGTTTCAAAGAAGGCTTGCTTAATACTCCACTTACTTCCTCCCAAAACTGCCTCGATGCCCCATTTGTCTTCCCAAATTCTGTAATACTTACTTTGGCCCAAGCCAACTTTGTTTTCACAGTTTCATTATCAGGCTCCACTTTCAAAGCAAATTTGAGATTCCTGACAGTGTACTCATGCCCACAGAACACTTTCTGCAAAAGAAAAGGAAGAGATCTTTAGGGTTCCATAGTGCCAAGATTTTGCCCTGGTACATCCAGCCAATGGAAGGATGTTCCAATCCACCCCAAGAAATAAGCTCAGCTGGGGACAATGAGGTGGAACTTCAGCCCAATGTCTGTCATCCATGCAGATAGGCTGGAATTTCCCACACCTTTCATTGACCAATAACCATAAATCTCCATCCCCACCAAATCTCAATCTCAATCTCTCTCTCTCTCTCTCTCTCTCTCTCTCTCTCTCTCTCTCTCTCTCTCTCTCTTTCTCTCTCTCTCTCTCTCTCTCTCCCCTAGATTAATCACACAGAGGATCAAATGGCAGTATAGACTAAAACTCAAGACTAAAGTATTCCAATATTTAATGCTGTAGGTCTAGGTAACACTTCTAACCTTGGGAAAACTCCATTTAAATCAATTACTTTATTCCTGTTACATGCACTGCGCTCCTAACCTCAGTCACAGGATGACCTCCAATCCTGGTCCCAGATGAAACCCTAATCCTAGCCACAGTCTAAATCCTGATTCTAACCCTTATCTGACCCTTAATTAACTTTGCCACTTACTCCCCTACCCCACTCCCAAAAATATGTTGTCCATAAGGGGACACAGGTGAGAAAATATGGCTGGCTCAAGACAGCCTATCTCCACAGTTGGAGACATGCTTCAGAGAACAAATCCTACTAAGGAATTAAAAGACTGGTCCATAATATTTATAACACAAGGCAAAAGTTATATGGGATAGAGATGAATGTAGCCAGCTATTTGGTCTCCCAAGAATACTCCAACTTTGGAAAAGTAAACAGAAAAGATTAAGTACATCATTATTATTTGGCTATCTAAGAAATAGTATTCCTAGATACAAGTGAAGGAAGAATGATATTAATCATTTGCTTCAATCATAGCAAAAAAGTGGATTTTTACAGAGTTCCAAAAAGGTTTTAGGCCTAGACAGGAAGGTCTCATACTCAAGCTATTTCATTCTCTTCATTTTTCTCTATTTATGCATCTCTTGAAACCCAAGGGCAAAGCACCCAGCCTCCAATTGTGGGCAGGCATGAAGTTAGCTAATCAAGGCTGTGTTTGCCAGCCATGCCTGAAAAACCTAAGTTATCTGTCCTTTACAGACACAAACTAGATGAACTTTGTCATCTCACTAGATGAAATGACCCCTACAGATTTAGTTCTTGGCTTACCTACCCCCTTACTTTCCCTGAGTCACATACTGTAGGGTCCTTTGGGATTGATACTACATTTCTGTAATTTATCCCGAAGTTCTGGAAATATCAGTCCCCAATCAGGTTCTCATTCAGTAAGGTCAGTGAAGCCAAGGAAACAGAAATCAGATAGCTCATCCCCAGCTCTACCTAAAGCCTCCCAACAGAGAGAAGATTCAGATTCTAGAGGAAAAATGTGCTAAAATGTCAAGAGTAAAAAATGAGGGAAGGATGGGTTCTCACAGTTTCCTTGGGCAGAGTCCCCAGTGTTTCATTGAGGCTCCGGTACATTTGTTCTGCTGTCCCTTCCAGGAGTCGACCACAACCACCGATGAACAAGGCATCGCCTGTTCAGGGAAGGAGGTTGAAAGTTCTTTCTAGTTGCCAAGGGAAAGGGACATCATGGAAAGTGACACAATACAGAGAAAAGAGACACACAGCCACACACAAGTCCAGATGGCAGGAGGTGGACAAAACTGTCATGCTATGTCTGCTGGAATGGTCCCATCAGGACAAGACACCCACACACATCAGCATCAACCAAAGGAGAATGCACAGGGAATGATGCCAACTACAAACCCAAAGGAAAACCAAAGTGTTCCCTCCCATTCCTGATCACCCTGGCTCCTAAGTCTATGCAACACAAAGAAGCACCTCCAGGTACCTGAGAACACAGCTGGAGCATCTGGACAGTTGTCTTCCCACATGAAGTAACACATGTGGCCCCAGGTGTGGCCAGGTGTGAGCAAGCACCGCACACAGATGGCTCCAAACTGCAGAGGGAAGGGAAAGGCCAGGAAATTGCCTGGAGCCTTGCTAGTTTTCCCTCCCCTTACCCTCTCACCCCTGTCCCAAACCCTGACCCAAAATGGGTTCCCAAGTTGCCTGAGAGTATCTGTAACCCCTATGCCATACCCTTCTTCTAGGTACAGTATCTCTCTCACTTTCATGGTAGGAGGTCAGTGGCAAGGGCCAAATTCCACCATAGACCCAGTGCAAGGGAGAGAGAAGGATACCCAGCAGAAAGAAAACAAGACTGAGACAAAAGTTTGTGTCCCCTGCATACCTCACCTGGGAGCAATGGCAGGTTTCTGAAGATGAACAAAATGATATCATTCCCCCTAATTTCCAGAGCCCATTCTACAGAAAAGGATAAACCATGAAGCTTTTGGTCTGGCTGGTCTTAAAATGAAGAATGTTGGAGTAGGAAGGTGCCTTAGAGATAATCTAGTTCAACTCCTTTGTTTTCATAAAGAAAATGAGGCCTTCCTACATCAACTTGCTCAAGATCACAAGCTGGTATCAGAACTGAGATACAGTGCTATTCCCACTGGACCATACTGCCTCCAACTGAAATCATTATTCCAAGAGCAAAGAGAGCTAAGCTCATCCTTCTATCCTGAGATCTGAGACCTTCTTTAACAATGAGATCTCATCAACTTGTTACAAGGCTCTGTGACACCCCATCCTGACCAAAGCTTATCTCAGCTGCCTGGGCTTGAGCCAACAGTAGACTGTCTCTTTTTTGCCACATGGTTCTCCACAAAGGAATGATAGAAATACATAAAAACAGAGAATTCATGTGGTTTATCCAAGGTCACACAAGAAAATGTGAACAGGAACACAGAGTCTTAGGCATCCAGTCTATGGTCACTGCCCTTACTCTGCACTCTTTCATGCCCTTGGGCAACTTGGCTAGGCCCTGATGTGCATCATTCCTTTCTGTTTTCCAAGTGTAAATCTTATCTCCCTGAAGAGACTGAGCCTCATGTCTCTCATTCAGTGCAGTGAGATTCAAAAGTGGTCATGTTAAGGGCTTGTGTGCTTAATAACTCCTGGTCCCTGCTTCCAGCCCAACAGCCTAGTTAACCCTGAAACTTCCCAAGGCTAAGCAATGAGGGGAAGGTAAGGTGGCACACTTTAGGCACAGGACATCTGACGGGAGGAAAGAAATAGTCAAGGAGGAAAGGACAGAAGGGAAGAGCTGACTCTACCCTGCCCCTGGGCAGCCACAGTACCTTGAGCTCCTGGTTGTGAGTCAACTTGTGCGTCAAGGCACCAATACGCTCATCAGCACCATACACCCGAAGCCCTGGACACAGCTGCACCAGCTCCTCATTGCCCCTGGAATGATCCCTGGAAGGTTTCAAGGACCCTTGATAAGGCATAATTCTCTGCACTCCATCTTCCCTTCCCCCCAGCTCCAAAAACCCAAATGGGAGCCTGGATCCTAGACAGCAGAATGAGAAGCTATGGGTAGAAGTGACTTCCTATCATTAGAATTGTCTAATAGCAGGCTGAACTGCCTCAGGAGAGTGGTTTCCCTATCACTGGAGATCTTTCAAAGAGATGCTGAATGATCATTTATCCGAAATGAAAGAGTTCCTTGTACAGGTTCTACTACAGGGCCTCTAAATTTTCCTTCCAACTACAGTTATCCTTTCCACATCAAGTCTTTCCTCACTGTAGTTTTGCTATATGGTGGGTCTGCATAAGAAATTAAATGGGAATTTGGGGGAAGTTTTGCAGACACTACAGAGACAATACTGGAAGTCCAAGCAAACACATAGAAAAAGTTCAGGAATTCAGAAATGCGTAAGACATGTACAGTATTATATAATATCAACATATTTTATCTTTTAATAGCAAAATAATTCAGATTTCTTTTCTGGTACAAAGGGAGGGCCAAAAAATTTTATACAGATTTTTGAGCTTGCAGGGGTGCCACACCCCTAATACCCATGATACAAAAGGGATAACTATATTATGAAAAATGTGATTATGAGAAACTGTGATACTATGAGACAAGGAATTTCCCCTACCTGCTTTCTTCCCGGTCCTGTTCTTTATGTCTGCTTCAAGGCCCCTAGAAAGATGATCCCAAGGTGCCAACACATACATAGATTCAAAGATATACCCCAACCTGATCCATAATTGCCATCTCTCTTGAGGTTTGCCCTAGTACCTACTTTCTTTTTTCTCATGTACACCCATATAGATGTACACACTCCATGTCATAAGAACAGATAGGTTTCTAAGGTTAGAGGTCGAGAGGATGCTTTGTATGGTTTGGTTTTTAACAAAGGAAAAACAGAAAAGTGGTAATTGTTCAATTACATTGACATGGTGTTCTTTGATTCAACAAATTTCCTTCTTCATAACATTGCTGTGGACAGATAGTTTATGTCCTATTAGCCCCATCTGATGTGAGGAAACAAAGCCTCAATGAAATAAAGTGACTTGACCAAAGACATCAATATTAAGTGTCAGAACTGGAGTTGAACCAAACTCTCTCACTCCATATCTTGAATTCTTTCCATTCTACTGCCCTGGGCTATTGACGTAGGTCACACAACCAATATGGTATCAATTATACATGTGTAGTTACATAAAACATTTCCACATGTTACAAAAAAACAAAAAATAACTTAAAAAAATAAAAAGCAAGAAATATAAAGTAAAAAAGTATGTTCAATCTGTACTCAGAGATCATCAGCTCTTTCTCTGGAAATGGATAGCATTTTTCATCATAGGTCCTTTGGAATTGTCTCGGATAAGAATAATCAAGTCTTTCATATTTGAACATTGCTACAATATTACTGTTACTGTGTGCAATGTTCTCCTGGTTCTGCTCACTTCACTTTGTAGCAGTTCATGTAAATCTTCCCAGGTTTTTCCAAATCCATCCTGCTCATCATTTCTTTTAGCACAATAGTATTCTACCACAATCATATATCACAACTTCCTCAGCCATTCCCCAACAAATGGGCATCCCTTCAGTTTCTAATTCTTTGCCACCACAAAAAGAGCTGCTATAAATATTTTTATACATATAGGTCCTTTTCCCTTCTCTTTGTTTTCCTTGGAATACAGACCTAGTAATAGTATTGCTGGGTCAAAAGGTATGCAAGTTTTATAGCCCTGTGGGTGTAGTTCCAAACTGATCTCCAAAATGGTTGGAACAGTTTACAACTCCACCAGCAGTGCCTTAGTACACCTGTTTTTCCACATTCCCTCCAGAATCTGTTATTTACTTTTCCCATCATGGTAGCCAATTGGAGAGGTTTTGAAGTGACATCTCAGAGTTATTTTAATTTTCATTTCTCTAATCAATAGTGATTTAGGGCATTTTTTCATGTGTCTATTGATAGTCTGGATTTCTTCTTCTGAAAACTGCCTGTTCATATCCTTCAAACATTTGTCAAATAGGAAATGGCTCTTATTTTTATAAATTTGACTCAGTTCTCTACGTATTTGAGAAAAGAGGCCTCTACCAGAGAAACTCGCTATAAAAATATTTTCTCCATTTCTGTTTTCCTTCTAATTTTGGCTGCATTGGTTTTGTTCGTGCAAAACCTTTTTCATTTCATGTAATCAAAATTATCCATTTTACTCCCCATGATCCTCTTTATCTCATTTGGTCATAAACTTTCCTTTTCCATAAAGCTGACTGGTACATTTCATCACGTTCCCCTAATTTGCTTCTCTATCACCCATTAAGTCTAAATCATGTATTCATTTTGACCTTATTTTGTTATACAGTGTGACATATTTGTCTATGCCTACTTTTTGCCAAATTGCTCTCCACTTTTCCCAGCAATTTTTGTCAGATGGTGAGTTCTTGCCCCAAAAGCTTGGATCTTTGGGTTTGTCAAACACTAGATTAGTATGGTTATTTACTACTGTGTCGTGTGTACTTAATCTATTCTACTGATCCACCACTATATTTCTTAGCTAGTATCAAATTGTTCTGATGACTCCCACTGTCGCAGTTTGAAACCCAGTACTGCTAGGCTCCCTTCCCTCATAATTTTTTTTCACTGATTCCCTTGATCTCTTGACCTTGTGTTATTCTAAATGAATTCTGTTACATTTTTTTCAAGCTCTATAAAATAATTCTTTGGTAGTTTGGTATAACAATGAATAAGTAAATTAATTTAGGAAGAATATCATTTTTATTATATTGGCTCAGTCTGCCCACGAACAATGAATATTTTTCAAATTATTAAGATCTGTATTTGTGTGAAAAGTGTTCTGTAATTGTGTTTATATAGTCTCAGGGTTTGTCTTGAAAGACTCCCAAGTATTTTATGTCTGATATTATTTTAAATGGAATTTCTCAATCTCTTCCTGCTGGGTTTTGTTGGTCATATATGGAAATGCCTATGACTTATGTGGGTTTATTTTGTATTCCACAATTTTGTTAAAGTTGCTGATTGTTCTACCTAGTTTTTTAACTGATTCTCTAGTATTCTCTAAGTATACCCTCATATCACCTGCAAAGACTGAAAACTTTATTTCCTCACTGCCTATTTGTATTGCTTCAGTTTCTTTTTCTTGTCTTATTGCTATAGCTAGCATTTCTAATACAATACAGAATCATAGTGGTTATAATGGACTTTCTTCTTTCACCCCTGAACTTACTGGGAAGGCTTCGAGCTAATCTTCATTACAGATAATGCTTGCTTTTGGATTTAGATAGGTAGTCCTTATCATTTTAAGAAAGGTTCCATTTATTCCTATGCTTCCTAGTTTTTCCATAAGAATGACTTATATTTTGTCAAAAGCTCTTTCTGCATCTCTTGAGATAGTCATATGATTTTTGTTACTAATCCAGTAAACTCTTAGCTTTCTAGCCAAATCCTTAAGTAAAGTCTCTCAGACCCAGACTGGCACATTCTGATTCTCTCTAAGCTAGGTGTACCCAATACCAGCACTACTGACAGCCACATGCTTGTGGGTCCAGATGAGAATTGTATCTAGTCTTCAAAACATACTCAGACAGATGATATGGAATTTGACTATTTGGGAGTTATTTTGCAGTTCTATAATCCCAGGATTATCCTCAGCCAATCCAAAAGCCCCCTCACTGCCATGACAGGCAGATTTGACTGCTCCTCACTTGGTTAACTACAATTCTCTTTCTCTAATCACCAGTCAAGGGAAGAAAAGAAAATACCAGAAAAATAGATAGGTATTTCCCATAATCTCAAAATAATTCAAGCTTATGCACAGGTTACAACTAAAGATATCCCACTCCAGAACTCTAATTTCCTTGGACCTGTCCTCACTTTACTCAGAGAAGCAAGGGGCACCCACAGGAACCTGTGGTTTATGGTTTCTTCAAATGGCACCGCAACATAAAAGAGAGCTGGAAGCTATCCTCCGGGCTTTAACATTGACTCAAGGTCAAGCTTTCCCAAGGGTGAAAGATTCGTAGAATTTCAAAGTATTCCTGACAGGTGATCCCTTGGCCTTACTTGAAGACTCCCTCCCAGTGAGGAGATTTCACTGTCTCTAAAGATCCATCCCATTTTCTTTCTTATATTGAGTTAAAATGTCCCTCCCCATAACTTCCACTCACTGTTCCTAGTCCTGTCCTCTGGAGTCACATAGAATAAATATAATTCCTCATCAAGACATCCTTATTAAGCCACTTTGGATCCATTCTTCATTCTCTGCAACATGAGGACCCCAGGTGTCTTGGTATCACAGAGGCTATCTGACCATTTCCTTCCAGACATGGTATTTTTGTAATCAATAGTAATGCCAAATGACATTAATGTAGCTCTTTAAGATTCACAGAACACTATTCCTAGAATAATCCTGTGAGGTAGATCATGTAAATGTTATTATTCCTATTTTACTGACAGAGCAACTGAGGCTCAGAGGGGGTAAATGACTTGCCCTATCCTAGTGTCATGCTGCCCAGCACAGTGCCTGGCACTTAATAAATGTTTACTGACTGGTAGTAAGTAGCAGGGTTGGGACTTACACTCAGGTCCCCTTTCTCCAAGCCCAGGGCACTTTCAACTTAACTCCACAGCTTATTCTCCATCTCCCACAGCTGACTCCCTTTTTCCTCAACCAGTGAGGTTTGACTTTCAGATACAAAATCAATACAAGGACAAGTACAGTAATGATGGCTATTGAGGTGCTGAATTCCCCCAAAAAAGAACCTAAGACAAGCAGCTAGTGAATCTATACATCAGACCCCAAACAACTGGGACCCACAGCTGCCCTTCATCTAAGACAACAGATACAGAGAGGTACAAAATGGAAGAAAATGAGTATTTTTAAGAGTCTCCTGTGTGCCAGGCACTGTGCTTAAGCACCTTTACAAATATTTTCTCATTTGATCCTCACAACCACCCTGGGAAGGAAGTACTGTTATTATTCCCATTTTACAGCTGAGAAAACTGAGGCAAATGAAGGTCAAGCATTTGCCCAGATCACAGAGCTGGTTTTCCTGACTCTACTCACCATCCCACCTAGTCGCCTCTAGCACACCTAGACTTGTTAATGGTCTAGGACTAGAAGACAGAGGTGAGGGACAATCTTTAGACAAAGGGAAATCACTTACCAGTGATGATGAGTGGTAAGGATGGCTGTCAGCTTCACTTCCTCCTTCTTGACAATTTCTAGCAACTGAAAGGGAAATGGGATGTTCCTGAGAAAGAATCAGCTTCCTCCTGAGCTCTGCTCAAGGACCATATTAAGAGATGAGGGCATTGAGGGAGTAAAGGAGTCAAGGTTTAAGACTATAGGACTAAGGAGGAAGGAACATAGTTACACATAATTAAATAAGCCAAGTCATACAGAGCACAGGGCTGACCTTAAAGCAGAGCAGCCTATAGATCTTATCCCTGTATAGGTCAGTGGACAGTAGCTCATGAAGTGTTGCTAAGGAATTTCCCAGATCCCTTCTCACACAGAGGAACCCTGACAAAGAATCCTTTGGCACCTGGAGGAAACGAGAACTAGAACCAGCACTGATACATTCTTGTAAGTAGAACCTACCAGCCATCAGCCCAAATGGCCTTTGCCACTGTGAAGTATAAGCCTTCCCAAGAATCACAACCACAGAATATCCAAACTGAAAGGAACCTCGGGGATTAATTAATCCAATATCCATATTTTACAGAGGAGGAAACGCAGGCCCATAGGGTTAAATCCCTCCAGGTGCAGAGCTGTGACTCAAAGGTACATCTCTTGCTCTTTCCACTACCTGTGACTTCTGGAGCTCACCTCTGAGCATGATCTCAGTTTAGGTTCAGGCAGAATATAATAGGGCTTCTTAGTGAAGCAGCAAATACCAATTAGGCCTGAAACTAGATGGAGAATTCCAGCAGGCACTATCCCAAGTGAGTCTAGTCAGAAGAGGAGGAGGGTTGCTAGGCAGATGACAAGCACTCCCATCCCCCAGACAACCTTGAGGCTTCTGTTTCATTTAAGGAAAGTGGTTGAAGGAAAGCTACTGCCTTTGAACATTTGTCAGGGCTTCATTCCCTACAGTCAAAAATAGTTTATCCCAGGAGTTACCTAAACCCATCTAGCCCTTGCACAGCTAGTAATGAGCCAATATACCTCCTCCCCTCTACACACACATACATATACCCTTCCACTCGGCTGGAGTTGGACCTTGGGAGGATCAAAAGGCAAGACATGATGATGTAGAATGATGAGTCCCTCCCTGAGGCAGGCTTGGAGCTGAGGTATACAAAACTATGAACCTAAGAGGGAAGGAGAGAAGGGGCTGGAATAATAGAAGGATTTGATAGAAAGCTTAGGCAATGGTAGGCCGGACTGCCCATGAGTGGGCTGCCTGCCAACCAAAGCTTCTAGGCATTACACCAGCATTACACCAGGAGTGTTCTAGTTATATCTGAAAGCGGTCTGAGGTAGTGACCATGGGTGGCAGGCACAGGGTAGCTAGCTCTCTCAGCTTCTTTCCAAGGTCCAGACTCAGGTCCAGAATAACTTAAGTTCTAGCTGGGACTCATTTCAAAGTGTTCTCCTCCTGCTTCTGCTCCTGCAATCAACTGACACCTTTTTGCACTTGTTTCTCTTTAAAGTTGTTTTGTGTCAACATGTCTTCTTGAATCTCTGCCTTTTGTCATTGTTTCTCAGTACCATCTCCTTGACTCATAAACATCGGGTCAGTAGCATTCAAGAACCACAAGATACAGCATAAAAAAGAGGAAGAGCAATTCTCAGGCACTGTCTCAAGTATGTCCAATCAGAAGAGAAAGTTGCCAAGCAGATGACAACAAATGCCTCCTTGAAGGAAGCACAGCCCATCCCTAGACAATCTCAAATCTCCAAAGAAAAGCATCAAGAAATTTCCCTCCACCGAGGACAGTTTGGTGACCTGGCAACTGCTCTAAGCACCATTTTGTTGTAGAAGGGTGTATCTCACGTTCATGATCCCTAAAGGGCATGGCTAGGGGGCCCCTAGCTGGGTCTCTCCAGGGCTTTGAGTGTGATCAGCATGAAGGATCAAGAGAGGGTAATTATCAGTAGAAAGGTCAGAGACACAACAAATTGTCCCCAATCTCAGCTTTGTAACTTCCCCTTTCTCCATTACCACAGAAACCTTGGCCATACGGAATGTCAGCAGTGACCTTAAAGGTCATTTAGTGAACCCCTTCACTTTAAAAAGAGGGAAATAATCTTAGAAAAAGAAGTGACTTACCAATAGTCACACAGAACATTGATGACAGAACCAGGAACCCAATAGATCTATTCCTTTCCTTCCATATGCCATTTTACCATTATTACTAGGACCAAACCTACTATAGCAGCAGGAGGGGACCTAGAAAAAGAGTTCTCCCACCTACTTAGTCTCCAGTCACCTGAATAGAAAAGGGGGGAAAGATCCCTCAAAAATTTTTGCTTTTTAACTACTGTTCAACTTCATTCATTTTAGTTCTTTGATCATTTAAAAGTTATTATAGAACTTAAACTGAAAAACACTGATTAGATTCTTGATAACTCACTAGCCAAAGCCCAATGACTCAAAACTGGGAATTCTTCAGTTCCAGCAACAAACCAGTCTCTTGAGAATGGTTGGCCCTGGCTGGTGCCACCTTAAAAGGTGATTGAGGCCCACAAAGGAAAGGTTCCCAAATCCCTACTTACCCTTTTGGGAACTGTTGCATCTACTGCAATGGCTTCTCTGGTATTTTCCTCAATGACCAAATACATGTAGTTGTCTTCCAAGACTGAAATAACCTTGACCTTCATGGTCCATTCAGTTTCAGGCTCTATATGAAAGTTAGGGAAAATGAAACTTTTCAATCTATCAGTAAACAATCATTTTCTGAGTATCTACTACAGGAAGGATCTGTGTGAGCAATCCTAAGGAGGGGAGAAAAAGAAGGATGAGAGCCCTTCCTGCCCTTGGAGAACTAATATTTGTGTAAAAGGAACAAAATATCTACAGTTAAGTATAGTACAAGGCAGGACACGATAAGAGTTATATGAGTGCTCCTAACTAAATCCAAGAAGAATGCAGATGGAAAAGAATCACTTCAAGTCACTTATCCCTTCATCTATAAAATGGGGGGTTGTTTGTGTACAAGGAGTATAATTTCTAAATTCTAAATTCCCTCTCAATTCTAATCTGGTAATATTGTAATCCCATAATATCTACCAAATCTATATATTCCCTGAATTAATTTCTCTCCTGAATTCAAGTTGTAGATTACCAATTACTTCCTCAAAATCTATACTTGGATATCTTGTTGAATCTCAAATTTAATATGTACAAATTTAAATTCTTTCAGCAAGGTGGCACAGTGAATTCCAGGCCTGGGGTCAGGAAGACTAGAGTTCAAATATTCAGATACTTACTAGCTGTATGACCTTGGTCAAGTCTTGTTTACCTCAGTTTCTTCAACTGTAAATTGGGGATAATAATGGCACCTATCTCACAGAGTTGTTGTGAGAATCAAATGAGGTAATATTTGTAAAAATGCTTAGCAAACAGTGCCTGAGACATAGTAGGCACTTCATAAATGCTTACTACCTTCCATCCCCTCAAAATCCATCATGCCTCCTCCAAACTTCCCTGTTTCTGTGGATGGCACCACCATCCATCCCTCCAGTAACCCAGTTTCTCAGTCTTGGGGTCATCCTTGATGCTTCCCTCTCCCTAACCTTAACCTCACCATACCCGGGTGTGGCCAATTCTCCCTCCCCCTCCTCTCTCGCAGATCTCTTTCTCTCTCCATGCACATTAGTTTAGGCCCTCTTTCCTGGATTACTGCAATAGCTTCCTGACTGATCTCCCTGCTTCCATTTTCTCAACTGGTGCTCCACACAGCTGACAAAATTATCTTCTTAAAACACTATGTCACTTTCCCTATTTGGGGATCTTCAGTGGCTTCCCATGGCTTCTATGATAATAACAATTTCTTGGCTTGATATTAATAGCCCTTCAGAATCTGACTGCAAACCTCCCTCTGCAGAATTATTTCATATAACCCCCTTTTCATACTCAACGATTACATTCAGCCAAATAGACCTAGCTGCTGTTCTTTCAAGTCTGCATTTCCTCCCTCC
The DNA here is from genome assembly GCA_023548195.1 of Bettongia penicillata ogilbyi. Lineage (NCBI taxonomy): Eukaryota > Metazoa > Chordata > Mammalia > Diprotodontia > Potoroidae > Bettongia > Bettongia penicillata. The sequence goes on along the minus strand of JAJHZJ010000321.1, from coordinate 5,560,493 downwards.
TACCCTCTGTTTCCTTCAAGACTCAACCCAAGTAACATACCCTCCCAAAAGGCTTTCCTGATCCCCCTAGTTTTTAGTGTTCCCTCTCTCCTCAAATTATCTTATACCAAACTTCCCCATAGAAATGTGCCAGCTTAAAATGCAATCTCCTTGACAGCAGAGGATTTTTCATTTTGTCCTTGTATCCCCAGAGAAGAACACAGCACAGTGCTTCAATGAGGCCATTTACTAAAAGTTTCCTCTAATGTCCTCATCTCACATCACTCAGATGTCTTCTGCTGCTATCTCCTCCACTCCAGTCTTGATGTGAAGGGTCCTCCCTTTTCCCTGCCAAGACAAACCCCTGCAAATGCACAAGTGATGCCATTACATCCTGTCTTCTCCAGAAGATTGCCCCTTCTATCATCCTTGCCCTCTCACCAATCTTCAATCTCTCCTTACCAGTTGTTTCCTTATTGCTTAAAAACATGCCTATGTCCAGCCTCAAAAAAACCCTCACTTGACCCCTCCATCCCTGATCTGTCTTCCCATATCTCTCCTCCTTTGTGTGGCTAAACTCCTCAAGAAAGCTGTCTACAAGTGGTGACTCCACTTCCTTTCCTCTTAACTCTCTTCAGACTGGCTTCAAAACTCATCATTGAAATGAAACTACTTTTTCTAAAGTTACCAATAATATCTCAATTGGGCCTTATTTTTGGAGGCAGTTGGAGTTAAGTGACTTGCCCAAGGTCACAGAGTTAGTCTGAGGCCAGAGTGGAACTCAGGTCATTCTAACTCCAGGGCCAGTGCTCTATCCGTTGCTCCACCTAGCTATCTCCGCCTTTTCTTGACACTCATCCTTCCTGACCTTTCTACAGCTTTGGACACTGTTGATCACTCTCTTCTATTCTCTTTGATACCCTCTTCTAAGTTGTGACTACAATCTCCTATTTCCCCTCTTACCGCTTAGATCTCTCCTCAGTTTCCTTTGATGAATCTTCATCCACATCACTCACCACAGATGCCCCACAAGGCCTCCCTCCTGGACCCTCTTCTCTTCTCTCTATACTGTTTCACTTGGTGGTCTCATCAGTTCCATTAATTCAATCATCATCTTTACACTAATGATTCCCGGATCTACTCATTCACCCATAACTTCCAGTACTGCATTTCCAAATGTCTTTCAGACATATTAAACTATGCGTCCTATAGATATCTTAAATTCAACATGTTCAGAACTGAACTCATTATCTTTTCTCACAAATCTTCTCCTCTTCCTAACTTTCCTCTTCCTGTCAAAGGTATCACTATCCCTCCAGTCACTCAGGCTCTCAACCTAGGTGTTATCCCCAATTCCTCTTTCTCTCTCACACTCTATAACCAATCTTTTGCCAAGGCCTAGCAACTTTACCTTCACAACATCTCCTGTATATATGTGTGTGTGTGTGATTCTGCCAACACCCAGGTTCAGGTCCCTCATTATTCCACCACTGAACACTGCAATAGCCTGCTCTCTTGACCTCCTCCTTGCAACAAGTCTCTCCCAATCCAGTCCTCTCTCTGCTCAGCTGTCAAATTGATCTTCTCTAAACAGGTCTGACCATGTCATCCAGAACCCTGCTTGTTGAATAAACTTCCAGATGTTCCCTATTACCTCTAGGATCAAATATAAAATCTGTTGGGAAATCAAAATCCTGGGTCCCTCCTGCCTTTACAGTCTTTTTGTACTTTATTCCCTTCCACATACTCAATGATCCAGTAACACTCATCTACTTACTGGGCCTCACACAAGACCCTCCATCTCCTGACTCCATGCATTTCCACAGGTTGTCCCTCATGCCTAGAATTCCCTCCTTCCTCATTCATTTCCATTTCCTGGCTTCCCTGGCTTCCTTCAAGTCCCAGCTAAAATCTCACTTTCTACAAGAAGCCTTTCCTGATTCCCTTTAATACTAATGCCCTCCTTTCATTGACTGTCTTTATCCTGACTACATCTTGTTTGTACGTGATTATTTGCATTTTGTCTCTCCCATTAGGCTGTAAGCTCTGAGGGCAAGCTATTTTTGGCCCTTCTTTGTATCCCCAGTGGTTAGTACTGTGCCTAGCACAGAGCGGGTGCTTAATCAATTTTATTCACTGACTGTATAGTAAGCACTTAATAAATGCTTCCTGAATTGAATGAATTGATTTTCTAGCTAGAGAGACCAGGGAAGGAGATGACACTTGGGCTGGGCCTTGAAATACAGTTATTTACAAGTAGAGATAGGAGGGCCTTCTGGACATAAGGGATGGTATGAAACAAAGACATTAAGGGATGATGAGAGCTTCCTTTAAAGCTCAGCTCAAGAACCACTTACTATATAAGGTTTTGCTGATTGCAAACCCAGCTGCTAGTGCCTCTCCCATGAAATTACCTTGTACTTACTTCATATATTTTTTAAACATAATCGTGTGTACATTTTTCCCCAGCAAATGCCATAGTAGGCACTTAATAAAAGCTATTGACTGTTTGATGAGAGGAAGTACTAAAGATATTATGGAGGAAAAGCAAGTAATCTAGCTTAGCTGAAACATAACATCTATTTACATTTCTAAGACTTTTGAAATAGGTCATCTCATTTGATCCTTACAATAACCCTGTGAGTCGGGTAGTACAGGTATTATGCCCAGTTTATAGATGAAGAAACTGAGCCTTCAAGAGATGAAGTAATCTGCCTAAGGTCATACAGGTAAAAAGTAGCAAATACTGATCCTTTGATTCTAAATCCATTGCCCTTTCCACTACACCACCATCAAAAAAAAGGAACACTCAGAGGAACAGTGTAACTGGAGAAATAGATTAGAGCTAGCTTAGGGAGAAGCTAAAGAGTATGGACTTTACTGTAGGCCCTGGGGAGGCCACTGAAGTTTTTCACTAGGAAAGTAATGCCATCATATCTCTACTTTAACAAAGATGACCAGAGCAGAAATAATTAACCTGGGCTCCACAGACCCCTAAGAAGGTCATGGATAGATTTCAGGGTCTGTAAACCTGGATGGTGAAAAAAATACATTTTTATTTTTGCTAGCTTCTAATTTCAATTTGGAATTTCTTTCCATTATTAATTTTTAAAATATTATTCTGAAAAGGGGTCCATAGCTTCACCAAGACCCCAAAGAGGTACGTGACACCAAAAAGGTTTGGAACAATCCCCCTGACAGAGTAAGCACGGGTAGGATGGCTCCGAGGGAGGGCCTGGACGTTGGGCAGGCCCTGCCTCCTTCCTCGCCCTTGTCACCACCCTCACAGACCTCAGGCCTGGTGCAGAGCCGGATACGGTCCGAGGGCACTACCGTGACTACGTGACAAAGGGATTCAGACCAGCAGCCAACGGGCACCGCGGCGGAGGGCCGGCCTCGGGGTCAGGAGGGCCCTGGGCATTCACCAGGGGCGTGGCCCGAGGCAGAGCGCCTCCCCCACGACTGATGATGCCCCGGAAATGGGGTAGAGGCCGAGCGAAGGGACGCTTCGGTCGGGGGGCTGCCCGGAGTCAGCACCGCCCGTCGTCACGGGCCTAACGGGGCTCTCTCGGTGCCACCGCGCCTGGGCTGGGCACACTTTATCAGGTGACGGGGGCAGGCAGGAGAGGAAAGGAGACGAGCCCCTTCTCCGCTTCCTGCCCCTAAGCGTCGTGCCCAGGCTTCACGCAGCGCTCCGAGAGCGGCCGCCAGACGCTGGGCATGTGTGCCCAGGTCAGAGGCAGCCCCCGTTCCGCGGCCCAGGACTGCACGCCCTCCTCCGGGGCTGCAACAGCGAGGGGCACGGATGGGGCTGGATAATCTGAGGCCACCCCAGGGTGTCGTCCCGGCTTCTAAACATGGGAGGGGGAAGGGAGGGCGGTGCACGGGGCCGCACGGAGGGGCCGGGCCGAGCCTGCGCGCGCACCCGCACGGCGCGGCCCTCCGTCCCGCTTCATTCACCTCCTGACGCTCCCCCGAAGCTCCTTCCCAACACCCACCTCCTCACACTCCCACACTCCTGCCCATCGGCCTCGGCGGCGGTTACACGCGCTCCAGGGCCTACCCCTCCCCGCTCCTCCCAGCCTCAACCTATGGCCATTCCTCCTACCCCTCCCAGCTTCCGCCCATCGCCCCGCCCAACACCCCAGCTTCCGCCCCGCCCATTCCCCTCCACTGGCGCCCACGTCGGCCCCGCCCCTACGGCCGCTCCCCTTCAGGGGAGAAGGTCCCCACCCAGGATCCGGGCTCCTCACCAGTGGCCGAGCCTAGCCTGACCAGTCCAGCCGGCGGGAAAGGCGCGGGGCGGGGGGCGGAGCCCGAAGGTCTCGGCAGGGGCCGGCTTTGGCTGTCACCAGCCCCGGGAGCAGCCCCGCCCACCAGGAGCGCACGCCGCCAACGGCCGCCGAGCGAGCGCCCGACCCCCGCCCTAGGCTCCGCCCCCTCCTCCCATGTGCCCCTCCCTCCGTGCGCCCTGCTCTCCCGCGGTTTCCCGAAGCTTCAGAGCCGAGCGACCTTCCTAGGCTGTGCCGTGGCCTGCTCCGCCCCTGCCAGGCCGCTGCCTTCCCGAGGAAGCAGCCCCCTTCCCCTGCCAAGCCAGCCCTCGGCCCAAGTCGTCAGTGCCGGCCTGCGAGGTCGCCCTGCGCCAGTTTCCGCCGCCGGACCGGCCCTTACTCCAGGCCGCCTCCTTTTCCATTTTCTCCTGCCTTCGGTCCCCAAAATGTCCGTCCTTCCTCCTTCCCTCGGGTCTTGGCAGGCCACTTCCCTCGTTCCCTTCCTTCCGTGTTTTCGCTGCCTCCCGTGGGCCTCGTCCCCGGGCCCCCCCGCCCTTCCCGGAGCCGCCCGGGCCGCAGCCCCAGCTCCCGGCTCTGCCCCCCGCTGCGCCCCGACCCTCTGTCCGGGCGCCCCGGGATGTCTGTCTGTCAGGGCCCGTAAGGATGCGGGCCTCGGAGCCCAGAGCCCGACTCGGGCCTCTTAGGGCACGTTCACCAACAGGGATGACGGAGCCCGGCCACGTTAGCCAGACGCCGAAGAGGCCTGGCCGCGCTGCGGGCACCGCAGGCCCAGTTCGGCCACACAGCCGTCCGGCTCCAGAGCGCCCCAGCTGCCAGGCTGCGGCCTCCGCCATGACGGGCCCTGGCACCGCTTGGTGATGAAGCCTTCCGGCCCGGCCTGGCACTTCTCAGTGACAGTGGCAGAGGGACAGAGGGGCTGAGTTGGGCGAGGGCGCTAAATGGGAGGACGAAAGGAGGCGGCCGCTGAGCGGAAGGGTGGCCCTCGCTTTCCTCTCTGGGGCAAAAATAAAGGAATTGGCCGAGTGCGGGGGTTTAATAGTTTTGTCTAGAGACGAGAAGAAGCCTTCCGTGGGACCTTTGCTTATCCCGCATGGCAGCGCTCAAGCTAAACGTTTGAAGATAACGCAACTTAGGGACCAGGCATGAGGAGGCGGAAAAATCCTACGAAACACTTGTTTAAATCAGGACCCTCCAAATTACGTTAATATATATTTTTATAGTAATTTCACCATAAAGGTAGGCCTAGGGAAGGATGGCAAAAAGTTGTAAAACGTGGTGTAAGAATAAGAAAGCACCCCAACATAGGGAGTGGGGTCTGCTAACAGCGGTTCTTAGATCTGCATTTATAAAAGGAAAGGCAACTTTTGAGGGGTTAACAATCCCCTTTAATCAAGCACATATTTAATTCACCTAGTCCAGGGGGAAAGCACCTTGAACTTCCGGAAAAATCAAAGGTCAACGATGGCTTTCAACTCTCTGACCATAAACGATACATACATCACAAATGGACAGGTCCAACTGTCTGACCGTAGTTACCAGAGAGGGAAGCACCAACATCTGGGTTTTCAAAGCCAGGGGGCTCTTTAGCAGCTTCCCAGAGTTTCATCTGGCTAAACTCATTCAGTGAGCCCCAAAGTAAAACCTCAACTCAGAGTATTTGTACCTTTTTTAGAGCCAGAGGGCACCCCAGCCTTTGAGAACCAGTGCCTCATTAACAAAAGATGTGGGCCTTCCTACCAATCTTCCCTAATCAAACTCCCCTTAATGGGCAGGCCCTTTAAAGGGTGGGGAAGATCCTTTTCAATCACATTATTCAATCAGGCACTTTACACTAAAACAAAACCAGCAAAAGATCCTATTTTGCTTGCCATCACAGCACCCAAGATAGACTATATGGAAATGTCATGTCCATAGTTAATGAATATATCATCTTCAAAAAGAGAGGTGGGAGGCACTGAGCCTTGCAAGTATCACCAAAAAAAAAAAAAAAGAAATTAATCATATTTTAACAGACAAGAAATAACTGGGTACTGATGTGGGAGTTATTTCCAAATTAGCTCTCAGGGTACAGTTAGCAAATTATTAAAGCAAAGATCAAAATTAGAATAAAGAACAAAAATGAACATGCAGTTGAGGCTACCTCAATTTGACCTATTTAAAGAAGTTGTTGATGCAAAAAAAAAAAGATTTAAAAAACCAATTACAAGGACCATTTTCTGAAGAAAATTTAACCAATGTGACTTAATTACCACAAAGGAGGAGCTCAAAAGAACCTAGAAACTGTCTCAGCTAGCAAACACTGTAACTCCTTGCCAAGTGATATGGCCTGCATGACAACACTAGTTTAGAATGTAAACATTTATAAAATCCTATAGAGGAAAATGGTGGCAAATTACAAAGGAACATAAAACAGTGAGTAGCTATGGAGGGAAACAAATGTTTAAAGGACTTAAATAAGCGAGATCATCCTGAAAGCATTTAAGTATGAAATTAGAAAATCAATATGAAAAATGGAAAGAGTGGGTCAAGATTACTAAAACAGTTAACAATGCTTTCCTCCTGTCTTCTTCAACAGATTCCCTCCACTATCATTTTCCCCCTCACTCTCTAATCTTTAATCTCTCCCCATAGCTACTGTTTCCTTCCCTACCTAGAAACATACTCAGGTCTCCCCATCCTTTAAAAAAAAATCCTCACTAGATCCAACCATTTCAGATAGATAGATAGAAAGAAAGATAGATAGATGATAGATGGATGGATAGATGGAAATGCAACTGAAGCTAACCTTTTCAAGGTTAACATATGATCTGTCCAACCTCATCCTTCTTCATTTCTCTATAGCATCTGATGTCCATAAGCATCCTCTTCTCTGACAGTTTCCAGGACACTGCTCCTCTCTTGGTTCTTTTCCTGCATATCTAACTGCTCCTTCTCAGTCTACTTTAGTGGTTCATTATATCACACCCTCTAAATGTGAGTATCAGGGGCTCAAGGCTCTGTCCTTTTCTCTCTGTACTCTATATACTTGGTGACTTCATTAGCTACTATGAGCAAATGATAATCTCTAAGAAGATGATACATCTGTTTTTCCAGCCCTAGTCTTCAACCTGAGCTCCTGTCCTGCATCACTACCTGCCTATTAGACATTTCAAAATGAATGTTCCATAGGAATCTCAAATTCAACATGTACAAAATAGAATTCGTTATCTTTACTGAAAACTCTTCCAAAGCTTTTCTATTTCTGTCAAGGGCACCACCTTCCTTCCAGAACCCCAGATTTACAACCTTGTTATCCTTGATTCCCCAACCTCACTCCCACATATTCAGTCAGTACCCAAATCTTGTCATATCCATCTCTACAACATCTCTAAATATGTCCCTTCCTCTCTGCCACCCTAACCTTTGCTTTCTATTGCAATCACCTTCTAACTGGTCTCACTGCCCCCAATCTTTCCCCTACTCCAATCCATACAGCCACCAAGGTGATTTTCCTAAAACACATGTCTGACCATATCGCAACCTCTACTTCTCTCCCCTGTCAGCTCAATTAAACTCTGTTCTTCCAAATAACTCCTTATTACTTCTAAAATCAAATATTAAACTCCTTTTTACATTTAAAATGCTTCATAGCTTTTCTCCAATATACCATCCAGCTATATTACAAATTACTCCCTTCCATACCCTCTTATAAGCCATCCACACTGACTTTGTTACTCAAACAAAACCCCCTACCTCCCTTATCTGTACCTTTTACATTGGCTGTGCCACAAGCCTGAGATGCTATCTTTCTTCACCTCTCTCTCTTTGGGTCTCTAGTTCCTTCAAAGACAACTCAAACCCTACCTTTGGCGTGAGGCCTTTTCTGGTTCTCTTAGCTGCTAGTCCCTTCCCCTATTTTGCATAATATGCCTGTTTATGTACTTGTTCTTTCTCCTGATAAAATAAAAGTTTCTTGAGGACAGGAACACAGTGCCTGACTTGTAATAAATGCTTGTTAATTAATTGACAATGAAATCTCACATTTGGACTGTAACGTCACAGTCCTATATACTGTGGAATAGAAAGAGAAGGCTCAGAACTCAACTCTGACATTTACCATGGGGCCTAGGTGTCAGCTTCCTCATCTGTAAAATGGGAATAGTAACACCTGTAGTACTTACTTCAGAGGGTTGTTGAAGGTGTCAGATAAGAGGTTGTAAATGTTTAAGTGCTATACAGAGCATCCCAAAAGTCTTAGTGCAAAAGTATGCTTTCATAGCTTAAATCTGCCCTAAGACTTTTAGGATACCCTGTATTTATGTCATTATTATATGCCACAAGACAAAGTTGAAAAGGCACACACACAAAAAAAAAAAAAAAAAAAAAGAGGAAGAGCATCTGGGTATGCCCAGATATAATAGAAATAAGATGTATGATAGTAGCAGGGATCAATTCTCAAGATACATAAGAAGAAGACTATCAAAAAATTTTTATTTATTTATTTAACTTTTTACATTCATTTTCACAAAATTTTGGGTTCCAAATTTTCTCCCCATTTATCCCCTCCCCCCACCACAATACACCAAGCATTCTAATTTTCCCTATCACCAATCTGCCCTCTCTTCTATCATCCCTCCCTTCTCTTGTCCCCATCTTCTCTTTTGTCCTGTAGGGCCAGATGACTTTCTATTCCCCATTAACTGTATTTCTTATTTCCTAGTAGCAAGAACAATACTCAACAGTTGTTCCTAAAACTTTGAGTTCCAAATTCTCCCCCTCCCTCCCTCCCCACCCATTCCCTTTGGGAAGGCAGGCAATTCAATATAGGCCATATCTGTGTAGTTTTGCAAATGACTTCGATAACAGTCGTGTTGTATAAGACTAACTGTATTTCCCTCCATCCTATTCTGCCCCCCATTGTTTCTATTCTGTCTTTTGATCCTGTCCCTCCCCAAGAGTGTTGACCTCAAATTGCTCCCTTCTTCCATTGCCCTCCCTTCCATCATCCCTCCCTCCCTGCTTATCTCCTTCTTCCCCATTTTTCTGTACTGTAAGATAGGTTTTCATACCAAAATGAGTGTGCATTTTACTCCTTCCTTTAGTCAAATGTGATGAGGGTAAACTTCATGTTTTTTTCTCAGCTATCTTCTTTTTCCCTCCACTAAAAAGTTTCCTGCTTGCCTCTTGAATGAGATATAATTAACCCCATTCCATTTAACCCTCTCTCCTCACACTACATTTCTCTCTCACCATTTACCTTAATTTCTTTTAAGATATGATCCCATCCTATTCAATTCACTCTGTGCTCTCTGTCTCTGTGTGTGCATGCTTGTGTATCTGTGTGTGTGCATGCACGCATGTACGTGTGTGTGTGTGTGTGTGTGTGTGTACATCTGTGTGTGGTCCCACCAACTACCCAGATACTGAAACGTTTTAAGAGTTACAAATATTGTCTTTCCATGTAGGAATGTAAACAGTTCACTTCTGGTAAGTCCCTTATGACTTCTCTTTGCTGTTTACTTTTTCATGCTTCTTCTCATTCTTGTGTTTGAAAGTCAAATTTTCTTTTCAGCTCTGGTCTTTTCATCAAGAATGCTTGAAAGTCCTCTGTTTCATTGAAAGACCATATTTTCCCCTGAAGTATTATACTCAGTTTAGCTGGGTAGGTGATTCTTGGTTTGAGTCCTAGTTCCTTTGACTTCTGGAATATCCTATTCCACGCCCTTCGATCCCTTAATGTAGAAGCTGCTAGATCTTGTGTTATCCTGATTTTATTTCCACAGTACTGGAATTGTTTCTTTCTAGCTGCTTGCAAGATTTTCTCCTTGACCTGGGAACTCTGGAATTTGGCCACAATGTTCCTAGGAGTTTCTCTTTTTGGATCTCTTTCAGGCGGTGATCGATGGATTCCTTCAATACTTATTTTGCCCTTTGGTTCTAGAATCTCAGGGCAGTTTTCCTTGATAATTTCATGAAGGATGATGTCTAGGCTCTTTTTTTGATCATGGCTTTCAGGTAGTCCCATAATTTTTAAATTGTCTCTCCTGGATCTATTTTCCAGGTCAGTTGTTTTTCCCATGAGATATTTCACATTCTCTTCCATTTTTTCATCCTTTTGGTTTTGTTTTGTGATTTCTTGGTTTCTCAGAAAGTCATTAGACTCCATCTGTTCCATTCTAATCTTGAGAGAACTATTTTCTTCAGTGAGCTTTTGAACCTCTTTTTCCATTTGGCTAATTCTGTTTTGAAAGCATTCTTCTCCTCATTGGCTTTTTGAATCTCTTTTGCCAATTGAGTGAGCCTATTTTTCAAGGTGTTATTTTCTTCAGCATTTTTTTGGGTCAACTTTACCAAGGTATTGACCCGTTTTTCATGCTTTTCCTGCATCTCTCATTTCTCTTCCCAGTTTTTCCTCCACCTGTCTAACTTGATTTTCAAAATCCTTTTTGAGCTCTTCCATGGCCTGAGCCCACCAGACATCCACCTCAGATGTCTGGGATAGAGAGGCCCCGACCTCCACGTCTTTCTCTGATGGCAGGCATTGTACTTCATCATCAGAAATGAAGGCGGGAAGGAACATCTCTTCCCCAATAAAGTAGCTCTCTATGGTCTTATTCTGCTTCCTTTTTCTGGGCATTTTCCCAGCCAGTTACCTGACTTCTGAGATTCCTCTCCACCCCTGCCTAGATCTGCCTAGCTAGTGCTTGGGGTCTGAGATTCAAATGCTGCTTCCCAGTCTCAGGGCTATCTGCAGCGGGAGTGCCTGCTATTCAATGTGAGCTTAAGTTCTGGTGCTTGGGTGGGGGCAGGGCCGCCTCCCAGGCTCAGCTCCCTCAGGGGATTTATGCAGAGACCTGAACTTCTGCCTGCCTGCTAGGGGAGTCCCGGGCCGCCGCCGCTGCCTCTGCCCCTGCCTCTGCCTCTGCTGCTGCCTCCCGAGGGGGCCCCGAGTCACGGAGACAACCCGCTCCCCTCTCGGCCAGCCCAGACATCTCTCTCACTGACCTGGAACATCTGTGGGCGGAGGGACCTTCCCGGCCGCCGGAGATTCCGTCCCTGAAGCCTGCTTGAATCTGCTCCTCTGGGCCGCGCGGCCTGGGCAGCACAGGGGTGGACTCCGCTTTCTGGAGCGCGAGGGACCCCTGGGGACGACTCTCCAGGGCTCTCTGGAACAGAAATCTCTTCCACTGTGTTTCTGCGCGCCTTGCAGTGATCCAGAATTTGTGGGGAGTTCTTCTTACAGGAAATTTATGGGCTGTCAGACTATCAAAAATTTAAAAAAAAAAAGGCTTCAACTTTTTTAAAGCAAGTAGAAAAATATGAACTACTGACCCATATACCTACTTTCCCATCTCTATAAATATTTTTTTATTTCATTTATTTATTTATTTTTGGTTTTTTGGTGCTCTACAATCACTTCCTTAAAATTAAGATTTTATCCTCCCCACTCCCCCCACCTTTCCCCCACTACCCCCGTCCCTCCCCGCGACAGCATACAATTCTGTATAGGTTCTACATATACTTTCCTATTGAGTACATTTTCACAATAGTCATGTTACATAGTCGAACTAAAATAAATGGAAGAAATCATATAACAAATCAAAACATAATACACTAAAACCTACACATATACAAACATGATCTGCTACATTCTGCAAATGACTTCCATATTTCTTTCTTTGAGTGTGGAAGACATTTTGTGTTAGAATACTACCATTGGGATTTTTTTTTTTAGTAAGTTCTTGCGTTATTACGAAGTTCCAAGTCTACCAGAATAAACTCTTGCACACTGTGGTCGTTGCTGTGCACAAGGTTCTCCTGGTTCTGCTCCTTTCACTCAGCATCAGATCATATAAGTCCTTCCAGGCCTCCCTGAAGTCTTCTTGTTCATCATTTCTTATGGTGCAATAGTACTCCATTACATTCATATACCATAATTTATTCAGCCATTCTCCAATTGATGGGCATCCCCTTGATTTCCAGTTCTTGGTAACCACAAAGAGTGTTGCTATAAATATTTTTGTACATGTGGGACCCTTTCCCATTTTTATGATCTCTTGGGGATACAGTCCTAGTAGCGATATTACTGGATCAAAGGGTATGCACATTTTTGTAGTCCTTTGGGCATAGTTCCAAACCATTCTCCAGAATGGTTGGATGAGCTCATAGCTCCACCAACAATAAATTAGTGTTCCAACTCTCCCACATCCTCTCCAGCATTTATCATTTTCTCGTCCTGTCATATTTGCCAATCTTATAGGTGTGATGTGGTACCTCAGAGTTGTTTTGATTTGCATCTCTCTAATCAGTAGTGATTTAGAGCACTTTTTCATGTAATTATAGATATCTTTAATTTCTTCCCCTGAAAATTACCTGTTCATAACCTTTGACCATTTATCAATTGGGGAATGACTCTAAAATTTTTGTAAGAATAATCAACAAATAGGGGCAGAACCAAGATGGTGAAGGAAAAAGACAAACCTACTCTAGCTCTCCCCCCATAGCCCATAAAATACCTGTAAAATATTACTCTAAACAAATTCTAGAGCAGCAGAAGTCACAATATGACAGAGTGAAAGAGATTTCCAGCCGAAAACAGCCTGGAAGGCTGATAGGAAAAATATCACATCAGGCTCAGAGCAGAGCGCAGCCCAGCATTGGCCTTGCTGCACGGCACAGACAGGACTGGAACAGGCTTCAGGGAGTGGAATCACAGGTAGCAGCTGTGGTTCCCAGATTTCTCAACCCACAAATGCCAAAGATATCTTCAAAGGTCAGTAAGAAAGCTCTTTCAACTGGGCAAGAAGGGAATGCTATCTGGTCCCAGCCCCAGGGCAGGGGCAGCCACTGTGACTGCAGCATCCACTTTTGGAGCTCTGGGCCTAAAGACCCTGGGGGAATTGAGCTGCCCATCTGAGTCTCAGTCCTGTGTGGCAATCCTGAGGTAAGGAGGAGCACTGGCTTGGTGGAGCTGGTGGAGGTTCTGGAGAAGGAATCCTACTCCCAGTTCCAGGACAGAAGAGTGTTTGTGGTTGCTCACAGACCAGAGCACAATCCAGGAGAGGAGTAAACTCCTCTTCCTTGATTGTGCCACCTTGAAGGAACTGGGAACTTACAGGTCCTTAGAGTATACTCTCCACTTGACAGAGGACTCAAAAGTCAAGTAACTGGCTGAGAAATTGCCCAAAAAAAGGGAGAGAAAATAAGACTATAGAAGATTACTTTCTTGGTGAACAGGTATTTTCTTCCATCCTTTAGGATGAGGAAGAACAGAGTGTACCATCAGAGGAAGACCTAAAAGTCAAGATTTCTACATACAAAACCTCCAAAATAAATATGCAATGACCTCAGGCCATGGAAGAGCTCAAAAAGGATTTTGAAAATCAAGTAAGAGAGGGGGAGGAAAAATTGGGAAGAGAAATGAGAGTGATGCAAGAAAATCAGACCACACATTGCAGTCTCAACTGACTAAAACATGTAAAGAATACAAGAAGATCCCACAGTGTTATTCCTTATTGACTATAAAAAAATATTTGTTTCACCTCCAACTCTCTCCTCCACCAGGTTGTATCCCAGGCATACATTCAAAATCCTTCAAGATTCCTTCCTTGAAAATGTATTGAGAGAGATTACTTTATTTGACAAGCCTCTATTCACATCAAGTAAAGCACAAAAGAAGGAGACATGTTTGTCAAAGCTACTTGCCATCCTTATGGAGGCTAACCAGTGCAGAGTCTAAATAAAAAGGATTCTTCATAAAAGGTGAGGGCCTCCAGATACCCATGTTTCCTGATGACTCAGTCGATCACACCAAACCCTGGAATACTTCAGAGTTTCCTAAATGAGAGCTGTAATCACACAAAAGAATTTAACCTAACTAGCCAAACAGGAAAAACCAAGAAGGTTAAAAAATGTCTATTATTTACCAATCAGATCAGTAAATGCTGAAGGAGCTGTGAAAAGACAAGAGCACTGATGTATTTTTTGCGGAGCTATAAATTAACCTAAATGTTCTGGAAAACAATTTGGAAAGACATTATAAAAGTCACCAAACTATACATACCCTTTGACCTAGTAATACCAGCAAGGCAAATATCCCAAGAAGGTCAACAGAGACAAAGCTCCCCAAATGTGGAACAAATAAAAAAATATTTATAGCAACAATTTTTTTTATGGCAGCAAGGAGTTAGAAGCAAAGTGCATGTCTATTAACTGCAGAATGGTTGAATAAATTGCCATATGAATGAAATGGATGGAATATTATTATTATAAAAAACCACAAAATGAAAAATTCAGGGAAACTTAGAAAGCCTTATGCATATAAACTAAGGCTTAGGAAAGTAAGTAGAACCAGGTGAACAATTTGTACAATAATGTAAAGAAAAGTAACAATGAAAGACATCAAAGCTTTGATAAATATAGTGACCAATCACAATTGCAAAGGATTAACAGTGAAACAGGCCTTCCACCTCTGCTGGAGAGATAGCAGACTGAAGATGTGAAATGTGCTATATGTTGTCAGACATGGCCAATGTGTTGGCGTGTTTTGTTACAATTAAGGACTGTATAATTGGAAAGAGTGGGGTAGATGGGGAGTCATTGGGAAGTAACTATGCTATAAAAAGAAAAAAAGAGTATCAATAAAACATCTAAGTGCCTATTGTCCTATGAAGTTGCATTATACCTCACAGAGCTAGTCCAGAAATATATTCATCTTGGAAAGACATAAACTGATAAGCAAGGCACTGGGATAAGAATCAAATAGGAAAAGGAGAGTTGGCTACATTACCTTTGAGAAACCGTTCAGTGCTTTTAACGCCACTCCAGCCAAAAACAAAAACCAGAAACCACGAGAAACATTTAAAAATGAAACACTAACAGATGTATTTATCGTCCTTTCTGAAACCAAGGACCATCAATATTTTTCCAGTAATGCTGTATGGTTGTCATGGAATTCCACAGTCTCCAAAGAATTAAATATGAGGGTTACCCAAAGGGCAATACAGAAACATGAAGTGGGCATGAGTGGGCTACAACACATGACCAAGGAAGGGTGTTAAGAAGGAGAATAAAAGATGTCATCCGAGAGCTCTATGCGCACAAAAGGGAGTGAGCAAAGGATAAGGAATGGAACAGCCTCCATACATGATCCAAACTGTGAAGAGGTCTGGAGGAAGGCCCTCAGCACATTGAGTGAAACTATGGAGGATTTACAGTCAACAAGCATTGATTGAGCACCTATTATGTGCCAGGTATTGTGCTAAGTGCTGGGGATACAAAGAAAAGCAAAAAACAGTCCCTGCACTCAGGGAGCTCATAGTCTTCATGGGAAAGTCAACATTCAAACTATGCACAGATAAGGTAAATTGGAGATAACCCACAAGAGGAAAGGTACTAGCACTACTGATTGGAAAGGACTTCTTGTAGAAGGTAGGATTGTAGCTGGGCATTGAAGGAAGTCCAAGAAAATGCACAGACTACAGTATGAACCACTGCTTTGTTGAGTCATGAATCTATGGTATGATCAAATTATCCATCTTTAGTGCCCATCATAGTGTCTTGCACTTTGTAGGCACTTAATAACTTATTTATGATATAGTTATAGAATATCTATATGAGAAAGAATCTCATTGTGCTATGGAAAAAGGCTTGGAACCCCTAGCTTCCAAGTCCCCACTAACTCAAATCACTTTTTCTCTGAGACTCGATTACCCTGTCTATCCAAATGAGGGATATGGGTGAGCTATTGATGTTCTACCCTTCCCTCTTTCTTTTTATAGAAAAGGAAACTGAGCCTGAGACACTGTAACTTGCCCATAGTTCTTGTATACATGGATTGTGTACAAGATATATTGACCCAGTACTCCTTTAGGCATCTTCTCGCATGTTGGTAACATGACACCCATGGGGAGCTTCATCAGGTGACAAAGATGCTGGCAACCGTTCCCCCTAGCAACTGGCAGCTGTTGATAGTAATCCTAGGGATGACTAGGTGGGGAGGTGGCTTCCCTTCTGTACATTTCCTCTTTTCCTCTGAACCAAGCTCTATTTATCTGGAGTTTTCCGTTTTTCATACCACAGGGAACCAAAGGGGAAGAACTATCCAGTGGGCATAACCACCGGCCACAGCACAACAGCTAGCAGGCAAGCAAGTGAGTCCTGGCCTATCCCTGGGGATGGGAGCCCCTCACCCAGACCCACCACCCTCCCTTTCCTTTCAAGCCTTCTGTCCCACACTAATCCTGGATGTTGAAGAGGGACAGGAGTGTTTCTGCTCCAGTTCACAGATGTTGGGAAGCATGAAGCTATGAAATGTTAGACTTGTGCCCACAAGCCTTGGGTTCTGATCCCGGTTGCTGTGTGACTGTTGGAGTCACAACCTCTTCAGGGTTTAGTTTCCAGATCTACAAAATGAGGGAGGAACGTGTGAATTTGATAATCTCTAAAATCCCTTTTAGTTCTAATACTTTGTGATTCTGAATCGGGAGCCTAGAAATATGTGCCTGATGAATGGTTGAGAGAGAGGGGCATAAAGTCATCAGAGGTGAGAGTGCATAGACAGACTCAGAGGGTATGGGGAAGAGGCTTAGGGGAAATTCTGATTTTCTAGGCTGGGTATGGCCCATTCCTTCGGGCCCTTTGTGGCTTCTCCATAGGATGGTTAAGGAAAGCCAGGAGAGAAGAAGGTGCCTATTCAGCTCCGATATGACAAGCTCTAGGAAAAGGTTAAGGAAAGAGTGTTGCTATGGCTAAAATAAGGTTTGGGATGACTCATATTTTTCAGTTCTCAAGACCTTTCTCCTCCACCTATAATGGTGAATGGGAGGATATTCATTGGCATTTACTGAGTTTCAGCATCTAAAGTCCTTGGGATGAAGGGAATTGCAAAAGGGTGGAGGGTAGGGGTTCTAGGGAAAGGAAAGAAAGAATCTGGAGAACCGATGGTTCAGCAGAGATGACACAATTGAACAATGCCCTAGCACTTTTCTTTTGTTTCTGGAATTGTAGGACATCAAAGGTCAGCACTGAAACCATCTCGTTCAACCTCTTTTTATTAAAGAAGAAAAAAGGTCCAGTGAAGGGCAGAGACTTGCCCAGGGTCCCACTGCTAGTTAGTGGTTCAGCTGGGACTAACTGTAGTACCTCATTCCCACTGCAGGGCTTTATCCTCTCTAAGACTTAATCAAAACGGTGTTGAACACATATGGTAAGGGGGTGTCCTTAAACCATACATAAAGATCCCTGTGGGCCACATATTGACTTAGTTTTCCAATGTAATATTATCATCTGTTTTCTTGTATCATTTATTTTGTTAAATATCTCCCAGTTTCATTTTAATCTAGTTCTGTATTTGACATCTCTGTTCTGAAGAAGTGGACTGACAAACAGTCCCCATCGTCTGGTCGGTCAGAAGGTGGTGGAGAAGGGGGCAGGTAGAGGGAGGGAAGAGAGACTATCTAAGGTTAGTGCACCCGATTGCCCCTTCTCCCTACTGGCCTAGGTCCAGCTGTTGCAACGGAGCCATCAGCTGCCAGGAAGGCTAAGGGAGCTCCATTACACTATAATGCAGATGACCAACTCCAAGACTAATGTATCCACCCAGCTGGTGCTGAGTGAGAAACAGAAGCTACAGGTGATCCTTCAGGGGTCAGGGAGGGCATGATAAAAGAGTACGGAGGGAAGCAAGATACCAATGCTTATCTTCCACTGTAAGACCCCAACAGGGAAAAGTTCAGGCCCCTTGGTTGGCCATTCAAGGCCCTCTTTAGCTTGCCTTATCTCTCCCTCCTCCCTTTGCTACAGCCTGTCTCCTCAGTGTCCTCCAATATGCATATCCCCATCTCATTGCCTTTACTCACATCATTTCCCTTGACTAAAATGCCTGACCTTTTCTCTACTCAGCCCTGACCCATTCTGTCAGGTCCTGAGCATCCCATAAGTTCAGAGTGATCTTATCCTCCTCCGAATTCCTAATTCATTTGTTGTATATATAACCCTCATTTGGCATTTGCCATATACTCACGGTATATGTATGTTCATGTGTGCATTTTGTCTCCTCCTTTAAGCTATGAGCTCCCCCAAAACAGGGGCCTAGGTCTGTTCCTTGTTTGTCCCTCAAACAGTGTGCAGCATAGGCCTGGGCACACAAGAGACAGTGGGCTCCCCATTTCCCACAAAACATAGGAAGTCTCACAAATAATCCTTCCCCCAAGAAACTCAGGACTCAAGCAGCCTTATGACCCACCTTCTTCACCCCCTTCCCACCAGATTCATAAGGAACTCATCGACCTCCAAATTGAAACCAATTGCTTGAGGGAGCAATATGAGACTGAGAGCTTTGAGCTGAAATGTGAGGTGCCCATGTCTATGCATACTTGTGTGTATCTATGTCTTCGAGATACCCTCTTCCCCATCCTTCTCTAGGACTGGACACAAGGACTTGACACAGAGTTCCTAGTTGGTAAAGTGGCAAACAGAGCAAAGCCAAATCCACACTATAACCCTTTGCAGTTATGTTGTCCCCATTTTACAGATGAGAAAATGAATATGAGTTTGCCTAACATTCCCAGGGTTGCATAGAGTAAGATGTAAAACCCAGCTCTCCTAACTCCCTGCCTAAAGCTTCTTCCATGAAAGTGCTACCAGTCCTAGAACCTCCCAGTACCCCTCCTGGGTGACCTTGGGACCTTGGATGGGGAGGACAGGATGGGGTTGTAGATGAAGACAAGGGAAGAATAGGGCCATTGCTGCCCTTTCACAGTGGCCCTGCTCCTCCATAGATTCTGACACTGGAGAGCAGAGTACGAGAGCTGGAACTGACTGGGGAGAAAGCTGGTCATGAGCGGGCGGGACTGGCAGAGCAGCTAAAGCTGCTAGAAGTCAAGCACCAGGAGCAGTCAGAGGCCTACACCAGCCTGGAGAACAACTACCAGACCCTGGCCAAGCAACATGAACCTGAGGTGAGGGCTCAATTAGTCAGATGGGAATTCTGGGCTTCCTCCTTGGGTCTCCTCCCAGATCTTAGATGCCTAATCATTTTGGGTCTGCCCCATGAATTCAGCCCCCTCTGAGCTGTCCTGTCCTGTCTAGTCCCCAAAGAGTCAGAGTAGACTAGGGAGCAGAGGCTTAGGTAATGGCTGTTTCTTCCTTATCTCTACTCCTAGGATATGACTCACTTGACAGGGTCTGCTAGGAATAAGCTCCCTTAGCCCTGAGGAATTCACCCCAGGCACACTACTCTTAGCTTCCCCACCCACCTCGGCTCTATCTCTTCTGGGCCACATCTGGAATAATAATAATGGGTAATGACAATAACTAGTCTTTATATCTTGCTTTAAGACTTACAAAATGTTTTATACATGTTATCCTATTAGCTCTTCCTAACTTTGTGAAGTAGGTGCCATTATTATCTCCATTTTACAGATTAGAAAACTGATGCTGAGAGAGAGTTTAAATAATATGTTAAATATGTCTAAAATAATAATGTCTGAGAAAAGTTTGTAACTCAGGTCTTCCTGACTCCAAGTACAACACTCTTATGTGCTCTGCTACCTAATTGCCTGAGTACTTGGAGATGAAGAAATCTAGAGCCCTGAGTTCTAGTCCTAACTCTACTACTTAATTTCTATGTGTCCTTGAACAGATCACTTCCCCTCTCTGAGTCTCACTCTCCTCTTCTGCAAACTGAAAGGATAGACTAGACCTTAAGGTCTCTGTTGGCTCCAACATTGTACAATCTGAGCTTCCCTGATCACAAAGACACAAAGAGTCTAATTTCAAATATGTAAAAATACTCACATGATTGAGATAGTGAGAAAGGAGAGAAATATAACTTGCTAATTTTTTTTAACATACTATCCTTCCCACCTCCATGTCCTTTCCCAAAAAATTATAATCAAGTTGGCCTGGGCCTTTGGGAGGATACCTTCTGCATTCATCCCACTGGCAAAGATGGTATCCATTTTGAGTATCTCACAACCCTTCTAAATCAAAGGACTCGTCCTGCTCCAGCAGCCTAGGTGAGAGCTGAGACCCAAAGAATAAAATACCCATCCTTGGCCTCAAGACAAAGGAAGGAAGGCAAGGAAGGACACTGTCCTGAGTGCTGAGCACAAATGGAGCACCAGGAGTTGGGATAGAACACAGGACTTTTTTTCCTTTGGTGTCCTACAGGTGCTCCGGAATGAGGAGCTAAGCTTAGAGCTGTTTACCACATCTAAGAAAAAACACCCTCTCCCAGCCCAGCCAAAACCACCATCTTCTTCCCAATCTTCAGAGTATGGGGTAGCTGCTGGGATAGCTGCCAAGCCAGTGAGAATCAGACCTTGGGCACAAGGGTTCATTCACCAGAAACTCAAGGTGGGCTATCCCAAGAGATCCCTCAGTCAGCACCACTGAATGAGAGTTTCTACTGAAGACAGATGCCTAAACCACTCAGGCTAGCAGTTGAGGTGGGAGTGGGGAGAGAGAACTAATAATAGTAGCTAGATTTTGCATAGTGTTTTATAGGTGCTATCTCAGGTGAAATCACAACAACCCTGTGAGAATAAGGGCTTTTATTATCCCCATTTTACAGATAAGAAAACTGAGGCTCAAAGAAGTTAAATGATTTGTCCAGTTTCACAGGGCTAGTAAATTTCTTAAAGTAGAATTTAAACTCAAGTCTTCCAGAACTTTATTCATTGTACCGCCGAGCACTGCTAAAAGTCACTCCCCCTACCGTCACTTAAGTTGCTATCTGGTTGGGGCATTGCAGGGAAAGAAAAATTTCCTATAACATTTGACAGGCAACATATGTGAGCAAATGTGTATAAGTTTCCTGAAAGAGCATACAGAATAAGGAAGTGGGCTAGAATTAATCTGGGACAGCTTCCTGAAGGAGGAGAACTTTGAACAGGTGCTTGGAAGGACAGTGACACAGATTAATATTTAAGACCCATGGAAGCAGCTGTTCCACCAGAGCTAGACATCATTCACTTGCCTTTCCCACTATCTATAGACAGAAGACATCGTTGCATCTGAACAGGAACAGAAGAAAGTGGAGAAGAAGGTAAGTGTACCAGGCCCAAGTTCCCCTCCATTTCCCTTTGGGGAAGACAAGGAAAGGAGCTGAGCTCCCCTGATCACAAAGATACAAATAGTCAAATTTCAAATGTATAAAATACTCACAAGATTGGGATAGTAAGACAAGAGAGAAATGAAACTTAACTTACTGATTTTTTTTTTAACACAAAATCCTTCCCACCTCCATGTCCTTTCCCAAAAAGTTACAATCAAGTTGGCCTGGGCCTTTGGGAGAATACTTTCTTCATTTATCATACTAGCAAATATGGTATCCCCGTCCCCAGGGAAGAACACAGTGTAGTCAAGGAGATGAGCAAGAATGTTTTAATGAGTTCCAAACACTCTACATCTGGGGAGGAAATGATTGATCAGTAGACCAAATGGGTAGGATCTTTCCAGGAGCATATCCCAAAAGAGATGAGTTTCGGAAAGCATTGCCCAGCGCTTGGGTGGGTTCCTGAGTCCCTAGAAGCACTATGCTCCCAAACATTGTCCTCAGCATGACCAGTGGTCTCTGAACCAGAGTCTTCAGGGCTCTGAAAATTGGACTGGAAGAAGAATATAGGTCTGGGTGTGTGACTTACAATATTCCAAGTAAAGCCTAGTTATAAGATGTCCACTTCTAACATGCAACCTAAGGCTGATTTATATGACAGCTTCTGAGAAGCCAACTTTGAACATGCCATCATGTATAAATGAATATATAACTAGAAGCAAAGCAGTAGCCAACGACTGGGAACAAGAATCGTCTCACTCTAGTCTTTACCCCTTGTATCTCTCTTCCTGGGGATGGCCACAGTTGCTTGCCAGCCAAGAGTACATTCTAGAAGAGATGGAAAAGATGAAGCTACTGCAGAAGACCCATCAGGAGAAGCTGGAGGAGAGAGTGTAAGTGGTCAGACCTGCATAGGGGAGGGGGTAGCCTTTAGGTTCCAGTATGAAAGAGATTATTTTGAAAGGAAATAAAAAAGTATTCTACTTCATGTACTGCAGAGCAGTACACTTCTTATAAAACTTAGAATCACAGCACATAGATTATTAGAACTAGAAAGAATCTTAGAACATTCAATATCTAAACTAGAAAAGGGACCTTGGAATGAGACCCAGAGGTAAAATAATTTGTGCAAAATTACACATTGAGTTAGTCCTAGAACTAGGGCTAGAACCTATGTTTTCTTATTCCCATTATAAATTCTTCTCATACCACCATCACCATATCTTTTGTTACATTCACATATTCCCCCCAAGAAACCATAGAAGTCCAAAACATTAATAAGCTATAGAAGGACAAGGTAGAGGACAGATCCCTACCCATGACACCAGAATCACTTCTACCCTAGCAGCAGGCAGCCTAATGCCTTTCCGCAGGGCCAAGTCCAAGTGTCCAAGGAAAGGTCCAGGTGCTAAGTTCTGCCTTCCTCATCAGCCCAAGCACCAGAGGGTCCGAGTGAGAAGGAAATCCTTCAGGCTCTTGCTTCTTTCTGAAAACAAGTATGAGCTGGGCCACCCCAGCCATCTAGCCAACCATCACTTCACCCTCTTGCCACCTCATCCCTGACTGCTAAAACCTGGTCATTGGTGGGGAGGAAGAAGAAAGAACAGAGATCCTGGGGCATACCTAGGTATAGAAAGGTTCCATATTTAGGCACCAGAGAAATGAACAGAGTTTTCTATTTCTCAGTTCTTCACACACACACACACACACACACACACACACACACACACACACACACACACCCTGTCACACTCTGAGTTGGAAGGACTTTAGGGATGATATGTCTGGTCCCATGGATTGTGTTTGTCAGAGCTGAAGGATGGGATTGTTAGCACATGGGACTCACTAAATCCTGCCATGAGCCATACTTACCTACCCTATGTTTTCAGGGCAGTGCTGGGAAAAGAACTCCAGGATGCCAAACAGGAGATCCGTGGCACACAGCATAAGATGGATGAACAGACTTTGGTGAGCCAGCAATCAATTTTTCCCTAGTGACCCTTCACAGGATGAATCAGAGAGCATTTAGAGCTGAAAGAAGTCTTATTGGTTTTAAAATATTTTATCCCATCATTTTACAAATAAGGAATGGCCCAGGGAGGGGAATGGGTTTGCCCATGGTCACACAGTGGTAGAACCATGATTCAAACCCAGATCTTGAGACCTCAATTTCTGTACAGAATGACTGGGCAATAGGAAACTGGGCTCTATCACTGAGAGTGGGTGTTACATGGGGACCTGAGCAGGTGACTGTGGCTTTAAGGAAATAAACTCATGACTGTGCTGGCCATTAATCCCAGACATTTCTCCAGGTTCTGAAAACCAGTGTCAAATATGTGTGTGTATATGCTTTTATATGCAAACTAGTTTGAGCTATGACCCAGAAAGCCATGTAGATAAGGGGTTGGGAAGGAGGACCTGCTTCCTAGCATGTCCTCTACTTCCTCCAGGCACTATTGGCCTCGAAGAAGCAGCTTCAAGAAATGGAAAAGGAGAATTCCAGACTGCAGCAACAGCTGAAGATGATGAATGAGGAGTATCGCACTAGGCTTCTACACTATGTGAAGAAGATGGCTGTAAGAACATAGGACAACAAGATGGGCAGGGGGAAGTGGACAAAGCCATTTTTTAATGAGGATTGGGTAGAGAGGGTTAAGTGAGATAAGCCCATGTCAGGGCTTATCTGAGCTAATTATCGTCCAGCTTGACCAGTCTATAAGAATCCTGGGTACTGGGTACTGGATTATCCAGTATGAAGTAAAGGGACAATTCTTGCAATCAAGGAATAGTTGAGAGTGGTTTGAGGCTGGGTACTAGAAAATTTCTAGTAGGGTTCATGGAGGTCCAAGTGAATTGGCAGTGGGTTCCAAGAGCATTACAGATGGCTTCTGACCATACTCTCAAGATGATTTTTCTTAGTGAGAACTGCTCTTAGGAGAACCCTTCCTTAGGCAGTCTCATAAGCCCCTAGAAGAGTCTTGTTCTACCAGTGGTCCAGTTCAGCAACATTCCCTTTGGGTTTCTGTGGCTTGTCCAACTAATCACGGTTTCCATTTTTCTGGGGACCATGGACAGTCCCACATAGACAACACTGCCCAGGGCCACCAAGGGCCTCGTCAGACAGATGCGGCAGAGGCAGGAGCAATGAAGAAACTCTTGGATGGAATGCTAAATGACATGCAGGCCTCAAACCGAAGCCGAGAACAACAACTGGCCAAGGTTGCCTGGAACTACAAAAAAAGGACGGAGAGCCTGATGAAGAGTCATGAGAGCCTGCTCAATGCCTACAGGTTTGGTCTCCCAATACCTCCCCCTAAATGGACCCAGAGCCCCACCAGGTCAACTCTCTCCCAGACTTCTGTCCCTAATGCCACTTCCACAGGATAAAGAGTGCAAGGTCAAAAGCTTCAATTGTTTTTTTCCTCTCAAGAATGGAAAACCTGGGCATATTCATTTTAGTCCCTTTGTTGGGGGAGGGCATGAAGGGTGGGAAATTCCTTGTAAACCCAGCTCTCTTACAGAGAGCTCAGTGGGATAAGCAGGTGTTGGGTAACTACTAACTGTGAACCGGGCCCCATCTGGATCCTTCTGGGGTTCTGTGGGCAACAATCAAAGCAGTGGGTGACAGGGAAAGCCTGGCTTAGGGTCCTGAGAGAGCAGATTAAGGCCCAGGGTGGTCTCGACATGGAACCTGGTCCTCCGGAAGCCCATTTCACCATCAACAAAGATCTTCAGTCCAACCTAACCCAAGAGCTCAACAAGCTTCGTGAAGACAAAGCTCAACTGAAGACTCAGATTCAGGAACTACAGGCTAAGGTAAAGCTCCAAACCACCTTGACCTCAACTAAATCCATATGATACCTCCAAAAGTCTGTAGAGTTTATTTACCCACAGTTACACAACATGGCACCAAATAGAAACCAATGTTCCTGGATGTCCCATATCATCTTATTCAGCCAATTCAGAAAATCACAGAATGTCAGAGTTTGAACAAAAGACAGAAGTTACTGAAAGGAAGATTTTAACTTCATTAAAGGAAAAATTAGCTAATAGAATTATCCAGACAAAGAATGGACTACTGAGATAGTGAGTTTCCCATCACTGTTCAAGTAGAAGTTAGATAATAACTATTTATTTGGAAATATTCTAGGAGAAATTCCTGCTCAAGGTATGAGTGAGACTAGCTAAATGAACCACAAGATTCCTTCCAAACCTGATATCCATCCTATGATACATGGGACACAGCAAGAGCCTGGAAAATCCAAAAAGCTTATTTTAGCTTATAGTTTCATCCTCTTTACCCAACACAAAAGCAAAATAGAGTTTTTCCTTCTCCTTGCCCTTATGCCCCAAGGAAAGGGCTCATATTCATAGATTATAGATTTACAGTTGAAAGCGAACTTAGGAGATGCTGTGGTCCAACTCTTTTACTTTACATATAATGAAACTGAGTCCCAAAGAGCACTATACCTAAGGTGGCAAAGGTAGCAAGAGGCAGAGCCAGGAATTGAACCTAGATACCAAATCCAGAGCTTATTCCACTGTGCTATGAGCTAATTAAAAGGTAGTCAGATATCTTTGGGAGATGTTTCTAGTTTTCTGAGGCTATCATCAAGGGCTATCTCCCAATATGCCAGTGTCAAAGATGACATATAGGATTGAATGGGTCAATGACCTGAGCCAGAGTGGCAAAGAATAGGGAGTGGAAGAAAAGAAGTACTAGAATTGTTTGTGACTTTTTAAATTTATTTCCCACAGAATGGATCCAACAAAGCCTCTGATTTGGGGGCATCTTTGCCACAGTAAGTGTCCCTGATATATATGGGATCAGACATGTTCCACAGCCCAAAACATGAGGTATGTTAGGGATGAGTAGGGGTGATAACTATACCCTTATTTGGGGCTAACAGCCCAAGACTTAGAGTGCTGACCTTGAAGAGGAGAAAGGAGGCAATAAGAAGGGAATGAGACAAGTGGAGGAACAACGCAAGAGATATGTGGGTAGACCACCCTCCTCTTGACCTCACTCCTCATAGACTACCTCCTCTCCTTTTCTAAGTGTGCCCCAGTATTGGGGCTACCCCAGGGAGACTCAGAAAGTACCAGGCTCAGTCAGGCAACCTGAATACAAATCATGGATCAGCTACAGCATGACTATCTGATGTTTGATAGGTCATGACAATTTTTTGAACTTGAAATTCCTCATCTATCAAATGGAAATAGTATCTGTCCTGCCCCTGCTCATCTAGTGGCCCAAATGAGCTATTAGGTGTATAATCACTCACTGAACACTGTGTATGCAGAGTCCTGTCCTTGATGCTGTGTGGATGAGAAGTAACTAATTATATACCAGTAGCTCAGGATAGGCATGTTTCTGTCTGAAGTCAAAGGCAGAGGTTTTCTCAAGAGACCAGCTCCCTGCAGGCATTCCACTGACCACCAGAGAGCATCTGTGCAGCAGCAACAAGGCCCTGGAGGCCAGAAAACGGACTTCTAAAGGAAGGGCCTTCAGATGGAATCTTACTCAGTTGTTCTTGCCCCATGGATCTCTTTTCTACAATATCTCTGACAAGTGGTCATTTAGCTTGCAGTTTAAATATCTCCAGTGACTATGAATTCATTACCTTTCACTGAAGTCCATTCCTTTGTGGGACAGCAGAAATTTCTAGGAAATTCTTCCAAACAGTAGGATTAACTTAAAAATCTGTGTCCCTATGTTTCCTGTAACAATGCTGCATTTATTGTATTTCTAGAACTACAGAATTACACCATATTTCACTTGGCACTTTTAGGTTGACAAAGCATCTCCTCACAACAATCCTATAAGGGGGGCAAAGCAATTCCTTATCTTCATCTTGCAGATGAGGGATGCTCAGAGATTCATCACAGTCAATTGTTGGAGGCAAGATCCAAATTCAGTTCTCTGGGCTCTCCCCTCCTGCATTCTTCCCATTCCTTTGTCAAATATGGTGTTCAAGACCAGACACACTATTTCGGATATGGTGTTCTGGATCCTTTGTTTCCATTAATATATGATGACCACAGTCTATAATAACTTCCTGTATTCTCTATGGTGCTATAGCAATGCCTTGACCATTGTTTTCATCTGGGTCATTCTAATTGCTTGACATGTAGCTTCAGAAGCAGGCTTACAATACTCATAGCTGACATCTTGATAGGACACAAAACACTTCTCCTGTGTCACAACAACCCTGTGAGTTAGGCTACGAATTATTCCCATTTTACAGATGAAGAAGCTGTGGTAAATCTTGGAGTCCATAAGTGGCTGAGTTGAAACTTTCCACAGTACCATGAGGAAAGTGATCAGATCAAGTGTGGCCCAAGGGTACCAAGTTCTTGCTCTACCATATCAGAGATCTAATATATCACCTTCCAAAGTAGGAGGCAATGAGTAGGGGGTAGGGCCAGTTGAAGCCAGAGAATAATCCCCAAATGGGTGGAGAGTCCTATGTGCCTGCCTTGCGAGATCAGAGACCAACTTGCATTACTGTATCTCACATACACGTTCTTTTCTTCTCTCCTAGGGATGAAATGGTCTGGACCAAAATACAGAAGCAGCTCCAAGAGTTCACTCAAAACACCCAGGTAGTAGATGTTCCAGAGGGAAGACTCTAGGGCTGATAGTTACTTCCTATGCCTAACAATCTTCCTATGCCTAACAATCTACTCCCCCTCTACCATCTAGAAGCCAGTCCAAGGGGTGAAGGAGTTGGGAGCTCAGATCCAATCTGTTTCCTCCCCTTGAGAAAGGACAGAAAAGCTAGGGTTCCCAACACCAATCCTTGGGCACAAGTCTCACTTGCAGCTGGGGGTGTGATTCTCTCTCTCAGGGAAGATGTACTAGGCCTATACCTAGTTGGTGAAAGCAAAAAACAGGACCTAACAACTAAAACTATTAAAATATGCAATAGGCTACCTCTTTGGGTAGCGAGTTCCCCATCACAAGAAGCATTCAAACCTAAGTTGAATGTTCAACTGTCAGGCATGTTATAGAGGGGCATCTTGCTTTAGACAGAATTTGCAAAGTACCTTTGAGATTCTTTCCATTGTTGAGATTCTGTCTGTTTTCTCTCCTTGTTACACTCAGAGCGAGCTAGAGAAGGAGAGGAGCCATTTGTGGAGCCGAGCCTTGGTGGCAGAAGAACAACTCTCACAGCTGCAAGAGTATGTCAACAAACATCTAGGCAGGTGAGCAAAGATAGAGCTGTCCCAGGGGAGCCCAGCACCATGGTTACATGGCTCTACTGGAATGGCAGGGCCTCTCTCCCCACCTGATCCCTTAAGAACCCTCAAACTTTTATCTCACTTTCCAAAAGCCCCTTCATCATCCCACTCGATAAGGCACAAAAATGTAGCTAGCTGTTTCTCTGGGACCTTTATCTCAGGCTGTTTACCGCACCCAACAGCCCTTCTGTGCCTGCCTCTTCCATGTAAGGAGCAGGGAGTAATGACCGTTCTTTCAAAAATACCAGGCAACTAGTAGCCTAGTGCTAGCCCCATCAAAACCAAGACCCTCCTGGGGATTGTGTGTTCTCTCCCCATTACCCTTCCCTGCCTCTCTTGGCAAAAGCCAAGTAAAGAAGGTGGTAAGTATATTGTTACTTGGAAATCCAAGTCACCTAATTACTAGGATGACGCCATTGGGATAGATGTTAATACCAGCACACCAACCTAAAGAAAATGTGAATCATCAGATCTTGCAATATTCAGAGACCTAGTTAATCCCTGAGCGAAAAGGCCCCTTGACTGAAGGCTCAGAGCTCCCAGGCAGGGATTCAAAGGGATAGAGACCTAACCTAGAGCAAAATTGTCTTCCCTGGACCCTCTCTACAGGTACAAGCAGGAGATCTTGAGGCTGAGGAAGCTTCTGGGGAATGAGTGCTCATAGGCAAATGAAGCCAGTTTCCTTAAATCCTGAGTCAAAGCATCACCAACTGCTTAGCTGTGACTGCTCAGCCTACTCCCAAGAACCAGTTGGAGGCACTGGCCCTAAAAGCCTATAGACAGGGAGCTCTACATGGATTTCTGGAGTATTAGGGACAGGAATGAACTCTAAATCTGCAGGTGGGAGGAATCCAATTTTCTCAGAATTCTGTGCCTAGCATTACTGTTAATGCCTTATACCTTCCTACAGTGGTGTTGGCCTTTGAACTAGGCCATCACTGTCACACCAGGAGCCACCTGGAACAAGACTCCAAACTTTGGGGCCTCGTAGCCTGGAATGCTCTGAGCTTTCTGTGCCCTGAAAGCCACTCACAATAAGGTATGAGTGGGTTACCTAATTTGGAGTCTTTGAGAGGAAAAAGGCATCAGAGGAAACAAAACAACCTGGGGTTTAGAAAAACTATGGAGGGGAAAAAAAGTAAAGTAGTTGTGGGGAAGGGATACTAAGTTCCAGTGGTAGTCAAGAGAGGATCAAAATGGAAAAACACTTTTATTGTGTTCAAATGTGAACCACAGGAAACAAGTTTCAGTTCCTGACCTCGAGTTGTCAGTGAAAGTCTTCAGAAATAGTCCTGAATTTCCCTCAGTGTTGGCTCCTAATAATCATGTGAGCCTCAAGTACCGTGACCAGGATCAGCTTCAGCTTGGAGCACATCCTGGTTCTCTGTGGTTAAGGGAGGTGAAATCCTTGCTTCAAACAAGGGCTGCTGAGGTGCCCTTACATATTCAGTGGCGTGCCCCTCTCACGAAGAGAGCTGTACCTCCCCAAAACCTAGACGGGTGTTCCCTGGAGGAAGGTGGATTCCCTCATCTCCATGTTTTGCCGGATGAGTCCAATATCGTAAGCCCACACCTTGTCCAGGCCCTCACCAACTGTGGCTGTTGGCTCCCAGTTGGGAAGAGGGAATCGACCAGATATCACTCGGGCCTTGTTGGGCAATTCCGCTAGTAATTTGGTTTCCAGGAGAGGAAGCTGTGGAAAAAAGGCCAAGTCAGAAGAGAAGTAACCTGTAAAGGGCATTAGGGGTGGGGGGAGGGTGGGTGAGGGGACTCAGTAACAAGGATAAAGGGACTGGTTTAAAGCACAGGGTCACAGGAACTAGGAAAAAGTTGATCTAGCCTCAGCAGGCTGAAGTTCAAAGTCAGTAACTCTGTGGCTAGTCTGCCACCCTAGGGTCAAACAAGGTCTTCCCAAGAATCTTTAAATCTGGTTGCTATACTTTCCTCCAAAATGTTCCCATCCCATCTCACAGACATTGAGATGTCTTTGGGGTTCCTAGCAACATCCAATGCCAGCCCATTTGGGAACAGCCTGCTGATTTTTCACGGGGACTGCTACAGAAGAAACAAGTAGACGTTGGCTGGGAAGCCAAACAGATGGGGCACTGGCCCGCAATGCAACAATTACCTCAGTTTGAATCATTCCCTAGCCCTGGGAATATTTTAGTTCAACAAATCCCATGGCCCTAGAGCCTCTGGAAGTGCTCAGACATACCACACTGGGAGCCAGGAAGACTGTGACGTTTCTGCAGTCAGCCAGGTTCACCTACAGAAGAGATATGGCTGCTTAGGAGAGATGAGGAAAAGATGCCAGCCACAACGGACTCGGAGGCTGCTTGGCAGATGTCTTCTACTTTAATAACACCTAGAAAAGGGAATCTTTGTGCTCTACCTGGGGGACCTGGAGACCTGTAAACATGTATAGTTCATATTCCCAGCAATTAAGATGGTTTCTTAACTCCAGGGAGACCTTCCATTGCTCTTCTTCCTCTGCTGATGGCCTCCAATGCCAAGGTCAAACTTATGTTAAACCAATGACTGCTTCTTGTCTTTGAAAACATCTCTCTGGCTCTGCTGTCCCCAAAGACTAACAAAGTATCTTATTAGTAAGGGGAGAAATATCTTAAGTCATCCAAACTAGAGTGTGTTTAACCAATTTAGAGAGGCCAGAGGTCCAGATTCCCTAGACCACAGAATCACTTAGGGAATAAGAAGGTAGTTCATTTCTAAGTGGCTTGGAAATCTGTTATTCCTCTAATACAGATCTGACTAAGAGTACTAGATAAAATGAGATAATGGAAAGAGGATTAAACAGGCTGAAGTCCCAGCTTGCTACTAATTCACTGTGATCTTATGGAAGTTATTTTCCCTGTCTGGGTTTTAGTTTCCTCCTCTATAAAATGGGGGGGTGTAGGTGGGATTGGAGTATATGATCTCTTTTATAAGATCCTTTTCAGGTCTGGAAGTTTTTAACTCTTCAAGATATGTGGGAAGATGAGAAAGATAAAATAGCCACCTCCTACCACTAGATTCACTAAGTCCCTGGCCCTGGTCTCTTAACTCTAGCTTTGAGTAGGCTGGCTTCCTGGGCCAATCAGTACTTATGTTCGCCGTGGACCCCTGTTACCCACCCCAACTGACTGGAATCCTGAACTACAGAGACAGAAGGAAGGGTATAGAGCTTCAATTACCTTCCAGAGATCCTCCTTCTGGTAGGAAACCTTTCGAGAACAACCAGCCCGCCATGCATGGAACCAGGAAAGCCAAATAAGCCAGGGGTTCAGTTCATAACCCACAACAGGATGCAAGCCTTGTCTGTATGCTGCCAAAACCTATAGTACCAAACAATGAGCACTCCCTACCATATCCCTTAAGGATCAGGGAAGGTGTTGGCTGGAGACAAAGCAAAGCTAAGTGTCATGAATTTGAGCAAATATAGGGATAGGGAAAAAGCAGTATAGAGGGAATGGTGTCCAGAAGAGCCTCTAACTTGGTGCAGGGGACTGGGGCCTAAAAGATGGAACATGGGAAAAGAAATCCAATTCTTTAACGTGATATTCAAGGCCTCCACATTCTAGCTCCAACTGACCTACCCATTATTCTCTGAGCTTGTACTACCTTCAGTGCCTTTGCTGATACCCTTCCCTTTGCCTGGAATGTTCTTCCCCTGACCTCTGCCCATTGAAATCTTACCCATCCCTTAAGACCCAGTTCCAGTGCCATTTCCTCCATAAACCTATTACTCTTTTACCAACTGGAAATGATCCCTCTCCACAAATCTGTCATTACATTTTGTTTGTACTTTTCTTATGCATTCATTGTACTATTTTGTATTAGTTAACCCATGCTATGTTTTATCCCTATCCTCTTGTCAACTTGCCCTGAAAATACGAGACTGGATTCTCCTTGAGAGTAGTGACCACATCTCTACATGCCCACCAGCACTGCTGATAACAGATGGTCACTCAATGTTTGTACTATATGCTGACATGAACTGAGAGTAGAGTAGTCTGAAAGGAACTCTATGCCCCAACCAGAAAAAGATTTTTTTTCCTTCTTACAATCCTGCCGTCACCAGAGCCCAAGTCCACCATCTTGCCAGAGCGGCCCCGGAGGAGAGTCATGACATTCTCTACCTGTTGCCTACTTGCTGGAACATAAGGCACCTAGAAAAAAAAAGCACAGAGAGCACAAACTTGGAAGCTGCCCTTCAATTGTTGTCTTCCCCTTCTCCCCACCGTGGCCAACCTACCTGAAGCTTCAGGGGCACTTTCCGGAAACCAGGCATAAGGAAGCCTGCCCAGAAGGTATAGGCAAATAAGCCAGTGCCAGCTGCCACTTGTAAGATACCCAGTGCCCCAAGGTGACGTTCCTGTATTTCTGCCATAGCTTCTCCAGGATCATCTTGGTCCATTTCTAGGGGAGCAATATGGAAACCAACTTCCAAAACCCACCTTTCTACCCCTATTTTCTATTGGCCCCTGGCTATTTCTCTTCTTCCCCATTCCCTGAACCTACCCCCCCTTCTCCCCATTCCTCCACTTCCTTTCTGAGGAGGGCCTTACCAGTCAAGGCAAGGACAGTTAAGCCCTTGGCATACAAAAAACTTAATAGTCACACTGACAATGAATCACCCCACTCTACAGGCTGGCAAATAAAAGTGTGATGCAGAACCAGTTAGCCTGCAGAACACACTGTGTCATCAACTCCAGTGTACTGGGTCAATCTGACAAAGAACAACCCACTTTGGAAGCCACTGGAAGTAAAAAGTAAGAGTATTAGCACATGTAAGGAGTACTAGAGCTATACTGATTTTTTGCACAACAGAAAACCCATTAAATACCAAAAAATCATCATTACCACTGGTAAAAATTATAACCACTTATTGCTGCTATTAAAATAATTGACATTATTGTGAAATCGGAGGAGTGAAGTATAAAACCCGTCAGCTCACTCCCAGCTCAATGCCCCTTAAATCATGCCTCTGTAATCATCTAGAAGGCCTGAGCCCTCTGCTCCACACCATCCCCAAAAGGAGACAAAGTGCAACGTGGATGTGCCTTACAACGTGTACAAAATTATAGTCAGAGATGGAAGGGGCTTCCCCTTCTAATTTAAACCTGCTTCCTGGTAGTCACTGACGGCCAGAGAGGGGAAGAAATTTGCTCAAGTTCCCACAGTGAGTCAGTAGCAGAATCAGGTTTGCAAACCTGGGTTCTTTCCATCATGATGAAAACTTCTAAAATGAAGTTCTATGATGCCAACCCTATTTTAAACATCCTATTTGGATTTGCTATTTAAAGGAACTCTGTGATGTATCCTTTCCCTCAACCTTGTTTGTCCTTTATGCATGCAATTTTTAAACTGGTCTAAAGCAAGATTCAGAATCTGAGAGTTGGATTATAACTTAATGAGAGCCCCTTTTATAACATAAATAAAGCCACATTTTAAGTCACTCAGAGGAGCCTCTCTTTGACCCAATCATGGTCTGGCAGCCTTTCTCGATGACCTGGACCCACTGTGCCAGGAGCCACTGCTCTGCCAGGCAGCCCATTCCCACTTTGGTTGGGTAACTGCTAGCTTTTCCCTCCCAGGGATCCTAAGTCAGGCTCTCTGACACTTGCACCTCTTGTGGCTAGTTCTATCCTCGGGTGAAGCAGGACGAGTGCCCCCCACCACCCATCTGACCACCCCGGCTCTCAGGTCTCTGGACCCCCGATTCCTTTCGCCGATCCCTAGGGCAGGAACGGCCCTTCATCAAAGGCCCTCCTTTACACGCAGGGTCCTGACATATTCCACCTGCGGTCTGGGCGAGGCAGAGAGGACACGGCGGGGCCGAGGATGGCACTGCCCCCTCCCGGAGTGCCTTTTCTGCATCCTGCCCACAACGAGCGGGGCCTCCAACCCCCTCCCTTCAAGCCTGCCGGAGCAGGGCGGAGGGGGCGGGGGAGGGGGCCGGGGAGGCGTGCCCTGCGTGGATGCCGCTGACCGGGCCTCTTCGTGGCCCTTCCCTGCCTGCCACCTGGCGGCCTGGTCCTGGCTGACCTCCGCCGCGCCCCCCCTCCCCGTTCTCTTCCCCTCCCTGCCCGGGCCTCCGCGTCCTTCAGGACAAAACGCCCCGGGCGCGGAGAGCACCGAGCCTCTTTCCAGGGGCAGGGCCGAGGCCCGGGCCTCAGGCCTCCGCCCCGCACGGGCTCCGGCGGGTCCTGTCCTCCGCTTGGGAGCCTGGGGCGGAGCCTCGGGGGGTGGGGGCGGCGCCATCCGCCCTCCCTTCCAGGTCCGCACCTCACTGGGGGGCGGGGGCCGCAGCCGGCCCCCGCTCCCCGGCACCGCCGCTCCCGCCCGGGCGGACTCGGCCGCGAAAGCCCCCGGAAGCAGCAGGCAGTCTCCGCACACTTTGTCCCGCCCGTTTCCCAGGGCCCCCGCACTCGGGTCCGAGGCCAATCCCCTCGGCCGGGCCGCAGCCGTTGGGGCCAAGGGGGCGGGGGTAAGCGGAAGGTCAGGCAGGTCGCCAACGGTCACCCGGAAGAGAGTGCGCAGCCCGGTGGGGCCGGCGCGTGACCTTCTTAGGCAGCGGAGCGCGTGCGCGAGACTAGGCCGGGGAGGCCCCGAGCGCGTCGCTCGCCGTCACCTAGGAGACGACGAGGGCCGGGAGAGCGGAGCGCGTGCGCCCCTCCCCC
Organism: Bettongia penicillata ogilbyi; assembly: GCA_023548195.1. Lineage (NCBI taxonomy): Eukaryota > Metazoa > Chordata > Mammalia > Diprotodontia > Potoroidae > Bettongia > Bettongia penicillata. The sequence continues at coordinate 5,525,259 of JAJHZJ010000321.1, read as the reverse complement.
GCGCACCTAACGGTCCCCGGCCCTCGGAGCCAGCCCGGGGGCGGGGCACGTGGTCAGCCTGCCTCTCTCCACGCGGCCGGCCGGGGGGGCGGGGGCAGGGAAGAGCTGGGGTCGCCCTCCCGCGCGCCCCAGAAGAGGGCAGCGAGGCTTTACGCCCCTTTAATCTCACCAGGCCGGGACAAGCATCTACCAAACGCCTCTCGGGTTCCAGGCACGGTCCTCCCAGTCCTGGGAGCACCAAGACGAAAGCGGGACGGCCTGGCCCCAGGGGGCTTCCATGCTGGGGGGCCGGGGCGGCACCCCGCAGGGATACTCACGGTTACATAGAACATGCGAGGGAGACGTACGGGGCAGGGCTGAGGAAAGCAGGAAACTCCCAGAAGCGTCTCCGGAGCCCTTCCCTGTGTCCTAGGTACCCTGCTGGGTGCCTTCCTTTTATGGCTGCCGGGGCCCCTGCCCTGACCCTCTTACGGAGCCGGGAAGAGGGATACCCACAACTTAGCCCCAGGCCCATCTGGAAGGCCCCCAGATTTAGAACTTAAAATAAGCCTTTGATTCAGTAAACGAAAGATGAATGTTGGGGTTCAGCCACCCCATGCTGAAGCACGCTCTTTCCAGTTTTAGGTCGCAGCCCTGGTTCCAGCGCTTGATTCCTGTGCACACAAAGAGGGCCATTGTTGCCTGGGACCAAGCAGCTCTCCAGAAGAGCCCTCTGAGAACGGGGAGGACAGGGTGTTGAGGGAGGCACCCCCCCCCCCTTGGTGCCTAATCTCAAAGGAGAAAACAGAGCTCGTTCTATACCAACATTCCATACCTCCGCTAGTTCCAGTGCTAAAAAGACAATACTTCAGAAAGTTGCACGGTTTTTCTCCCAGTGGCCATTCCGCAACTCACACACCTAGTAGGTGATCTGGAGTTGTAGCCAAAAATGTTCATCATCTGGTGGTCCGCTTCTGGAGTTGGGCTTCATCACGGTTAACTAGGCTGCTTCTTTTACTAGGGCTGTACTGGTTCCTGTGGGACTTTGCATCCTGAGGACATAGCCCTATGGAGCCTAGGGTCATTTCCGCACCATTATACATCAGAGAAAGCCTTGAGTGGATGCTTACCTAGCAGAATAAAGACTGGACCTATGATTTCACTGGTATAAGGGAACTTCCAGGGAGATCACTCCTTCCACCTGTGTATGTCATCACCCCTGTCTGCAACTTACAGCCTTAAAGAGCGGCCTAGAGTGCTAAGAGAACAAGGGACTTGCCCAGGGTCTACAAAGCCATCATGTCAGAAGCAGGACTTGGTTTTGAACATAAATCTTCCTGGATCTCAATTCATTGCTTTATATAGCAGTCAACATTTGAGGTACGCCAAAAATAAAGGCACAGCACTACTCTATCTTGGCACATTATTAATAATCCAAATCTTAGATTCATATGGGCTTTTAATATTTACAAAATCCTTTCACATATATGAACCTATTTGAACCTCACATCTCCACTTTACAGTCACATAAACTGAGGCCAAACAAGATGAAAGAATGAATGGGGGAAAAAACATTTTTAGGAGCCAAGCACTATACTAATTTCTGGGGATACAAATGGAAAATTGAGACATTCCCTGCCCTCAAGGAGCTCACATTGTACCTGAAGACAACACATAAAGGAGGGTACAGCTTCATGACAGATGACCAGGTCCAAGGGTCCTTGGTATCTAAAGAAAGGTCATATAGGGTCAGCAGGGCAAGTGGTAAGGCCCAGTGGGCCAAAGGGAACCAGAAGGCCAATCCCACAAACACTAGGAAACAAAGAGTCCGCCTAATGGTCATGGAGGTTCAAGAGCTTTGGCTTCTTTCCTGAAGGAGTGGGAATGGAGGTGGGGGATGTGGAAGGGGGTTAATATATAGATCTGTAGGGCAGGAAAGTCAAGGAGTACAGGGCACCAGCTCCAGGTGGGCCCTCCAGCTTTCACACTTTCTGACACTTAATTCAGGTTCTTTTGCTACAGCAGTGTCATCAGCCCTGGGTCCCAATGCCTGTTCTATGCCACATCACCATTGTTGCTTTGAGGATCTAAAGGACAGGAGGTAAGAGAATCTGGGGAAAATGGGAAGAGTTTGTGATAATCAGAGAAGGTTGCTTCCCTAGGAGCAGTTGATATAGAGGCCTTTTCTTCTACCGCTACCCCCTCAAGCCTTTCTCCCCTTTCCTGTCCTACTTTCCTCATCTCTTCCATCTCCCCTCATCAGAATTCAACTGGAAATTTCTCCTTCTAGGTGTCCACCCCATTCTATTCTTTTTTTGTTGTTCGCTCGAAGCACTTAAAAAGCAGTGCTGAATTAAAACAAAGCTCTTTCCTTTGGGGTCCCATCTTGAAAGACTGACATTTATATACGTTATATTTGATTATCACAACAGCAACCTCTTCATCCCCATTTTGTAGATGAGGAAACTTCAGGCTCAGAGGTGATATCATTTGTAAGCAGTCACACAGCTGGTTAGTACTATCAGAGGAGGCAATAGAATTCCAGTTTTACTGACTTCTAATCCAGCTAAAATGCCATGGTAATTCTTAAATTCTCTAATCTAGGCATGTTTGGGGGCCTACAAAAGGAGTCAGCCACCCTTACCCTCACTGTTCAGTTCACTCCCAGGTATATATATAGTCAAAGGTATTTTCAGAGAGCTGAAAGTCTAAGAGGTAGAGAATGAATGGGGCACATTTTTTAGCTTGAAAGGAACCCAACTCATTGTTTGACCATTTGGTGAGGTAGAAAGATAACTGGATTAAGATTCCTAGCTTCTTTCAAATCACAACTCAAATAATGAAGCTTTTCCTAATCCCCCCACTTGCTAATATTTTCTCTTCTCAAAAAAAATTATCTTGTATTTACTTTTATATACTTTCTTTAAAAAGCTCCTGTAAGTCAAGGACTGTTCATCCTTGGTTTAGTAATCCCAGTGTCTACCCTAGTACAGAACATCCTTAGAAGTAGGTGCTTAAAAAACACTTGATTGCAATCTGGTTTGACTCAGGTCCACCACATGTGACCTTTGTGCTTCTCTGGACTTCAAGCTGCTCCTTTGAAAGATGAAGCTTTTGGACCAGCAGTTCTCTAAAATTCCTTGTCACTGTCAAATTTTATAATTCTGTTTTGCAAGAAGATTCTCTAAAATGAAAGTGGTTGACAATTAAATTTTCCACTAGCTTTAAGATGCAGTTGTTCAGAGCTAGTGACTAAATTCCTAAAGAATCAGATTTGCTTATCTTTTAACATTATCAGAATAGTTCCATGTTCCAGGCATGTGTAGCACATCATTCAAATATGTGCCCAGGGAATTTATTTTTTAGAGGCAAACATTTATTGAATACTCATTCATAAAGGATATATTTTATTCATCAAACACTAAAATTTAACTAAACTCAATTTTTTAAAAATTAACAACTAAACTTTAAAAGTACAAACTTTGCAAAGTGCTCCTTTTAACCAAACCCTTTCCCTTAACCCAAATAGAGAATAACCTTTTTTTAGTCTTGTCTAAAAAAAAAAATAAGCACCACCCAAACCCTGTCCCCCCCATTCCCACACTTTGCCTAAGGATGAGGGTACATCCTTTTAAAGCTTCAAATTTTTCATATTTTGTCTTATTTGCTGAACCAAGTAGAGCCCCAGACACCCACACTAAAACAAACTGACCAGGCAAAGTCAAAGGGGAATATAATGTCTAACTGACTATTCCCAGGCCATTCTAGGGATAGGGAGGAGGGCAGATCAACCACTTATTCCTGTTAGGAACCAGGTTCCAACACATGAGCAGCACCACTAGAACAGTCAGAGGCAACATCTCAGAGATTCAGGAGGAAGGTGGCAGAGGGCTCCAGACTTCCAGGTGACCAAGTTACTAGACAAACCTGTATATTCCTCTTGCACCAGAGAAGAGGAAGGAAACCGGAGAGAAGCAGTAACAGCTGCAACAATCAGGCATTCCCAGAGGCAGGGAACGACACCCCTGTTGCTACAGGATGCAGATCCCAGGCAGCCCCTATCACATCGCAAGAGACCCAGGCATACCCCAGCACAACCTATGAGTCACCAAATGCTTTCTGAACATCTCAGACCGGACATCCCATCAGCCCCTCTAAATTCAACATAACTAAAACAGAGTTCATTTTCTTTCTTTCCAAACTCTTACCTCCTCTTCCCAACTTGCTTACTACTGTTTAAGACATCCCCCATCCTGGAAGTCACCCAGGCTCCTAACCTCAGTATCATCGTCCTCTTCTCTCTCCACATAACCAATCTGTAGCTAAGTCTTGTCATTTCTACCTTCATCACATCTCTCTTCTTATATAGCCACCTTATATAGACACCTGGGTGTCTGCAGACTCTTCATCACCTCAAGTATGGGCTGTGCTGTCTGGTCTTCCTGCCTCAAGTCTCTTCCCCCTCCAGTTCATCTTCCATTCAGGGGCCAAAGAGATTTTCTTAAAGTGTGGATCAGACCATGTTACCTCCCTACTCAAACCCTAATGACTCCCTATTACCTTGAGAATCAAATACAGAATGCTCTTTGGCCTTTAAAGCCCTTCACACCTGATCCCTTCCAGTCCATCTATGTACACTTACTTTCCTTTACCAGCAACACCTTCATACAGTTCTTTACATGACACTCCTCCCAACTCCACTGGCCGTCTCTCCCCCATGCCTAGAAGGCTTTCCCTGTTCCCTTTGACTTCCTGGGTTCTCTTCAAGACTCAGCGTAAATCTTCCCTTCTGCAAGAGGTATGTTTCCTGGTCCCTTCCTCTGCCTTCCTCCTGAGATCACCTTTCATCTACTCTGTATACATTTTGCATGTACATAGTTGGTTGCATTCTGTCTCCCTGACTAGAATGGAAACTGCATGAGGGCAAGGAGCATGTTTTTGCTTTTCTTTGCAGCCTTAGCTCTTAACACAGTGCCTGGTACACAGTAAGCACGTAGTATGCTTATTGACTGACAGATGGTAGGTGGCAGAAGTGGGCCCAGAGCCCAGGTCTTTCCACCATATTATATTGGCCAAAGATCTTTTCTCTGGTGGTCCAGGTGGGGAATTTACAGGAAGTCAGAAATCTTTTCCCAAAGGGCCTGCAGACAGGCTGTCTGGCCCACTTTCAAGTTGGGGAGGGAGCTTAATATGGGACTCCTGAATTCCATCTTTAGCTGCATGCCCTAGACTTTCATACCCCTCTTCTCTGTGCTGCTGTCACATCAAAGTAGTGGAAGGGCTATGGAAATGTCTGCTGAGAAAGCATCTAGCTTATGTCCAACATACTGTAGAAAGGCATAATGACTAGGCTTAGGCGATTTGAATTGGGTCCAGAGAGGAAGGACAGATGCACTGGGAGCTGGAGGGGTTGTTGATCATAGTGAGTCTGGAGAAATGCAAAGAGGGTGATAAACTTTATACTCAGGACTTTCCACCAGCCACCCCTGATTAGGGCTGGGGCCTTGGCCCCTCCTAGCTCCTGTTCTGGGAGAACCAAATAGGGCTTCGCTAAATGAAACCATCTTGAGCCCTCACCCCAGCCAAATGAACCGCCACGGAGACTTCTCGGATTTTCCGGTTCTCTCCTGCAGCTGGAGGCAATTAGTATGAATCTGAAGGAAAATCAGGCAAAGAAAAAAGGGGGGTGGGTGCAGCATAGAGAGAGCAGGAAAACAGGGAAGTATTGAGGCAAGGGAGTGTGGAGATGGAGGGAGCCCTTGGGGAAGAGAGAGAAGCCAACGCAAATATAGGCCAAAGGACTTAGCAAGGGGGCTGAGGCCAAGAAAGATGATGTGTAAGTGAAACTGAAAATGAAGTGAGGGGAGAAAATGTAGACGCCCGAGTCTAGTTGGGAGCACAGGAAATGTGAGAGGAGGGAGGTGGAGGTGGGAGTAGTGGGGGAGGAGGGATTGGCAGAGGGAGGCTGTTCCCTAGGCTGGTTGGATCCTTAGGACTCTTCACTTCTGAATTTTCCAGTTGTCCAGGAAGAAAAAAAGACTGGAGAGATTTCCCACCCTAGGAACATATAAAAAGGGATTTAGGAATACCAAAGAAATGACCTTTCCCACCCTGGGGGTGGCCAAAAGGGCCACAATTTGGATTCCAAAGGATTTAAACGGGGGCAGGTGAGGACTAAGTAGAGCTGCTTTATACTCCTGGTAGGAAAACTCTCAGAGCCAAAGACCTTTAATCTTTTATCCTCCTTGGCCTTTATTTTTTTTTTTTTTTTGCTCCCCCATGCTGTAAAGTAGCCATGAATGTCAGGAATTTGTCACTATGTGTTGGGAATAGCTCCCTCCCCAGCTGCCTGCAATCTCAGCCGCAGCCCTGGGAGCAAACAGCCAAAGGAAAAAAAGGCATCTTAGATGGGAGGAAGCTATTTCCCAAACCTACCTGAGTACTGCAGCTCTAGAGACCGTGCCCAGGCATTGGACACAGCCTCAGGGAGAGGACCAAGTCCTCTAGGCCTCAGGGCAGAGAGCCATCTCATTTAGCTTCCCGAGCACACACAGCCTACCTCCCCCACCCCACACCCCCACTCCCCAATGGGGCCCTGGCTAAGGCTGCCACTTAGATTTCTGCAACTACCCACTCCCAGATGATGGGAAAGCCCTGGACCTTGGGAACAGCTCCAGAAAAGAGAAGTGAGCTGGCAATGTTCTAAGTAATGGAGAGAGAGCAGGCCCAGAGACCTCAGCCCAAACCCACTCACAATAGCCTTGAGACTTGAGACTGCTATTCATTCCTGGCCCTGCCACCCTGGGGTGACAAGAGGCTGCCCCTTCTAAACCTTAGAAGGATTAGTCTGGTGTGAATCCATAGCAGAATAGTCCCAGGAAGCCACATGTGGAATTTGTACTTAATTCTCTACACTCTCGTCCAAGAACCAATTACACAGAAAAGCTCCCAGGCATGCAGACCACTTTCTCACACACCCACAGCCTCGCCCGAGATGTGTCCCAGACATTCTTGTAGAACCTTACTCCATACCCTTGTCAACGTGCACCCACCCCCACAACATACACTGGGGTGCACATGCATGTGGGATCACATTTGCCACCAGAGGCACAGGAAGGCACTCACACCCACACGTTTTTTCACATACATCTTCTTCCATGAAGGCCAATCTTATTCTGAACACTTCTACCATGGCAATTAATAGAACCGGCAGTGAAAACCCCAGACAGAAAGCAAAACCGGAGCATCAATTTTCAACCCTTCCTGGTGGACACTAGACCTACTACTTTGATCAAAAAAGATTTCATGGTCCCTCCACAGTCATTCCCTGGTGGAGATGAGGAGGTAGGCTCTTCTAGCCCAGTGGAGCCCACCACTTCACCTGCTCCTTTTTTCTTTCTCTCTGGAAAAAAAAGTTGTAATCTCTTCACTACCAATCATTTCTAGGGTCAGAACTCATCAAGCAAGTGCAGGTTCAGATATGTGGGTGGATACTATAAGTGATGTGAATTAATAAAAGGTGACATTCCCATAGCACCTTAAGGCTTACAAAACATTTTACAAATTTTTTTTTTCATTTGGTCCACAGGAAAACCTGAGGTAGGTGCTGTTATTTCTATTTTTCACATAAGGAAAGTGACTCCCAGGGTCATATAGCCTAGGCAGGATTGAAACTCAGGTTTTCTTGCCTCCACTATGGCATGCAGCCACCAAAAGGCTTGGGTAGAAGGTGGAGCTGTGGGATCAGGTTAGGGCTGGGAAAGACCTTATAAATCAACTATTTTAAGGCCCTAATTTTACAAATCAAGAATTAACAGGAGTTAAAGTGACTTGCCCAAAGTGACCCTGCTTCCGTCAGAGCTAGATGAGAACTCAGTCATTTTAGGCTTTAACTCCAACCTCAAGCTTTCAGCAATGAATCTCGTTCAGTCCTAGCCAGAGAACACTCTCATCCTCACTTAAATTATGAAGTCTTTCCCCGATACTTGTTGACTACCATCTCTTGAAAAGACTAAGTAAGGGCCACTGGTTACCAGGATGGTTTCAGACACTGGGATGCACCTCTGTAGGATATGCTGGGCCAGAGTCTAGTCCTGAATCCTTACCTCTCTGGAACCAGTGACATTTAGGGAAGCCACTCTTTTCCCTGGCCCGAAGCCTTGGAGACAGGTTCCTAGCTGCGGCTACTTTAGAACACAGCTGCCTATTTTGTCATTTTGAACTGGGCTCCTCTGCATCCTAGCACTCAGGGACCACCTCAGACAGTCTCTAGACCCTAATGTCTGCAAACAGCAATACTGCTATAGGCAACTCCCTAGACAGAGAACTCCTTTTTCACTAGCATGTTTCAGAGGGGAAACTTGAACCCAGGCCATGCTTGCTGAGAAGGAAGCCCTCCTTGGGCAGAGCCTCCCTTTATCTCTTGCTGTCCCAGTCACATCCCAATCCTTGTCCCTCCCCCTGACCCAACTCCTTCCCATGAACTCATTTCCCCCTCCCTCCCTCCCCACACTTGTCCTTGTCCTTAATTCCCTAGGCTGGTACCAACTCTCTACCAACTGAGTACCTTGGGGCCTCAGAAGGGGGTAAGGGAAACCTTGATATGATATATGATCCTGGCATTTTCTCCAAAATAACTCCAGCTGCTGTTTTGGTTTTTTTTCCAAGAGGCACTCTCCTCATTCAGGCTCTTGAGAAGCCATCGGAGGGCAAGGGGGGAGGCGGTGTTTCTCCCCCTGTCACAGGGGACTGGGAGGAAGTCAGCTATGCCACCAGAGGGACTCTGGGGTCATCCTTCTTCCTGGCTTTGGCTTCAGTTTGGGGGGGGAAGAGACAGGGGAAGCAGCCACAGTCCTCTGCCTCTTTCAGGCTTTGTGCGGCCTCTTCTTTGTAACCCACCAATTCACCAATTCAGCCCTTTATCTGCCTGAAAGAGCAAGGAGGAAGGAATGGGGGAGGGAGAGAAAGAGCGACAATGGGGGGAAGTGGCGGGAAACATCTCCTTAGAGACCCCATTGTGTGGCTCCCCCTCCGGGGCTGGCAGGGGGGGTGGGTGAGGAGAGCCCTGAGCCCTTAGCCCAGCTGGGTGAAACAGCTCCCCGGCCCCTGCAAGGAAATTCAGCAACAAGTGGCACATTCTTCCCTGGAATGTGCTGGACTGCAGAAAGTAGGGCGCAAGCCCTTGCCTCACAGGCCAAGCTTCGGCCAAGGATGGGGTTCCCTCTTGCTCCCTCTCCCTCCCTCCTCAATCCACAAGACATCCTGACACTGTCCTCCAAATTCAGAGTGCTCCCCTTTCCCCACCCAGGCCTTCATTCCCCTATTCTCTCTTGAAAACCCTCTTTTTCCATTCTAGCAAGTATCAAGACAGAACGCCCATGGTATTGAGAATTCATCTCACGTCCACCCCCTCTGAGGAGCTCCCAGCACATCACAGACATCCTCTCATTCATCCCCAGGAAGGTGGGACAGAGCCAAAGATGACTCTCCCCATTTTACAGACAGGGTGACTGGGCACCAAATGGGGGAAATGACTTTTTACCAGTCACTCCAAGTCAAAGCTGAGACCAAATCCAACAAACTCCAGGAGTTTGGAATTTCAGGCCAGTATACCATTCACAAGATGCTCTAAATCTCAAGGAAATAGGCAGGCTTTTGGATCCAGCTCTTTCTAGGGAACATTCACTCCTTTCTGCTAATCTTCCCTTTTTCTCTCCCTCCCTTTGTGCTTGAAGCTCTCTCCAGGCATTCTTACTCACTTTGGATTAACCCAACCACCTAGGAGAACTCTGAAAACCTGAATTTGTCTGCTTGGTCTGTCTCTCTGAGACATGAACTGAGAGACACAGAGAGAAGGAGGGAGGAAGGAAGGGAGAGGGAGAGAGACAGAGACAGAGAGGGGAGGGAGAGAGAGACAGAGGATGGAGAGAGGGAGAGACAGAGAGAGAGAGAGAAGGAGAAAGAGAGAGCGAAGGAGGAAGGGAGGGAGAGAGAGCATCTTCCTCTCCTTATTCCCTCAGTTGCCTTCCTGGATGGTGGCCAGTGTGAGCTCAGCCTCCAGGAATCTCTCTGTCCTTCCAGCTTTAGTTCTCAGAGATGGAGAAGAGTGGCTGGGGGAAGATGTTCCTCCCGTGTGTGTCAGGAAGTGGGAGTTTTTAACCCATTTATCAGCTCCCATCGTGGGCGGCTATAAAATGCAGGAGTTGAGAGAACTGAGGCAACTTCAGTGCAAGATAAAGAAGGAAAGTGTGTGTGTGTGTGTGTGTGTGTGTGTGTGTGTGTGTAAGAGAGAGAGAGAGAGAGAGACAGAGAGAATTTGCAAGAGCATGTGGGTGGGTGTGAGAACCTGTGTTTGAGAGAGTGTATGTGTCCTGGGATGGCCAGTATTCTATGTGTACTGTCATACACCTAAAATACAAGGGCTGAAGGTTAACAGAAACATGTCCAAGGCTGCGAGTGAGGGTCAGGGCTTGGAAAGCAGGGGGAGATGAGGTGTGTGGGGAGGGACACATAATAAATAAGGTACCAAGGGAAGGAAGGGCATCTGACTCTCCCTAATCTACCCCCCACCCCCAAACCTTCCTTTCATTGAATAAGGGCTTTGCCTAATAAGCCCCAACAAATAGACTCTGCAGGCTGGAGAACCCAGACAGAGAAGAGGACCTTTGGAAGAGGAGGAAAATAGCCACCTGACCTTCCCCATCCCCTCCCCCACCAGCCAAGCCCCTACCCTCCAATGAAAACAGGAAGAAACCACTAAGCCAGGCACACTTGGCAGAGAGTTTAGTTCCCCCCAAATACCGCCATCAGCGCATACATTTGGTATCAGGATAACTGTAGTGCACCAAAGCTCTCTTCTCCACCTTCCTGCCTCCCATCCCTGCCCTTCCTAACCCAATCCATTAAGTCATTTCCAAGGTGAGATGCCCACCAAGCTGGGGTATCCCGGGCTCTAGCAGCAGTGTCTACCTGGAAAGGGAAGTTAGGGTGATGGGTCGGTTCAGCTTTCCCCTCTAAGACCTCTCTGATCAGCAAGATCTGCAGGATAGGTTGCACCTACCCATTGGGGTAGTCCCCTTGGTGGTGGTAATAGTGGTGGGGGTGATCTACACAAGGGGTTATCCCTTATCTCAAGGAAAAGACTTATTTTTTCCTACCCAAGGCTAACGTCACCCCCCAAATTAATTCACCCGGAGTGTGCCCACTTGACATCTCCCAAGACTGGCATCATTCACTCTGAACTTGAAAAACCAGGATGCACTGAAATGTGCAGGTTGTCAACCTTGCTGAATCCTAAAACAAAAGCTAGGATATCAAAGCAATTCCTTTTTCTTACAGCACCTCTGGACAGATGGCTCAAGGTAGCAAGTCTTGGGTCCTGATAGCTTCTTAGCAGTGAGTGACCAGAGGGTACGTGGGGTCCTTCCTTGCCTTTTCCCCAACCTCAGAGAGCCTTAATCCAGGGCCATCTCACAGGGGTTATGGTGAGCAGCCTGGGCTGCCTCATACATGCGTCGGAAGTCCTGGTATCGGGGAGCGCAGCCCAGCCAGGCCTCCCCAAAGTGACTCCAACCAGTGAAGAGGAAGGTGCCGGGACCAGGCCTGACGCCACAGCGCAAAGGGGTGCGGATGGTACCAGACACCTGACTGGAGGATTCAGCTGGCTGGAATAATGGGAACTTCTGACGATGGATGCGAGGAGTGCTGACGCTGATCACTGACTCCTGCAGCTCCTGGTCATGAGTAACTCCACAGATGGTCCCTCGAACCACTGCCAAGAGAGGGAAAATAGGTGCTGTCTCCAGGCAATGCTATACAGCTTCAGATGGGACAAGGACACGCATGTGCCCAGGCTGAGACAGGCAGAGGGCAGCTAGTGTTCAAGAAAAGGGTCATGGGCTGTGCCAGTGAAAGGCATAGGGTTAGAGTGAGCATAAGGAGGGACGGAAGGATGAACTGCACAGAGAAGCTGTGACTGAGTGAAGAGCTGGGGGCTAGAAGTTCCATCTTTCAACTCAGTTTTTTTAAAAGCTGCTGGCTTCAAATCCCTTCGCAAACCTGTCCAGACTTTGAGAAAACTAACTCCTCTCCAGCCCTGCCCCACTTATGGCAGTCCATTGCTTTCTCAGCTCAGGAAGAGAATCCAATGTTCCCAAATGAATAGGATTCTAAAGTGAAGTTGGGAAAGTGTGGGTTTGTCACTCAACACATCAAGGATCCTAAAGGATGCTTGATGCAGATAAAACTGCAGTAATATCCCCTGAGGGGTCTCTGGACTCCAGTCAGAAAAGCTGATAATCAACTCCCTGGCCTCAGACTGCAATCCAATTTGAACTGTATTCACTTCCCCCCAGCCATGCCTAGGAGTGTGACACTAGGCCAACCTGAGTGATCTTCTCCCCATTAGACTTTGCCAGCATGGCCTTGGGGCTGGAGGGAGAGCTGAGATCCCAGCCTTCTTGCTAAATTAGGACTTTCGATCCCAAAAGGGATAAGCAGGAGTTGGGGCTCATCATCCAGCATGTCAACTGAAACTGTTCCTACTCCCACCCCCAAACTCCCCCTAGATCATCTGACCTCTGACCCTAGTACTTTCTCTCCTCAGCAAACTCTGTTGAAGAGTCTCTGGACTTCTGTCAGAGGGCCTAATAAACTCTCTGGCTTGCCATGGCAACTGGGCCCACTCTCCTGGGCAACCTGCAAACTCTGATTAGACCAGGCCCTTCCCCCCATCTCCCATCCCAAATAGGAACCTCTGGCAATCATGCTTCTTTTGCTCTCCCTGCTCCTCTTCCCAGGACCCCCTAAGCACAGTACGATATATAAGCAGCTCAGATGTGCTGCTTGTCACCCTTATCTAGGATCCACTGAGAGGACTGAGTATCCTTATTCTCTGGATGAGTGAACTAAAAGAATAAAGCTCAGCTGATGTCTACTCCACATTCCTCCCTTCCTCATGCCTCCCCAAACCCAGAACAGTGGATCTTAAGTCCTTCCTCTATCTCTAGGATCCCCAAGTCTATATCGGCACCAAACTCATTACCCACTCTCCCTCCTCTGTCACCTCAGAGGCATAGATCAAAGGTTGGACCCATTCTAGCAGCAGGGACTGTACTTACTGAGGGTTCCAGACAAATAGCTTCTCTCCCTCCCAGGAAACCTAAGACAAAAGGGCAGCAGAAAGAGGGCAAACACCAGCAGGATGGGGACAGTGGCCAAGGGAGATGCTAGGAGAATCCAATCAAAGCCCAGAATAATCCTGAGAAGGGGAAAGGAGTTTGGGGGGAGGAAGAGCTGGGAAAAGATGGGGGTGGGACTGGCAAAAGACAGACTGAGCTGAGCAAGTCTGAGGGGCCAGAAAACTACTTACCAAAATCGCTGGTGCACACAGCCATGAGAACCTCAGCATCGCTGCATGGGCGGCAGGTCCCTGTGGCACAGATAGATGCATGAGCTGCCCCAGCTGGGCTGGGCTACCCACCCCTTACCTATCTCTCTTCCCCCAACTAGCCCTCCCTTCCGGAGAGCAGGAAGGGCCATTTGGGCAAGGAAAGGCCTCACGGCGGCGCTGTACTGTCCATAGTCTCGTCTTGGGGGCTGAAATCCTCCAGCTCTACTCAAATTCTCTTTATAATAACTCCTATTTATATAGTGCTTCAGTGGTACAGTTTATTATTTTTGCAGACTTTACAGACAAGGAATAGGGAGGGGGTCACACCATTAGCTAAGTGGTCGAGATCAGATTTGAATCCAGGGCTTCTGACTCAGTCCAGTCAATGCTTTTCCTACCCTGCTGTAGCTGCCTCTCAAGCCATGTCTGTGAAACCCCCCAGAGAATTCAATGAATAGAGCTCAAATACATATACACACACATACAAGTATACATATATGTATACAGCATTATGTGTTTTAAACTTCTAAGTCGTGGCAGAATCAACAACTTCTACATTTCTTATAAGAGTATATGGTTTTAGGTTCCTCTTCCTGGTCCAGGACTCCTGGCTTCGGGTCCCTATCTTTCATCCTTAAAAAGAAGCCATAAGGCTCTCAATCCCTTTGTCCGACTTAAGTCATAACCAGAATAAATACAGGCCCACAAAGTGCTCTGAGATCCTTAGAAAGGGCATTCAATCTTTCTATTTGGCCTAAACAACAAAGAGAATAGATACTGGCCCACAAAGTGCCCTGATATCCTTCATTTTAGAAAATGAGTCCTTAGGATAAGACCTGAGGCCTCTGGAGAGAAGAGAACAGGATACTTTCCTCTCTATCCCCATTCCCCTAAACCTCCCACCCCCTCAACAGATGGGTGGGGCTAATCCCATCATATCCAGCAATGGGGCTCTCAAAGGATGGGAATGAGCTGCCTTGCCCAGCGGGGGAGATGGCGGGGGAGTGCCCATATCACCATGGAGACCAGGCAGCCAGGCCACAGATAGTACACTGGACTTTTGTTGGCGGCATGCAGGGGTTGGCGGAGGGATGAGAGGAGGGAGGTCATGGGGCTACAGCCCCTTCTGGGCCCCCAGCCCCTGTAGGGAGCACACTCTAACCCTGGTTCTTCTTCCCCTCCCCCTTCAAGCAGAGGTGAGAAGGGGACTCAAATTACTCCTCCTCCCCCAGTGGGAGGCCTTGGGTCAAGGCAGGGCTTCCCACATGCTCCCCAAGGCCCAATCACTGAATCTTAAGACTGAGAGGAAGTCTGAGAGGTCATCCAGCCTAAGAGCTGGACGGTATTCCAAACAGCCTAGGGAGGTCATTGCCTACTTCCCTCAAACAAATCCAGGGTAGATGCCATGGCCTCCTTTGGTAACACTTGCAGTCAGCAAATTCTGTCTAACCTGAATCCCTTCTGCTAACTTCAAGTCTGTTTCTTTCATAGCTGCTGCTCACTACTACCCTTACAAAATAACTCTCCATACACTTAGGATCAACCAAGTACTCCCACCCCACAAAACCTCTTCCCTAGGGCCAGCAATCCCAGCTACTGCAGGTTATTATGGTGACTGTTTCTCCTCCAGTCCTCCTCCAATTTCTCCTGATCTTGTCTGATGTTTGAATCACACTGAGTATCCATTCTCAGGTAGAAGACCTGAGGGACAACGGATTCATGTGGAGTGAAGGGAAAGAAATACAGCTCACCATTCAGATTAGGGTTTGAAATTAAAGCCAGGAGCCTGGTCTGATCTTCTCAATCTTTAGTCAAATGATCTCAAAGCACTATTATTTTCCATTTAAGAGCAAAGGGAAACTGAGGCCCTAAGAAAACCCCAGAAATTCTGTAACTCCCTCCCTGACTCAAAAACACCTTGCTTTAGGATATAGGTTTCAATCTTAATTTCAAAGGATTGTGGGAAGATAGAGGAGGGCGATGGACTAGATACATAAATGGTGTCAGCAGAAAGGTGCCGGAATGGCCTTCATCATCCTTACCTTCCATGCTAAGGTTGTGGGTGAACAGGGGAAGGTGCAGGTGCCAGTCCCCTCGAAGTTCATAGCGAAAGGCTGCTACCCGACGACTGATGTCCCGATGTGGGGTAGACTGAACGAACAGTGCCACCCTCTCCTGTGGCTGCCAGCTGACACACCGGCCCCTGGGCGGCCCCTGGGCCTCAGCCAACAGCAACTCCAGGAGTCCATCTCTCTCCACGTAGACTTGGGCCCCCCGGAAGGGGCCAGAGGACTTGATGCAGGCTGTGATATGCCTGGGACTCTGGCCAGCTCCAGCACTGCCTGGGGGCAGCCTGGGGGAGAGAGTAAGGCGAAGGGCACCTGCTGGGTACAGCCACTCCAGGGAGCCTTCAGCACAATGCAGGGATAGCTGCTCCACGCTGTTCGTCTCCTGGGACAAGCCACTGCCAAGGAAACCCCAACACCAAAGAAGGTCAGTATAACACCCACAAAACAGCACCAGAACCTCCAACACTTCCCATCTAACTTTCTGTAAAGCACTACCACATCTGTTATCTCACATAAGTTTCACAATTGCCTACTGAAGTAGGAAGGCAGGAGTTAATAATATCCCAATTTTATAAATGTAGAAACTGAGGCTCTGAGAAGTTAACCCTTGAGCCTGACCCTGAGCCCAGACTTTCTGACCCCCCAGCCCTAGTCCCTGTCATACATCACAAATACAAGACGAAAAGAGATCTTGTGTTTGATACAATTTTGTCTGAAAAATATCTGGAGAGAGGAGAAGGCTATGGACCATGAAAGTCCAAAATGAGTTGTGATTTGGCAGCCAAAATATCCAATGTGGTTTTAGGCTGGATTGAGAGAGGCTCAGCAACACAGACTAGGGAGAGGAAAGCATGACGGTCCTCTGCCCCAGTTAGACCACTCTGGAGCACAGTATTCAGTTTTGGACACCACCTTTTAGAAAAAACATTGTTAAGTTGGGGTTTGTTCACAGGCAGGTTACCAGAATGAGGCCTTGAGTCTTGAGATCAGGCCACATGGACATTAACTGAGGAAACCATGGATGTTTAACATGAAGAAGAGATGACTTGGGGAAAAATAACAGCTCTTCAAGTAAGCACAGGTTGTCCAGGGGAGTTAAGACAGTTCTTGACCTTCAAAAGGTCAAATCAGGAGCAATGGAAAGTTGCAAAGAAACTTGGGGCAAGGAACAACTTTCTAGCAATTAAAATTAGCCAAAGTCGATGGGTCAGCCTAGAGAAATAATGGGTTCCCCCTCAATGGGGTCTTAAAGCAAATGCTAGATGACATTTGTCAGGAGTGCTAATGGACCCTTTCTTGGAACAATGTTTTTAAATGCATAAAAATGTTCAGGATTACAAAGCGAAGCAATTATATTGAAATACAGTTACCAAAATATTAAAAAAATAAGTTCATGGACCCCAGGTTCAAGAACCTTTAGTGTAGAGATTTGTTATTTCAGGTAATGGATTAGTCTAGTGGGTCTCTTGAGATTCCCCAGCAGCTGAAATTTTGGGATTCTATGTGAAATTTGCTCCCAACCATGTAGTAGGGGGGATGGGTGTAGGATCTGGTGAAAATCCTGACCATAGCACAGCAAGCCACAGGAATCTTAACTATCAGAAAAAACCACTAGCCCTCTCCCTAAAGCTTTCTCAGACCAATGCCAGGTCATGTGGCAGTGACCTAACATGTCTCTGTTACTTTCTCCTCTACCCTCAAAATCACTGAATTCCATATTTAAAGGAACCTCACTCAGAGACTATCTTACCCAACCTGTGTCTGAACAAGACTCCCTAGACTGAATCCATGGTTATTCAGCCTTTGCCATCCTCTAGATCCCAGGGCAGCCCATTTCGTTTTTGGATAGTTCTCATTATTAGGCTAAGGGCAGATTGTCTTACAGGTCACTGGGCAAATACAATCATAGATTTACAAGATAATGAAATATTAGAATTAGGCTCTAAAATATTATCTCGTTTGATTCTCACAACAATCCTGGGAGACAGGTACTATTTTTATCCCCATTTTACAGATGAGGAAATTGAAGCAAACATGCCTAGAGTCACAGGTAGTAAGACTCAGGACTCCTTGACTCCAGGCCCAGCACTTTTTCCCCATATCAAGTTAATGGTAGAGAACCAGGAAGGTAGGTCTCAAGTCTACAGATTCAGGTCCATTAGTCTTTCTCTTGTACCATGTCTTATACTCCGAGGTCATCTAGTCCAATTCCTCCTAGAAATCACTGTCCTCTATCCAAAAGCCCTGACCCATAAGTGTCCCACCTCCACTTAAAAACCCCCACAGAACAGTTCCTCACACTCAAAGCAGCCCCTTCCACTTCTGGACAGCTCTGTTAGGAAGTGTTTCCTTATTTAGGGCTGGAAGCGATATAATCCAACTTCCTAAAACCAGGTTAAGGTTAGCCTGGTTTGTACTCCAAGGTTTGTACTCCAAGCTAGGACCAGTTGCTATAGATAGTGATGTACTGGGTGATGCAGACAAATGTACGAGATGAGTTGAAAGCTCAGTAAATGAATGTTGGGGGGAAGGGGAGTGAGGAGAGGCTGGCAGGCAATGCAGACATGGCAGGAAGCTAGAAGATGTAGGGCAGACAGAGCAGGCGGGAACCTTCAAGCCAGTAGAAGGTTGTCTTATGAGGGACAGAGAACAGCTGTTTTCCCAGGGAACAGTTTTAAGTAACAGCAGGAGGGATTTCGGTAAGAGTACATGCAGAAATGGAAAGAGGGAAAGAGTGGTACCTGATCTCAAGACCAGCTTTTGTCTCTTTTTGAGGAAGAGTTAAGGGGAGGAAAATGCCCTGGCTTCAGACAGGGGGATGGACTACATGACCTTGGAATGTCTCTTCTACCCTAGATGCTCATGGTGCAGAGTACTAAGCCCCCTCAGAGGGAGGTGGGAGGGGGGCGGGCCTTGTCTCTCAAGTTGCTCAGTCTCAGAGCTGATTCAGGCCCCACAAGTTGTTTGATCAGCGATTTGTGGATCCTGAAATGTTAATCCTCCCAGGGGCCCAGCAGACAGCATCGAAGCCCAAGATCTTCACAGATCGGCATCACACTGGACTGAAGGAGGGGAAGAAGTAGGTGGCAAGCTACCAGGACAGAAACTACGAGTATGTATCTTTCCATTCTGGCTACAATGACTCCTTGGCCATATTAGAAAGCAGGGAAACTTGGGTGATCCTTATCCTATCCCCTACCCCCAGCTTCCCAAACTTGAAATTAAGAAACTGAGCTCAAAAATCCAGTCTAAAGGCACTTTCCTTATAGAGTTGGAAACTAAAGCCGACAGAGATGGAAATTGACTTGCCCAAGATCACTCACTGAATTAAGGGTGGGATTCCAGGTTTCCTGACTGCCCAAGAAGGCATCAGTTTGCAAGGGATTCCAGTTTTATTTTCTCCAATTCCCCAATTCAGGGATGAAACTGGTACTCTGGAGTTACCTGGCACTGAGTGGGGAGATAGTAGTGTGCCAAGGCATTGGCCAAGATTAGGCCTTCTTGCTCCCCCATTTCTAGTCCATTCACCTCAACTCTCCCACACACCCTCTGGTGAGCACAGTCACCTCTATCCCAAGTTCTTTCAGGAAAGAGAAGTGAATGCATTCATTAGTGACAGCTTTTCAGATGGGCAGTCCCCCCCAGTTCACAGTTTTCCAATCCTTCTCCCTGAGACTCAATCCTACAGGAAAAGCTAATTCCCTCCTCACCAACACTAATTCTGAAAGAAATGAGGATGGTCAGCCATAGCACCAAACAGGATGGCAGCTTCACAAAGAGGGTTCTGTCCTCTCCATCTCTGGGTTCTGCCATATCCCTTCCTAGAGGGTGATGCCCCAAGTTTTTCCACAGAGCTCTCCTCCCCATATTACTCAGACATTTAGAGCCCCTTTCAAATCCCACCACAACTCCTAAATCCCCTGCCTCAGTCCCTAGGAACCAGAGGACTGTATGAGTTACCTTTCAGCTTCTGAGAATTAGAGGAGGAAAAGACCCTTGGGAGGGGGGGGAGAGCAAGTGCAGGGGAGCGTTAAGTTTTTCAGAATGCCAGGAGGAGGACAGGTTCCCCCACAGAGAGAAGAATGTGTGCATATGTATGTAGTGAAGAGATGAATGAAACAGAGGGGGGGGCCCACCTCAGAGGACCCGCCAAAAAATCCTAGGACAAAACCAAGCTGACTTTGTGACTTCTTCCCTCCTCCCGCCTGCCTGCCAGTCCCGCCCTCTCCTTGAGATGCCTCAGCACTCAATCCACGAAGACCCCTGCTCCCCACTAAACCCCATCGCCCATTGCCGCTGGTTCCAGGTACCAGGCGTAAGATCCAACAAGGGATTCTCCCCAGGCTGAGCTAGGGGAGATCCTAAAGGTGGGCTTCGAGAGAAGGGGGCGCCCCCCACCTTTTCCTTCCCCCAATCTTTAGATAAAACCACGTTACTATACATTCCTCCTTCTCCTCTCTCCTACAGTCCGGAAAAAGGGCTAAAAATTAGTGAAGATCCTAACGCTTCCTTTACAGAAGAGGGGATGAAGGAGGAGGGACGGAGACAGAGGCGAGAAAAGGAGGAGGGGGGAGGGGGGTTCCGAGCTGGGGAAGGGGTGAAGGCAGGAGGTCGGGCGCGATCGCGGTGGGGGCGTCCGTACCTCCCTCTCCAGCTGCACTGATCCTCCGAGTAGCTGGCCAGGGCCGCGGAGGCCAGGAGGCCGCAGCCCAGGAGCCAGAGCAGTGGTGGAAGCGGCATGGCCGGGCGGCTGGAGCCGAGCCCAGGGGCCCCGGGGCGCTCAGGAGCCGCAGCCCCGCCGCAGCAGCAGCAACAGCTGGAGCCGCATCCCCCGACCCTGGCACCCGCAAGCCTCAGCCTGCGCTCCCCGCAGCCCCCATGTCCTCCCGCGGAGGCGCTTCAGAGCCCGCGGGCGGCGAGAGGAGCGGCCGCGCTGCCCCCCGGCCCCATAGCCCCGAGCTCGCTGACCGCCGCGCCGCGGTCACTTTCAACCTGGGCCGGGGGATGCCAGCGGCTCGGGGAGGGCTGGGCAGGAGGCGGGGACCCGCGGGACTGTCCAATCACCACTCAGTCCCGAAACTTTCCTCCAATCAGGCTGCGGGGGAGGCTGGAGTGGGAGCGTTCCTGCCCCCCGCCCCCGCCGGGCCGGTCCCAGCCGAGCTGAGCCGAGGCGAGCGCAGCGGAGAACAATATCGGGCTACGGGGAGGGCAGGCAGCGGGGCGCTCCGGGGCTCCCAGCCAGATGTGGGGGCCCGGCTGCGGCCCCTACGGCCGGTCTTCGCCTGCCCATCGCCGCCCGCCCGACCCCGACTCGCGCTTCACTCCCGGGGCTGCGTGCGTAGCTTTTCCCCTGATCTAGAAATAAGCTCGGTAAATAACTGAATTAAACCACTCATGGTTATCATGGCAAGCGTCACCTTTGGGAGCACCCCGTGGCCAGCCATCCCCCCGACCGCGTCTCTGCTTTTTCTCCACTCTCACTATCGCTGCTCTCTACCCCTCACCTCCTTCACACTCCAAGCTCTCGAAAGGGGGAGCCATTCAGTCCCATCATCTTATAATGCTAGGGTTTACTGGTGTCTGTCAGAACCTGGAAAGGTAGGGGGAGGTTGTTGACTAGGGAGGGAAGCACCCCCCACACACACACAGCGGGGATGCTAGTGTAAGGGGCCACCTGGCCTGGGTGTGTAAGAGAGCCAAACTAGGAACAGTTGGGAGGGTGGTGCCCTCAGGGGGCAATGGAAGACTGGACACACCTTCCCAGTCTCCCCCCCACACACACACCTGTCTTGCTGTTCCAGATCGTGGGAACCTGATTCTTTCCTAGAATCTGCCTGAACTCCCTTGCCTGGGGAAAAATTACAACCACCTTTGCCATAGTGTCTTGCTCAAGAGGCCCACTGCTAGTGGAATCAGAAGTTAAGGGGCAGATAAAGTGATAGGACTGAAATAGTCACTTAGCACAGGGGTCAGCTAGGTTTATAGTGGAACTGACCAAGAGAAGTAATTGGAATTCTCCCTTCTGTTGCAGATCTGAAGGGCTTGATTAAAATGAGGAACTAAGCTGAGTTAAGCTTGAGCAAACCTTTCTAGTGCTCAGCCACATTCTATCTCTACTAACTTAATAACTTGGTGATTGCCTCACACATTGGAAGTACTATATGCTGTCTAGTCTGAGGCTGACTCTCGATCAAGTACTGGGTAGGGAGCATTAGCTATTGGAGGGAGCCTAAGACAGTACTATTTAGCCTGGTTCCAGTTCTTAATAAATGCCACATCTTTCTTCCTATCTGCCTATGAATCCTGTCTATCTGTGGGAGTAAGACAAGGGGAACTGTTTCTTGGTCTTATCTGACCAAATAGATTTTGTTCTGAGTGATCAACTGATAACCCAGTCGAGCAGCTGACAGCCTAATGCGGAAAAACCACCAGACAGAAAAACCTGGACCTTTAGCTTATTCTAGATCTCATAGTCCAAATCCAACAATCCTACTCTTCCTCCATGTCTTTCACACTGACCTGGTTCCAAAGTTTCAGCCAATGGACATCTACTTCCAATTCATCTTTATTCAGTTGGATCAGCAGAAGTTTGGAATGGTGGATACTTATGATTCTGAGGTCATTTCTTCCCCTTTACTGCCTCAGTTTCCCCTTCTGAGAGCAAGATCTCTGTCAGAGATACTGTGCCCGGAGAAGAAATGTAAAAACTTTGAGGTCTTGTAAGGAAAGGAACTTGTGTCATGAAAAATGACTTTGAGAAATAATTTGCATGAACACCATGGTAAAAGTAAAGGATATCAACACTGAAACTTCAGAATGCTGATCAATGAAAGAAAAAACAACCCCTAACTTCAGAGGACTGATGATGAAGCATGGCTCTGTTCTCATCAGAAAGCTGGTAAATTATAGGTGTAACACACTCAATTTGGTATGAAAGTCTATCTTATAGTACAGGAAATTAGAAGAGAAGGGAATAAGTGGGGTAGGGGAGAGATAATAAAAAGGAGGGCAAATGGGAGAAGGAAGTAATTAGAAGTAAACACTTTTGGGGAGGGACAAGGACAAAAGAGAGAATAGAAGAAGTGGAGGAGCAGGATAGGATGGAGGGCAATATAGTTAGTCTTACACAACATGACTATCATGGAAGTCTTTTGCAAAACTACACATATATAGCCTATATTGAATTGCTTGCCTTCTCGGTGGGGATGGGTGGGGAGGGAGGAAGGGAGAGAAGTTGAAACTCAAAGTTTTAGGAACAAATGTTGAGAATTGTTTTTGCATACAACTGGGAAATAAGAAATACAGGTAATGGGGTACAGAAATTTATCTTGCCCTCCAAGACAAGAGAAAGGTGAGGATAAGGGAAGGGAGGAGTTTGATAGAAGGGAGGGCAGATTAGGGGAAGGGGTAATCAGAATGCTTGGCATTTGGGGGAGGGGAGAGATGAGGAGAAAATTTGGAACTCAAAATTTTGTGGAAATGAATGTTGAAACTAAAAATAAATAGATAAACATTAAAAAACATTATAGGTGCAATGTAAGGTATACATTTTCTGACGGACCAATGTGTTTTGCTTTTATTTCAAAGGAAGTTTCTTTGGGTATGTAGTTGGGAGCAGAGGAGTCATTGGAATGAATAAAGAATATCAATAAAACATTAAAAAAAAGAATTGGCAATAGAGGTGAGGACTGGAGAGGGAAAACTCCTCACTCATGGAGTATTCTCCCAGCCCAGTCTACCTCTTTCCTGGAGAAAACTGGAGTGCTGGAAGTTGTAGAGAGGGAGGCATTTGAAGGGCCAGTTAGGGAACTCCTAAATCCAAAGGCCTTGTCATGGTGTGAAGAGAACTGCAGTGGAAGCAGGTGGAAAGGGTCACAAAGCTTGCTCCCTACACCCCTGAAGCTGCTCAGAGGAAGTAGGCCCTTCAAACCTCACTATTTCTGTGGAAGGTCCCACCATCCTACTGGTCACTCAGAGTTCTCCTAGATCCTCCCTCTCCCTCCTCCCCCACATGCAACCAAATTCCATCTCTCCATCTGCCTCCATGGCATCTTGCTGTACACACTTCCCCTCTCCACTCACAACTTTCCCCCTAGCTCAGGCCATCTCTTCCTCTCACTGGGACTATTACAAAGTCAGTCAATCAACAGGTATTCAAGTGCCTGCTATGTACCAGATCAGGGGTGGGGAACCTACAGCCTCTAGGCCACATGTGACCTTCTAAGTCCTTGGGTATGGGCTTTTGACTGAGTCCAAGTTTTACAGAACAAATCCTTTCATTAAGGGGATTTGTTCTATGAAGTTTGGATTCAAAGTGCCACACTTGAGGACCTAAGGACTACATGTGGCCTCGAAGTCACAGGTTCTCCACCCCCGTACCAGACACTGTACTAAGTGCTGGGGATACAAAGAAAGGCAAAATACAGTCCCTACCCTCAAGGAGCCTACAGGCTAATAGAAGAGATAATGTGTAAGTGTCTAGGTACATAGAAAACATACAGAGAGCACATCTAGATTATCTGAAAGGGGAAGTCCTTAGCAGCTACATATATGGAAGACATATATAGAGCACATCTAGATCATCTGAAAGGGGAAGTCTTTAGCAGCTACATATATGGAAGACATTTATAGAGCACATCTAGATAATCTGAAAGGGGAAGTCCTTAGCAGCTAGGAGACTAGCAGAAAAGTGAGGCCAAATTTGAAGGAAAACAGGGAAATGAAAAGGCTAAGGTGAGAAGGCCTTTGGTTTCACTGCTTCCAGTCTTTCTCTTTTCCAAACCATCCTCCAGGACCAATTGTGGGGGCAGCGGGAAGAGAAAGGGGCAGGTCCTGTGATTTCATCATCCATTTAGGGAACTCCTAGCAGGAATTCCCTCTATTGATGTAGACCCAAAACTGGTCAATGGGAAGCTAAGTGATAGATCATGACATGATCATACCGCTAGTATTTGTCAAAGGGAAGACACAAACCTTGACTTCTTTGACTCCAAAGTTTTCTTTCTCTCCATTATATCAAACTGCCAATTTGATTTGACTAAATAAGCACTTACTAAGTGCCTACTGTATGCCAGGCACTGTACCAGGTTTTGCAATGGAAAAACAAATATGAAAATAGTTCCTCCCCTCCCCTCACATTCTACTGGGTAGGGGAGGGGAGGTAACTTGTAGAAAAATAATGTGTGTATGGATATATTTATATTTATATGTGCATATGACCACAGATGTGTGTATATATACATTTTAAGAGCATATTGTGACTTCATTGGTATAGAGAACCCCCAAGGAGGAAATTCTTCCAGTGAAGATCTACAATTCATAGTCCTTACAACGCATTTTGGGCATTAAGAGGTTAAGTGGCAGTGCCCAAGATCCCAGGAAAGTCAGAGGCAGCATTTTAATTCTAGTATGACCAGATTACTATTCATTGTGTCACATTGCCTTCATACAAGATAGACCTGAGCTTAAACAAGTTCAAATAAGAATTTTTCTCATATTTAGCTTCTTACCTGTTGATATACACCTGTGTCTCCTGTTCTATCAACTTATCAAAGTTCATAAAATGAATGCAGGGCACTATAGCATAGAATTACAATGTTTCAATTTCACTGGATTCCAAATGTTTTTATGGTTAAAGCAAAAAAACAGGAACAAAACTACATTTACCGTACTGATATTCCTAAAACAGACCTTACCGTGTCACTCTTCTACTCTGAAGCCATCCATGGCTCCCCATCACACAAGGATAAAGTACAAAATCATCAACCTGGCATTTAGAGGGAAGAGAATAAGCATTTATTATGCACCAGACACTTTTACAAATATTCTTTCATTTGACCCTCACAATAGCCTTTGAGGTAGATGATATTATTGCCCCATCTTACTGCTGAGGAAACTGAGGCTGAAGGGTAAGTGACTTGCCCAAGTTTACACAGCTTGTAAGCTTCCAAGACTGGACTTGAACTTCAGTTGACTCCAGGTCTAGCTCTCTATCCATTGTGCTACCTGGCTTAAAACCCTCTATAATATGTCTTCCATTTAGTTTGTTTCATCTTATTTCCCATCATACACTCTCTTTGTTCCAGTTGAACTGGTCTGTTAGCTGTCCCACATCTTTGTACATGTAGTCCCTACCTATACATGTAGTCAGTCCCTGACTGCTGAAATGCAATATCTCCTCACCTCCACCTCATATGATCTTGTTCCCTTCAAAGCACAGTTCACCTATCCCAATCTAAAGACCTTTGCTTTTGTTTATTCTTTTGAATAATTCTTACTATATTTTCAAGGAAGCATATATCACTAAGATTTCAGTTGTGTCATAAAAGCTACACTCATGGTTTGTCCTTCGTACTTAAAGAGGACCATGATATCAAAGAGATGATGACATGACTTGCAATTGAATAGGATTTGAGTGAGGAAGGTCTGGGCAAAGTCACCAGCCTCACTTTCTCCTTCAAAGCCATCTGGGTCCAGTGGCCAGATATAGATCAGGAGACCTGGAGATGGCCCTAGATGCAGTGGGGGACCATGGCCATTTTAATCTAATGTCTTTACAACTTCTCACTTTGAGTGAGACAAAGCCCCTTCAGTGAACAGACCTTTTTAAGAAATGAGGCAAGGGATGGGCCCTTTAATAAAAAAAAAATTATTAAATTGGGATGCTATTCACTCTGAGCCAGGAGGGCCCAAAAAATAACCATTAAGTGGTGCTTGAGCAGGGACCTATTGTTGTTTAATCAATGAGAGCCCGTGTTAATTGGGTTTAAGGCATGATGTTTAAGAAAGAAATCTAGCCAGTATATACCAAGATAACTAGGTAGATTTCAGCCATCAAAATTTAGCACTATTTTTAAGCACCTATCAAATATGCCTGTGAAACATGGACATCTAGACTACCAGCACCATGCCAGGAAACTGAATCACTTCCACTTATCTGAATTGTCTTAGGAAGGTTCTGAAGATCACCTGGAAGGATAAGAAGCCAGACACTGAGGTCCTTGCTCGAACTTAACTGCCAAGTTTTCAAACTATGCTTCAGACAGTACAACCACAGTGGGCTGGCCATGTTGTTGCTGTTCGAATGCAAAATGTATGCTTGCCAAAAAGTCCATTTTATGGAGACCTTGCATGGGGCACGCAATCACATGGTGGCCAGAAGAAGCGATACAAGGGCATTCTCAAGGTCTCTCTCAAGAACTTTGGATTTGATTGTGGGACTTAGGAGACACTGTCACAGGACAGCCCAGCATGGCATGCCCGCATCAGAAAGGGTGCTGCGTTCTATGAGCAAAGCAGAATTGAGATAGCACAAAGGAAACATAAGATGTGCAAATTTGGAGTATCCACCCCAAATGTTCACACAGACTATCTGTGCCCAACCTGTGGTAGAGCATTCCAAGCTCGTATTAGTCTGATCAGCCACAGTTGGACACACCAGAACTCGACTTTATCATGGTGATGTCATTTTGGTCCTCTTTGAGAACCAAGGACAACAACCAACCAAATACCAGGCTTTGGGCTAAACACTGAGGATACAAAGAAAGGCAAAAAACCAGTCCTTCTCAAGGAGTTCACAGCCAGATGGGGAGATAACATACAAACGACCTGGTTCAAATAAGATAGATGCAGAACAAATTGGAGATAACCTCAGAGGGGAAGTACCAGCATTGAGGGGGACTGGGAAAGACTTCTAACAGAAGCTGAGCTGAGAACTGAAGGAAGCCAGTGAAGCAGTGGCAGAGTGGAAGAAGACTAGGAGATGAATGTCTTGAAGGAACAGCTAGGAGGCCTGTGTCACTGGATCCCACATTCTGAAGAAGGAAGTCCGGGACTAGGGCACTTGAAGACCAGAAAAGGTAGGAAGGGGCCCAGTTACAGAGGATTTTACATTGGATACTGGAGAGGATAGGGAGCTGCTGGAATTTTTGGAGTAGAGAAATGACATGGTCAACCAGAACTGTAGGATCATTTGGATAACTAAGTGGAGTGAGACTTGAGTGAGGGAGATCCACCAGCAATAATTCAGGAGTGAGGCAATGAGGACCTGCACCAGGGCCCCAGGTTGGGACAGGGTAGAGGACAGAAGTTAGAAATTAGCATGAGGTAGTCACTGATGGGGTATAAGGAAGGCATTCCTTTGTTTACTGTTGATCCGATGGAAAGAACTGACCAAGGAAGTAGTCAAGGAGAGAGTAGCTGGTTTTCAGAAGTTAAAGATATTTTCTCCCAGTATTTACTCTTCTTTCACTGTTTGTTCTAATAAGTTAAAAAATCCTAAACTTAAACTGTCTATCTTTGTTTTATCTGGAAGAGGCATTTCACCTTTTGTTCCACACTTACTCCGAAATGTAAATTGGGAGTCTCTAGGGTCAGAGGGTGTCCTGATGAGGAGCAGGAGTTATTCTGACCTTCTGAACCTCTTTCCAAGCAAGAATGTTTGTGTGTCTATTCATTCTCTCTGACAGAGAATTTTGGCTAAGATGCAAAGTAGCCATCTTTTCCTGCCACATTTTATATTTACATACTGCACTCCTATCTCTGTCTCTGTAATATGAGCTTCTTGAGGGCAGGGACTAGTTCATTTTTGGTTTTGAATCCCCAGCACACAGTCGGTACATAATAAATGTTTATGAAATAATATTGAATTAAGATGCAGCTCAAAAACTTCCTCCTAGAGGTCTTTCTTTATCCTATCCCTAGCTGGAAGCGATCTTTCTCTCCTCACACTTTGTATTTATGCACATATTGAACTACATCACATTGAATTGTGATCTATTACATTTATTGCTAAATTCGTCTTATGTCCCTTTTGGATCATGAACTCCCTAGGGCCAAGGATTACATCTCACCTTTTGTACATTCTATTTTTGAACGTAAGTCAATAATGTCTGTTGCATGAACAAGGGCAGGAAAACACTCTGGGCACAGTATACACTTTGCTCTTGGGTTGGGCCTACTAGCTCCTAGGTTAGAAAGTCTCAGTCTGCTCCATGGCAGCTAGGGAAATATGAGACAGAGGATCCTTCTAGCAGCTAATCAAGTCAGAAAGAACTTGAAAAGGTGCTCTGGTCTCCATCATTTCCACATCTACTCCCTGAGTCACTATCCTTAGTTGAATATGACCTGTATTAACACAGGCACACCAATGCTGAGTTCTTGAGTCCTTTCCCACCCCTCCTCCAAAGGGACATAGTCTGGAGAGGCTGGAATTTAGACTGTCCCATAGAGCTGGATGTGACTGAACCTGGGTGGAGAGTCATTCCAACCCAACCCCATGCCTGTCCATCCCTCCCATCCTGGGCTGGAGTGTTTACAGAGGACTAGTTAAGGGGTCATACAATTAATGGAGCATGTAGTTTATAGGGAAGAAGCAATGAAGTCAGGGACCTGTCTACCAAACAGATTTGTACACAGTGGGATCTTGGAAGCTAGGCTAGGAGCCAGGACACCTGGATCCCTCCATAACTAATGAATCTTGAAAGTCAGTTTTCTCTTATTGGGAAGGTGAGTCAAGTTGTATCCATGGGGATGGATGGTACAAAGTTATATTGAACAAATGAAGGAAAAATATTTGTTAAAAACCTACTATGTGCTAGGCTCTGTGCTGGAGATATAAATACAGTAGTGGGCTATTCCTTCCCCAGAGAAGTTAACTTTCTAATAGAGGAAGACAGCACAGTTGGAGGAATGAAGTCCAGGGAAGGGCATTTTGGCTTGGGGAGTATTTGGCATGGTGGGTAGAGCTATGGTGTAGTCAACTCTCACACCCTTTCCAGAAGTTCTGGTGATACTGATTTACTGTTCTTACTTGCCATATTTTTGGCAACTAGGCATCTCTCCTAGGGAGGATCCAAACAATTCAGACCTCAGGAGGAGTTCCAAAGATGAGTGGATTAGCTCCCTACCCCTGGGGCATGGTGTCTGCAGGTCAAGTCAAAGGAAGGCAGTTCCAGGTAGGGATAAGGGGGCAAAAGCAAGAGGAGATGTGGTAAATAGAAGGGGGTGGCAGTTACACCATCATTGGCTCCCATGCCATCCCAAAGTGGTGAACTTTGATGCCTTTCCACACTGTAGTGGTGAGAACTATGACCTTAGGTTAGATGTCTATCAATGACTTGGATAGAACTGTCTCTCCCATCTTGGGGTGAAAATAGGAACATAATAACATGCTGTACATACGGAATCTCAGCCTATTCCTCAACAACCCTGGCAAATTGTTGCTGCTATGATTCTCATTTTTTCATGTGAAGAAACTAAAGCAATTAAGTGACTTGCCCAGGGCATCATAGTTCATAAATACCTGAGGCAGAAATGGAGCTCAGCTCTTCACCCTAAGTCCAGCCTTCTACTCCCTATTCCACCTGTGTTAAAAAGGACAGTAGGTTGAAAGGTGGGACTGGAAAGTTTGGAAATCGGTGGCACTCAGTAAAAGGAGGACTGAGTAAACACAGAAGGAGAGAGGGATGGTGAGTGAAACAAAAGAAAACTAAGGCTCCAACCACTTAGGCTGCCTAAAGGCTTGGAAAAATATCTGGGGATCAAGATCTCTTTTTCATAGGTAATCTCACTCTTCCCAATACTATTTCCAGGTCCTAGATCCTGGGCCTCCCTTTAATTACCATCTCTTTCCCCTGCCTTGCCCTCTATAGTAGTACCAAGCCCTGAGGTAGGACCTGATGGATCAGGGACAGATTGAGGAGGACAAACTTTCCTATGACATCCTGGTCTCACTGGTCTTTGGTCCACATCCAAGGGTTCCTGTTCCTGTATGTGGAGTGTGGAGCCATCTAAGGGACTTTGCTTTCATCTCAGAACTTTGTAGGGCACTCCACTCTAACCCGAGACTGAGCTTCCTGAGCCACATTCTGTTCATACAGTTCCATTTGTACCACTGCCCCTCTCTCCTAGGGCTGGTCCTAGCATCTATTTCCCTCTTTCCTTCCTGCCTCCTGTTTCACATGCCTCTGCCCACAGGAGCTCCTTTTCTAGAGCTCACTGCCAAGGAAAAGAGAATATACAAATTCAGAAATAATACACCCAGGGAAGGCAACTGAAGTATAAATTAAAGAAATCTGAGTGGCACTTTTGCTGTTAGTCATGTCTAAGACTCTTTGTGACCCCATTTGGGGTTTTCTTGACAGAGAACTGGAGCGGTTTGCCATTTCTTTCTCCAGATCATTTTACAGATAAGAAAACTGAGCCAAACAGGATAAAATGACTTGTCCTGGGTCACACAACTAGTAAGCAGCTGAGGGCAGGTTTGAACTCAGGAAGATGAGTGTTGCTGATTCCAGAGTCAGTAGTCTATCCCCTATACCAATCAACTGTCTTATCACGTATCCCAACTCTTAACTAAGTTCCCCAAGCTTTGCTTGGCCATAATGATTATTCTAGGCTGGGACCTCCATCTCTCCATACTGCAGCATTTGGTTTTCTGGCTTTTGCACTATAGAATCCTTATCCAGAACAGCCTCAAACTGATTGGAGATTTCCCCACCACTGTGTCCTTGCTACAACCTTAGGTTCACTCCGCCCCATTCTCTTTGAGCTAAAATAGGCTTCTCTGGGGTTAATAGAGGGCCTGACAGATTTCTTTCATATGGAGAAGCCAGTCCCAAGATTTAAGGGCCAGATGGATTTTTTCAGCCTTGAAAAGAAAGGAAAAACAAAAGGAAAAAAAAGGAGATCCTGTTGCCAGAAGGTATTGGTTCTCAACCTCATATTGACACCCACACACTTCCTTAGATGACTCATGATGGTGTGAAGGTGACTCTGGGTCTTCTAAGGCTGTACCAGTGGAGCTCTGGCAAATCCTACCGAGCTGAAAAGGCTTAGAGTAGGGACCAAGGTTGTGTCTGTTATCTAAGGATCAGCCTCATTAAGAATGGAGAGTTACCCCCAGGTTGGGACTCTCAGCCAGACCTGACTCAAGATTGATCTGATGGTTTATTTGGGGATTAGAATGAGGAGACACTGGTAGACCATCTAAAGTTAACAGAAAGAATAGCATGGAAAGGATATTCAGCAAAGATACAGCATCGTTTCAGGTGATCACAGTTCTCCTCAACCCCATATGAAAATGTGCCCAGGCAGGTGATTTATAAAGAATTAATCCAATTCCCCAATTTTCAGATGATGTCACTGAGGGCTAAGGAGAATATCAGATTCAACCAGGCAGTAAGTATCAGAGGTAACATTTATTCCCAGTACCTCCAATTCCTTCAGTAACACTCCATTGTATCCTTACTGACTCCCAAAGCAAGAGAAAGTCTGTTGAAGACAGATGATTGTACCGTGAAGTTTTTATGCTTTAGTTATCTAAGCTACATCAAAGATGTAGCCTAGGAATTTCGGAACAATTAAATTTCAATTTGATTTCAAAAGTCAAGGTTTATTGATTTTTATATTTTTTAGGGAAAAACTAGCCTAATTTACTGGCAGGAAACTTTCCAGCCTCAGTAGTTACTGCTCCTGTCACCCATTGGTTACCAGATAATGTTTGTTTGTTTTTATTATAAACTAAGGGTCTGTAGAAGGGTCCAGAAAGTTCGTTTGGAAATGTTTAGCAAGGGGAGTGATGAATCCATTAAATCAGGATACTTCCTCAGGCTACATGGGGCAGGTGGAAGGAAGCCTTTATGGCTTGAAACCTTTCCCTAGTCTCCTTTACTCTCCCTCCTCAGCCCCGACTCCTCACATAGCCAATCTATAGCCAAACCTTTTCATTTTTACCTACATAACATTTTTCCTCCCCATCTATGTCTCCCTTCTCCATTCACACTTCTGTTGCCTTCCCCCTGCCACTTCACTTTCCCCCCAGTCCAGGCCTTGATTGCCTCTCCAGCTCTCCTCCAGACTACTTCAAAAGCTTCTAACTGCCCTCCCTGCCTCAGGTCTCTCTCTGCTTCAGTTGATCCTCCACTCAGTTGCCCACATGACTTTTCTAAAGCTTAGCTCTAACCCAGAATCCAAACTTCATAGAACAAATCCCCTTAATGAAAAGATTTGTTCTGTAAAACTTGGACTCAATCAAAAGGCTGGACCCAAGGACCTAGAAGGCCATATATGGCATCGAGTCAGCAAGTTCCTTACCCCCGATCTAACCATATCCCCACCCTGGTCATTGAACTCTACTGGCTCCCTACTTCCCTCCAGGGTCAAACAGGAAGTCTTCTTTTTGATATTTAAAAAGCTCAACACTTGGCCCTTTCTCTCCTCTCTTACACTTTACTCCCCTACCTGGCCTACTTGTTGTTTCTGTACCTGGACACTACATATCTCTTCTCTCCTTTCCTGCAGTTCTTCCCCATGCCTGGAGTGCTTGAAAGGCTCCTTCACCTCCACCACTGTTTCCCTGACTCCCTTCAAGATTCAGCTCAAATCCCACCTTCTACAGCAGGCTTTTTCCAGTCCTCCCAGATTCTAGCGCTTTCCCTTCTGATATAACCTCCCTTGTATATCTTGTATGTACCCAGTTATTTACATGTTGTCTTTCCCATTTGAATGTAAGCCCCTCAAGGATGAAGACTGTTTTTTGCATTTCTTTATACAGTGCCTGGTATGTAGTAATCACCTATTAAAAAAAAAAAAGCTTGTTGAATGACTGCTGTGGGACTAGGGATAGCAGGGAAGGCCAAAGAGTGGTCAAGTGATGTTACTTTTCAAGTTACAAGAGTTAATAAAATACAAAATACATATTAGGAAGACCAATAAGCCTTTCTAGAGTTTAGGGTATGATTGTATGGCCAATACTAAGCACAGTGGGAATCGGGTATCTAGAGTAGCTCTAGCACTGCGTTAGGATCTTGGTCCTTCCTCTAGGTAATATATGGACATTTTCCTTCTGGAGAGAATGTGTTCACCCAAGGAGTCACTGAAATGGCAAGGACTATATGGATCTTGGCAGGCCAGGAAAGTCTCTGAAATCACACCACATGGCTATTGAATCTGCTTAGGGAATACCAATCTTGGATAAGAGACGACTGTAACTGTCATTTTATTTTTATTAAATTTTATTTTTTTCAATCAACAAACATTTATTTTCTCTTCCTTTCCCCTTCTCCACCCCCACCACTGGAGAATAAAGAAGAGAAAAAAAAACAAAAGCCTTGTACCAAATATGCAGTCAGACAAAACAAATCCCCACATCGGCTATGTCCACAAGCGTCTCATTCTGTGTATCTAGCCCATCGTCTCTCTGTCAGGAGATGGAGAGCATTCTTCCCAATTGTCATTTCAACTGGCATACTGCTCATCTCTCTGTTTAGTTTAACCTCCAAGAGACTAGGAGTTCTCTGCCCTACCCCCATCCCTCCCAGAACCAATCCCCTCCTTGCCATCTCCACCTCTAGCTCTAGTGGGAGCACCGTGGGAAGTCCCTTGTTCCAGCACAATCTGACATGTTCTCCGTCCTCCCCCCTCCACATCCCCGACCTTGGGAATGGGCTCTGTTGGCCCCACTGTGGTCACACATTACTGGAGAATGAGGTCAGAATGGGCAACGGGGGAGCCAAGGCCCAGGGTGCTGGCAGTTGGCCACACTGGAATCTGATCCATGTTCTCCACCTCCCCATCCGGGCCCCCAACCTCAAAGATGGGGGAAGTGCTCTCCCTGGTATGGCCCTCCACTCCAAGCACGGTGGAGAAGTAAAAGACCACAATTAGGATTTCTCTGGGCCCAGAACCTGTAGGGAAGAGAATGTGTTAGGAGTTCTCAAAGGGCCCCAGGCAGAGTCTTTAAGGTAAAATGCTGGGTCAGAGTAGGGTCCTGTGGGCTTAATCAAATATGATCATAGATTTAGAACTTAAAAGCACCTTAGAAATCATTTAGATCAATTCTCAGATGGTTCAAATGAGGAAGAAAAAGTGAATATGGGAGATAGCATCTAATTAGATGCTCTCTGATATTATCACTAGAAATTTTCACACCTGGGACAAATACAATTTGAGGTAAGTGATGGTCAGATGCAGTCACGTTGGGAGAAGGTACAGACCGTCCCCCAGAGAGTTCAGCTTGAACTCACAGAGCACAGTCAATGATCTCTACCTGCCAGCTAACTCTTGGGATAAGGCAGGTCCCAAGAGGGGGGCACTGCAGTGATGGAACCTTGAAGCCAGACAAGGGACTGCAACACTAGAAATAAGACCATAAGATGGCTGTGGGGCGTGGGAACAGCAGGTTGGGAGGCATGCTCCCTCTCAGATCCCTGGCGCTCTGGGCCAAAGTCCTAGTTGCCCTACCCTGGTTACAGTTTGGGCCTTGGCCCTGAGACTTACACCTTTTACTGTTGCTTCAATCTGTACTCAACTCTTGATTAACTATTAGCCCTTTTTCTGTAGCTATCTGTTCTCTTGACTTCTATTCTGGGTAGCAATGTTCTCCTCTCCCTTTTGCCTCATATCTCCACATATTCCAGGCACAGGAAAATGTTTTCTTGGGTTTAATAACCAGAGACAATAGAACATGATGATTCAGATGTAATACAACAGGGGAGGGTAATTATAAATACGTATAAAATAGATCTACCCAGGACCAGCAGAACTCTATTCTGAGCCCATGACCCTCTTCAGACTAGCAGCCTCAGACCCTTCTGCCCCAGAAGACCCCCAAATCAGTTTTAGACTTTTGTCACCCCCTCTCTGTGGGTTGGATTCATGCATCCTTTTGCAATCTCAGATTTATTATTTAGCCAACCAGAAACAAAAACACCCAGGTAGCCTGGTAGATGCAGTGTTGGTCTAGGAGTCAGAAAGATGAGTTCAAATCCAATCTCAGATACTTATTAATTGGGCAATTAATTTTGCCTCAATTTTCTTAACTGTAAAATGGTTATATCACCTACTTCTGCTGGGTTGTTGTGAGAATTAAAGGAGATGATATTTGTAAAAGTACTTAGTCCACATAATAGGCACTATATAAATGCTAAATCTCTGCTTCCTTCTCTAGGTGACCTTTTGATTAGGAAGGTTGGATTGTGAATAGAGTGCTGGGCTTAGACTCAGGAACTTGAGTTCAAATCCAGCCTCAGAAACTTCCTAGCTGTGTGACATCGGCAAGTCACTTAACCTGTTTGCCACAGAAGGCAGGGGCAAACCAATCCGGTATCTTTGCCAAGAAAACCCCAAGGAAGGAGGTCTGTGGGGTCATGAAGAATTGGACACAACAGAAAAGACTCTGTAACACAAAAACATACTTCTCCAGCTCTCCAACAAAGGACAGAGTAAGAAACACAAATAAGCAAATCTGGACTTACTACTTCAGGAATAAAAATAATCGAGGCTAAGACAGTCACCTCCAAAGGTATCCCTTTCTTTACAGGGACCTCACCAGGAATGGGAATCTAGGAAGACTCATTTAACTGAGCTCAAACCCAGCTTCAGATACTAGTCATGTGGCTCGGGGCACTTAACCCTGTTTGCCTCAGTTTCTTCATCTATAGAGTGGATAAGAAAATGGCAAACCACTCCAGTGTCTTTGCCAAGAAAGCTCCAAATGGATTATGAAGAATCAGACAGGATTGAAATGACTGAACAACCCAGGAGAAAAAGAGTGTTGCCCATTATTCAGAACTGTGGACAAAATTCTACATTTAGCTGTAACTTAGAAAGGTAAGCAACTATCATACCCTTCTTTCCCATTTTTAAAGGGTTTCTGTCCTGTTCAAGGAAATGTTATGGAAATAATATCAGCATTTCAGTATAGCGTGTATATAGTATACCAGCATCTCAACATAGCAGTGTGCCAGTCTGTCAAGATATACTTATGCACAAGATGGAAAAGAGTGTGGATTCCCAGAATGAGCTTGATATTAACTAGAAGGGACATTTCTAGTGGAGTATTGGAAGACTTTTCTCTTACATTCTACTCATTGAGAAACATCTATGACATTCATTTGTGAATGACCCAAGGCTAAGAGGGATTCAGTTACTCCACCAAATACAGTATGACAATGTAAAAAACTCTCAATAGCCTCAAGTGATTGGCAGAAAAAGGTGAAACTTAAGGAAATGCATTCTTGGACTGGTGAAAGAATTTGACCTTTGTCACTCTGCCCCTAAGTGTCAGAGGAAGAATATGAATCCAGATCTCTACTCAAAGAATTTTTTTCATTTTGACTTTAGGCCCAGGGAATTATGGCTGGAGGTTTATCCTGGGAACATTCCCCTCTAGCAATACGATGAAACATTCAGAAATTTGTCCCACTGTCTGCCCTTGCTCATATGTAGGGGTTAGCACAGGGCCAGGAACATAGTAGGTACTCAATCAATATTTATTGATCTATTCACTATATTTCCCTCACCCCAGATGGCTAAAAAAGAATCATTTTAACCCATCCTATCAAGTCAAGTCCAGTCAAATCAAGAAGAATTCATTAACCACTCCCATTGGGTCAGGTATGGTGCAAAGCACTGGGAATAAGAATACAGACTGAAAGAAAGGTTATCCCTGCCCCCCTGGAGCTTATAGTCTAAAGAGTGAAGACAATACATAATAAAAGGGGACTGAAAAGTAAGATGGACTGGAAAGAGATGAAAGTAGAGGAGAGAGGGGGCATGGTAGAGAAAGTTGGGACAGTCTAGAATACAGCCTGCAGAGGAATGAAACTGAGCTTGGCCTCGCATCCTTCTGAAAATGGCGGTTTTGTAAGGAATTCATCTCTGAGAGGGAGAGACTGCAGGGGTAGAAGAAGTGGGCTTCCAGACAGAAGAGGTTTCTATGGCAGAGAAAGGACTAGCAGTCAGGAGTACAGCCTGGAGAGGAATTATTTTTTTTTAAAATATTCAATCAAGAATTTGCTATTAACTAGTCAGCCACTTGGAAAGCACCAGGCAAACCAATTTCCACTGGTATATCAGTGACTATTACTTTCATTGCGGCATTTGCGTTTTAACATTCAAAAACACATAGGGAAAAAAAATGAGGCCCTCTGCTAGAGAGGGGAGAAGCAGGAGAGGGGGAAGCAAAGTTTAGATCAGAGGCAATCTTTGCCATCCAGACAATGCAGTCCAGTAGGAAGATGGAAAACATACATGAGTACCTAGTATACAAAATAATACCTAAGTCCCACACAAATTAGATCAGATGGTTATTACAAACAGGGAAAGGATCATGGGAGAAGTGGCCATCTGAGTTGACTTTAAGGCAGCCTGTCGTAATGGATAGAGAACTGTCCAGGGACTCCAAAAGAGCCCAATCCAAGTTCTCTTTCCGACACTTACTAGCTATGTGACCCCAGGCAAATCATTTAGCCTTTCTGAGCTTTAGGCCATACTCCCAGAGATGATATTGAGGGAGGGAGTTTCTTCACTTGGGAGTTCCCTACACCAACTAAATATTAGGGAAAGCAAAGGTGGATAGCATGGGATTCCAGGTTTAAGGAATATTGTAAACCAAGTCAGGAAGGAACGGCTCTCTGAGTATTTGTTTTGTCACAGTGTTTTAGGAACAGTAGATTGGAGCAAGTAGTGAGATTTTAATGCCAGTTACAATTTTGAAGTCTCCTAGGTAGTTTATAGAGGGAAGGGGCGTGGGTGATAATGGAGAGTTTTGGATAATCAACCAATAAATATTAAATACTAGGGATTCCGAAGAGGTGAAAGACAATCCCTCTCCTCCAGGAGCTTCCAATATAATGGAGATGTTTAAACTCTGAATAAGAAAAAATTAACATGTGAAAAATGAACCGGTGGGGAAGAGTTAAAGCTCTAAAGGATGGAATTCCAAACACTGGTGACCCATCTGGAATGTTAGGGAAGTCCCTTGGGCTACTTCTGACCCACCTAGGTCCCATAAAAGCGTTTGGGGTGGTTGGCGTGGAGGGGGATGCGATGCGAGTCTTGGGGGGAAGAGAGGGGGTGAGTGAAACAAGGCAGACAGAACTTGTGGGCTCCGGGCGCCCTCCAGTGGCCCCTGAAAAGAGCACATTGACCCAGGACTAAGACGCCTGATTCTCACTTAGAATCAAACTTGGGCCATGGGACAGTTTGAGGTTCCCCCTAACTTTTTTTTTAGCAGATAACTCTGACCTTTCCTTCCTGCAGAGGTGGTTCTCTTGCTATGCAGGGGCTCAGCCCTGGGATGGAGATTGATGACTGTCGGGAGCATGCCTCTGACCTCCCATCCCACGGCGTGATAACTCTGACCACACTGACTGACCTCGCCCCAGGGGCCCAGAGTCCTGGTAGAACCAGTGAGACGAGCAGAGAATCACAAGATCTCAGAAGGGACCTCAAGGTTCTTCTAGTCCAGCGGTTCTGCCTCTTTTTTGTGTCTCAGATTCCCTTTGGTAGTCTAGTGAAGTCTATGGACCCCCACACCCTTCAGAACAATGTTTGTAAATGCGTTAGGAATAGTCATCAAGGGTGCCTAAGGTAGTGAGTGAGTGGGAACCAACCCAGATTGGAAAAGCAGAGCAGATTAAAGTTTCTGTACCTGATCGGTATTGAGATCAGGCTGGGAATGCCCACTGTACTTTCTGCCTGGGTTAGATAGGGAGACCTTGTCTCAAAAGAGCAAGGAAAAGAAAGGAGAAAGCACTTAGCTAGGAGGTCTTTAGGCTTTTTTGTGTTCTAGATCCTTGGCAGTCTGGGGAAGACTACCATTCATTCTCAGAATAATGTTTCTAAATGCATAAAATAAAATACATGCGATTACAAAAAAGCCAATAGTAGTGAAATAGAGAGGTAGGTTTCTTTTCCTCACCCAAGTTCATGATCCCTTCAAATCCATGTCTGTGAGTCCCAGATTAAGAACTCCTTACCTAGTCCTCCACTGTTGACCTTCCAAGGAACCATATTATTCTTGGAGATGAGGATAGATTTCCAAGGTGTTTAAGCTGGAAGGAATTTTAGAAATAATGCAATCCCTTCATTTTAAACACGAGGAGACTAGGTTCTCATGGTAGCAGAGGTATGGTTTGAAAACAGGTCTTCTGACTTCAAATCCCAGGTTCTTCTCCACTTCACAGAACATCTTGATATTATCTGGGAACAAGAGGGAACATTCTCTTTTCCCTGAGTTTGAGAAGAGGAGGAAAGAGGTGCAGTGGTATGTGTGGGTGTGACGATATGAGGGAGAGAGTGGACCCTTTATCTCTGACTGCAGCAGGTGGGACCAAGGGGCTCTGACACTAGTGAATCAGGGTACCTGAGGGGGATGGTCCCCAGGGAACTGAGGCACAAGTGAACAAAATCATGACTTGTAAGGGAGGAAAAGGTTTCAGCATAAATCAGATTTAGAGCCTGAAGGAAGCTTCCAGGTCATTTGATCTAACCCTCTCATGTTAAAAAGTGAGGAAACTGAGGCCCAGAAATGTAAAATGACTTAACTGATATCTTGAGTCAAAGATTCAGGGCGGTTAAACTTGGAAGAAGAAGCTTACTGAGAGCTAAGTAAGCTGAGGCGGCATAGCAGAGCCCAGACAAGGTTAGACCTTCTCCCCATCCCAAGGAGCCTAAGCCACAGCGCTATTCCTGCCACAGGGGTATATTCTTTCAAACTAGCAATTCTACCACAAATACTTAATTTCTTTAGGCATGAAAATAGGTTTTACTTCCTCCCTTTTGCTCCAGTTTCCTCAACCTTCCCTCCCCTGCTTTACACAAGGAATACTCCCCATCTTTGATCTCCCATTGGCATTTGTATTATCAATATTTTTAAGGTCATGTTAGCTTTGGAAATCATGTATCTGCTCCCTCCCCTGCTTTGTACAAAGGACTGGGGTTTGAGGAGACTTATAATACCTCACACTTAGATAGCACTTTAGCACTCACTAACACCTAGATTAGCAGGGTCAGGATAGAAAACTGCATACCAAAGTGGATAGTATGGAATTGGGGTCAGGAACACCTGATTTCAAATCCCACCTTAGATATTTACTAGCTGAATGACCCTGGGCAAGTCACTTAAGTGTCTGAACCTCAGTTTCCCCATCTGTATAAAATAAGGTAGGCAGGGGTTGGGGTGTAGGGCAGAGAAGGAGAGAATAGATAGCTCCTCAAGGTTTCTCTGGCTTTCAGTCCTATGACTATTCCTCATATCCTCTGCTTTCCCAAAGTGGACTGATTGCTCTCTACCATGAACACCCCAAGCCACCCTGGTTTTGCTTATACTCTCCGTGATGGCTGGAATTTCTTCTTCCTGATTCAGCTTTTCGGTTCTACCCATTCATTAAACCATCCCAAATCTCAGATCCTATGACTGTCATCCCCATTTGGTTATGAGGAAATTGAGGCCTAGGAAGGGAGACAACTAGGTCTCAAGCTTTCCCAGGCCACTATGCTTCTCCCCGAACTGCCCCGCTCCTTTCAGCAACAGTCCCAATTACCAGGACATCCTGAAAGGCCTATGTTAGGACACCTGGGGAGGGAGCCCAGGTTGGAGAATGCAGTGCCCAGCTGAGTTCTGCAAGCCCCATCCCCAGCAGCCCTCCTCAGGACCTGTCCCTGCTGGCAGGATCTGCGTTTGCAGGTGCTCTCCTCCTCCTCCTCTTTTCCCTGGGCAGGCCAGCAAGTGTGGTAGGTTTTTTCAAAAAGCGCTAATTATTTGGAGCTCAAAATAAACGGAGACGTCAGTGCTGCTGTTACCAAGTTTGCTGCTTCTCCCTCGGCCCAGAGGGACCACAGGCTCCCCTTGGGTGAGGAGGGTGGGGAGGGGCAAGGGTAGGACCAACAAATGGAGCCTGTCCTTATTTCTCAGCTACTGGATATCCCACAGAGGTGAGGGGGAGCCCTTTCACAGAGTCAGGTTAGGGATGTTCCCGGGAAGGGACGAGGGCACCAATACGGCCCCCCCTTCCCCTCATCCCCTACCCTCAACGCACACACCTAGACAATCAGGTCTCATTATAGCCAAATATATCCCAGGAGAGTCGAGGTGTTGATCCTAAGGCCCAGTGCTAGCATTATGCAAAGTTTTAAGACATACACCACATCCTGTGAGGTCTTATGCAAAGTATCATCATCCCCACTTTACAGTTGAGGAAACAGGCTGAGAGAAATTAAGTGACTTGGCCTTGAACATTCAGTAGGAGGCAGAATTCAGATCCAGATCCTTGCCTCCTAACTAACCTCTTCTTAACAACCAAGCAGCAGCATCACTGAGGCTGACCCCCTCCCTCAGTAGCCCAACTTCCCCTGGTCTCTTCCCAGTAGCTTTAATTCCCCTTGCTATCATCTTTTTCACCCTTTCACCAGCACCCCCTCTCGGTATCATGCCAAGTGTCTTCCTTCCTCAACAGAGTTAGGCCTAGGACCCTAAAAGCATCCTAGTCAAGAGGTGCTGCTGCTAAGTGACCCCCCAAGACTGAGTCACGCATGAGAAATACAACTATAGTATGAATGCTTGCAGTCCTATATATACCTGGAGGTTTAAGGGATGCTAGGAGGGCATTGTCCATTTCCTCCTTCCCTGCTCCTGTCATGTCGGTACCAATGGTCCCCCTTAGACCCCATTATTATTTTGCACCTTTTTAACGTACTTATTAGCTAACATTTCAAATGATAGTTATCTGTATTTGAGTCTTATACTCCATAATAAGTTCTATTAAGGCAGAGATTATGTCTTATCTGAATGTTGCCTGACCTCCAGCACCTATTCCAGGGCTCTGTACAAAAGAGGCACTTAGTAAGTGTTTATTGAGTGAATGGATGTTTCTCCCACCATAGGATCCTGAATCCCTAGGCTGCAGTATAAGGGGGCCAGGTTAGCTATTAGGATATAATAGCCTGAGATGTGTGTTTCTTAGACACTGGAGAGGACTCCTGGGAGAGGTTGGGGCGTCTCCTTCTCCAGGACTCTGCAGAAGCAGACTAAATACTCCCCTGCCTGGGAAAACTTATTCTTGCTGAAAGGCAGGGGGATAGATAAGATGACCTCTTGATGACCCTTTTCCAGTCTGAGCACTTTGGTTCTATAAATAAATTATCAGCTTCTGCTCCACATTTGTCACATCTGCTCCAGACACTAACAGAAAACCCTTCCCCCTGGCATAATGTGGGACTAGCAGAGAAGATGTCCCATTCAGCAAAAACAAGGATAACAGTTTACATGTTAATAGCACTTTACAATTTATACAACCCACAACAGGGTCCAAAACAGGACTAAAGGTAGACATGCGAGGCAGTTGCCTAGGGATCAATCTGCTTGCCCCAAGGAGGGGCACAATGAAGAACTTAGCACTTCAGAGATCTCTAGCTTCATCCCCATAGATACACTGGGGAACATTTTATATTAAGTGTACACATTTTAAGGCCCAAATTCTACTCTCTTTTAAAAAAAATCATTTTATTTTTAGCATTCATTTTTTTAAATCTTGAGTTCCATATTCTTCCCTCCCTTCAACTCCAATACCACCCATTGAGAAGGCAAGCACTATGATGTCAATTATACCTGTGAAGTCATGCAAAACACATTTTCCATATTAATCATGTTGCACAAAAAGGCAAGAGAAATAAAGAAAATGAAAAAAATATTCTTCAATCTGTACTCAGAGTTCACTGGTTGTCTCTCTGTAACTGGAGAGTATTTTTCATCATGGGTCATCCGAAATTCCACTTCCTAGGGTAGCAGGTCTTTATTTTGTGGTATAAAGAGGAAAGACATATAACAGCCCCTCTGGGCCTGTGTCTTCCTTTACAAGATGACAACATATGACTTGTATCAGTGGTGTCAAACTCAAGTAGAAATGGCACCACATACATGAAGATCCCTGCTGTTGCATAGCGACTTAGAAAACTACATACTAACATTATCTATGCTCAAAAGCATTTTTAATTTATTTTGTTAAATATTTAATATTACATTTTAATCTTGTTTGGGTCACACTCGGGAGAGATGGGGGTATGATGTGGTCTCAGGCCTTGTGTTTGCCACCTCTGACTTACAATCCATGACTCCCAAGTGTTGGAGCAGGGCACTAACACACATGGAGCAAGATTTTCAAACTTCATGTGCAGGCAGGGAATGGGGGCCCATAGTCGCTCATATTGTATAATGCTTTCAGGTTTACAAAGTTCCTTTTCTTCCAGCAGGATAGTGAGGTGTTATTAGACCCATTTCATAGAGGGGGTAAAGTGAGACTCCAAGAAAGGAAATGATTTGCTTATTCTCTCCTGGCTTGCAAAAAGCAGAAGGAAAACCTGAACCTGACCTCATTAAACCACTGTCTGTCTTATCTAGCACAAAGCCCACGAGCCAGCAGTGACTGTGCTTCTAAGGGACACTGTCTCAGACCAACCAGAGAATGTACAGAAAGCCAAGGCACTTCCTAGGGCCTGGTGGTACTCAAGGTGAGAACTCTCTTCTCTGCTCCTTCCTCCTCTCCACCATCTGCCTCCCTACATTGGCGAGTGCCACCCTCTTCCACCCTTCCTCCTCCTCTCTACTGCCTGCCTTCCCAGGCGGAGGTAGGATTGGGTGACACATTGGGATGGGATTTTTGATGGTTCTTAAACACAATTTAAACATCTGACAAGATTTATAAAACATCAAGGGGTTTCCAGCTAAACAAATTGCTTTCTTTGCATGAAACAAAATGTGGTACCCTGGGAACCTGCAAGGAGCTGCATCGCTCCTCCAGTACCTCTTGTTTATTCTTTCAATTCCAAGGGAACCCTAATGTTCCGATCCTAGCATTACTAGTCGTTTCCCATATAATCGTGTTCTTTTCTCTGATCTACTTCTACATTTGTTTCTTGA
The DNA here is from genome assembly GCA_023548195.1 of Bettongia penicillata ogilbyi. Classification (NCBI taxonomy): domain Eukaryota; kingdom Metazoa; phylum Chordata; class Mammalia; order Diprotodontia; family Potoroidae; genus Bettongia; species Bettongia penicillata. Next base: position 5,481,122 of record JAJHZJ010000321.1, on the reverse strand, counting down.
GACAAAAGTAAGAATCTGATCTTGTAATGAATACAGGGAGGAATCACCACAGAGGAACATGGGGCACAGAATCGTAAGAACCACAGATTTAGTCCCTCCCTACCAAATACTGACCTTGAACTATTCACTTCCCATTGAGCCTCAGTTTCCTCATCTGCAAAAAGGGAATAATTATAGAACAATAATCCTTACATTCCTTTTTCCACCACATCGTCGTGACTAGTGACTAGATCACTTTGAAAATGCAAGGTCTTAGGGAAATGGGATTATTATTTCCATCTTGCTAGGAAAGCTCTTTTGCTGATATGAAGCATTACAAAGATGTAATGCAACAGAAAGATCTTTGAACTTGGAGTCAGGAGTCCTTGATTCTAGTCTAGGTTCTGCTAGACTAACTTGTTGTGTGTCCTTAGGGAAGTTACTAAGCTTTTCTGGGTCTCAGTTTTCTACCCTATAAAACTAGGAGGATGGAACAGATCCTTAGTGCTTCTTGTAGCTTTAAACATCTCATGATTCTGTACGCCTCAAACAAAATGCCCCCAGAATATGTCCTCAACAATTCTGAAGGGTGGAGGGAGTGTTGATATGGCTCATGCCAGATCCTATAATAACCATAGGTTACACTATTTTAGTGCTTCACAATTTGCAAAGGGCCTTCCACAACAATCTACGGCCTAAATAATGCAGTTATCACTGTCTTTATATTGTGTCATTGTCCTTACAGATGAGGAAAATGAGATTCTAAGAGGCTGTGACTTATCCAAGGTCACACTGCTAGTAAGTGTCATGAGTCAGGATTCAAACCTAGATCCTCTAAATCCAAATAGCAACTTGACTTCTGCTTTCTGACGTCTGGGACAGAGCTCTTTCCATGATGTCAGGCTCTCTTTGTTGGCGCTAGTTCTGTGAGGGTTTTGTTTAAGACAGATGAAGGGGGGAAGGGGAGGAAGGAGAAATAGCCTATAAAACCATTTGGAGTATTAGTGTCCCAAAGAATAGGGAAGGCCAGCAAGAAATAACAGCCTACAACTTGGCATTTATAAACAGCTGAATACTATCCCTTGGCTCTATACACAGCCTTAATGCCAAGTTGCTCCAGGACTCATTACAGTGAAATAAGGAGAATGAACAGGTAGCAAGGTGGGATAGACGGAGAAGTCTCCCCCGGCACCACCCTGCCTAGACACAAAACTCCCTAGATCCCAGCACCTTCCCAAGGTATGTCCTGTAATCTATTTGCCTATTGAGTCGTCTCAAGGACTCTTATAAATCCATCCACAGAATGTCTTAGATTGTACAATATTCAAAACCTGACCCTGCACAGAAGATGAGCTTGATCATGGATTTTTTTTTAAATTGTACACTTCTTTCAGAGGATGGACCATATGTGTTTTCATTCACTCTGGATGGCGCCCAGCTGTGCTAGTAAGGTCTGAGATTTCAAGGAACAGAGATAAAACTTTGCATTCAGTTAGTTGGTCTAGCTATGGCTTTTATGGAGAGTACACAAACAGATTTTGTGGATAGACTTGCTCATATAAGAAGGGCAAGCATCTTGCTCCATTCCCATCTGCTGCTTCCTTGTCTTTTCTTAGGGGAATAAAGCTACATAGGAAGTGCTCCCCACAAGCTTGGGGGAAGGATGCCTGTGTACAGAAGGAAGAATATTGGATACAGAGTGCCAGGACTTGGGGATGAATAGCCAGCTTGCCTGTGTGGCAGATGTACCCATTTACCACTGTGGGGCAAATTACTTAACCTCTCTGAGCCTCAGTTTCCTTACTTGAAAAATGAAAGGATTGGGCTAGATGACCTCAAGGTCACTTTCAGCTCTAAATCTGGGATCCTACAATCTAGATGCTAGCCAGGCTGCTGGATGACTCACAGATGTCAGGGACCATGTGGTTTCCTATTGAGGTAGACAAAAGAAGTCAAAGACTTTGGCGGCTGGACTATCCAGAGTGAGCAAAACCCAGGTATTTTTAACTACACTAATCATGAATAGGTAATAATTAATAGCTAACATGTATATAGCACTTACCATGGGCTTTATAATTCTCTCGTTTGAGCCTCACAACAACCCTAGAACATAGGTGTGATTATTATTTCCACTTTACAGATAAGGAAACTGAGGCAAACAGAAGTTAAGTGACTTACCCAGGGTTATATAACTATTAAGCATCTGAGGCTGCATTTGAACTCAGCTCCTCCTGGCTCCAGGTCTAGCACTCTCGACCCAACTGCCCCAGATATGTCAGATAAAGCTATACTCAGGTGCTGGCAGAATTCCTTTGAGTCAGGGGCTGCCTTCGTGCATATGAATCGGTGACTCTAGCTGTCTCTTACTACATAGACCCCTTCCTTCTCCTGGTGACTAGGCTTGGCTTTATTAGCATAGCGTCACTCATGGGCATTTCATAAATGTTTGCATGAAGATACATGGGATAGTGGAAAGAGGCAGTTAGATGACAAAAGGGATAGAGTGATGGAGTTGGTGTCAGGAAGACCTGAGTTCAAATCCTGTCTCAGAGACTTACTAACTGTCTAAGCCTAGGCAAGTCACTTCACCTTGATCTGCCTTAGTTTCTTTATCTGTAAAATGGAGATAAAAAATAGCAAACCTACCTGTCAGGTTGTTGCAAGGCTCAAATAAGATAATATCTGTATGGAGGAAAGAAGGAATAAGCATTTATCAAGGACTTATTATGAGTCATGCACTATGCCAATAAAAATGCTGCCACATACATATTCTACCCCCATTCTACGGAGCCAAAGGACCCAGGTTTCAATCCTGCTTCTGACACTTACCTTGTGACTTTTGGCAAGTTACATCACCTCAAGTTCACAGGATTTGTACGAGAAAAAGATCGTCTAGTTCAGTGCCTTCGTCTGTCTCTACAGATAAGAAAATTGAGGTCTCTTGCCCAAAGTGACACAGAGAGTAAACCAAGTAAACAAAGAGAGTAAATAAAGAGAGATGGGATCAGACCCCAGGTTTTCTGACTCCAAGTATGGTGTGTATCCCACTGTTAGGCCCATCTAAGAGACATTTGAGGTTAGGGCATAGAGTAAATAAGAGCCTGTCAAGCACCCATGGATAGCACTACACCGAGTAAATAGGATTAAAATGGAGGGAGCAGTTGAAAGGCACCAGGATTTGAAGTCAAAAGATTTGAGTTTTAATCCTACTTTGTCCTATACCACCTGGGAGATGCTGGACAAGTTGCTTCATTTTTCTGGTCGTCAATTTCCTCTGTAAAATAGAAGGTTTGGATCACATGATCTCTAAGGGCCAATCTAAAATGTTGTATAATGAGGATGATGATGAAATCACAAAACCCTAGAAAGAATCTTGAGGGACCACAGGAACCTTTTCACTTTCTATTGTAATGCACATTGGAATTTTCTTTTTTTAAATCCAATTTTATTTTATGTTCTAATCTGAATTCTCTCCCACCCACAACCCCCTTTCTGACCCATTGAGAAGGTAAGAAAAACAAAAACTGATCGTAAAGATGTATGCTGAAGTGAAACAAATTCCCAAATTAGCCCTATCTTTTTTAAAAGGCAGAAAATGTGCTTCAGTCTGTACTCTGAGTCTATCAGCCTTCCTTCTGGAGCAGCGTGGGGCTGGAATGTTTCATCATGAGTTCTCTGGAACTGTGGTTGGTCATATTTATCATCTATCATCGTGCCTAAGTCTGTCTTTACCATACTGTTATTGTATAACACACTTTGTGTCTTTACAACTGTCTTCACAATACTGTTATTGTATTGGTGCTGCCCGCAGCACTATGTATCAGTTCACACAAGTCTTCCACACTGGAATTTTCAAAGCCCTTCCACATGCTTCATCTCAGTTGAGGTAGTATTATTGTTAACATTATTTCTTCTGAACCTGTGACATCCTGATTATAAGCAACTCCCAGAGAGGTAATTCTCTCTATTGATGTCAATGAGCAACTTTTCCAAAACTTAGAGTCTTAGAAAGTTCCCTGGGGCACCTGCCTCTAGGGTCACCACCAGGACACTTGGACAGGGGAGAGAGCTGGGGGAGCAGCGTTGCCTACTCTGAGGCTGTACTCTGCTCTTGTCGGTGAAAGAGTGTTAGGTGTGGGGCCCTCATGTGACTTATGATGCCTCTAGGCCGCTATGGCACAACTAACCATCCGCATGGTTTATGTTTGATATTGGAGTGAAATGAGACACTTGGAAGTCATTCAAGAGTTAGCCAATGGAGATTTACTTAGCTATGACAGGACAAGGATATCCAACCGGGATACCCCAAGAGCATTTAGCCGAGGGAAGCTCCCCTGGTTTTGAGAGCTTCTCATATCTGTGTTGTCCTCAGGTAACTAAGCGATGTCAGTAGTCTAAGCCATTAATCTCCTTGAGCCAATCAGTCTTCAGGATGGTTTCATTATGTTTTAGGGAAAAAAAAACAGCCTAACTTGCATGGGGTTGGAGCACTGGAATTTTGGTCCCATCATATCCTCCATGCTCCAAGTGTTGGAGGCAGAATTTGTACAAAGATCTCCTGTTTCTGAAGTCAATTCTTTTTGTCCTTTTGGGATGTGCCCATTTTATAAGGAAAAGGAGGCTCAAGGATAACTTGCCCAAGATCACCTCTGGGTCAAAGTATGCAAAGTCAGGAACAGAGAAAAGGACTATGAAATGAAAATCGGAAGACTAGTCTATGTGATCTAGGATGAGTCACTTTACCACTCAGAGACTCATCTGGAAAATGGGAATAATAGTGCTTGTTTGTGAGAAAAGTAATTTGTGGACTGTGAACTACTACAGAAATAGGAGTTATCACCATTATTCCTAGACACAGCTTTTTCACTGTTGCATGACCTTGGGCAAATCACTTTACCTTTTTACTCTGCACTTTCTCATCTGTAGAGTTTGGATTTGATATTTTCTGAGACCCCTTCCAGCTCTAAAACTGTGACTCTGTGTCTTGAGGTCCTCACTTTATATCAGGCAGCCTCATCAACGCACTGCTTTTCATCAGGACCACAGTCAAGTTGTCTTGGCCTCATGGGACTCTCTTCGGACCAGGGCATTGAGGAGAAAGGGAAGAGAACTGTGCTGAGAACATCCAAGTTGAGTCTAGAGTAGGATCAGAGAATGGCAAATAAAGCTGTCCCAGGGCCTTTTCTGGAAGAAACTCCTAAAGGTCCCTTTTTCCCTGAAGCAATATTATAGGAAAAGCACAACAATACCACTCCCCAGTGTTTATGTGTCTTACATCTCCAAAGAATTCCAAGTACTGTACTTCAGACATTACCTCATTCACTTTCCCCTAACTTTCCAAACTGGGGAAACTGAGAAATCAAAAGGTAGGCTTCACACCACAACATAGCCTGTGAGGTCTCCTGACTCCTGACCAGTTAACGCTATCCACAAGACCACAATGCCTTCTAGAAGCAATTAATGAAGGAGGGACTTCCAAAGCATTAGACTTTCTGGCTGAACTTTCTCAATAGCTGACTAGGTTGTAAGTGACTTGGACACAATGATACAGACTAAAAAGAAGGGGAAAAAATAAAACTTACCTGAAATATGAGTGTTCTATTTCTTGGGTGGTAGAAATTTCTATACAAATTTCTCCTTCAGGAAGCACCTTTATTTCTCCCCGACATAGTGTGGGGTGAGAGAAAGAGCCACTAATCCGAGGTGTTGTCTTGAGACCTGGGAACGGTCTCCCAGTGCTAGGGTAAGGGTCTGGGTAAAAGGCCAAACAGAACTTATCCTGTGGAAGCTGTGGAAGGTAGGTCCTTCTCTGACCTCACTCTATATCACCCACAAAATCTTCTATGTCTTGGATAGAAGAGACCTTATCCTGATGGGGAGAAAGAATGAGGAAATTCAAAATCTCCTGGGATAAATAGACTCAGGAAATACTTTCCTTCTGTCTCTTTGGCTGGGTGGAGAGAAGTAGACAAGGCAGGATGGGGCAGTTTAAATCATCAGTGAGAAAGACATGGGGAGTACAGTTATTTCCCCTGGGGAGAAAAACACAGGTCTTCCTATTGCCCTCGTCCTTGATGCCTAAACAATGGATATTGACGGAGTGGGCCTGGCATCGGACTTATAATGCCCCCAGACCAGTGTAACATGGCTAACCATTCCCTCCCAACCAACCTCTGCCCTGAAGAACTCATGCTAGCCTTGGACAGACCTGGCCCCTGAGTGGGGAAGGGTGTGGCGGAGAGGAAAAAGAAAAGCCTTTGCTGAGTCAGCAAATGGGCTCAAGGCTATTGAGGGAACTGGTTATTCAGTATTTTCTCAGCTGCTCCTCAAGTCTCTTCATTTCTATTTCCTGTACCTTTCGTACCCAATTAAATCCCCTCTCCCCACCCCTTCCTTGCTGAGTTATCAGCCCAGCAAGCCCAAGGGGCAGCAGTCTGGGTGAGGCCGATGGGCTAGTCAGGTCTGAACCACCAGGACATTCATTTGAGATGTTCCTGTCACCTGAAATGTTTTTCCCTCTTTGACGAGAAATCCAGTCTCCACTCCCCTCCCCAAACAGTATCTTCTCCAGTAGCCGAAAATGCAGCTGCCTATTGATCTGCAGCTGAGCTAAAAATAACCACCAGATCTTCAGCCAGAGCCCGGAAAAATATCCCATTGCTAGGAGACCGCTGTTACCGGGAGACAGACATTGCTAGGCGACACAGGTTGCTGTGGTGACAGCTGGGGCCTGAGTCATCTGCAGTGCAGACTGCCTTTGACAAGGGGGCTAACCAAGGCCCCCTCAACTTCAGGTTGAGCTTAGGAGCTGGCTTACAGGGGTCAGATTAGGGACTGGAGAAGACCCTGCCTTCTTCAATACAACTGGAGCTTGGGAGGGGTAGGGGGGAAATGGGAAATGAAGAGGGAGAAGGGCTCCAGGAGACATTGAGGCCTAGCTGCCCCCTGCTATTCTCTCTCAGAGGCTAAGAAGGCCATTCCTAGCTGCTAGCTCCTGGTTCTGCCAAATGAGAACTGGTGGTGTCTCCCATCCAGGCCAAAATAGGAGGAATGATCAAGGCCAGCCACATGGCATGTGAGAGTGGAAAGAGCACAGGATTTGGGATCCAAGGGCCTGGATTTAAATCCAACTAGCTTACCACTGCTCCTGTTTGAAGGATTCTTTAGAAGTCCCTTTGGAGGCGGGCAGTCTAAGACTCCCCTTCCTAGTAACCTTCTCTTTCTCTGTATCCCTCCTCAGCCCTCTTTCCCCAGAGTGACACCTACGATCTATGTACAGAAGAATGGCAGCTTTTATTTTTTTATAGTTTCTTCTCAATGTGATTCTTTATCTAAAAGAGAAAAGATTAGACTCTAGTCCAGTCACACTGAGAGGCTACTTATGTATGTCTTTAAGCAAGTCATTTGTCTTTCCTGACCTTTAGTCTCTTCATCTGTAAAATGAAGTCAGACTAGATGACTTTTGCGGTCCCTTCCAATTCTAAATAGTATGATCCTAGGTCGAAGGAGATGGTCTGTTTCCCCCAGATGGGATTGCAGGACTTTACCCTGAGTCTATATCTCCTAGCTTGGATGTCCAGGGCCTGCCTTGGTGTTCTATGGCTTCTTCCATGTCAGAAAATTTAGAAATGATATGGAGGATGCAAACAGATGCAGGCTGAGGACTGAGATGATGCTAGATGCTTATGAGCTCAGAAAAGAAGTCACTGGTTCAGAGAGGGAGAGGGAGAGGGAGAAGGAGAAGGAGAAGAAGAAAGAGAGAGAGGTTTTGATTTTAAGGAATCTGTCCACTTCTTAAAGATCTCTTGGGATGGCCATTCCCTGGGCTAAATTTTATAATGTGGTAGTGTCCACCAATGTTAGACTTCATATTCTTGGACTCAAAGATCACTTGTAGATGGAGACTACAGTCCTGAAATTAAACGCGCTTGCTTCTTGGAAGGAAAGCAGATCTAGATACTAAAAAACAGAGACATCACCTTGCTGACAAAGGTCCAGACGGTCAAAGCTATGGTTTTTCCAGTAACAAAGTATGACTGTGAGAGTTGGACTATAAAGGAAAACTGGGCACCACAAAATCAACATTTTCAAACTGTGGTGCTGGAGAAGACTTTTGAAAGTCTGTTGGACAGCAAGGAGATCAAATCAGTCAATACTTAAAGAAATTGGGGCAGCTAGGTGGTGCAGTGGATAGAGGACCAGTGTAGCAGTCAGGAGGACCTGAGTTCAAATCTCACCTCAGACACTTGACACTCATTAGCTGTGTGACCTTGGGCAAGTCACTTTACCCCAATTGCCTCATCCTGGGTCATCTCCAGTCATCCTGATGAATATCTGATCATTCGATTCAGATGGCTCTGGAGGAGAAGTGAGACTGGTGACCTGCACAGCCCTTCCCCACTCAAAACAAAGTCAAGAACAAGTCATACCATTATTTCTCTGATGGCATGGTCTTCTTAGGCAATGAAGGACGAACACACTTAAAGAAATTAATTCAGACTACTCACCGGAAGGTTAAATACTGAAGCTGAAGCTTAAAATGCTACATACAGTGTTACATAATAATAGTCCTGAAAAGACAGGACTCATTGGAAAAGATTCTGTTGTTGGGAAAGATTGAAGGCAAAAGGAAAAGAGGATAGTAGAGGATGAGACCGATAGACAGTGTTATGGAAACAACAAGCATGAACTTGGACAGACTTTGGAAGTAGAGGATAGCAAGTCCTGACATGGTGTGCCACGGTCCATGGGGTCACAACTGAATGACTGAACAACCACCCTATGTTCCTAAATTCCTTGGCTTGGCTCTGAAGGTAACCTGGCTGTCCCACTTCCTATTCTCTTGACTAAGTATTTTCTAGCCTGCATAAGTATAGGACAAGCAGGTTCATTTCCAAGGTAAGAAGTATAGATAATTTTTGCTCTCCAAGTTCCCCTCCCTGGAGTCTGGATTTTACTGGATTCAGCAGTGTCTAATTGGAGCCCCACCTGCTTGCCTAGTACCACTGTCAGACATTAGAGGGCCCTTTGAGTTTGGACAGAAATATAGTAGGATACAAAGAAACCCCACACTCAGGAAGAAAATAGACTATCCATAATAGTCATGCCTTACTTCTGTGATCAGTCCTGCTGTCATCATTTCCCTTGCTTTCCCCAAACTAGAAGTTCAAGATGGGTCCTGAGAAATGAATGGGTAGAGAAAGCCTCCCTACATAGGATACTGAAAACTAGAGGAGGCTTGTTCCCCTGTCAATATGGCTCTGTCTGACTGGCCACTCTGTCCAGAGGATACCATTAGTTGGAGGTCCTTCAGAGGGGTGCAAGGCTCCTCTTCCACGACCTTCATACCCAGCCTCCTTTCACAGAATTGAAACTTTCTTCTCAAGTAGACAAGTGCTTTTCTTGCCCTCAAAATTTCTTTCTCTAAGTGATTCTTTATCCAAGAGAGAAAAGAACAGACTATCTACCAAGCCCCCTGAGCATCTCAGGATCAGTGCAATGTTTAAATTCTATGATCCTATGACTTCTCCCTTCTCCCATCTATACTCCTTTAAGAACTCTTTGAACAAGTCATTTTCCTTTCCTTTCAACACCATTCAATAGACAGTGATTAAGCACTTACTATTATTAATGCATTTGCTGAGGACCGTTACAATAGAAGGTGAGCGCTTAGTGAGGAACAATTATTTCATTCCTTGAACTCATACACTCAGACCAAGCACTATGCCTGGAACCCAGTAAGTATCTAATAAATACTTACTGACTGATTGACATTAATACAAAGATGAAATTAGAAACAGCTCCTGGTCTCCAGGACTATGAAGTCTAGTACATCTAAACCAATTATCATGTAACATAAATATATGACAAATACCTGAAACCAACTTCTTGCTTTATATGTGATAATTCTCATACAATAACAATAGCTAGAATTTATATAGCACTTTAAGGATTGAAAGGTGCTTTATAAATATGATCTCATTTTTATTATCATAGCAACCCTGGGAAATAAGTAGTATTATTCCCATTTTACAGATAAGGCAACTGAGGCCCAGAAAGGTAAAATGATTTGCTAGTAAATGTCTGAACACAGATTTGAACTCAGGATTTCAAGACTCCAAATCTAATGCTCTATCTACTATACCCTCTACTCGCTCCCTGTTATAAAAAATTAAAATTATAAAAACAACTGTAGATTTAAATTAAATAATATTTTTTTCTGTTCTTTTTGGTCCTGCTCTGTAACCATGGGCAAGTCCCTTAAGCCTCTCTGGGCCTCAATTACCTGATCTGTAAAGTGAAAAAGTTGGATTAGGTGATCCCTGAGGTCCTTTTCACCTCCAAATATATTGACTTATGAGTAGAGTGCCTTTCTCCTTCCATCTATCTTATATCCATGGAGCTTTTTGCATTTTGTACTACTCTCCCTTAGAATGTAAACTCCCCATGTTGTATTTTGTTGTCTTTTGTTTGTCTTTCATTTCCGAAGAAGACAGCGCCATCAGAGAAATGATGACATGACTTACACTTGACTTTATTTTGAGTGATGAGGGCTGTGCAAGGTCACCAGCCTCATTTTCTCCTCCAGAGCCATCTGGATCTAGTGACCAGATATTCATCAGGATGACTGGAGATGGCCCAGATTGCAATGGGAGACCTTGGCCTCTTTAGGCCAAGACATATTCAGCTACTCACTTAGGGTGAGGTAGCACTCATTTGGTGAACAGGCCTGTTTAAGAGTAGTTCTTAGAGGTATAAGGAACAAGTTGCCTTTAAGATTTATGGATAGGGAAAGAGTTTGTGAGGAAACGAGATAGAATTAAAGAAGATAAAACAGACAATTTTGATTACATAAAACTTAAAAGTTTTTACAAAAACAAATCTAATGCTGCTAAAATTAGAAGGGAAATAGGCAACTGGCAAGAATTTTTGCAGCAGACTTCTCTACTAAAGGTCTCATATCCTAAACATATAGAATATCTATTTACTTAAATGGAATATAGGTATGTATATGTATATGTCTATACACACACATATGGAATGAATTCAAATTTATAGGATTAAGAACCATTCCCCAATAAATAAATGGTCAAGGGCTACAAATAAGCAGTTTTCAAAGGAAGAAATCTAAGCTATCAATAATTATATTTTTTAAATATTTCAAGTCGCTAATAATTTGAGAAATAAGAATTAAAGGACTCTGAAATTCTACTGCTCACACATCAGATTGGCAAAAAGGCCAAAAAGGAGAAATTCACAAATGTCGAGCAGGCTTTGGGAAAATAGGCACACTAATGCACTGTTGATGAAGCTGTAAATTGGAACAGCCACTCTGGAAAGCAATTTGAACCGTGACAAAAAAGAATTACTCCACTGTGTATAACATTTGACCAGGCTATATCACTACTAGACTCATGTTATTTAGTCATTTCTGTCGTGTCCAACCCTTTGTGACCCCATTCAGGGATTTTTTGGCAAAAACACTGGAGTGGTTTGCCATGTCCTTCTCTAGCTCATTTTATAGATGAGGAAACTGAGGCAAGCAGGGTTAAGTGACTTGCCCAGGGTCACACAGATGGAAGCAATTGAGGCCAGATTCGAACTCAAGTAGATAAGTCTTTCTGATTTCCAGTCCAGTGCTCTATCTGCTGTACCATCTAGCTGCCCACATCCTATGGAAATAAAATAAGAGGAAACAGACTTCTAGATAAAAAAATATTTGAGGTAGCTCTTTCCATAAAAGCCAAATAGTGAAAACTAAGGGGATGACTTCTTTTTGGAGAATGGCTAAACAAATTATAACATATGATTGTTTTGGGTGGGGTTTTTTGGTAAATAGTATTTTTTTCTAATTACATGGAAAGACAGTTTTCAACATTCATTTTTTATAAGATTTTGAATTCCAAATTTTTCTCCTTCCCTCCTTCCTTCCCCATCCCTCTCTCCAAGACGGCAAGCAATCTTATTTGGTTAAACACAGCATATGATTGTAATGGAGTATTATTGTACCATAGGAAATTATGAAATGAACAGGCCAGAGAAACCTGGAAAGTTCTCTATGAACAGATACAGAGTGAAGGGAGCAGAAGTAGGTGAAAAAAATTAAACAATGGCAGCATTATTTAAAAAACTTTAAAAGACTCTAGACCACTAATCAATTTAATGATACACTGAATCTAGAGGACTGAAATAGGTCTCCAGTTTCTACCACAGAGGTGAGAGATTTAAAATGTAGAATGAGACATACATTTTTGGACATGGCCAATGTGGGAATTTGTTTTACTGGACAAAACATTTTTTTGAAGATCTTCTCTTTCTTTTTTTTTTTTTTTAAAGAATTGGGGGGGGGCAGTGAGAGGAAAAGATAATAAATATTTGAAATATATATGTATATATGTGTAATTTTTTAAAATTAAGATCACTGAAGGCAGGGGTCAGAAGGTAGAAGAGAATTTGAAACTAAAATTTTTAATGAATATTAAAAAAAACTTACATGTAATTAGGAAATGTTTAATGAAATTAATAAAAAATATTAAAAAACAAAAACAAAAGATCCTTGAGGGCAGGAATTGTAAATTTTTTTCAACCTTTCTTTGAATCTAGTATTTAGCACAATAAGTGTTTAATAAGTACTTACTGACTTCAGTTATCTTTTCTTCAGTTTTGTTTTCTCACTTGTTTCAGGGTTGGACTGGTCTAGCATCCACCTATTGGGACATGAGAAAAAACAGATGAGTTACTGAGGACAAATCGGTCCCTGAATGAAAGAACACTGAATACTCACTATAGATTGTGACACCCAACTCAACTCAGATTTCACTGAACCTACTGTTCTTCCACTTACCCTGATAATCACATGCTTTACTGAAGGTCTTCAAGGGATGCAGCCATCAAAAATATTCATTTTTTTGATGATGACTCTCTTTGCATTTAGCTAGATTAGTCCTTGGACCATAGATGAGGTGGTCTAAACTCAAAATATACCAGCTTATACTCAAGGCCAACACAGCTTAGCTTTTGTTCTTCGGTCATGATCAACTGTTCATGACCCCATTTGGGATTTTCTTGGCAAATATACTAGAGTTGTTTGCTATTTTATTCTCTAGCTCATTTTATAGATGAGAAGACTGAGGCAAGCAGAGTTAATTGACCTGCTCAGGGTCATGCAGTTAGCAACTGTCTGAGACCAGATTTGAACTCACTATGAGTCTTCCTAACTCTGGGCCGGGCACTGGACACTCTATCCACTGCACCACCCTTCCAGCTTAGTAAAACCTTCCAAGTCCTAGGCTCCTCTAGCATAACCATGGAGAAGCCCAAGTCTCCAACATCCCATAATATGAATAGACCATTGTCATGTACACATCCTAGAAGGCCTTTCCATCACCACTCTCAGCTCCACTTACTGACAGCCTGTTCATTTATTCAAACCCCATTCACATGCCAGCCCCTTCAGGAAACCTTCCCTTATTCCCCCAGCTGCAGATGATATCTCCCTCATTTGATTCTAAGCATTCTATATTTTCCTAAAACACTTAACATTTACTAATCTGTACTGTATTTATTTCTGTATATATTTTATTTCCCCCTACTGGATTCTAAAACTCCTTAAGGTCAAGGGATTGTGTCTTATTCATCCTTGGCTCTCTCCCTAAGTGCTGAGGGCAGTGTTTTGTATAGAAAATAATATATGCTTAATAAATGTTTTTGAATTGGATATAAATGCATTACACACACACATACACACACGCACACACGCGCACACACACACACATATATACAATGTTTAGTTAACCATCTTTAAGCCTTATTTGCATTCTTTAGAACTCTGATCGACTTAAGGACCAGTCAGAGAACTGATAAAGAATGCTACTCACCTCCTGGAATAAAAGTGATGGATTCTATATGTACCATGAGGCAAGTACCTTTTGACAACCAAGATGGGAATTTGTTTTGAATAACTATGAATATTGTTTACAAGGACTGTTTTTTTTTTCTTTTCCTTCTCAATGGGAAGGACAGAGATGGGAGGAAAAGAAAATAAACAATTGAAAATAAAATTTAATTATAAAAAAATAATTACTGTCAGGTACAAAAGAGATTATGTACAATGGATGGCCATTTTGTTGTACCCTTATAGAGAGCTAGTCACCCCTAATGGTTTTCTGTCCAACAACCAAAGAAGAGACAACAAATGTCAAGAATCTGCAGGCTCATCTTTGGACAATAATCAGTTGTCTTACTGCAGAACATTTACGTTTGTCGGTCACTCTAGTTCTAAGAGGATAATTACAAGGTTAGAACTGACACTTGTTTATGGAGAACTTTAAAGTTTGCAAAGCATACTATAAGCATTATTTCACTTGAGTCTTATGAGGTATGAATTATTATCTTCTTTTCACAGATGAGAAAACATGTTCAGAAAGGGTAAGTATTTGCTCATGTTCACTTAGCTTGTAAATGCAGGAGGCATGATTTGCATCCAGGCCTTTTTAACCCCAAGTCTAGCACCCAATCCATTATACCACACTGCTTTCCAGTATTTCTATGGTCCAAGTATCATAGAATTATAAAGCTGGAAAAGATTTCCAGAGGGAGATCTTATAATCCACCCCCCCGCCTTCAATTAAACTACTCCAGACAGACAAGCACTTAGCTTGGACTGAAAGATCTTTGAAACTCCCTCTGGTAACTCATTGAAATTTCTTCCTTATGTTTTATCTAAATCCTTTCTGCTACAATTTAAGCCTATTTCCTCTCCTTCTGTACTCAGAGGAATGTAGTCACGACTGTGATTTTTATTATTTCGGTTATATCTAAAGAGGTTTTATTTACCTCCTTCTCAGGATAGATTTTACCCCTTGAGAAGGCACCCCCTTCCCCATGCACACAGTGAAAGATGAATTTCCTGCCACAGCCAATGCACTAAGAGACTGATTCTATCATGCACATACACCCCCCACTGGCTCCATAGCCCATGGGGGCCATACTTCTCAAGGCCACTCTCAGTTGCTCTTAATGCTGGCTGGTTCAATTTCTATTAAGAACATCTCATGGGACACAGTCTTCTGTTTCCTCACTCCTGGTTCCCTTCTTCCATACTCACCATTTTCCTCTTATTACCCTCCTGACCTATCCTTTTTCCCCCTCCCTTCTCTTCTTTTCTTCTCCATTACTGGCGGCCCTGGTCAACCTGCATCCTAAAACAACAGATCTTGGCTCTGTTGGGCTTAGTTCTCCAAAGCTTTCTTAATCGGGAAACTATAGCATTTACCCAGTGCCTTGAAGGGAAGCCAGGCCTGGTGCAGGGGCAGGGGCTCTTACACATTTGCCTCTGAACAGAGCCCAACAAGTGATTCTGCAATATCTGAACCTTCTAATTACCAACACAACATCCTTGAACCACCATTGAATATCAGCCTGCAATAGTCTAGGCCTCCTTCTACCCTCTCCGTTCTAATATCCCGACAGCAAATCTGCCCAGGGTAACAGATCTTGGTTCCGAGGTCTCTGAGGGGTGGAGGACACAGACTTTGGAAAGATAAGGAAATCTATCTTATTGCAGTGAGAAATGGAATGCACCTGTCCCCAAGTCTCAGCAAAGGATAGGACTAAGGAAAGGGAGCCTATCCTCTGTAAAATAGGCCTCCATGTGGAAGGTGACTGTTCCCCAAAATTATGACTTGAAGGGGGCAACAGAGGAATCATGATGATTAATTTAAGGCAAAGCATCAGGCTCACATAGGTTTACAATATGTTAGAGCTGAAAGGGCTCTCTGACCATCAGCAAGTCTGATTCCCTCATTTTACAGATGAGGAAACTGAGGCCCAGAAGTAAAGGCCACTTGCCCAAGGTTACAAAGCAATAAATGACAGTCAGGAATTGAACTCAAGTCTCATGACTCCAAATTTATTGCTTTTTATATTATGCTATACCCTGCCTCCAGTCCATAATATACCTTTACTTGGGACATGACCTTTCCTGAAGAAAGACCCTGGGGCTTTTCACAGGCACTTCTACCTCAGAGATACAGGGCCCTTTGTTCCCAAAGCTTTTACATCAGCCAATAGCCTCATCCAACCTTATTAAAGAAAAAACAAGGTCTCTTCCTGATTCTGGAGGCCTAAAGACATAGAGATGCCAGAAGCTAAGCCCTGCCCTGCTGGGACACACCATAGTACAGAGGGTGAGGAAGAATCAGTGCAGTAGCTGAGGCTCAGCCAGACCCTGGTCTAGGAGCACCTTCTGTTCGTACTGCCCCTACTGATCACCCATGCCACCATCAAGCTCCCTTCCACCGAGCTAGGTGACTGTTCAGAGTACTTCCTGCCACTCTGTTTAATTCAACAAGCCTTTATCAAGTTCCTACTCAATACCTGGCACTGTAACGCACCAGGGATCCAAAGACAAAACTGAAAACATTCCTGTCCTCAAGTAGCTTATATTCTACTGGGGGGAAAAGTACCACTTCTGCAGATAAGCAAATTCAAAATAAAAACCAGCTAATTTCAAGAGAGTAGGGGGCATTCGATTGAGAGGCCTTTTGACCTGTGCCTTCAGGAAAGCATCGGATTTCAAGAGGGGAGACAAAGAGAGTTTTCCATGGTGGGGAGGCAGGCCCAACATGTGCCTAGGAGCAGAGGTGAAGCCAGTTCGGTTAGAAAATAGAGTGCCCCAGAGCTAGTAATGTGAAATCAGAGTGGAAAAAGAGATCGGAGCCCCGCTATGAAGGGCATTACATGCCCAACACAAGATTTTATTTTGCCCTGGGGGCCATAGGGAGCCAAGGGCACCTCTGGAGCAGAGCAGCCTGGCGCCTTCTGGGTGGAAGAGGACGGGCTGGGAGACCCTGGGCAAGTCACCTCCCCGCTGCCATCTCCCTAGGTTCCTCAGCGCTCTCGCGATGGAGGCTGCACTAGATGGGGTCCTGTCCCGCTCTAAGATCGCCGCTGGGGCCCCCACTCCCGCGCACCCCTCTAATGAACCGGGCAGGAGGCGCGCTCGCGGAGGTAGGGGGCGCGCGCGGAGGTGGGGGGCGCTCGCGGAGGTGGGGGGGCGCTCGTGGGGGAGTAGGGGCACTCGCGGAGGTGGGGGCGCGCGCGGAGGTGGGGGGCGCTCGTGAGGGGGTGGGGGGCACTCGCGGAGGTGGGGGGCGCTCGTGGGGGGGTGGGGGCACTCGCGGAGGTGGGGGGCGCTCGTGGGGGGGGCGCTCGCGGAGGTGGGGGGCGCCCGTGGGGGGGTAGGGGCACTCGCGGAGGTGGGGGCGCGCGGGGCACTCGCGGAGGTGGGGGGCGCTCGTGGGGGGGCGCTCGCGGAGGTGGGGGGCGCCCGTGGGGGGGTAGGGGCACTCGCGGAGGTGGGGGGCGCTCGCGGAGGTGGGGGCGCGCGCGGAGGTGGGGGGCGCTCGTGGGGGGGCACTCGCGCAGGTGGGGGCGCTCCCGGAGGTGGGGGGCACTCGCGGAGGTGGGGGCGCTCTCGGAGGTGGGGGGGCGCGCGCGGAGGTGGGGGGTGCTCGTGGGGAGGTGGGGGCACTCGCGGAGGTGGGGGGGCGCGCGCGGAGGTGGGGGGTGCTCGTGGGGAGGTGGGGGCACTCGCGGAGGTGGGGGCGCGCGCGGAGGTGGGGGGTGCTCGTGGGGGGGGTGGGGGCACTCGCGGAGGTGGGGGGTACTCGTGGGGAGGTGGGGGCGCTCTCGGAGGTGGGGGGGCGCGCGCGGAGGTGGGGGGGTGCTCGTGGGGAGGTGGGGGCACTCGCGGAGGTGGGGGCGCTCGTGGGGGGGTGGGGGCACTCGCGGAGGTGGGGGCGCTCGTGGGGGGGTGAGGGCACTCGCGGAGGTGGGGGCGCTCGCGGAGGTGGGGGGGCGCGCGCGGAAGTAGGGGGTGCTCGCGGAGGTGGGGGCGCGCGCGGAGGTGGGGGGCGCTCGTGGGGGGGCGCTCGCGGAGGTGGGGGGGCGCTCGTGGGGAGGTGGGGGCACTCGCGGAGGTGGGGGCGCGCGCGGAAGTAGGGGGTGCTCGCGGAGGTGGGGGGCGCGCGCGGAGGTGGGGGCGCTCGTGGGGGGGGGTGGGGGCACTCGCGGAGGTGGGGGGCGCGCGCGGAGGTGGGGGGCGCGCGTGGAGGTGGGGGGCGCTCGTGGGGGGGGGTAGGGGCACTCGCGGAGGTGGGGGCACTCGCGGAGGTGGGGGCGCTCGCGGAGGTGGGGGGCGCGCGCGGAGATGGGGGTCGCTCGTGGGGGGGGGCACTCGCGGAGGTGGGGGCGCACGCGCGCGGAGGAGCACGAGCGCGGGGGGCAGCAGCGCCGCGGCGAAGGAACTGACCGGGGGAGGAGCGGCCGTGGGGGCTGGGCGGTGGGGGCCGCGCCAGGCCCAGGCCCAGCGAGGGGAAGGCAGGCTCGCTATTTGGAGCCCGCAGTCCCGCTCCTCCCCCGCCTCCAGCCCCACCACCGGGCGCCCTATCCGCGAGAGAAGCCTGACCAGCCTGCTGAACCCGCGGGGGCGGGGCTGGGGGCGGGGAGGAGCAGGGGGCTGGGGGCGCAGCCGCGGTTGCGGTGACCTCAGAGCCCGCCCCTCTCTGTCCCCTCCTCTTCCCCCTCCCCTAGGAGCTCTGGGGACGTCGGGCCGCTGTGGCACCTGGCGCTCCCCTCCTTCCGTCTGGGGCCGGACTTCAGAAGCTCGCTCCCCCTCCCCCCTTGCCAGACTGGACCCCAGTAAGCTGGGGGGGCCGGTCCCGGCGGGGCGCGGAGCCCCAGGCCCCACAAAACAGGTGCCGGGAGAACGCCAACCCTCCTCGTCCTAGAACCCGATCTGGCCCGGGTCTTGGACCCTGGGAAGGGGGCTGTCAGTGTCCCGGAGGGGCGACACACCCCCGCCCCCAATACTGAAGCCTTCCTCCCACCTAAACCCCTGGCTCGGGGCTCCTCCGTCCGCCCCAAGTCTTCAGGGGCAAGCCCCACCTCTTTCCAACAGGAACACCCACCTCCCAGCAGGGGCCCGGCCCCTCCTCTCCTGCTAAGTGCATGTGTGTTTGTTATTGTCACGGCCTGCGTGCAGGTCCCGGTCGGGGCCAAGTTTTATGCCTCTACATACATGTGCAAGGGTGCACGTCTCCGTGGGCCCGCATCCGAGCTGCTGGAGTGTGCACACGTAGGTGTAAATACGTTTCACGCGTGAACCCATGTACATGTTTACAAACGTACATGCGTGTGTTCACATGTGCGTGCAAGCGTACGAACCCCGACTTCTGGCTCTGGACAGCGGAGAAGTTTCCGCACCCCTATTGTCCGTCCTGGGGAGACTCCCGGCTGGGGGACCCAAGCCGGCTCTCGTGGCCTCATGCATTATTGATAATAATGGCTGTGTCTCTTTAACTGGGATCGGTTTACGACACCATGTGTGCGTGTGTGAGTGTGTGTGTGCGTGCGAGGAGCGAGTGAGTGAGTGTGTGTATGTGTGTGTGTATGTGTGTGTGTGTGTGTGTGTGTGTGTGTGTGAGAGAGAGAGAGTGTGTGGTGGGGGGGGATAGAGACAGCTTGCATCTCTCATCCTGTGCTCTCTGGATCCCAGCTCGCTGTTTGCTGGGGAGGAGAGGGAGGAAACACATTTTGCTCCCTGCAAAACGGCTTTATTTATTTTTGGGACGAACCTCCAGCCTTTCCCCCAGGGTGGGGAGAGCTCCAAACAGCAAATTCGGATCGGAACCAGGGAGCTCAGCGGCTGCCTCCGAAGCGAGAGAGGAGGGGAGATCGGCCTTCCTCGGACTAGGACTGACCCCAGGACTGCCAGAGACAAGGGTGGGGGGGTCGTCTGGCGCTATCCCTCTCCTCCTCCTTTCCCCCTTCCCCCCACCACGATATTTTTCTCCTTCTCGCTTTCATGCTCATCTCCACATGAAGGGAAGACTCCCTGCGGACAGCATGGCATGAGCCTGGAGCCGGCGCGTGAGGTAAGGGCTGCTTCTCGCCAGATCCTTGGCGGCACAAAGCCCCCGGTGCCAGGTTGCATTGATGTCTAGAGGAGACATCCCACCCAGAGGGGCCGAGTGCGGTTACAATGAGAGGGAGGGAGGAGGCACGGTGCTTCATTACAGCCCTCTCTGAGTACCGGGGCAGCGAGGAGATGGGCTTATGTAATGGCAAACACTCCTTCCTTGCCCCACTCCTTTCCAGTCTGCCCATGCAGGCAGGCTCTGGCAACGAGACCAGAGACAACCAGATGCCACCAGGCAGGTAGCCCTCCCTTCTTTGGCCCCGCTTTAAGGAGTTGCCGCTCTTTGGCCCCTCGTTCCGCATAAAGGGGGAAACCATCAACCTAGTTAAGGCTTGTTTATTTCTTGGAGTCTCACCCCTCCCTGCCCACCCCACCCCACCCCACCCCGAATCTTGACTTAGATTTCTCTCGTCTCCAATCCGTGGAGACACTTCCAGGAGCACCGTGGGGGCTGCTAGCCTGGGAAATGTAGTTGCTGGCCAAACCCGCAACAGCCAATTGATGGGAAATGTAGGGGGCCAGGACTGAGGTGCAGAATTGTAAATGCCCAGCTTTCCTCCCCCTCCTACCATCTACCCAGTGGGCGAAGGCACTCCAGGCTGCATTTCCCTACCCCATTCCTCCCCTCCCCCTCTTCCCCAATAGCACGATGAACTGTCAATCTATCTTCACGAGCGTTCTAACGTGTTAGTTGGTGGATACAATTAAACTCAGAGATGATGAAAAGTGGATTTCATGTTTTAGGGCAATTGAGTACTTCTATTCCCTCAGAAAACTGGAGTCTGCTGGTTTGGGGTATGGGTGGGGAACAGTTCCCCAATTCATAAAAAAACAGAGTATAGAGTTTGAAAGGGAAGATCATTTGGAGGTGATGGGTAATGGGGGTTGTATTGGAAAATGATGAGGGCATGAGAGGTCTAGGGAGAACTGAGTTTGACATCCCTGAGGCCTGTTCAGAGGGGCCTAAGGCCTGGTCTTAGTCCTTAACTGGAGGACAGAGACCAAGGAACTGGGTAGAGCTTTCATGCTGTGAGAAACCTGGGCTGTGTACTCTTCAGGTCTGAGGACTGACCTATAAGACAGCCCTCAATCCACCACCTAGAGCTCCCACCCCTTGTCCCAATTGCTGTCTCCTTAACTTCCCCCACCCTGTTCCTTGCACACCCCTCTGCCAGTTTTGTTCCCTGTTAGCCGGGGAAGATGGAGGCTTGCTTGTGCAGAGACAGCCTATAACTGATCACAAACAACTCTAGCCCAGAAAAAGAGAGGGAGCTTGCTCCTTCACTAGCCTCCCTTCTGCTCCTCTCCCTTCCCTGCCTTCCTTGGGTCCTTCTATGTAAGGCCTGCCCTCCTTCTATATAAGGCCTGCCCTCTATACTCCTACTGCCCCACATAAATGAACAGGGTCAGCTAAGGCCATTCCATTTCTTCCATCCTAAGTATAAATCATCCCAAGTTTCCTGATTATGCAGCCCTGTCATCTGGTCTTGCTCTTTCCCATAACCTGCCTGATGACGTGAGGTTGCCATAGGTGCTCTCTGAGAGTACGTACAACTCCAGTCATAGGTTCAGTAAGAGAAGGTCAGCAGGACACTGAGAAAGGGTTTGTGTGATACATGCCTAGGACCAGGGGAAAGTTGAGAACCATACAGATCTAGAGAGACAAAAGTTATGGATAGGAGACCAGAGCTCTAGGAGGAATAGGAAGGAGGGGGTAAAAAACAGAGTTAAGAAAGGGCAAGGAAAATGGGTACTCCCTTCCTCAAGACTGGATATTTGCACTTTCCTGGGGTAAATGGTTGCCCAGGCAATGCCAGCCTAGCGTGAGGAAGAAGAAAGGAAGGGCTGGAAGAAACAGGAATCAATTCTTGTATTTTTTTGCAGGATTTTGACCCTGGATACCAAGAGCAGGTTGATCAAGGATTCACACTGGACCTTTCCCTATAAAGCTCTTGTTGTCTTAGCTTGCTAGAATGCCTGTAGCTTGAAAGAAAGCATGTGTCTCCTTAACAGCTACCTGGCCCTCCCTAGGCATTATACCCCTGTTGAATTCCTTCCCATTTTTTAAAGCGCACTTTAGGAAGAAAGAAAACAAGTATTTTATTAAGGACTTAACTTTGTGCCAGGCACTGCGCTAAGCACATTTGATCCTCACAGCCATCCTGGCAAGTAGGGGCTATTATTATCCCATTTTACCATTGAGGAAACTGAGGCAGATTAAATGATTGGTGCAGGCTCACACAGCTAGTAAATATCTGAAGCTGGATTTTAACTCAGATCTTCCTGACTCCTTGCAGGTCCAGCACTCTCTACCCACTGATCCATTTAGCCAACTCTGCCCACCTACTTTGTCCAGGAAGCCTTACCAGACAGTGTGATGTAGTGAATAAAGTGCTAGAATCAGTCAGAAAGACCTGTTTTCAAATCACATCTTTGACATTTATGAGCTGGGTGACTATAGACAAATTACCACATCTCTCAGAGCCTCAGTTTCCTCATCTGTAAAATGATAGGGTTGAACCTGATAGTTTCTAGGGATAGTTCCTTCCAACCTAAAACCTGTGATCTGCTTCCTTGGTTCCTCCTTCTGTGCTCCATCAATAACACTACTTTCCTCCTTAGATCTTACTTGTTTTGTACCTCTTTCACACACTTAGAATATAGTATTACTTATTATAACTATCTGGGTATGTGACAAATTCCCCTGAAAACTCCATGATGATTGAGATCATATCTTATCCAAACTTTGTAACTACCGTAAACCTAGAACAGTACGATGCACACAGTAGGTATTCAATAGTTTTTAACTGAATTGAATTGAAATGGATCCCATCATAGACTTAGTTCCAATAAGCATTGGAACCGATTTCCCTACTTCAGCAGGTGCCCTTGGCTTAGGTAGGGGAATTTTCATGCCAAGATTCACATGTCAAAATGCCATAGTTAACGTGATCTCTGCCCAAATCTTTCCTATACTCAAATCATCCATTCCATTCCTGATTCCTCATAGTGATATAAAGGGGCTGTGGAAAAGGTCTAACTATTAACTCCAGGACCTCCTGATCAATCTATCAACAGGCATTTATTAAATGTGTGCTTTGTGCCAGACACTGTGTTAGGTGCTAAGAAGGAGAATGCAAAATCAAGACAGTCCCTACCTTCAACAAGCTTGCAGCCGGCCTGGGGGATGCCATATAAGAAAAAAAGGATTTTATAAGGGTGATGAGCAGAAACTTGAGGAGACCATGAGGCGAGAGCCTTGGAAGCTCTGGTTTGTTAGGATTCATGGGTTCAGTACAAACCTCAGAAAAGAGAGGGACGTGAGTGGGGGAAATTCATCATCAGCCAAGAGAGAGAGGCCAGTAATTGCTCAGGACAGCCCTAACCTATCCCATCCAAAAAATCTTTTCTGTGTTAGAGAGTAGCCTAGGGTGAGAGTTAAGCTTTAAGGGAACCTTGAAAAGGGAGCTTTAGAGAGAAGGGGTTTCAGAGTAGAAGGCACTGGGAAGATGGCTCTGTGAAAGAGAACTAAAGAATTCTGTCCTCCTTTTACTACCCCCTAGGAAGTCTTAGGTCAGGGAATTTTGTTTCGGTCGTGATCCAGTGGCCTTCATTCCTGTTGTATTGTCTTTGGCAAAGGCCAAGGCCCCTCTCTTCTATCTTGCATGCCATTGCTTTAAAAGCTATCAAACAAATCCAGGCATTCAGACAGACTCCCCGTTGGTGTGTAGGTAACATCCCTAGGAACTATCTGGGGCTAGGACATACTGCTGGGATAATAGAGAAATCAGCCCCAAGCCTGGAACCTGGAGCCTGACTCTAGTTTCTTCTCATTTTCTAAACAGGCACATGGTTGCACCTCTGTCTCCTTGTTGACATGTACGATTTATTCTTTGGTCTGGAGCATTAATGTAGGGTCTCAATCAATACTCGAGACATTGTGGTAGAACTTACTGTTTCCCAAGAGTCCTTGGCATGCAGGTGGGGAGACTATAGCCCCCTGAGAACATTTCTGAGCTGGGGGCGGGAAGAGAGCTCTGCTGTTATGACATCTGTAAAATGGAAGGAATTTTAATGTGCTTTAGTCATGGATTTTGTCAGTGAAAGTTTCTCAGCTGAGGAGGAAGTTGCCCCCACAGTTTTTCTCTCAGCATCCTGGGTGCCCCTTCTTTTCATCCCCTGCCATCTTATTCCCACCATGTGGGAGTTGAAGATTGATGTAAGCTCCCCTAGTCACCCACACCCTCTCAACCCTACCCTATGAGGCAAGGTTCTGCCCAAACTGCAGGGCCTTGCAGAGAGAAAAAAGATTTGTTGAAAGTAACCTCATCAAAGAAACTTTGGAGGAGAGCTGGAAATGAGAGTGGGCTGAAAAAGAAGTCAGCAAAGAGAGAAGGAACTAACCGATAGGAGTTTGTCCCATCTTTATCAGCACTACTCTGAAGGTATGCAAAGCACTTTACATACTGGGGCTAAATCAGGCCAACCTTTCTCAGGGATGGAGGAAAAGATGACAAAGTCAGAAAGGAGGCGAGGAAGGGACCAAGAGAACTAACTAGAAGGAGAATTAGTAAAAAGGTTTGGGGGAAGAAGCTACAGAGGAAGAGGGTTGGAGAAAAAGCTGATAGGTCTTTAGAGAAAGATGTCTTTCCAACAGAGCCTAATAGCTTGCTGGTGTGTGGGACAAAATAAAGAAATCCCAATGAAATGAGAGGGGAGGTTGTGAAAGGAGGGTCAGAACCCAAAGAAATCACTAACCTTTAGAACAGCAACCTAGTATCTAGTACTAATAAGACTGAATTTGCAGACTAAAGAGTTCACATAGGAAAGGAATAGGGTGAGAGAGTATGGCACGAAAGAGATACACACGTCCTGCCTGAATACTTTGTGTCCCAGCAGAAAGGATATGAGTGAAGTCAATGCAGAAGGAAAGATGATGGCCAGAATTTAGCATCTTCCTTTTAGGAGACTGTCTATCTGGGAGAAAAGGTCTGGGTTTCAGGGCCTGAAGGCTTCAGAGACATAGCTACCTGTAGGCCTTGTCTGGGGCTCCTCGGTGAGGTCAGCCTTGACAACCTTTGTAGGCTCAGGTTCTGGGGGAAAGGATCAGAGAAATGCAAACATGTCACCAGTTGGTGGTCAAGGCCAACCTTGAGAAATGGTGGAGTTAGTCAGCACCATATTTCCCAAGGGGGAATTTCTTAGCAGAAAAAAAAGGACAAATGACATCATCATTCCCTGAGCATCCTGGCAATTTCTAGTCCCACCTACTCCCAGAAGCAGGGATCGTCCTAGACCACCTGCTGCAGAATTTTGACTATAATTTCTCACCCAAGCCGACTGCCCCTCTAAGAGCTCACTGTATCCTCCCTCACTTAGCTATACCAACCTTCACACTGACATACCGTGTCTCATTAACATCTGTAATAGTGTCTGACCACTGTACTATCATTCAAACTTCTGTAATTTCCTTTTCATTGCTGGACCATCCATCTCAAATGGCTCAAATAGTAGAGTCTTCACTTAGCATGCATCTTCTAGTGGCTTTTTAGCCAGGTAGGTGTTATAGTGGATAGGGCACCGGACTTGAAGTCAAAAAGACCTGAATTCACATCCTGCTTTAGACATTCACTAGCTCCGTGACCCTGGGCAAGTCATTTAACCTCTTTCGGTTTCAGTTTCTCATCTGCCTTCTAGGATTATTGTGAGAATCTAATGAGACAATAATTGTAAAGCACTTAGCACAGAGCCTGGCACATAGTAAATGCTATATAATTGTTAGCTATTATTATTTTTTTTTATTAAAGAGCATTGCACACTTTGAAGCGCTATGTAAATGCTGGCTCTCATTATCTGCAATATCTTTCTCACAATTATACTATCCCTCTAATAGCTCTAATATCCATCTCATAGATATGGCAGCCATTTAACATATAATCTATAGTGTGCCTTCCATTGGTACACCATCCTAACATCTGCAATGTCCTTACCATCCTGGTACCACCCTGCTAATATTTGTACCATCCTTCTAATAGCTACCACATACCTTACCTGAACTTGATGTTCCTCAAATAGCTACAGCTTTCACAGCATCCTTCCATTGCCCCAGATTAGTTCTGCCCTAGAGAAGGGTCCCCTAAAAATGGGGGCCTTTTTTGTTGGATAGGCTACCTTTCTGAATTTCCCTTTACAGTCCTCTCCAACAAACCCAACAGGCTAGCAAAATCCCAATTCATCAATGTTCCATTTGTCAATGGGGAGAGCAACAGAAATATGTAGGGTGTTCTGAGATTCTCAGAGGAGAAAGGGTTGGCAACAGCTTCAAGTAGCATTATAAATGTCATTTATGGAACTCTCTCTTGGGCATCTGGGTGAGACACATCCATTGCTATTCTAGGAATGATTGTAAGAGCTAAGTCTCTTCTCCCAATACACTTTACCCTCAGGTCCTGAGAAACCTGATGTTGGGAAATCACAACCAACAAGTAACTTCTTCCAAGGCATAGCTGAGCATGGTTACTTAAAAGAGTCCATGAGTGAACTGGGAGATAGGTATATGGATATAGATATAAAATAAATACATACATACACATATATGGTGTATATATTCACACACACATACATACATACATACACAGACAGAATAAGGGTCTGGGGAACCCAGTTCTTATTTCATTTCAGACACTCATATACAGAGCAGAAACTTAATGTGGTCTAAACATCATTCCCCTCAATGTCCAATCTTGGGATGCAGCGGGAACATAAGTTGCCAATACTCTTCCCCTCATGGTTTATGAAAAAAACAGTAACAGGAAGTTAAGTGAATGTCCTCACATCCATCTGTAACTCGTCCCATACCACTCTTAGACTCCTCCTTATAGTGTACAAAGAATTATCATTTGCATGTTACCACCTGGAAAACCGAGGCACAGTAGACTGAGTAATGCAGCAGGAAATTGCCCAGGGTCTGGCTATCTTGAAAATTTCTCCCCGTTGATGGGAGCTCCAGAGAAAAGACTCATGGAAGCTCCTGTGTCCACATGCTATGTTTCTCAGCCAAATGTGCCTAAAAGTTACAGAACCCTAAGATCTATGGTTTGCCCCCCTTGGTGGTTTGACAGCACTTCTGTTCATGTCATGCTGTTTGAACACTGAATTTAGAATCAAGTGACTTGGATTTAAGTACTTGTCTGGCTATTTACTAGTTGGGTGATTTTATGTCACTTTTTTTTAGTCCCAATTTCTTCATCTGTTAAATGGTGATCTTATATAACCTGCCTCTCAAAGTTTTTCTCAGAAAAAAATTAAAACATCAAAGCATTACATAAATGTAAAAGGTGAGGGTTGTTTTTTGAGGAGGGGGAATTAGCTGACACTTTGGGTTTGCTCTCAGTTTATGCTCTTTTCTGGTGGTACAACGAATGGAAAGCTAGAGTTAGGAAGAACAGAGTTCAAATCCTACTTAGATGCTTTATAGTTGTGTGACCCAGGGCAGATCGCCTAACTTCTAAAGTTCAGTTTCCTCATCAGTAAAATGAGGATAGTAAGAGTCCCTGCCTCCCAGGATTATTGTGAGAATCCAATACAGTAAAATTTTAAAGGGCTTTGCAAACTTTCAAGCCCTCTACAAACGCTAGGTGTTTTTGGTTGTGTTATCATCCTTCTGCCTCTGAATACAGGAGTGAAGAAAAATAAGTTAGAGGGAAAAAAGAAATCAGAATGAGATAGCTATATCTCCCTTACCAGATTTAGTTAGTCCTTCGTGGCAACACCTAATTCAATGCCAGGAATAGTTATATTCTTGACTATGATGATTATAATGCTTGATGATAACCCTCTATACCATCCAGCTGCCTCTTCTTACAGTCAACATGTGCTTACCAAGACACTGATTCACGGTGTGACCTTTGGCAAGTCACTTCCCCTCCTCTAGACTTCTGCATAATAAGCAAAGTGGACTCCATCCTCTACCCCTGTCATTCTAGAATAGTTCTATTCTAAGCCCTCAGGTAGCAACTACATCTTCCCTCTTCCCCTATATATTTATTTCAGCGCTCTTCTTCCTAAAAGTTCATTTCATTCGAATAAATAGGAAGCAGGGGGAAGGGATTGAAAGGGAGCAAATAGGCCAATTTAGACAAAGAAGGGACGGTTACTTCTCTAGAGTCTGACAGTAGAGCAATTGCATAACCAGGAAGTATCAGATACCTATATCCCCCTACATATAAACACATAGGTACAAACACATCCCAAACTGTTCCCATTCACTGTACTACACTACAGAGTTGCTTTCCAGTCTGAGGAACTGGCCCTTTATGTCTCCCATTATCTAATGCAGTTTGTTGAAAATCCATGGGCTCATGCCATTTAAAGAGCTGGTAGCATGTGGAGTAGCCAGACTGAGGCTGGCAGAATGAAATCAAGATGGGAAAACAGCACGGGGCAACTTGATGCTGAGGACAGGAGGACTATCCACTATCATAGGCTCGGGAAGGTTTGACACCCAGAGCAGGGGGTTAGAATGTCTCCTGGAAGAGACAGCAAATGTGGGGGCAGCTTGAACCCCAGGACTCTGGCAGGAGGTTGCTCTGTATTCTTCCACAGTCAGCCTTAGCCAATGTCCTTCTCCAGGTTTTGGTTTGGAATATTTGTTGTTTTTCTACAAGATGAAACCATTTGTTTAGCTAGATCAGTGGATTGAGAGAGGAAGAGAGAGAGAAAGAGAGAGAGAGAGAGAGAGAGAGAGAGAGAGAGAGAGAGAGAGAGAGAGAGAGAGAGAGAGAGAGAGAACAAATGTATGTTCATATGACAACTTGTGGTTTCTTGTAAACATAGGAGAAACATGTACCCAAACTAGTACATATGCAGAACTACATACAAGATGAAGCAAAAAGTACTTTGTGGCTTTGGGCAAGTAATTGCAGCTTTCTGAGACTGAGTTTTCTCATATGTAAATCAGAATGATTGGGCAATCTCTAGGGTCTCTAGCTCTTAAAAACAAAAGCTTACATTTATCTCGCAACTTCTCCACAGCAACCCATGCTGGTATCATTATCCCCCATTTTGAAGATAAGGAAACAGGAAGAGGGAAATGAAGCGATTTGTCCATGGTCACCCAGATAATAAATGTGAAAGCCAAGACCTGAATTCTCTGATTCCAAGTTCAGTGCTCCTGACAGTACACTACATTGATACCGTATGTGAATTTAAAAGTCCCTCTATACACATCGTTCAGATTATTTAAAATCTTCAAGCCTTCAGGATTATTTCCTTTTGTTTCTCTGCTGGGCTCTTACTATCTTCCTCTTCCAAATTCCACCCGATCTGCTTTATCTCTACTCCTAGAGTCTTTTCCCTGCTGAGAATGAATTTCAAATTGTTTTGGCGCTATTGACACCAGCGGCGCTCTCTGGGATGCTCTCCAAGGTGCTGGCCCTAGGCCCTGCGGTCTCCATGCACCTCTGTCTCTGTGTTGCTGTCCATGGTGCTATAAGCAGTAAGGCTCTCTTTACAATGCTGTCTCTCAGCCATGGTGAACAGGCTTGGCAGTGAACATTTGGGAACCCAGAAAAGTCCAAGGCTAGAGGAAAGTAATACTAGATTGGGTACGCATAGCAAGATCCGTGAATGTGAAAAACTAAGGACAGTATTTTCAGTCAGGAGGACCGATATAGGGGTTTGAGAAGGGTGATGAAAAATTTAATAGGGCACACAGTTGTAAGGGAGAAGAGTCAGAGATTATGGTAAATCCACGTGCTCACCAATACACAAGCCCTTCCCATATTCAGAAAGTCCTTCTTTAAGACTGTTGCGCTGCGGTGGCAATATATCTGAATATTTGACTAATGCCAACACTGAGGTCATAGGATCATAAAGTTACTACTATGAAGTCCTTTAGAGGCAATCTAGTCTAAATCTCTCACTTTAAAGATGAGGAAACTAAGAGTCAAAGAGGTTAAATCATTTGCCCAAGACCACACAGGTAGTAAGTGGTGGAACTGATATTTGAACATGGCATCTGTTGTCACTAAATCCAGCACTGTTCCTACTGCACCATATCGCCTATCTTCACTTTTTCTATGATAAAGAATGGCCATTTTGGAAAATAAGACAATACATGAATATTCCCAGGGAAAAAAATATCTGAATCTATGACTTTCTAGATGTTACTTAAAGAATCTCAATTTGACTTCTGGGAGATAGCCCTGGGGTATCATTTCACTTCTTTCCCTAATAATAATTTGCAAATAATCCTAATAATATTTGTAAATATTATTATCCCCATTTTCCAGTTTAGAATAGTGAGATTCAGAGATGTTAAGTAACTTTCTCATGGCCACACAGCTAGTAAGCTTTAGGGCCAGGATTTCAGTCCTGACTCTAAATCTAGTGCTCATTTTAGCATGCCACACTTCTGGGAACTGAAAACTGACTGCACACATGCTGTTTACTGGCTTCATGTTTACTACTATCTTCATCTAATCAGACATTGGTGGAAATCGTTAAACGAACATATAAAGATGTTAAAAAGTAATACATAGAATCATAGAATATTAGATTTGGAAGGGAATCGAGAGTTAATTTAATTCACTCCCTTGAGTTCATCTGGCTAGTAAGTGACAAAGCCTTATTTGAACCCAAGTCTTCAGTTGAGCACTCTAATAATATGCCAACATGTCAAAACCCAGTAATTTGGTTCTAATGTGGGAACTCTCTCCATGGATTCAGATCAAAATCCACCTATAACGTGTAATCTTGGTTTCCTGAGACTCAAGAAGCATAAGTGGGCCCATGGCAACATAGTACCTGTGTCAAAGGCAAGATTTTAACTCAAATCTTACCAGCCTTCAGTCCAGCACTCCCTCCACTATGTCGTTGTTCCTTTCTCAAATAATAGTGATAATGTTAACAACTCACATATCTATATTACTTTATGGTTTACTAAATGTTTTCCTCACAACCCTTTGTTGTCCATATCAATCAGTCACCAAGCATTTATTAAGTGCTTCATGCTGGGATACAAAGACAAAGGTAAAATACTCTCTGCTTTTAATTATTTATGTATATATGCACACATATGTATATATGTATGTGTGTATATATACATATATACAATTTTAATGTATACACATATATCAGGATGGGATGCAATATATACATGTATGAATACATGCAAAATAGATTCAAATTTATTGAGGGCACTAGCAGCGGGGTTGATCTCCTGTAGAGAGTGGCAATTAAGCTGAATATTGAAAGGTGCTAGGGATTCTAAGAGACAGAAGTGAAGAGAGAATGTTCCAGCAATGGGAGACAGCCTTCACAGAAGTGTGGAGATGGGACATAGAGTGTCATGCAAGAACAGTGAAAAAGCCAGTTTGGCCTTCTGAGACCATAGGATGCATGAATGGCCTTAATGTCTAATAAGACCAGAAAATATATTTTGGGGCTACTTTGTGAAGAATTTTAAATAACAAAAATGTTGTTTATGTTTGATTATAGAAGGAATATGGAGCCCCTGGAGTTTGAGTAGGGGAGTGATATGCTGCAACCCCAACCTTAGGAAAATCATTCTGTTAGCCTAGTGGAGGATGGATTGGAAGTGAGGGCAAGACATGAAGGATGGAGATCAATTAGAGATTAGAGCATATTGCAACTGGGCAGGAGAGAGGTGATGAGGATCTGAAGTAGGGTAGTGGTCGTGTGGTAGGAGAGAAGGGTACAGATGCTAGAGATTTTGTGGGCATGTGAAGGTAGAAACAGCAAGAGTTAGTTATGGATTGCATATGTGGGGATGAAGAAGTATGAGTTGTTGAGGGTGACAATGAGTTTTTAAAGCTGGGTGACTGGAAGGATGGTTGCATCTCTGACAGAAATGCGGATGTTCAGAAGAGGGTTGGTTTGGGAGGAAATATAATGAGTTGTGTTTTAGACATGTTGACTCTGACATATCTGCAGAATATATGGTTCGAAACTTCCAGAAATTTGGTTGTTATGTGGAATTTTCTCCACAGATTTGGCTGCATGGGGTGAAAATGAGGAGTTGAGAATGACACTAAATTTTTTTAAACTGTGGTGGCATATTTGATAGAAATACAAAAGTTCAGAAGAGGGATGGTTCAGAAGAGGTTCTGTTGTGGACATGTTAAGTTTGAGAAGCCTATAGACTATACAGTTCAAAATGTCCATTAGGCATTTGATGATATAGGACCTGAGCTCAGGAAGGAACTGAGCTGAATATATAGATCTAGGGTTCGTCTTCATAGAGATGATCCATGGGACCTAATGAAGTCACTGATTGAAATAGTATAGAGCTAGAAAAGAAGGGGAACCTAGAACAGAGTTTTGGAATATACTAACAGGGGGCAAGACATGGATGAGGATGATCCAGCAAAAGAAACAGGAAGGAGTGGTCAGAGGGGTAGAGAGAAGAAAAGATTCAGAAAAAAAGGGTAGTCAATAGTGTTAAATTCTGGAGGAGTCTATAGTGCAAGTATTATTCCCTTACAGTTTTACAGATAGGGAAACTGAGGCCTAAAAAAGGAGTAGTTTACCCCAAGTTCAAGGTTAATGCGTGACAGAGCCAAGCCTGACCCAATTCTGACTCCTAGTCCTAGACTGTTCTCCATACCAAACCATCTCTTTTAATGAGTTTCATGCAAGTAGGAAGGGAACATTCAAAGTAGGGAAGTACATACTTTTTGACATAACCAGTAACTGATCACAAATAATCTAGGGGATTGTCATTTGGGAAAAGAGTTAAGAGAGCAAGGATCTCATCCTGCATATAGGCTCCTAGTCCTGGACTACACTCAACCCCTTTGAGATGTAAAGAAAGAGGGGAGAAGGAGGAAGACAGCTATGGAATTCCTATAGTCTTTCTATCCCTGGAGTGAAAAGCTGGCATTTTTAGCAAGAGTCTCACATTCCTAGATTTGGTAGGATTTCTAGTTACCTCCAAATTATTAAAAAAAAAAAAAGAATTGGAATGGCAGGTGGTAGGTGACTATAGAGAAAGAGAAAGTCCAAGCTTCAAGTTGTAAATTTTCTGTGCTCTCTAGTGTGAGCATCTTTCCCACTCTATAGTCTATAGTCTTCTATTCCTGCTATCTGTGTCTTCCTATTTACTTCTCACATGGTTTGCAAAGATTTATAAAGTGCTTGTAGATCCTTAAATTTCAGCTGCTGTCTGTTGACACAGGACTATACCAAAAAATAAAAATGAAACTGTGCCCACAGCTAAGTGTTGGTGAGGGGTGGGATTTAGGGAAATACTGTAGCAATTTAATGATTATAACAAGCTGGTTTTAATTCTATATTCTGTACATACCTATCACTCCTGTGTCTTTAGAATTAATAGAATGTTAAAGGAGGAAGGGATTTGAAAGATCATTTAGTCCAAATTTCTCATTTTGTAGATGAAGAGAGAGGCCCAAACTGAGGAAATGGTTGAGTTAAGAGCATACAGTCAGTGACAAAACAACCTTGAATCCATGTCTTTAGACTTGAAAGTATCTTCTACTTGGTATTTCTTGCTATTAGGGGAGAGAAGGGAAACTAGGAAATGCCAGCTCCCTTCCCCCAGAGAAGCCGGGAACTTACAGCCTATTTAGGGAAACTCATCTCACCCACACATAAAAAAAAAAAACTATTAGAGAATAATAACAGTTTACGATCAAGTGTCAAACAGGCTCATGTATGCACTGAGGTCAGAGGAAGGAGGGACCAGTGCACCCGGTTGTGGGGAGAGGCTTTGAGATGGAGCCTCTGACCCCAACACAGACAGACTTTCCATGCCCATGTCTCTGCAGATGGTTTGAAATCATTTCCAACTGTAGATATAACTAGCTGTTTAAGGAGCCCAAGGAAAAGTTTCTTATTCTCAAGAAAGTCAGCAGGAGGCCAGGATCTTGGTGACTGAAGCCATTCTCATCACCAGCTCTTTATTTCCCGTTGAAAGGCCTAACTCTACAAAGATGGCACCAGAGGTTGCTGGGAAAATGATTATGTGGCCCCAAAAGGGGTTTTGGGCTTTTGGTCAAGGTTAAGCAATAGGAGTGAGTCACTGGCAGATTAGAGTTCTCCATCCCTCGGCAAATACTTCTCAGCCAGAGAATCAAAGGCCAGAATGAGAGGCAGGAGCCAGGAGAGCCCTTCTCTGCAGAGTAGGAGTCGGAGAGGAATTTGCCATGGGACCACAGCAGGCATGGCAGTAATCATGCCAGCTAATTATCCAGCCCCTTTCATCCTCAGCTCACCAAGTGCCTAATCCCCACTACCCCCTCTGAGTTCAATAGCCATGGAGGATTTATGGAGGAAGAAACAAAAGCACAGAAGAGCTAAATAAGTTACAAACTGGGCTTCAGCATTCCCAGCTTGAGAAGGAACAGAAATGAAAGAAGGTTCAGAGTTCTGTCTTCTAATCCCACCAAGCCTAGCTCTTTGGGCCAAAACTTTGCCCATCATCTTAGCTAGTATTCGTGTATGGAAGAGAAGACTTGCTTTGGATCATAGTTCCTCTCTTGGTTTACTCCTTTCTTTTGGGCTTTAGGCTGCCTAATTACCAAATGGGAGCAATAATCTCCATTCCTCTCTAAGAAACGGTGAGAGTAAAGATAGTGTTTCATTCAGTCAGCCTGTATTTAGTATCTTTTATGTACAGGGCCTAGAGCTAAGTGCCGTGGAAGGCTACCAGAATGGAAAAGACAATCCCTGTCCTCATGGAATGTCTAGTGTAGCTAGGGAGATAAGCACAACATGCATAGTAAGCCCTTGATAAAAATTTGCTTAATTGAATAAAACCCAAATAACCACCATACAAGGCAGAATGTAATGCATGTCCTAAGAGAGATACAATAAAATGCTATGAGAATTAAAAGACAGAGAGATTACTCCCACCTGGAGGGACCAGAAAAGGCTTCTGAGAAGAAATGTTTGGGCTAGGCCTTGAAATATTCGTAGCATTTGGGCAGACTGGAGACTAATAGGTCCTTAGGGCACTCCATATAGAGGCAATAGTGTAAGCAAAAGCTTAGAGATAGTAGAGTATGGAATGTGTTTAGAGAACAAAGAGGAGTCTAGTTTCATTAAGACATCGCGTTGGGTCAGGAACAGTAACATAAGGAAAAGTAGGGTGAGACCAGGTAGTGGGGGGCTTTGCATGCTAATGAGTTTAGCTTTCATTTGATGGGCAAAGGAGAATCACTGAAGAAACAGGAAAGCAACTTAGTAGCTGTAATAGAGTTATGTAATGAATATAATAGAGTTACTTTTTAATTTTATTTATAATGGTCAGAATTATTCTTAATTCTTAGTGCTCACATGGTTTTACTCACAGTTTCTACACTGTGACTAGCCCCGGGAGGGGGATGAGGGTGATGCTCGCTGACACAATGAGAAGATCTAAAGGACTCAGGAAAGGATTCTCTCCCTGTTGCTACAGCTGTCTCGTGTCTCTGCTTGAGTCAGAGATCAGGGACTGCTCACTAGACCTGGATTGGCTTTGGTGCCCAAGAGCTTGAGGATGTGGTTGAGGGTGGGGGCGAGATGAGCTGTGGCAAAAGAAGGAGGTGGATACCCAAGTCTGGCTCTAGTTTGACTCATCGTCCATCATCTCCCCCACCCCCAGGCAGGGAAATGGAGGCCCAAACCAAGAGGATGGGTTTCTACAAAGAACACTTAGTCTTTTTGACCAGACTGAGATGGCCTCCAGGTGATCTCTGGGACCTGACAGATTTCTTAGCATGCCAAGCTCATCTCCAAGGACTTCTGTCACAACCCTGCTTGGAAAAGTGCAGGAAGAAACATTCCTATGTGGCCTATTGCCCCTCTCCTAGTGTGACTTTCTCTCAGCCCATTATCTTAGAGTGGGATTTGGTTATTGTAGTTTCTTGAAGCTTGACTCAGGCACTGGGAGCAGGTTGGGTTG
This sequence comes from Bettongia penicillata ogilbyi, assembly GCA_023548195.1. Lineage (NCBI taxonomy): Eukaryota > Metazoa > Chordata > Mammalia > Diprotodontia > Potoroidae > Bettongia > Bettongia penicillata. The sequence continues at coordinate 5,445,237 of JAJHZJ010000321.1, read as the reverse complement.
TTACCCCTGGGATTCGTCTTAGGAAAGAGAAGAGGGGGCATTTTGCATTAGGAAGTAGTCACAGAATACTTGTGTCCACGAGTTTGACATTCTTACCTTACCAGCCCAGGTTAGGACATTCAGCTAGGTCTGAGTTGAGATGGTATCCTCAGTGGGGGTAGTCTCTGATTCCTGGAAACCAGCTCTGACATAGGGCTGGGCTAAGCTGAAGGAGCCATGTGATAAGAAATCAATGATAACAAAGGGAATCTGAAACTCTGGTCACCCAGCTCATAGTCATCGAATTTTAGAGCAGGGGCCTGGACTTGACCACAGGATTCCTGTCTCTCAGTCTTGAATTCATATTTAGAATCTGAGGGAGACTTCTAGCAGAGGTAAAACTGGCTGGGTTGAGGGTTAGGGGGTGGGGAGGCAGGAAAGGGAATAAACTAAGGGACAGATGGGAAGAGCCCTCTCTCAGTTTTCCTGTATCCAGTTTCAGAGTCTCTAGGGATCAGGAGTCTGCCCATACTACATCAGGCTTGGGAGAGTCCACCCGTCACCAGGGCTAAGTGGGGGTGGAGTATCTTGGGGAGGAGGAGACATAGGACTGAAGCAAGGTTCATCTTGGACGGGGGAAGGGAATAGCATATGTAAATCATCTCTCTTGGCAGGATAGGCTCTCTCACTTTGAAATGAAACCATCTCCCAGCCCATATCCCAGGATCAGCTCAGGTTCTTGTATACCTTCCTTCTGGGCCTCACCCCAGCCACTCACCTCCCCCATGCCAAGGAACACTCAGGTGGGCTGAGGAATATGGGTCATTCGAAACCTCCATTGGTCATCTTCATGGCAAGGACAGGACTGATCTGGATTGAACTGGGACAGGGATTTCTCTGGAACACTTTGTGGAAGGATATCCCCTTCCCCCCAAGTGGCTTCTATACAGCATGTAAGTGCAACACTTCTAATTCATGAATTGAGTCTGAGTGGTCCTAGCTGGGGGCCCCAGGTGGTTGGCCCCAAGGAGTCTTTTTCCTCAAGTCGTCATGGCTTATTCATTTCTGGAAGAGTTCCCTATTCTGGTGAGACGTGCAAAGGATCTCTTCTCTACAATTCTGGTCCTACCATTCAGGGTCCATTAGTCACAGGACCCTAAGCATTTTCTGTCTCCTTATGCATGAACCTACCCTTGGTGCCTTCCAGAGACTTGGAGATTTTAATTTAGTCCTCTCCAGGGAATCACTACCCAACTTTTCTCTAGGCTCTGTAACCCTTGCCACTTTAACCTTTCCTCTAAATGGGGTGAGAATGGAAGGATTCCCAATGTGTCAGATAGCTCGTTTGAGATCCCCCATGTTAGGCCCAGGTTACCTCAGAAATGTTAGATTTGACAGATGTTGAGTATACCTCTCTCTGGCCTGGCCTACACCAAGGCTCCTCTCCCCTCCCTTTCTTCATCAGACCCCTGCCTCTCCCTATTTCCTGTTCTGTCTGCAGAGTCAGTGTGGAAGATGTCGAACCAGAGCGACGGCAACACCAAGCCCCCATGCTTGCCCCGGAATGGCTTGGTAAAGCTTGCCAGCCAGCCCAACGGCCTCAGCTCTGCCAGCATCACCAAAGGGACCCCAGCTGTGAAGAACCGACTCTGCCAGCTGCCCCCCGTGCCTGCCCTCACCAGCCCAGCCTTCCCATTGCCCCCCGAACGACCCCTGCCCAGTCTGGCGTCCCCCCTCTCCTTAGCTGCCTTGGCAGGGGGGCCATGCCCTTCCTCCGAGACCCTTGCAACTGGACTGTCCTCTGGTGAGAACCCGGGCCAGGCTCCTGCATCTCCCACAGAGAGGCAGCCCCTGGCTGTGGATGAGAAGATCCTCAATGGCCTTTTCTGCTATTTCTCAGCCTGTGAGAAGTGCGTGCTGGCCCAGGTGTGCAAAGCCTGGCGGAGAGTGCTCTACCAACCCAAGTTCTGGGTGGGCCTCACCCCAGTCCTTCATGCAAAGGAGCTATACAATGTGCTTCCTGGTGGGGAGAAGGAATTTGTGAACTTGCAGGGTTTTGCCACACGTGGCTTTGATGGCTTCTGCCTTGTTGGTGTCTCAGACCTGGACATTTGTGAATTCATTGACAATTATTCCCTGTCAAAGAAAGGTGTCAAGTCCATGAGCCTCAAGCGTTCTACTATCACCGATGCTGGACTGGAGGTAGGGACTGTGGGTGTATGGGTGAGGCAGGTTTCATACCCTGCCTTCTGATGGGTGGAGTAGAGTGTTCTGAGAGGGAGAGGGAAGGAGAGGACAGTAGGAGGGACCGAGAATCAGACATCACAAGGAGAAGCCTGGAGAAGGGCAGAGAAGGAGACTGGATGAACAGAATGCCCTCCTTGCTCCGCACACACAGCCAGGAATGAGAATGGCAGAGCTGTGGGATTTGGGATCTAGGGAATCACTACAGATGGATGGATGTGTGAACTCAGCAAAGAAGCAGACAGTGGAAAGGGAGAGCTATGGGATATTGAATGTTCTATTGAGGAGGTGTTGGATTCTGGACTAGGAAAGTTTGTAGAATCGGAGAATTTAAAGCTATACATGACCTTAAAGATTATCTAGTCCAAAACCTTCATTTTTTAAAAATTGGATCTATGATTTCATTGGCATATGCCAATACTAACTATAGGGGATTCCCAATGAGGGAACTTCCACTACTATTATGAAATTTCTCATCTTAGAGAGTTTCCTGGGGAACTGAGAAGTTAAGTGATTTGAATGGGGTCATGAAATTAGGATGTGTCAGAGAGAGGACCATATCTTTCCAACTCCAGGGCTGGTTTTCAGTCCATTATGCCATCCTGCCTAACACAGCCCTCATTTTACAGATGACAACACTGAGGTTTGGAATGGAATAGAAAAACTCTTTTCTCTAAGCCCTTACCTTAGATCTGCAGGCCTGATTTGCTAGAGAAAGGGAGAAGGAGAAGGGGAAGGAAAGCAAAGGAGAGGGAGAAGAGTGCAGGCAAGAGAAAGGAAATAGAGGAGAGAAAAGAAGAAAGGAAAGGTCAGCGGAGAAAAGAGGAAAGATGTGAAGATATATGACTAGGAAAAAAATGAGATCAGTACATGGAAATCTTGATGTCCTTAGAAGGAAAAAGCTATATTATCAGTAGAGTTAAGTGGTCCCATCAGCAGATCATAGCATTCATTCATCCAACAATGGTCTTCAGCGAACACCTAATAGATAACTGGTACGCTGCTGGGGTGAGGCATAGCTAGTCAAGTTGATACAAAGAAGTATGAGATATGGTCCCTGCCCTTGAAGAGTACACAATCTATGTCATGTGTACATAGGAAGACAAAGAACAATGCCAAACACTATAGGTCATCAGTGAGGTGTTCAGAATGAGAAATCACTGTCACCTGGAGTGATTTAGAAGGGCTTCCCTGAGGAAGCAAAACTCACGCTCGCCTTTGAAGAAGGGGAAGAGAAGTGAGAGGTAGGGAGGGCATTCCTTCCAGAGCGTACAGCTTGAGCAAAGGACTACGGAAAAAAATCAAAGTGTTTCCAGAGACAAGAACCTGGCTAAAGCAGAGGCTACCTATACAAACTTTGGATTGGGAGATCCTAGCCAAGACACAAAATAGCCTAAGAACTCCAACCTAGAGACCGAAATGGGTAAAATGATTAAGCTGGTTACAGTTCTGTTGGCATTAAGTCCTTTGGAGAAAATGTCAAAGGGGTTTGGAGGGCCCAAGGGAACCTGGCATGGGGAGGCAGTACTAGGGAACTCCCTAACATTGTGTTTCCTGCCATTGCCCTTCACAGGTAATGCTAGAGCAAATGCAAGGGGTGGTTCGTCTGGAGCTGTCTGGTTGCAATGACTTCACAGAGGCAGGATTGTGGTCCAGCCTCAATGCCCGAATCACATCATTGAGTGTCAGCGACTGCATCAACGTGGCGGATGATGCCATTGCTGCAATTTCCCAGTTGCTGCCCAACCTGGCTGAGCTGAGCCTACAAGCATACCACGTCACGGACACAGCCCTGGCCTACTTCACGGCCAAGCAGGGATACACCACCCACACCCTGCGGCTGCACTCCTGCTGGGAGATCACCAACCATGGCGTGGTCAACATGGTGCATAGCCTGCCCAACCTGACTTCCCTCAGTCTCTCTGGCTGTTCGAAAGTCACAGATGATGGGGTGGAGCTTGTGGCTGAGAACCTACGAAAGCTCCGAAGCCTTGACCTGTCCTGGTGCCCCCGGATTACTGACATGGCCCTGGAGTATATTGCATGTGACCTGCACAAACTCGAGGAGTTGGTACTTGACAGGTATGCCCAGGAGGGGTGGGTGTGAGCCAAAAGAAAGGGCAAGATAGCACAGGTGTATGAGTACAAGTAGGCATGGGACAGCAACAGATTCCTAAGTGTCCACCCTCTCAGTTTCAATGCCTCTGTTTTCCTGGGCTGAACATTCCCACCTTTCTGGTTCTTAAGGTCATTCCAGGAGCAAGAGGAAGCCCAAGGTGGTGGAAAAAAAACTCTGAAAACTTCTGACAGTCTTTGAAGGAAAAATTAAGCAGAGGATTCAGTGACCAGGAATCTAAGCACTGAATAAAAAGGGGTGGAAATAATTTCTTTTTAAATTTACATTTCCATATCCTTTTAAGTATACAAAGTACATTTCCAACAATAGACTTTGTGAGGTAATCTGTACAAGTATTATCACCATTTTACAGATGAGGAAACTGAGCCTAATGGAGAGTAGCTATGGAGGTGACTCCTCCAGGAACACAAGAATTGAGTCTCCTGACTCCCATGTATACTGTATCATATTAGGAATGATAACAAATCTCCCTGGGAGTCGTCTGTCAACATATAGTCAGGAGACCCTGGAACAGGGTTCCTCTTCATTTGAGTGACTATATCTTTGAAGTCATATCCTTCCTTGCCAGAGTACTGCCTCCTAGAAAAAAAAAAGTTAATATTTCCATGATGTTTATCAAAATTCATTGAGAAATACATAGTTCAAGTAGATGGGGCTTGGGGAAGGTAGGTTGGAGAAAGAGAAGCCGTCTATGTTAACCTTGATCCCAGGCAGATACCCCTCTGGTCTGGTCCCACAGGTGTGTTCGAATCACAGACACTGGGCTCAGCTACCTGTCCACCATGTCTTCACTCCGAAGCCTCTACCTTCGATGGTGCTGTCAGGTAGGGTTACCCCTTCCCTCATGCCTCCTTACAGAAGGTTACAGAGCAAGAGAAGCCTGGATAGGCCCACTTGGAGTTCCTTTCTTATCTCCAAACTTGGCTGCCCAGAGTCAAGGGCCTTTCAAAGGAACAAGCCTCATTGGGGTAACCTCCTCGGAACAAATATTTCCCAGGATTTTTTTGTAGCCTCCTATTCCACCCCACCCCCCCTGCCCCAATCCACCCAACCTATGCTACTGCTAGAACAGGAGCTTTTCACCTGGGGTCCTCAGACTCCAAGGAGTCCATGGACAGATTTCATGATGGATAGCGATAGGGAAAAAATACATCTTTATTTCAATACAGTTAGTCTCCTTTGTAATCCTAAGTAGCTTATTTTAATCAATTAAAAACATTATTCTGAGATGGAGAGTTCATAGGTTTCAGGGGTCTGGCAAAGGGGTCCAGGACCCAAAAATGGTTAAGAAGCTCTGCTTTAGGAGGCTCTTCCCCTACCTCTTCAGCTTCCTGAGATCACCCAAATGCATAAAATCTGAGCCGGAGGGACCTCAGTGGTTAGAGGCCAATTTGCACCTGCACCCAAATCCTTGCTACTACATTCCCAGAAAGTAGTCCTCCAACCGTCTTCTTGAATGCCTCCAGTAATGGAGAGCTCAGTGTTTACTGAGGCTGCCCATTCCCACATTTGGACAGTTCTACTTGCTCCTCTGATTATTTCTGGTACCACATTGAAGCCAGCTTTCTGGTGCCTCCCACCCACTGCTCCTGGTTCTGCCCTCTGGCAGGTTGGAGGGTATTGGTGGCAGATGGGATGCACTTGCTCCCACTTTCACATATAGAGCCTTTTAAGTACTTGAAAACAACTGGCATGTCCTGACTGAGGGTATCTAGGTTAACTGTGTCCCTTTTTCTCAACTTATGCTCATGTGGTGTGGTCTCCAGTCCCCTCCTCCTCTCCTGGAAGTGCTTCTATTTGGGAGCATCCTTTCCTAGCTGGACACAACACTGCAGATGAGGTCTGACCTAGGCAGAATACAGAGGAATATCACCTCCCTTGCTCCAGACACTTCAAATAAACTAATGGGGTCTAAGTTCTCATTTGGTTTTTGGTTTCCTGGTCACATGACTTACTCACTGAGTTTAGAGTCCACTAAGAATTTCTTCTGGTTCTTTTTGACATAACATATTGTCAAGCCTCACCTCTACTACATAATACTTACATATTTGATTTCTTTTTGTTTTTTAAAATCAGTTTTTATTGAGATCCTTAATTTTTACATCACCCAAATTTTCCCTTATATTACTCCATTTCCCCCTCCCAAAGATCCATCCCTTGTAACAAAGGGAAACAAAAGAGCAAGAAAAGAAAAAAATCCCACAAAACTGAGCAATATATTGAAAAACAGTTTGTTTTAACCCAAGTATAGAACTTTACAGAAGGAGGTGGTGGGAAGGGATTATCAGTGTCTGGGTTCTTCCCTTTCTAAACACAGGGAGGGAAAGGGAAATACGAGAAGGAAAATATTAACCGAGGCTCATTGCCTTCACAGGTGCAGGACTTTGGGCTGAAACACCTCCTGGCCATGAGGAGTTTGCGCCTCCTCTCTCTCGCAGGTGAGATCCTTCTCTTCCACTTTTTGCCCCATCTCTCTGTCCCCTGTCCATTCTCCCTGGTGTGTGGCCTCCTCTAGAGAAGGGGGGCAGAGTTCTGTGAAGTCCTGTGGGAGCAGCTTAGTGGGAAGGGGGAACAGGTGGCATGCCCCCCACCCCCTGCAATGATGAGGAAGCCAGCCACCCATACTCTCCTTCCCCAGAGGAGGGTCTGGGCCTGTCTCTCTTCCTCTACTCCAGAACCTGAGGTGTCCCAAGGGACTGGTCAGCCATTGGTATATACACCCTATGGGTCAGGCCCAGAAACCTCCCAAGCAGGAGTCTTGAGCCCCTAGATTCCCCCAGGCTCTGGGTTAGGGTGGGGGAACTCAAGAGGGGACTTGTTGCCCCATGCCTCTCATGTGCCCCTCCTCGTGCTTCCAGGCTGTCCCCTGCTGACCACCACGGGGCTCTCTGGCCTGGTGCAGTTGCAGGAACTGGAGGAGCTGGAACTGACCAACTGCCCTGGAGCCAGCCCCGAGCTCTTCAAGTATTTCTCCCAGCACCTCCCCCGATGCCTGGTCATAGAGTAGGGGCCAGGCCGGCTTTGGCCCCATCTGCCTTGGGACTTGACCCCTTAGCCCCTCAGCTTCCTCCCTTCTCCGTTCAGTTTCATTGTCCCACAGGGACCTGGGTCGTGCTCCACAAGGACCTAGGAGTCCTAGGGACCCAGCCTAGCTCTTCCCCCACTCCACCTTTGCTCTGCCCTCACCATCCTCTGCGTCAATTTGCCAACTAATTCAAGCCAGGAATATCTAAGGGGGAAAAGGGCAGATGGCTCCCCTGTTCCAGGCCAGCAGAAGCAGTGATGGGGGGAGGTATGGACATTGATCCTTCCTCTTGACTAGGTTAAAAATGCTGGGCAGCCACATGAGCGGGGGCTCTGCTTCCCACATTCACATATCGCTACTCAGATGCTCAGGAGCAACTTGATCATCTCCCTACTGCCTTCCTACTCCTAATACTCTCAGCTACTTCTGTCCCTACATACCTGGGGTAGGACAGAGGCAGCTTTGGGATACTATCCTATGTGGGAGTGCAGCATCTATCCTTGGTGATCCTAGAGAAACACAGGATCACAATTTTAGAGCAGGAAGGAGAAGATTCCTGTTTTTGAACCTACACACACACACACACACACACACACACACACACACACACACACACACACGGCTGAGACTCATCAGTTTTCTCTAGACCCAAATTCTGACAGAAGCCTTGAGGCTCATACCCAGGGCCCTTTTCAACTGTTCAACCTTAAAACCCTTCCCTAATACACACACACACACACACACACACACACACACACACACACCATACACCCTGAAGCCTCAGGCCTTCCAGCTAAACCAACGGGTGCTGGGCATGGTACCATTTGTCATGGAGGGCTGCTGGACAGAGCCTATCGCCAGGAGCCCTCAGGGGTTGTTAAGTGGCAGAAATTGGGGATAGATTAGGACAGAAACTCTTGAGTTCCTAGAGCAGGGAAGGCATAAAACTGGGGGAAAAGTGGGGTAGGAGAAATGACCACCCACTTTCTCTATCCTCTATCCAGAAAGTTGTTTCCTAAGTGATAGGCTCATCCTGTCCTTCAGAAAGAAGGAACCCCTCCCTTTCCTCGACTATGAGCACATACACATACATGGGTACATATGTGCATGCCCCTCTGTGCCCTGCTCTGCACGCCTGCCCACAATCATGTTCACCCATGCACAAATCCTGTCCCACCACCCTAGCTCAGGCAGCTCTATCCCATTTCCCCCTAGATCTCTGGCCAGAGCAGCCCCTTTGGATCCCAGTCCTAGGTGGAGGTCAAGTGGAAATAGACCCTTAATGAAGGTTAGCTTTGTTTCAAAAGGTACTGAAGAGAATCCTGGATCTATGTCACTGTTCCCCATGGCAAGAGTAATGCCCAGAGAGTTCAAGGCAAAGCCCACATCTCTTATTTCTTCCCATTTTTCCCCCTCTAGCTTCCTGCCTCCTTTAAATCCTCTCCTCCTTCCTTGTTCTAAGAGTCAGCTGTCTCCTCTAGCTCCCTTGTCCCCCACTGGGCCCATTTCCAAAGAGAAGCCAAGGGCTTGGCATGTCCAGCATGTGTTGCTGGGGGAAGGGAAGGGACTCACCTAGGTTTTGCTTTTGAACAGAGGCATTTTCTGTTCCCATATCCTAGTACTTTCCCCAAATCTTCAGTTCAGGGGAAAGGTGTTGGTTTCCCCTCAGGAGAAAACTGAGGTATAGTACCACCCAGCAATCTGAGTGATCCTGTGTTAAGCATAGAATGAAGCTAAGGGTCTCACTTTTACTCCCACCCCAGATGGTTCTGCTATTTTATAACCACTTTGAAATCTGGGGTAAGCCAAGGATGTGGTAGGGGGGATGTTCAGGGTCTTCCCTTTAGGTCCTGATTCCTCACCCTCCTTGTTTCAGGGAGCCCCTGTTGACTTAGGCCAAATTCCCTCTCCCTCACCCGGAGTATAGCATTTAGAGCCATGGCCTGAGGCAGGACTGCAAGACCACAGATAAACATTGACATTCCCTGCCGTTGGAATCTTCTTCCTTATGGTGGGGTTGGGGGGAAGAGGAAAGAAAAGGCAGAGAAAGACTCCTGCGAATCTAAGGATCACCTCTGGGTTTTGCTGGAGGAGGCCTAGAAGTGGAAGATGTGGGTAGGGATGCTTCTGAATGGATGCCTATTCTTGGATTGGGTACAGTAGCCCCAGATGAGTTCAGATATCTGTCCAGCTAAGGCTCTCTCTTCCTAGTCTTAACCCACTCCACTGTTGATATGGCTCTTTCCCTCCCTCTTACCTGGATCTCTCATCCCCATGGATGAGACAGACGTGCTGAACATTGTCTCCCTCTTCCTCCACTCCCTGCCCCCCGGGATAGGAGCCACCAAACTGGGAACTGGTCACTGGGGCTTAGAGTTTTACCTCTCCCCTCCACCTGCTCCTCTCCCTTCCTAGGAAGAAGCTTCCATTGGGTTACCCAGATATAGCTATGGATGCTGGAATAAATTCTCTCTGTCCACCAAGCTTCCAAAAACCCTCTCTGCTCTGAGGGCCAATGGGACAGGCATGGGTTTTTCCAGCACTGCAACCCAATCTTTAATGTCTTCATGCTTTGGAGTTTGGGAATCATTTATACCCTACCCTGCCCAGACTGGGACCCTGACCCCATAAACCCCCGAAGACAACTCCAACCAGCAACTCTGATCTTCCACAGCATCATGGTGGGAAAAAGGGCTTCTTTACTGGCCACCCCTGACCCAACTTCTTCCCCCCCCACCTCCACTCCACCCACCCCAGATGGTCTCTGATGATGGCCGCATAAGATCCTAAACCATTTGGAAGTCCTGGATTCTGGAATCGAAAGCTGGCACCAGCCTAGCAAGAAAGCTGAGGAGGGGAAATTGGGTCCCCTCCTATTCCAAACAGGAGATCCCCAGGAGACACCGTTCCCCCTCACTTCATCCTGGGACAGACACCATCCTGGGAGTGAAGAGATTATTTCTTATTGGAAGAGACGAACCTATTCCTAAAGCTTCACCGCCCCCCTTCCCCACTCCTTACGCCACAGAGAGAAAAAGAAAGAGAGAGAGAGAGAGAGAGAGAGAGAGAGAGAGAGAGAGAGAGAGAGAGAGAGAGAGAGAGAGAGAGACTGTTGAAGTGAAACAGAGAAATGATTTGACAGCCCAAAGATTTTTCCTGTACCCTTGGAGCCAGACCATCTGGCCTGAGGCTCCGGGCTGACTTGGTCTAAGCCAGTTTTCTCAACCCCCCTCCTCTGCTTTGTGCCCCCTGGGGTCAGGGAGGGGAATGGGAGAGGTGTTCATTGGTCCAAAGTATTAAAGTAACTGAAGCTGTGATATTTCCAACTACTGTAGGAGGAAAATAAAAGGGAGATAGGAAAAAAAATCAACCCTGAAAACCATTTTCTTACTGTACATAACAACCTCATTCTCCTGTATATGCGGAAGATATAACCTTATATTTGGTAAGTGTTTCTTGTGCTATTTTATCACGTGACCTGTTTATAAAAATATATATTAAAAAAGTTGCAAAAACACCTGTGTTTAGTGTGTTTCTTGATCTTGATAACATATGATGAACTCGTGTTGAGGACTCAATCCCTGAGGAGGGAACAATCCTCTCTCCCTCTCCTCCTCTTTATCCAAATGTTATAAACCTAACAATTTCTATTACTACTATTACTAACTCCTTGTATAGCACTTTTTACCCTTCATAATGTTCCTAGGAAGTAGGGCAGCTATTATCTTCATTTTACCAACGAGGAAACTGAGGTAAAGTGTTTTGTAAAATTATAAGTACTCAATTATGTATATATATATATAATATGCGTATATATATATATATATATATACACACACACATACATATATTAGTCTCTGTTACTACCACCTGCTTGTTAGAATGAAAAGAGGAACAGATTATGGATGGATTAGAAGATCTGGGGTCAAGTCTTGTCTTCATTACTGACTCACTGTGTGATTTTGGACAAACTCACTCCCCCACTTTGGGTTTCAGTTTCCTTATATGTAGAATAAGGCTTTTGGACCAGATATTCTTCAAGGTCCCTTCCAGCTCTGACATTCTGCAAATTTGTTTTGTGTCTAGTTCTGGGCACCATATTTTAGGGAGAACATTGAGTAGTTGAAGTACTTCCAGAAGAAGGTGACAAGGTGGAGACATTAATGGAAATTACACATTATGAGGACTGGCTGAAGGACCTGAGTGAGGATAACAGGGGGTGAAAAGGACTTAGTGGCATTACCATAGCTGTCTTCAAATCTTTGAAAGGCTTCTCTGTGGAAGAGGGATCATATTTGCTCTGTCTGACCGCAAGACAGAATGGTTGTAAGTTACATAGGCTGAGTTACCAGGGAAAATTTCCTCAAAATTAGCTGCCCCAAAATGAAATTGGTTCTTTGAAATAGAAGCAAATCTCCCATTATTTCATGGTCTTCCAAGGATATTGCAGAGAACATTCCTGTGCAGGTATAAGTTAGGTCACCCTTGAGCTTGAGGCCCCTTTTTACTGACTTACCAACTGTTCTACAGTTCTAGTTAAATGATGTACTCAAGGTTATGTAGTAGTGTAACCAAGACTAGAATATAGGTTTCCTGACTCATCATATATTGCTTTTTCCACTATGACACCCACTCTGGGCTCAGTCCAGGGGTATGCTGGCTCCTGAGAGCCAATTGTTAAATTTTTAGTACCAGTAAGCATCTACACCTCAGAAATCAACAGACTCTATATAACTGGACTTGATCTATTGTTTTGTTGATTGTCTGTACCAGGGATTGGCAAACTATAGCCTGAGGATCCAATATGGCCCACTTCTTGTTTATATATGGCCTTTGAACTTAGAATGGTTTTTAGACTTTTAAATACAATAAAATTTTATTTTCAAATGTAAAAGTCATTCTAAACTCAGGCAGTACAGAAACAGGTAATGGGATGGATTTGGTCATGAATTTTCATAATCTGTTGCTACACATTTAACAGCATATCCCTGGTCACTCCCCCCATGTTCACTGGTACTGTCTGGTTGGGTCCCCAGAGCAGCAGTTATTACTACTTCTAGAATTCTAGGAGTAATTCTGGGGGTGACTATCCTTAAAACATTAGCTCATGAGTCCCCACTAGTGTGATTTTCCCTAACAATCATCCAATAGACTCAGTTCATTAGCAAAAGAATTTACTCAAATGGCACAGCAAGAATAGTGTTTCTCCCAAAACCTGGGGTATCCTCTCCTACAAACATACCCAGAGTCCATGGGGGAAAGTGGTCATGGATTGACAAGTGATAGTGAGGCCTCTCTGGAGAAAACACATGTAGCCAAGGCAATTCAGAACTTCAGATCCTCATCTTTTCTTCTAAAACCTAAAGGTTTTCATGAGTTTGCTGTGAGACCTAACATCAATGATGGATGAGTTGTTCTACTGCTCAGCTGGGTCAGTTTCTTGCAGGGTGTGATATGTCAGCTGGATGTGCCAGGCAGTTTGCCCCACCATTGGGCCATTGGGCCCTGAGCAGGCTCTTCTGGGAATGGTGGAAGCGTTTATCTGCTGGACATCACTCTTTGATGGACAGCTACAATATATCACCACCTTCAGTCACTAGCTCAGTTGGATGATACTGCACTCACTTCAGCTGGAGTGTTCGATGCTTTTTTAGCTGTAGTTCTATTGTGCTCTTTCAGTTGAGACAGCTTCCCATAGCCTACAAGTGGCAGAAGATTCTTCTTTTTTTCGTGAGGCAATTGGGGCTAAGTGATTTGCCCAGGGTCACACAGCTAGTAAGCTTCAAGTGTCAGAGGCTGGATTTGAACTCAGGTCCTCCTGACTCCAGGGCCATTGCTCTATGTACTGTACCACTTAACGCACCAAGATTCTCCATTTTTTTACTTCCTTGGAATCTCAGCTGTGAGGTTGGTCACCTCTAGGCAGGATGTAGGAAAAGACATTCTAATTTCTCCTGTTCCTGATTCAAAGCCACTCAGCATTCCACCTTGGCTCACAACAGTCAATCCCATTCAGTTACACTTCCCAGACTCCTTCTGAAGTGATTAACAGCAAAGAAAAAAATGCAACATTTGCTTATCTGGACCATTAATTTCTTTTGCTGGTCTTTTCACAGACAACTTAGCTATTAAAGACTTTGACCCTTCCTAAGGTATCAATATTTGATTTTGCATCCAAAGGCCTTCCCCTTTATATTCCAGTATTTCTATTCCTTTGCCCCTTCAGTTTTTTTTAAAGTATCTAGGGTCAGCCCATCACTCCCCGATATTGTCTCAAGAGCTTACCATCTAAGGGCTGTGTTAGGTTTCCCATGTGGAATCCTTCACCCACGCCATTGATGCTGCCCTCTCTGTGACCCACAGCCCAAGAGGCTGAAAGGAAGGCTTCCTTTGGGGGAAAGAGTTGCCCCAGAATTTCTCAAAGGATGACCAGGAATGGATGATTAGGGAAATAACTGGAATGGACAGAAGGTTCCCTACAGTAGAGTAAGTAACTACCCACGGAGTTCACAAAAGAGCTAAGGAAGAAGCAGATTGAGGACTAGGGAGAGAAAAAAGGTAAGACCATTGGACTAAAAATTAAGACCTAAGTCTAAGGGTGGAAATGCAAAAAAAAAAAAAAAAAAAGAAAGAAAGAAAGGTCTTTGAAACATGTTTTTCAAATGCGTAGAGAACAGGACAGCCAGAAAGAATCACAGACAAGTAGGACAGCATTGAAAGTCACATGTTGAACTTATTACACCCTTAAAGAGATAAACAACCTGTATGTAATGGAGATTCAATACAACCCTCTTTTTATGCTTAGTTCAGAATTGAAAAAAAATTTAACTTAAAAATATGTCTCCCATAAATTCCTCTTATTCTCTCTAGTTGTATTCTCTTAGGGAAAGTGGAGCAAGTTTAAGAGACAGCCTTTTAAATACTTGAAGAGAATTATTATGTTCCCTCTGTCTTCTCTTTTCTAGGCTATCTGTGCTTCCTTCAGTCAGTCTCCACATAGCATGGCATCCAATTCCTTCATCATCTTAGTCATTCTCCTCTGGCCACATTCTCCTAGCTTGTTGATGCCCAATACAAATTTGTGGGATCCAGAAATGGACAAAGTACTTGAGATGTGTTCTAACTGTGACATAACAAAGCAACATGCTTTCTAGAATCATAGGATCTAGAAGTGGAAGGGCTCTCATAGGTCATCTAATTCAGCCCCCTCATTTTACACATGAGGACACTGAGGCCAAGAGATGTAAAGTGACTTGCCCATGGTCAAACAGATAGCAAAGTTAGGATTCCAATGTAAGCCTTCCAATTCCAAATCCAACACTCTTGCCACTCTAGAGAAACCTAAGACCCAATGTGCATTGGTCTGTGACTGTCTCCTCATTGGTGAAGGTCCATGTTCTGGTCTTATGGGAGGGGCCTGGGCAGAGTTAGTGAGAGAGGGAGAGAGGAGAGGCTTGTTCTTTTCAAGTTTGAGAGTCTCTTCAGATATCTTTGGGTTTCCAGCTTAGATAGACAAGATGAAGGAGACCAACCTCACTTCAGGTGGGTGGCAGAAAAAAATGATTTTTAAAAGCAGAACTCTAGGAAGAAGTCGGCATTGAGAGGAACTGACTTTATTATGTCTCTATCTCCAGCTTGCTATACTAAAGACTAAAGGAGGGAAAATTTCCCTCAGATGAGATCTAGGATACTCTTTTTCAGTTGAACTGTTATCTTACTCCCAAAGCCAGAGCTCCTTCACTCTGTATTACCCAATATATATATGTGTGTGTGTGTAAATATGTATATGTATATATACACACACCACACATATATAATTTATACACACACATATATACTTTCTGACTTCTGTTTGCCTACAGAATTGGATAGCGGGTTTCTTTGCTAACGCTGCGTGTGTTCATCGTGGAGCTGGTATATGGTGGAAAGGGGTCAAGCCTCGGAGGCCAAGCTTGGGGTCCTGCGGCTTCCCCCAACGGAAGGAAAGGCAGCTACTGCATAACTAGAAGCTGAGAACCCCATCTTCCAGAGCGAGGGAGGAGGGCGGCGCGCCCAAGCTCCAGGCCTCCAGCTGCATCTTCTCCTCTGGCCAGGCATGAGGATCCCCTCGGAGAAGGGGCGGGGGGGGAGAGGCTGCAGACGTCAGCTCTGCCCCATGCGCACGCGGGGGCCCACCGTGCCAGGTCACCCCGCCGACTCGTGCCCAGGGCCTTTCGTCTCAGCCCTTTTTGGATTTCACCTGGTCCTCGGGCAGAGGCGGGCCACGCGCCCAGCGCGGCTCTCGGAGCACCCCGAGGGGCCCTCTGAGGACACAGGACCGCGTGGGAGCCGGAGGGATCTTAAGGCGGAGAGCCTGAGGACACGGAGCCTGGCCCGGCAGGGCCGGAAGTGACCCTTCGAACATGAAACACTGGATGTCGGAGATGGAAAGGCCCTAAGCGATCGGAGGGGAAACTGAGGCCCAGGCAGTGGCAGGTCGGTAGCGGTCCAAGGGAAAGCATTCAGACCGGCTTCCGAGGACTACCGTGGCCGGGGCGGCCCTGGGGTGTGCCTGGACTGCAGGCCCCTCCTCTCGCCCTTCCTCCGCGGCATCCCCGCCTCCCAGTCTCCCCGAGCCGGAACGCTTGTGTCCGGCCCGCGGGGGCGGCGACGGCGGCTCTTTGCGGAGGGACCACTTCCGGTGCCTGGTGTCAGCCGGCGCCTCGTCACTTCCGCTGGGGCGCGGGGGCGGGCGGAGCCGGTTCGGCGAGTGAGGGGTCGAGGCCCCGCCGGGCCGCGCCGCCTCCCCTCCCCCCCTCCCCTGGGTGCGTCCCCGCCCGCGGCTCCGGCCCTCCAGCCCAGGCCCCCGCCCGTTGGCCCCCCAGCCCAGGCCCCCGCCCGTTGGCCCCCCTCTCGCGGGCCGAGAGCAGCCTCCACGCGGGTCGTTTCCCCCTTCGCCCCCCGGGGCCCCCGGGCTCCCCATGACGCCCTCGGGCGTGCCTGACCCAGGAGGAGGGCTCGCGGCCGGGGCACCCGTCGGGCGCTGAGCCTCCGGGCAGGGGAGCCCGCATGGAGAAGATGGCCCGCGTCACCACGGCCCTGGGGGGCAACACCCTCACGGGCCGCACCATGTACTGCCACCTGGACGCCCCGGCCAACGCCATCAGCGTGTGCCGGGACGCCGCCCAGGTGGTGGTGGCCGGCCGCAACATCTTCAAGATCTACGCCATCGAGGAGGAGCAGTTCGTGGAGAAGCTGAACCTGCGCGTGGGCCGCAAGCCCTCGCTCAACTTCAGCTGCGCCGACGTGGTGTGGCACCAGATGGACGAGAACCTGCTGGCCACGGCAGCCACCAACGGCGTGGTGGTGACCTGGAACCTGGGCAAGCCGTCCCGCAACAAGCAGGACCAGCTGTTCACCGAGCACAAGCGCACGGTCAACAAGGTGTGCTTCCACCCCACCGAGGCCTACATGCTGCTCAGCGGCTCCCAGGACGGCTACATGAAGTGCTTCGACCTGCGCAAGAAGGACTCGGTCAGCACCTTCTCGGGTGAGAGCGGCCTGCCTCGGCGGTCACTGATCGGGCATTAACTCGAGAGGATCTGATGGGCGCTGCGGGAAATACGGGAATCTTAGGATACTAAATAGCAGGGAGGGTGAAATATACTCAGATGCGAGAGATGCAAATTAGGACGCCCTAAGTGCAAAACTCCCCCGCTAAAATGCTCCTCCAGTACCTTATAATAAAAACCTTACAGTTGTCTTTTCTTTTTACCAAGCCCTCTTCTCACTGTCATCCCGTGAGGTGTAAGTATCATGTTTGACAGATGACTGAGGCACCCCCAGATTAAATGACTTAACCCAAGATTACTGTAGCCACTTGTCTCACCAGCATTCGAAGTCTGGTGTCTGTACTCCTCAGTCCAGTTCTCCTTCATTTACACCAGGTTGCGCTGTCAACTCTGGTTTCTTTATAGGTCCTACCAGTGCTTCTGGCGGGTCTTGCCAGACTAGAAAGAATATGAGTACAGTTCCAACAATATACTTTTATTAACTAAAGTTCAGCTTAAAGCAAAAGACGCCTATCACCTGGAGAGTTTGGGTGTTTTGCCATAGCAACTTTTGAAGGACTGGAGAAGTATATAAATGCTATGAGATAAAAAGAAAGAATAATCACTTAGAAAGGAGTAAAACAGGGAATACTTCTCCTAAATGAGGCATTTGAGCTGCTTCTTAAAGGCCCCACAGGTAAGAGAGGGGTGAAGGAAGGCACGAGCAGAAACCCATAGGTTGAAGATTTATCTAACATTGTGGACTAAGTCCTTTTTTGTGTGTTTAATTGAATTTTTCCTTTAAAACCTAGCCTCAGGTCCAGACCACCTCAGCTCATAGTAATCTCTCCATCCTGTGCTACATTCTATACTACTCACGAATCTCATGAAACTTGTTAATGTAATTTTCTTTTCCATGTATTAGAAATCTTGTATCTCCCGTCAGACTATAATATGTTGTGTTTTTTTCTACCCTGCTCAAAAGGGAGGTGGTGTAGATAGAGTGCTTGATGTGGAATTAGGAAGACCTATGTTCAAATCCTGCCTCTGACACTTTGAAACTCTGTGTACGTGGGTAAGTCACTTAATCTCTTGAGCTTCTCTTCCTTATCTATAAAACAGGGGTAATAATACTTGGCCTCCTTGCTCACAGGCTGATTTAGAGAGCCAAGCATTATAATGTATGTGGAGTACTTTGCAAAGGGCTAGTTAAATGTCTCTTGTTAATAATAAAACTTAAATTTGTATAGTACTTTTCCATTTATAAAGGCCTTTTACATGCACTTCCATTTGATCCTAAGCTACTTGTTTAGGTATATAATGATAGTACTAATAATAATAAGTCGCATTTACATATGACTTTATAGTGTATAAAGTGCTTTTCTCACAGCAGTCTTACAAGATAGTATTATCACTATTTCATAGAGGAGACTCCTGAGGCCCTGAGAACAGTGGTTTGCGCTGTTGGTCAGTAGCTGATTTGAGATTTTGAGACTCGACTCTCAGGTCCGCAGAGGTAGCGTCATAACCGAGCTATAAAGACAGGAGAAGATACAATCCCTGTCCTCGGAAAGTGCACGTTGAAGTTTAAAGGCCAGGCCCATTTGTTTCTCCAAAACTAGGTACAAATGGGTCTAGAATAAATAGAGGTATTACTCTGGAACCCCCTCTCTGTGGCATGATTCTTGGTGTCTGTCCTTCAGCTGTGGTAATGCCATATAGCAAGGGCCTTCAGGGGCCAAGGGAAAACTACATGATACTGGATGTTACTAAGAACTAGAGTAAATGAGATTGGGGACGATGGCTGTTATAGATAGAACTTCGCTGAGAAAAGGAATGTTTTGAAATGTTTGTGCCGAGATAAGGATTCTGAGGAGGTAGCATAGAAATCACCCTGTGACTTCTTTAGGTGCCAGGTGGTAAAGATTCTTGGACCTGTTATGGTAGTAGACATAATTCATTCTCCATTCCACTTGGAGAGGAGAGTTCGAATGCTTAGCCAGTAGCTAAGACAAGGCTATTATTCTCTAACTCCTGATCTGGTCTGACATTTGTTTGGAACCTATTTGCCAAGCCTCCTTCCTACTCCGCCCCCCCTTCTGTAGGGTGGGAATAAGCACTCTCCTCCTTTCCTGTTGTCTCAGAAAGCACTTGAAGATCACAAGTGGGTCATGCTTTAAATGCTTCTTCAAAAAGTCCCTGTGATGTTTGAGGGTTATTGGAGTAACTGTTAGCTCTGTGATCATGGTTTTAATTTTTAGCTGAAGTAAAAGCAAATAGGAGGTCTTGGGGGGTGGGGGAAAAACTAGTATCTAGGTAGGGCTGCCTCACCTTCATGGAAGGAAGAGGTCCTTTTTTAATGTAATTTTTTAAATTAATAAGCATTTATTTTTTCTCCCTTCCCCCCAGGAAATCCTTATAACAAGTATGTAGATAAGCAAAACAAATTTCCACATTGGCAATGTCCAAAAATGTTTGTCTCATTCTGCATCATGAGTCCATCTCCTGTGTTGGGTGGGTAGAATGTTTCATCGCCCCGTTCCTCTGGAATTGTGGGTGGTCATTGCATTCAACAGAGTTCTTAAGTCCTCCAAAAGTCTTTACAACGTTGTTAATGTATAAACATTTCCTGGTTCTCACTTCACTCTCCATTAGTTCATACAATTTTTAACAGATTTCCCTGAAACCATCCTTTTCATCATTTTGTATGGCAAGATAGTACTCCATTATATTCATTTACTGTAATTTGTTTAGCTGTTCCCTAATTGATGCATACATACCCCCTTAGTTTGTGGTTCTTTGCCATTGCAAAAAAGGTGCTATAAATAGTTTTCTACATAGAAGTTCTTTTTGTCTTTGAACTCTCCAAGTTTTAACCTCACTAGTTGTATCCTTGGATGAAAGAATATGTGGCATTTACTGACCTTTTGGATGTGGTTCCACATTGCTTCCCAGAATGCCTGGGCTAATTCACAGCTCTACCAATACTGCATTAAAGTTCCTGTTTTTCATGCAACCACTCCACATTTGTTATTTTTGCTTTTCTGTCATCTTTTCCATCTGATGGATGAGAGGTAGAATTTCAGAGTTACTTTATTTTGCTTTTCTATAATGAGTGATTTGGAGCATTTAAAAAAATTTTTTTTTCTTTTTTGGGGGAT
Source organism: Bettongia penicillata ogilbyi (assembly GCA_023548195.1). Taxonomy (NCBI): domain Eukaryota; kingdom Metazoa; phylum Chordata; class Mammalia; order Diprotodontia; family Potoroidae; genus Bettongia; species Bettongia penicillata. The sequence continues at coordinate 5,425,161 of JAJHZJ010000321.1, read as the reverse complement.
AAGTAGGGCACAAGGCAATTGGGGTTAAGTGAGCTCTGCCCAAGGTCACACAGCTAGTAAGTGTCAAATGTCTGAGGCTGGATTTGAACTCAGGTCCTCCTGAATTCAGGGCTGATACTCTGTTCATCACCACGTCACCTAGCTGCCCTCCCAAGCATTTTTAATATGGCTGTTGATAGTGATTTAGAAGGGGCCCTTTGGGAGAGTCTTTTGTTTATATAGGTCCTATGGTTTCCTTGCTTCTGACCTCATATCATCTAATGGTGTCATGAATACTGGAGATGAATCTGCTCTGGAAGGTCACCCTTGGGGCTTTGGTCTGGTCTAAGGTCATTTTCCCAGAGGGACCACCAGATCATCCAGCCTCTCCAAGAGTCTCAGTTCCAGCTTTGGCTACAACATCCCCATCTTCTCTGTCTCATCCAAATCTGCTCTGTGGGCCTAAAGAAGACTGAGCATAAATCTGACCCTGCCTCTCCATGTTACACTACCTTCCCCATCTTTCACCCTTGAGACTGAGTGAAAAGTCACATTCTTATGTTTTGGATTTTAGAAATAAGGAAGAAAAGGATATGGCAAAGAAAAACTAGCACTGAATGGTAAGGTTGGAGAATTTCCTGGGCCAGATTAGTGTTTGAGCTGGTTTTACTAGTGCAGTCTCTTTCTTGCCTCCTGCCAGGTCAGTCAGAGAGTGTACGTGATGTCCAGTTCAGCATCCGTGACTACTTTACCTTTGCTGCCACCTTTGAAAATGGCAATGTGCAGCTCTGGGACATTCGGAGGCCAGATCGATATGAAAGGATGTTCACTGCCCACAATGGCCCTGTCTTCTGCTGTGATTGGCACCCTGAAGACAGGTATAGAATAAAGGGCAGACCAAGGGTATTCTGGGGGTTTTTGGGGGCAGAGGGCAGAACAACCAAACCCTTAAAAGAATAAGATTACAGTACTGAACAGTGGAAGGGACTTGAGAGGTTATGTAATCCAACCCTTTTATTTTGCAAAAGAGGAAACCAACCAGGAAAGGTGAATCACCAGGATCTGTCCAGTGCGACACTTTATATGTACAGTGAAATTAGAATTTGGGACCCTTGACTCTAAGGCCAGTGTTTTTTGCACTACGTTTTACAACCCCTCATTTGTAGAGTGCTTTATAAAGCACTTTCACTTCCTTTCTCTCATTTGATCTGGTACAATAACTGAGAGAAGGGTTTCTATTCCTATTTTATTAGTGGAGGTATTAAAGCATAAAGAGGGAAAATTTTTTGCATGAGGTTGAAGCCTTTAAGTCATGGCTTTTGTAGTAGATGACAGTACCTGACCTCTGGTTTGGTATTATTTCTACTGTTCCATGGTATCCCCTCAAATGCCAGCTGTGCCACCCTTGTTAGACGTGAGATCTAGTAAGAGAATGAGCCAGAGCTTCTCCATCGTATGGACATGGTAGGACCTGGCTTTGAAGAGAGTTGGGAAATGCAAGTTCTCCTGGCTTATCTGCCTTCCTGCCCTTCCCCCTACCCTTCCCATCAGCTATCTGTAGAGGTGGCAGCAGGGCTCCCAGGGCTGGCACAGATGACCACCTGACCTGAGCCCCAGCTTCCCTCTTTGACCTCAGCCTTATCAAGAGCAGAGAAGGAAGAAGACACCTGTTTGGGGAGGGAGAGCCAAGGCAGAGTGAAAAGAACATAAACATGTGGATATTCTTGGAGGGTTCGAGAAGCCCTCCATTCCCACACTTCCTTCACTTCACAGGGGCTGGTTAGCCACAGGGGGACGTGACAAGATGGTCAAAGTGTGGGACATGAATACAAACAGGGCCAAAGAGATCTACTGTGTGCAAAGCATTGCCTCAGTGGCTCGTGTCAAGTGGAGGCCAGAATGTAAACACCACCTAGCTACTTGCTCAATGATGGTGGACCACAATATCTATGTGTGGGATGTGCGCCGGCCCTATATTCCATCTGCCATGTTTGAAGAGCATCGAGATGTCACAACTGGCATTGTGTGGCGGCACCTTCATGATCCCTACTTCCTGTTATCTGGCTCCAAGGACAGTACCCTCTATCAGCACATTTTCAAAGATGCAAGCCAGCCCATTGAGCGGGCCAATCCTGAAGGTCTGTGCTATGGACTCTTTGGGGACCTGGCATTTGCAGCCAAGGAGAGCTTGGTGACAGCTGACTCAAACCGCAAGCCCTACCCAGGTGACCGGCGCCACCCCATCTTCTTCAAGCGCAAGCTGGATCCCACAGAGCAGTTCGAATCAGTTTCATCCAGTGCTCTAAGTGTCTTTGAAACAGAGCCAGACAGCAGCAGCATGGCCTGGTTTGTGGACACAGCTCGGCGCTATGCTCTGGCTGGCAGGTCTTTGGCCGAGCTCTGTGATCACAATGCCAAGGTTGCTAAGGAGCTGAGCCGAAACCAGGTGAGTTGCAGGGCTGCTGGAATGGGTTTGGCCCCAGACCCCTTGAGTGGGGGACCGAGGGATGCCCTCCCTTAGAAAGGAATGGGACACAAGGTCTATGTACGTGGTCAGCTTTCCTTCAGTATACTGGGGCAGTTATTGGCAGTGCAAGAACCTTAAGTAATATTGGGCACAACTTCCAAGAATCACCAGGTATTTATTAAGTGTTTACTATGGGCCAGGTAATTTGCTAAACTCTGGGGACACAAAGCAAGGCAAAAACTGCCCTCACGGAGCTTGTGTTTTAATAGGGTGGACAATGTGTATATAAATAGGTATATGGAAGGTAAATACAAAGTAGATGGAAGGTTTCTTACTCGGGGGCACCAGGAAAGGCCTCCTACGAAAATGGTCTTGGAGCTGAGTATTGTAGTAATCCTGGAATTCTAAGAGGTGGTGGTGAGGAGGACCAGCATCCCAGGCCTGAGGCTCAGCAAGTGTGAAGGCACTGAGAAGGGAGATGGAACGTCGTGGGTGGGGAGCAGTAAGGAGCCAGTGTGGCTAAATCTTGGGGCCCACGGAAGACTGTGAAGTATAAGACTGGAAGCTTTAAGTACCAAACAGGAGGACTTTAGATTTGGCCCTGAGGACAATAGGAAGCCATTGGAGTTCATGTAATAGGAGAATGACATGGGCAGACTCAGGTTTTAGAAAAATACTGGCAGCTATGTGGAGGATGGGTTGGAGTGGGGAGAAGTGAGGCGAGGAGACTGTTTTAATAGTCTCGTTGAGAAGAGATGGGGCCTGACCTAGGGTTGTGGCAACGTGATATAGAGAAGGCAATGTTGCAGTGAAATAAAGAAATCAAGTAGTTACATCCAGACAAATTATTCACTCAGCAAGGTTCTCAGTAGCCAGAACCTTGGTTTCTACAAAGCTAATAGACAATTTGGAGGGAATGAAAAACAGGAAAAAGGATTATAGGGATTGAGACACTTGGTTTGTTATTGATGGAGGGAGGGTATTGGTAGACATTGAGGTGAGAGGGAGAGAGGGGTAATTTTGTGACTTTCCTTAAATCTAGTTAGACTTTTGGAGGGGGAGTAATCTTGTGTCTTATCCAAAATCAGGTGACCTACAAGCCGCTGAAACTTCACAGAATGTTGGATAATGGCAGAATGAAGTTGCTAATGTTATTTTTAATGTCACCGTAGAAATGATAAGATTTAGGAACTGAGTGAATGGTGAGTGATGACACAGAGGTGACATCAAGGTTGCAAACCTGAGTGACAGGGGTTGGTCCCCTCCGAAGTAACAGAGAAGTTGAGAGGAGGGTTGGGGCGGGGGGCAGTATGGCAAAGCTGTTAAGTTCTGTTTTGTACAGTTGAGTTTAAGATGCTTATGGGAGGACATCCATTTCAAAATGCTGTGTAAAGTCAGTTGGGACCAGAGCTAGGAAGGAGACTGGAGCTAGATACCCTTTATCAGTGGGGTGACATTTGGACCCATGGGAGCTGATGAGATTTCTAAGTGAGGTAGTATAGGGAGAAAAGAGAGGAGGACCTAGAACAGAGCCTTAGGGGCACCTCCAGTTAATGGGCATGGCATGGATGAGGATTCAGCAAAGGAGACTGAGGAGCGGTCATACATGGAGAAAGAGCCCTGAGAGCAGGGTCATGAAAATTCTTAGAGGGAAGAGTATTGTTCTAATTCCCGAATGAAGTAATTTATCTTTGGGACCAAAGGAGGGAGGTATAGGCAAATGAACTTTTTTCAGTCATTTCCTAAATACCTATAATGTGCAGTGTCTTCCCCCAAAGTCCTCTAATGCCCATCAAGGTATGGAGATGCCCTTGGCATTTCTAAGATAGTGGCTATAAAGTGCAGACTCTGGCAGGTCCCACCAAGGTACACAGACTTTGCCCAAACCCCCGGGGATGGGCACCAGCAGAAGTTCATCCCCCCTCCCCTCAGGTTGACTTGCAGGATAATAAATGTGTCAGCCACAGAAATGCTCCAAGATCTCTGTCAAATGGAAGAAGTACCCCCATGGAGGAAATCAGCTTCCTGAAATGGATGTGTGAAATTCCCCAAGATAAAGTAAATAAGAGATAGTCCCTGCCCTTAGACTTAGTATGTAATAAGACTAGAACTGTTTTTGAGTTTAGCAGAAGGCTCATGGTCCAACCCATGACCCACCCCCTCCAGGAAACATCTGCTCATCACTTCAGCCCTCAATGACTATGCTCCTTTCCAGACCTTAGTATCTCAAACATAGAACAATTAGTACTTAATCACTCTCTGTCTTCTGGTACTCAGACTAGTGGGTGAGTTTAACCTCTCTAGCTAGACTGTAAGTGCTTTAAAGGTGGGGATTCAGTTCAGTACACAGCTTACTTACCACTTAGGGATAAGATACAGAGTTAGACAGAAAATAAAGTGCTATGAGATACATTCACTGACAACTCTAATATAAAACCACAAATATGTAAGGGAGGCAAAAGCAAAGAGCTTAGTGAAGTAGGAGCATTTCAGGTTGGGGCGGGATTAGGGAGAATTGGTGAAAGAAATGGCATTAGAGCTGGAGTTTCATGTATGATATATCTTGTCTTTTCCACATCACAGAGCCAAGCACACAGTAGGGATTTAATAAGGACTGGTGGATTAAGTGAATCTGGAAAGGAATCTCCATGCCCCACAAGACCTGTGTGGCTTAGACACCTTGTTTTGGAAATAGGAGCTCACAGGCACAGTTGAGAGGGATAGTCAACACACTGGATGACAGTCGAGATCCGGCAAGATCTTGGTGGGCTTTGTCAAATAAAACTAAGTTTAATGGGAATAGATGTAAAATCTTAACCTGTATTCCAAAGAAATCAATTTTCTAAGTAGGAGAAGTGTTGTAGATAGCAATTTTATTTGAAAAAGATCTGGGGCGTTTAATGGACCACAAGCTCAACATGAGCCAACAATGTGATAGGGTTGCCAAAAACCCCAGCTTGCTCTTGCACTACATTAAGATGATCCCAGCTTCCAGAATAAGAAGGTGACAATCCCACTGTCCTCTGTGCTTGTCCAGCTATATCAGTAGTATCATATTTAGTTTGAGGTGCTTTGTTTTAGGAAGGACATTGATAATCTAGAGAGTGTTCAGGGGGTGGCAACCATGATGATGAAGGGATTGGCTGAAGGAAATGGGAAGGTCAGCCTGGAGGATTAATGACACAGCAGAGACATGATCACTGTCTTCATTTATCTGGAGTGCTGTCCTATGGAAAAGGGAAGAAACTTGTTCTGTTTTGCTCCTGAAAGTAGAAGCAATGAGCGAAAATTGCAAAGAGCAACTTTAGACTGGATGATGAGGACATCCTAAAAACCAGAGATGTCCTCAGGTGGGCTGGACTGCTCTGGAGGCAGAGGTCAGAGGACCCCTCGTGAGTGCGTGCTCATGGGGATTGGCTTTTTTGACTGTGACCATGAAGGTCCCTTTCAACTCTGAATTTCTGTCATTTTGTGATTTCCCAAATCAGCTATGTTCACAGTATCTTTGGAAATATCCTCTTGCCTTTGTCAGGCCTGGGGCAGATTCCTAAGACAGCTTCCTGAGACTGGGGAGAGTAGGAGGGTGCACCTCAGCTTCTTTGGCTATTCAAGACCCTCCGCAGTATCTGACTTAATCTTCACACTCTTGTCCTGTCCTAGTGTATATGTAACTAGACTTGACTTTTCATGGACTGCGTTCTTGTCCTTCGGTGCTCTCCTGCACTCTCATGCCTGTAAGGGATGTCTTTTTCTTATGATATCCCCTTCTCACAGTCCCTTCAGGGCCACCTCTGGTGGGATCTTGCCCATGAAACTTTATTACTCTCCCTTCCCTCCCTGATGATGTATGTAATCTTTCTGACTGTCTTTACACTTATTACAGTCTGCCTTATGTCATTGTTATTTCTTTTACAAATTTTTTATATATTTAGTTTTTCTGTCACCTAAATTTCTCCTTGTATCCCTTTCCCTCCCTGCTCCCAAAGAGCCCTTCCATGTAAGAATATTTTTTAAAAGAAAAGAGGAAGAGAAAATCAGCAAAACATCCAAAAAAACCCATTAAAATGAAAATATTATCAGAGTTATTTCTGTACATTATAACCTGCTACCATTACCTTCACCCAGTTCCTTAATGGGAAGAACTATTATTTTTCATCTCTGTGTCCTTGACAGTCAATAGTGTCTTCCAAATAAATGCTTGCTGAATTGATAACTTGGTACAGTAACTTCTAGGGAATTGAGGAACCTAGACTGAGAGGATTCAAATGTATGCCTGGAATTTTTCCCTTTTATTAGAGGGAGAGAGGGCTGTAAGGTAAAGGTTAGGCTTTCCTTCCATTTAACTCAACAGATTCTAGCCACCAGAATCTTCAAAAGGGCTACAGGAGATCCAGGGCCCTTCATTTTACACCTGCCTGGAGGAGAGAAGAGATTTACAGTGCCTTAAGGGTTGGACAGAATGAGAAATATGTGGGCTGACTTATTCCCTGTCCTCTTTCCCACCCCACCCTTCAGGGCATCCTTAAGGGCTCTGGCTTACTCTTTTTTTGGGGTAGGTTGCTCAAACGTGGACCATGCTGAGAATTATTTACTGCAGTCCTGGCACCGTGCCCTCTGCCAACCTGAACCACAGCATTGGGAAGGGCAGCACCAGCCTTCCACTTATGAATAGGTAATTGAGGGGCAGGGAAGAAGGGTGCTGAGGAGGCACTTGGTGGTGGCAGCATCTTCCACCTGCTTGGCTCATTTCCCTCCTCAGGCTTCACCTCTTTCCCCTCTTACCCCATTCCAAAAAGCTTCAACCTAAAGGACATGACCTCTGGCATGGGGAGTGAGGCCCGACTGGATTGGAGCAAGGGGGAAAACCGAAGTGAGAACATCCTACTGGACTCCTCTACCACTCTCATCACTAATGATGGTAAGGTGGGTGACAGGAGCCTGCTGCCATCTGCTTCTCTGTAGGCCTCCCAGAAGTCACTTCTCTCTTACCTGGATAGATAGGTTCCAGGCACTATCTGATGATACATGAGTGAATGGGCCTAGGGAAGCATGGTCATACTCGATTCTTGTAGAAATATGACTTCTCCTCCCTTCACAGAGAATGAGGAGACAGAAGGCAGTGATGTCCCTGCTGACTACCTCCTGGGCGATGTGGAGGGAGATGAAGATGAGTTGTACCTGATGGATCATGAGAATGCCCACAGTAAGTGGCAGCAGGGCCTGGGTGGGGAGTTGCCCCAGTGGGGCCTGTTGGTATGAGAAGTGTCTGTGTACCCCAGCCTAATGATGTGTCTACCCCTCTGCCCCAGCGGAAGAGCCAGAGTACGTGCTGCCTCAGGAAGCCTTCCCTCTCCGCCATGAGATCGTAGACAATCCCTCTGGTCCTGACCACCTGCAAGACAAGGCCGACTCACCCCATGTGAGCGGCAATGAGGCAGAGACAGTATCCCTGACCCCTGTGGAGTCCTTTTCGCTTATTTCCATCTCCCACACACTGTATGAGAGCCGCTTGCCTCCTGACTTCTTCAGTGCACTGGTGCGGGACATGCTGCGTTTTTATGCTGAGCAGGGTGATGTACAGATGGCTGTGTCTGTGTTGATCGTGTTGGGCGAGCGCATCCGAAAGGAGATTGATGAGCAAACTCAGGTGCCCGTTTGACCGTGTGTTGTAGGCGGGTTGGTTTAGCAGAGCAGGATCAGTTATCACTCTGGGTCCCCAGTGTGACTGTGACCTGGTTACTCTGCCTTATGAACTGCATTTTCTTTAATTTGGGATTGCATGGGGAGTGTTTTATAAACCACAAAACACTATACGTAATGCCACAAATGGTTTCCACCTTCTCAGAAGCGAGTTCATTTTGACAATCCTCCTGCTGTTCCCATTCTGGTCAATAAATGTAAACTTTTGGACTTTGACAGAGAGATTAGAAATTGGGTTGAATAGTTAGGAGATGGGGTAAACTGGAATAACCAGGTCACATATTCATCAGTTGTGCTCAGAAAGCAGGAGGAAGAAGCAGGGGAGGGGTCTGCATCAATCCAAACCCTTGGAATAGCCATAAATTCTTTGAGGTGTAGAGTGATCTTCACACAGATTTCCAAGGCTTCTGTTTAGAGTAAACCGAGTCTTAACACTCGATAATGGACATTATTGCAGTGGGACAATTCTGGACAATACGTGTCCTGTCCAGTACCTTGCAGTTTTCAAAGCAGTTTCCCATCTATTCTTTCATCTGATCCTTGCGATATCCCTGAGTTTGGCAGAGCTTATAATCTCCGTTTGGTAGGTGGAGAAAACAGACCCAGAAAAGCAGTGATGGAGTTAGTGACAAATGATCAGGTCTTCTGATTCTTAACTCCAAGCTTTTATACTTAATCACTTAGTTGCCAGGGGAATGGGAGCCCAAGGAATCAGCCAGTTGTCACTGTTTATCATGGGAACATTGTGTCCTCTACTGTCCTTGTCATGTGTCACCCCTTGTGCTCCTAGTCCTTTAGGAAAGAGGAGATTAAGGGTCACAGTGTGGCACCATGGGAAAGCAGACCAGCCCAAGGCTCCCCTCTGCTATAGCCTGATTTCTCCTCTCTCCCAGGAACACTGGTACACCTCCTATATTGACCTGCTACAGCGATTCAGGCTCTGGAACATATCTAACCAAGTGATCAAGCTGAGTACCTGTCGAGCCATCACCTGTCTGAACCAAGCATCCACCACCCTGCATGTCAACTGCAGCAACTGTAAGAGGCCCATGAGCAACAAAGGCTGGATCTGTGACAGGTCAGAGACTGGGCCAGCTAGGGAAGGGAGAGGAGGAGGGGCATGGGTAGGGCTTGCTGCCCCATCCCAGGGCCTTGACTTTGTGGGAATCACAGAGCTGTGTAAGGCTCTGGGGCCTTGGTCATCCCTTTCCTCCCTTCCTCTCGTTCTACCGGCCACAGGTGCCGCCAGTGTGCCAGTACTTGTGCTGTGTGTCATCATGTCGTGAAGGGTCTGTTCGTGTGGTGCCAGGGCTGCAGCCATGGCGGTCATCTCCAACATATCCTCAAGTGGCTGGAGAGCAGCACACACTGTCCAGCGGGCTGCGGCCACCTCTGCGAGTACACTTGAAGTGCCCCGAGGAACTGCTGTGAGCATCAGCTGTCCACAGGGCCTCTACAGAAACAGCACCAGACTGCTGTGCCATGCCATGAGATGTTCCTGCCAGCTCTCTTCTGAAGAAAAAAAAGGAAAGACGCATTCACATTATCTGTTCTTGGACAGTGAGTCAGGAGACCTCTGTTCCAGATTGAACTCTGACAGCAAGCCATGGCTTCTCTCCAATCTGTTTCCCCATCTGTAAAAATTGCAGAGCTGTTGGGAGAAAAGCACTTTATAAATTCGAGTTGTGGTTACTATAGCTAAAGGAGTTGGTTCTTGATTGGGGGCTGTGAGAGGCTGGTAGCAGTACTCGAGTGTGTGTCCTCCTTCCAGGAAAGTTCTCCCTTGACAGTCCCCAGGAGAGAATCTGGAGCAGGACAGACTAGGATGGAGTTCAGCTCAGTCCAACAAACATTAAGTACCTTTAAGTTCTGAGCTGTGCTAAGTGGTGGTGGGAGTAGGGCAGAAAACCGAAGTGAGCCGTGCCTTCCCGGGGGCACGTACGTAAGTACAGAGTAACTGAGGAGGGCGGAGTCAGAGGCTGGCGCTTCCCCGAGGACGTCCTGGGCAGGTGCTGGGAGGCACGGTGTGGGGTACGCGGCGGTGCCCGGGGGTGGGGGGTGGGGCCCGCAGCGCGGAGGGCTGCACCAAGCAAAGCCCAAGTGATAAGCGGTTGGTCCCGGAGCGATGCCGTCTTCCCGGAATGCCCGTTTGGCAGCGGTGTAGAGGGAAGCCTCGGAGCAAACGGAGACAAATGGGAATGGCGGGGCGGGGGCCCCGAGAGCGCGGGCGCGCTTGGGGCGGCCTTCATCGGTGAAGCAGGGGCGCGCTCTTCCGAGGTGGGGGAGAGAGCGCGGCCGGAAGCACGTTAGTGCTGGGTAAGGTTTCCGGTTGCGGGAGGGAGTCTCCCAGGCAACCCTGTCTCCTGCCAATCCCAGCTCGCTGCCTCGCGCGGAGCCCGCTGGGGGGTGTGGTCCTCGCTGCCAAGGCCCCGATGCCCCGCGGGGAACGCGGCCCGGGTGCTGGAGCTAGCCCAGGGCCCAGGCGGCCCTCGGAGGGTTCGCTCCTCCTCATGGGGCCGGGCCGCGGCATGGCCTTCCTGCTCCTGGCGCTGGCAGCCCTCGCCTGCCCCGAGCGCGCGACCCCCGTCAGCGGGGGCTGGTGAGCATACGGGGCGCGGGCGGGGTGGTCCGGAGCGGGGGGCGGGGGTCTCGGGGCGGGGCCGGGCCCAGTCTGCTCCGAGCCCACGGGCCCGCCGCTTTTGTCCTAACTTCCTGCACCCCCGACCAGAGGAAGCAGGCGCCTGGCCGCGGCCTGTCCCTCCGCCGTCACTGTTCTCTGCCCCTTTCCCTGCTCACGGAGGGACCACTAGAGGAGGGGTAGGGGGAGTTCCCGAAATGCGGTTTTGACTCATCAGCCAACCCGGTGAGGAGTTGGCCTCATGTATCAGGAAAGGAGGCAGGTAAGTCTGGAGTTAGGCGGCGGCGTGGAGCCGGGGAGCCAAAGGTACCCGGACTCTACAAGTTTCCCCCCAAACCTGCCCCTGTTCTAGCATCAGTTCCATCTGGGTCCTTGAAGGTAGTAGTGCAGTAAGGAATGGAGTGGCGGGCCAAGGATTTACGAGGCGGCAGCGGCGCATCGGCGACGTAGCCGAGGCAAAAGCCCAACGACGCCCAACATCCTTGGTCTGCGAGCCAACACGATCATGGAGGAGGGGCGGCTATGAGCTACGTTAGAGATGCCCTCTGCTCTCTCTCCACCCATCCCACCCCCCTCTAGGGAGCTGAGTGGGCACCTGGCCCTAGAAGAGGAGGAGAAGTGTACTGTGGACCGACGAGCAAACCTGACTTACGCAGAGTTCATCCACCAGTATGTAGGGGAAGGAGGGAATGCTGGGGCCCTTTCCGTGGTCATTGTGGGTGGCTTGAAGTTCAAAAGCAGTGTGAAAGTTAGTGGGCCCCTAAGCACAAACCCCACACAGCTGGTAACCCCTGGAGCGGAGGACACCACCCTCCCCCCAGGTTATACCTGGCAGGAAGGGCGAATCAACGCGAGCAGGAATTGCCTGTGCGCTTTATCCTTGCTTCGTAGATACGCCTTCGCTAAACCTGTCATTCTACAAAGACTCACCAATAACACGGTAAGTACCACAAGCAGCATCCAACCCATACTAACACCCTGCTCAATCCTAACTCCACCAAAGAACAGTCTTGTGAGAGGGTGGGAGACACTGTATTTTAAGCCCAGGAACCCTTCCCTTCTCCCCAGCTATTCCAGGATCTGTGCTCCAAAGAGAAGCTCCTGGCAGAATTTGGGGACTTCAGGATCCGGCTGAGCACAGCTAACACGTATTCTTATCAGAAAGGTAAGCCCAACAGTACCTAACATCACCTTTGTGCAAACCCCAGCAAGACTGCCTGACTTCCAGCCTTTTTCTTTCCCCACAGTAGATCTCTCTTTCCAAGACTATGTTGAACAGCTACTACAGCCTCAAGACCCAAACTCCCTGGGGAACGGTGAGTTGAATTCCTATTCTCAAGTGCCAGTGAAACTAGAGACCTTTAGCTACCCTGAGGTCATATCAGAATCGTGGACAGGGCACTAAGGACTGCAGTACTGGAATACTATTATTCAGTTGTTTCCTCCCACCAGACACACTCTACTTCTTTGGGGACAATAACTTCACTGAGTGGGGCAGACTATTCCAACACTACTCCCCACCTCCTTTCCGTCTCTTGGGCACAACTGCAGCCTACAGCTTTGGAATTGCAGGTCAGTATTGCCCTCATGGTCAGGGAACTGCTGGGAGTCCCAGTCTGTTGATAAATCCTCCCCTCCAATAGGTGCTGGCTCTGGAGTACCCTTCCACTGGCATGGGCCAGGGTATTCTGAGGTGATCTTTGGAAGAAAGGTGAGGCAGACCTATCTCCCCGGATGTTGGAAGGGGGCAGTGTAAGCCAGTTCTGACCAAGTCCTCCTTCCCTATCGCCAACAGCGCTGGTTCCTGTACCCTCCAGATAAGACACCTGATTTCCACCCCAACAAAACCACCCTGACCTGGCTACGGGACACATACCCAGCACTCCCAATCACTGAACGACCCCTGCAGTGTACTGTCCAGGCTGGTGAGGTCAGAGGGGTTCACTTTATTTGGTGAGTGGGAAGAAAATAAGACTTATGCTAAGTTTCATGCTATCTCCAGGTGCTGTACTTCCCTGACCGTTGGTGGCATGCCACTCTGAACCTGGACACTAGTGTCTTCATCTCCACATTTCTGGGCTAGAGGGAACAGCATCCTCTCAGCTGAGGCCAACCTGCTGCCACCCTCTGACTCCAAGCGCTGTTAATTTATTGCCACAATTTCCCTACAATGAAGTAATGGTGCTGGCTCTGCTGTCTTGTGTCTCTGTGCCAGCTGCTTTCTGCCCTCTTGCTTAGGGCTGGAAGACAAATCAGGATGAAGTGAAGGGGAAGAGGAAAGGTAAGCATATGTCCTATGGGCTTTAGGACCAAAAGAAAGAAATCTGTCCAGAAAGTGTCAAGTAAGAGAAGGCTGTAGGCCTTTGTGTCTTCTTTGCCGGGCTTACACCAGCTCAAAGGTATATTGCTCACAGATTTTATTACCCTCCATATATGCTTCTTTCAGTCCATTCCTACTCCAGCCCCTTCAGACAGTGCAGAACAGGGTAAGAGGGGCCAGGAGAGCCCTCCCCCAGGGCCAGGGTCATGGCTCAGAACAGGTAATGGCTGTTAAATGAGAAAGGAGGGAGTGAACACAAACTATATATACATGGGGAAAGAGAAATGGAAGATAGGTGCTAGAAAACCACGCCAACCTCCACTGCAGGAACCTGGCCATTGCCAGGATAAAGTCATACCCTTTGGGAGGCAGACACTCTACAACTCCAGAAACCAGCAAGCCCCTAAAGCCCAGCCCAGGGTCCCCAACCCACAGAGAGGGGAGGCTGGCTCAGTACCCAGCGGGCAGGTTAGGGTAAGAGACAGACCAGATGGACAGTAAGGCATGTGTTGGCCCTAGGGGACAGGGGCTCCAAGGAAAGAGGCTAGAAGCTTCAATAATCTTCTACCCAGCCATTCTCAGAAATGAAGGCATCAATCACTTCCTTCATAGCCAGGTTGGGGATGAGCTGCTCCTGGGTCAGGGGACTTCTGGTCACAGGGTCAAAGTGGCCCACTCGCTGGAGACAGAGAGAAAAAGAGCTGCACTGAGAAGCCACCGAGGCCCACAAGTAGGTAGTAAGCAGGACTATTACCAATGCCCAAGACAGCCAGCCTTGGTATGCCCAGCACATTACCTGCAGATGCTCCTCAATATCTTTTCGGTCGTATGTGATGCCACTGGGAGTGATGCATGGCTCCCGCATCAGTTCAAAACTGATCTTCCCACACAGATAGTCTGGGATGTCTCGCTTCTATCACAGGGGAAAAGAGAGAAGCGCTCAGGGGACTGGTTAGGCTCCAGACTCCGGGTATCTCAGCTCTGGCTGCTGCCTGGTTGGGTGGTAATTATGGTCCCCTCCCCACTTAGGGTCAGAAGCAGAGAATATGAGAAGGCAATCAAAGTGACAAAGGGCAAGGAGTCTGTCCTCACCTTTCTCTTCTCATCCACCTGGGAGAAAAGCTCATCCATGTCTGCTAAGTACTTATCCTGAAAAAGAAATCACCTCCTTCACTGGGCATCCTGCCTGTAAACAGAGGTGCCCAGCCACCCCATGCCTCAAGCACTGGACCCACAGTGACACTGGGTTTAATAACTAGGGAAGAGAAGGCACATGGGCCTTGACATTTCCTCACAGGGACCGAGCTGTTCCAGTTCAGTCCCTGCCAATTTGCCATCCAGAGTCCAGGCAGGGCTTTCAGCCCATCTGTAGTAAGGCCAGCTGCTGTTGCTAATAATGCCACTCCCCAGCTGTGCTCTCATCCCCACCTCTTGCCACCAGACCTAGATACATAGGGCAAGGACAGAATGGCAGCGCAGCCTCACGTGTTTGGCTTCAATGCCAGCCTGCTGGGCACGGTTCCGGCTTTCGTCTCCATTGTCTTCCTCTTGGCTCCGCTGACACTCCTCCAGCTCCCTGGGGAGGCCAAGGAAGTAATCCATCAACAAGCCTTTACTGAGCACCTATTTTGTGTGTCCAGCCCTGTGCTCTGCTACGCTGCAGGAAATACAAGACAAAATGACAGGGTCCTCGAGTGGGGGAGCCAAGGTTGGCCCACACAAAATAAAACCACTCCCCAGGGGCCTAATCCCCTTTCTCCAAACCCTTGAAACATCTACTGTTTCTGCCACACCCTGGACAATGATCAGTCCAGAACTGTTTCCCTAACTCTACCCTAAGCTTTACCCTGACGGTAGAAACAGCCAGTCTCAAGTTCAAGCTGATGATGCCTAGGACTGGTGTCAGGGGAGAGGGGTGGGAGGCAGCAGATTCTTTGCCCTCTATTTTTCTTAGCTGCTAACTTGTACGGTCCCCGCCACATCTGTATCTCATCCTACCTCCCCTCCACTTCTCTGGGCCTTTCCTGCTGAAATCTGCTTCCCCATCTCCTCCCCATCACAAGTCATCTTTCCCCAAACTCTGCTTGGACCTCCCCTTACATTACAGCTGTCTATATACTGTGCTCCTTGACATCAAGAACTGTTTCTTATTTCATTTCTGAAATAACTCTGGTGCTGAAAGGCATCACGGCATGATGGGACGGAGGGCAAGTCTTAGAGCAAGGAAGACCCAGGTTCAAGACCTTGCCTCTGATACAAATTAGGGATGTAACCATAATAAGCAAGTCACTTAACAATGTAGTGCCCCTAGGCAACTTGGAGTCTGTAAGTTACAGACAAGGCGTCCACCTGTGTCTCTGGAGATCCTCCACGTTCATATCAGGTTCAGACAATTTTCTCCATCCCCTTACCCCCACCCCGCTCAAAGTACTGTTAACTACAGGGCCATGAACATGGCAGGCCCTTCCCACACACCCATACTCAGGGATTGACGCGGCCTAGGGGAAGGAGAGGGTGGTCATGTCAGAAAACTTTGCTTTACCCTGATCCCTGCTTGTAAGGCGTGGGGTCCTAGGTATAGTCAGGCTATTCCTGACCCACTCACCTCTCTCTCTCTGCCATGATGAGCTTGGTGAGGTAGGCATGAAGTTCATTCTCCTGATGAATACGCCGCTCCTCAATGCTGTTCCAACGCTTCTTCTTGGCAATGCGTAGTGCACTTGGGATGTCATCCCCAAAGTTCAGCCGCTGCTCCTTGGCAAGATTGTAGGCTGTGGGAGAGGGTGGATGCTACTGGGCACCTGACCTTGGGCTCCAGGACAGTGAGCCCAGGGAGAGGGGCCTGGGTCTCCTGTCAGAGTCCCATGGCCTGGTGGGAGCCCGCTCACCTCTCTGCAAGTTGGCAATGGCCTCATCATAGTTCTCCATCTCCAGCTGGCACTGGCCCAGGAAGAAGTGGGCCTTCACAGACTGGCTGTCCAGCTCTAGGGCATGCTTGCAATCTGAGAGAGCCTTATCATGCTGCTGCATCTTCAGGTAGCACAGCGCCCGGTTGGTGTAATAAACAGCCACGAGGGGATTTCGGGTCTGGGTGGGAGAAAGTGGGACAGCAGACCTTTAGAAGCTGCCCAAATGTCCAGGCTGGCCTCTGAATTCACATTTTTTGGTCAGGCTCAGGGCATAACAGCTACGTTCCAAGAAGAGAACCCCAATTCCCCTTAAAATTTGCTCTAAAAACCATGGAAAGTTGAAGTGTTGCTGAGATTCAAATCCAGGTTTTCTGATTCCCTAGTCCATTACTCTGCTGCAACCTCAGGTGCTCTCTGTTTTCAGCCAGCTTCAAGCTACATCTGACCAGGGAAGGCAAGTGAGATGTCCTCTGAGGGTACTGGAATGTCTGCTTTGAGCCAATGATTGGACCTTAGTGGTGTCACCCCCCAGCCACCGGCAGTGGGGACGATGAGGAACGAGGGAGACTAAAGTATTTGTCCGTCTCCACCCACCAGGGAAGCCTGGAAACGAGAGTTGGGCAGAGTTGATAGAGTATTGCTACAAACAGGCAAGAGCCCAAGCCATCCCTGCTGGAACAAAGTCACAGGAACTAGACTGAGAAAAAGGAGTCAACCAGTGTGACTGTGTGTGAGCCTTGTGATACTGGAGGTGGTGAGGGGAAGCCTAGTGTCCTATCACTGTTCTCTGCTCCACCATCCTTCCACAGTCAGCTCAGGAACATCTTCCCTTGATATATGGAAGAGCACCATGGGATGGGACCCCTAAAGTCCTGTAGCCCTGCCTTGTTCTGTCCTGCCCAGTTGTCTGTAGAACAAATACAATGGGGAGGAGACCCTGTCCTAGGTGCAGGGGATGTAAAACTCAGTACCTGCCTACCTCTTTCCCCCTCCTAGACTCTTTCTTCTATCTCAGTCTTTGATATCAGGCAAGAGGAAAATCTTTGGCTTGACTTATTTTACAGGAAAGGAGATTTAGTTCCTAGAGCTCACCACAGGAAAGAAAAGGCTATCCCTGGGCTGTCACCTCAGGGGCTCCATCCTTCAAACCATCTAGAGAGTCACCTGAGCAGGTATCCCAAGAAAACCATCCTTAGTCCTGGTTAGGTTTTTTTTAGATCTGGGTGATATCTGGCAGTCTGCTCCCAAGTAAGATCTCTACCCTCAGCTTTTCAGGGACCTAGGTTGGTGAATGGGTCCCTTCCTAAATAGAAGTTCACCTATGAGTCAACTGAGCCATAAGCCATAGGCATGAAGCCACCTCCACAGTCCTGAAAAGCACGCTCAGGAAGCCAGGCAGGTGACAAGTACAAGGTGCCACATTAAGATAAATAGAGATAAACAGAAAGCCTAAGCAGCTAAACAGCCTGAGTCACCAAATGTTCTCCCTCACATATGCTTCCTCTTGGAATTTGGAATCAGGAAGGACTTTAAGAGGTAATTTTACATTCCTTCATTTACAGTCCATACACTGAGTCCCAGAACAGAGAAGGGATTTTTAGATGAAGAAACTGTGTCCCAGAGAAGTGACATGACTTGCTCAAGGCCATACAAATAGTAAGAAACAAAGCTGAGATATGAACTCAGGACTTCCTCCTCCTGATTCAACACTCCCTCCAACATGCCCTGCTGCCTAAACTAAACCATCCAACAGTCAGACATTTTAGGAGTCATTCCTTTGCTGAAGGAGCTTCAGAGACCAGCCTTTCACTGGTCCTGTGACCACTAGGCTACTCTTCCTTTAACCCCAAACACACAGAACTTTGGGATTCTTTTTTTCTCCCCAGACTATCCTCTCTAGATTCCTCCTCCCATTTTGTCCTTTCAGATCCTCCTTTCCCCCCTTCTTTAACACCCTCATACTTATTTTCTCCTTCCCTCCTTGGACACTATCTACTGTTCTGGGCACAGAAACCAGAAAGCCTCTAACTCTACAAGGCCCCACGGATTCAGGGGAAGAAGTCAGCCGGTCCCTAGAAACTGTTAAGACATAGCCCCTTTCTCCATCCCTTTATCATTATGTGACCCAACATGGCACATTCTCAAAACAAACTAGTTCAAAATCCCCAAGGAAAGGCACTTTGCTCTGATATTTATTCCTCCACAGCGCCTAGAACAAAGCTCTGCAATTCAACAAACGATTTTTTAGTTTTTCCAGTAAATAAGATACTGTTGTAAAAAGTAACTGCAGTAGTACAAGTGCCTATCACTTTAAAAGGTTCCTAGAAGGAAAGACCAATAAAAATGGGCTCCTCTGCCTTATCCAGAACACTACATTTGTAATTACATTTCATCAAGGGTTCGTGTTAACTCAGAAAAAAAATTCGCTCGCGCCACGCTTTCATCTCAACACCTTCGGGTGGCACTCCTTGGGCATTTTGGAACAAGACTTCCAAGCTCCGGATTCAGCAGAGGCATCCATCAAGACCCAGACATGAATTACCGGCTTTGTAGGGATCTGCCCTGACCTCCTGCCCAGCTGGAGACCACGGACAAACGGGACTTGGAGGCTCCCTCGGACGAACGCCTGCACACACAACACTCGCCCGCGTCCGCCGGCCCGGGCCCCGAGACCCTCACCTGGGACAAAGGCATCCCGGGGCCCTTCTGTGAGAGGCTTCGGACCTCGGCGGAGACCCTGCGGGCGCAGCCCCCCGCGCCCCGAGCTCGCGCGCCCCTCCCCGGCCCCCGGGCCCGCACTCACGATGGCTTTGCTGTAACAGGCCGCGGCTTCGGGGTACTTGCGGCCCACAAAGAGCCGGTTCCCCTGCTCCTTCAGCTCCTGGGCGCTGGGGCTCTTCTCGGGGCTGCCCGTGCCGCCGCCCCCCGAGCCCAGGCGGGCGCCGCCGCCGCCGCCCCCCGCCCTCCTTCTCTTCTTTCCCCTTCATGGCTCCGGCCCGGCCCCGGCCTCGGCCTCTACCCCGGCCCGGCCCCGTGATCCGATCACGGCCCCGGCCCCGGGGGGTGCGCAACCCTCAGGTGTGACCCCGGCCTGGCCCGGGCGCCGCCCACGGAGAGCGCCCGCGGCTCGGCTCGGACCCCCGAGCTCCGGTCCCAAGAAGCCCCGAATTCTTCCCTGCGGAGACCCAGCGCCGTCACCCAACCGGAACTTCCGGCCCGGGAGAGCAAGGAGGCCGGGAGAGCAAGGGGGTGGGGCCGGAAGAGAAGGGACGGGCCCGTGGAGGAGGACGCCGGAAAAGCGAGGAGATCGGGGCGGGGAAAGGCCGAGCCCACGAGGGGGCGTGCCCGGCGGGAGGCGGTGCACCGAAAGAAAGGGGTGGGGCTAGGCCCGAAGCCAGCGGGGTCCGTCAGCGCCTAAGAGCAGCACGGGAGGGCCAACGCCTCGCTCCTTGGCCGAGCTCGGCAGGAAAGGAGGGGATCTGCGACGAGGCGGACGCATGGCATTTATGTTTTCGGGGTGAAGGGCGGGGCCGAGGCGGAGCGCGCTTGGGAAGGAGGCGGGGCTTGGAGCGAGAGCCCGCCTCTAAGGGAGTGGGATTGGCCCGGGGCAAGTAGGAGGGTTGGACAGAAGGCGCCCCGGCGAAGAGCGTGTCTGCGCGGGCGGGGGCGCTGGTGTTTGAGCGGGGAAGGGAAGGCTGGTTCCGCTTCTCTCCCATCCCTTCCCTCCCGGGTCAGGGCCCTGGAAGGCCGGTCGCGTTTCGGAGAGGCCCCAGTACTCGGGAGGTGCCCGGCTTGCGGGGGCTGGGGCCATGGGCCCGAGCGGGGGCCTGTATGGCTGTGACGACCCCCGGTGCTGGGCGGCAGTGCTGGGCTGCTACAAGGAGGTGGTCAGAGCCAAAGCGGGCAAGGCCCGCAAACTTGCGGCTTTGGACGCGTGGTGAGCCCGCCTCCTCCGGAGCCCGCGCCTCGGCCCCTCTTCCGCAGGGGCCTGCAGCGGGGTGGGCAGAGGGAGGGCGAAGCGCCCGGCGGCGGGCCCTAGACCTGGCCTGTGCCAGCGCCGCGCCCGCACACGGTGGGCTCCAGATAGATGAGACCGACCCCCGCGGGGTGGGGGAGCCGGGGCGCACGTGGAAGGGCTCGCGGGTGGGTGTTGGTGCTCTCGTGGGGCGGCCCCGCTGTCCTGAGTGTGACGGACAGCCGCACACGGTGGGCGCCTGATAGATGAGACCGACCCCCACGGGTGGGGGAGCCGGGGCGCACGTGGAAGGACTCGCGGGTGGGTGTTGGTCACACGGTGGGCGCCTGATGAGACCGACCCCCGCGGGGTGGGGGAGCCGGGGCGCACGTGGAAGGACTCGCGGGTGGGTGTTGGTCACACGGTGGGCGCCCGATAGATGAGACCGACCCCCGCGGGGTGGGGGAGCCAGGGCGCACGTGGAAGGGCTCGCGGGTGGGTGTTGGTGCTCTCGTGGGGCGGCCCCGCTGTCCTGAGTGTGACGGACAGCCGCACACGGTGGGCCTCCTAAACCTGCACTCGCCTCCCAGACAGGACAACTCAAGGCCAGGGAGGGTGGGGGTAAGAGCTGCCTTCACAAGCCTGCCCCCAGTTTCTTGGTGGATGGCCAGACAGGGGTACGAGGCCTGGCTGCCTCTCTTCCCTTCTCCCCGAGAACCAGGACCCTAGGTTTTATATTTCCCTTGTTCAAAGAGGCCCTGGTATCTGAGGGACATCGGGCTAGTCCCTAAAGGGTCCAGGACTCGGGAACCCCATCTGTGCACAGGTCTGGCACCTTGCCCTAAGGCAGCTTAGTTCTCTCCCCACCCAGATCCCAGGGTAGACTTTGGGGAGGGCTGCCCCCATGGAACAGTGACCTGCACTGACCCTTCCCTGTCACCACTACATACATGTAGTATGTGGATGCCTGTTTCAGGTATCAGGAGGAGCTGCCAGTTTCTGTAAGGGAGAGAAAGGAGAAATACCTAACTCGAGATGAATTGGTGAAGCTGATGGAATGGAAGCTGACGGTAAGCTTCCCATCTGAATAAGGTGGTGTCCCTAGGGATGGACACAGATCCAGGCCCATTGGGAGGGGTGACCTAACAAAGCCCTCCCTTCAGACCCTCAATGTGTCCCTTTCCTCATCTCCTAAAACTGCTCCTTCCCTCCCCACAAATTAAGTGATTTTGTATTTATTTTACATCTATCTCTTGTTCTCTCTCCGTCTCTTTATACATATACCTATACCTGAGTGTGTATGTATATACACACATACATGTATATTATGTTTTTTCTCTCAAGGAAATGTAAGCTCCTTGAAGGCAGTAACTTTCCGTTGTCTTTGTACCCACAGTGCCTCAAAAATAGCAGGCACTTAATAAATGCCCACTGATTGATTGATATCCAGTGAGTGATGGATAGGTAGGTGATTGTATCACTTAACTCTCCTTCCTAGGTTCTAGAATGTTGGAAATGGAATACCAGTGTTAGAGGGATCTTGGAGATTATGGTCCAACCTCTTCACTTCACAGAGGCAGAAACAAGCCCAGCAAAGGGGGAGTGACCTATCTAAAATCACATACTGAGTTAGTACCAGATTTATAACTAGGTTTCAAATCTTCGAAGACTTGTTCTCAGCCAAAGGTTCTGTTTAGTTTTTGGACTTAAAGTTTATAAAACCTCTGTTCACATCCCCATGTTTATAAGACATAGGATTTCTTCAAGTTGGGGTAAGGGCTGCATCCTAGAAATTGCTAGGAATAGTATTTCCATTGAAAGAAGACTCAGGGTTCTAAGGAGAAGAGAGACTGGAGTGTGTTAATTGGCCTAGAACCTGCAGTCAGAAGACCTGGTCATAAATCCTAGTTCTGCCACTTATTAGCTGCGTAACAACTTCCCCGGACATCAGTGAGAGACCTGGACTAGATTGTGAGGCTGAACAGAGGGTCGCTAAGAATCCAATTGTATATTCTCACCCTGTTCTTACCCTCCTGCCCTATCCTTCCACACACATGCTTAGAGGGGCAAGTTCAGACCACGACTGCAGCATTTGGTGGCCACTAACCTGGAAGAGATGGTGAAGCGGTGCACCGCAGCAGCCTTCTCTCTATTGCCAGATGTGGAAGCTGCCATCACAGAGCTGAGCCAGCTGAAGGCCGTGGGACCAGCCACCGCCTCTGGTGAGGGGAGGAGGAGGGGTGGAACCGAGGGTGGGTCCCAGCAGCCCAGTGACTCTTGGTAACCTCTGGACCAAGACTGAGCCCAGGCTCTGCTGGTCCCTTAGGCGATGTTCTGAGGTGGAGAGGGAAGCCTGGGTGTGTCATCTCCAACATCCTGAGGTCTGATTCTTCAACTCAGTGGGTGGAAAAGTATTTGTGACCCGAAATGACTGATGCTGATAGAGTGCAAGACACTCATTCCTTCCTCGGCTCTCCTGGAGGTTTGGGAGTATCTCCTCCCTCACCTGCTGCCTTGAAACACCAGAACTAGGCCATTTTCATCAGTCCAGTTCAACATGTTTCTAACCAATGGCCAAATCTGACCTCGTGCTAAGAGAGGACAAATCAGCCCCGGCAGAAGTGGTAACTTAGGGGTTCAGGGGAACTCGCTTAAGATGAGGTGACAGGCCTTAGGTTCCATGGAATGTATGGATGGTCCTGGAGGATCCCCTGCCTTCCCATAACCTAGCTATGCTTCTTTCAGCAATTTTGGCTGCAGGTGCCCCAGAGACAATAGCGTTCATGGCAGATGAGGCGGTGGCTGCGGTCCCTGACCTTCCTGTGCTCCAGTATACTCTCAAACACTATATTTTGTATCTGGACAAGATCTGGGCCTGTGCTAAGAGACTGAACCAAGGTAAGGGCTAACTGCTGGAGGGATGCGTATATCACAGTAGCCTCCGTCTCTGACAGACTGCCCACATGTCTCTGATGCCAGAAGGGTTTGTGGAATGACTAGGCCTAAAAGCAGTGGGTAAAGGAGCCTCAGGCCTCTGGGCGGGGTGGGCCTCTGGCAGGAAGGCTCAGTTGCTTTGGGTAGGTCCAGAGGTGCATGTTCATTTTCCTTCCTCCTTGGGCTTTTCTCATAGTTGATACTTCATCAGAATGGACTCCTCACCAGATAGAAATGTGCCTCTGGACCTGGACTGTGGCCCAAAAACTGTGTCCCACAGTCCTGCCCTCCTTTTCTTGGATGGCCCCCAAAGCCAGGGATGATGCCGAAGATGTCAGACCTTCCAAGAAACGAAAAGCTAGTATTCACTGATCTGTATGCACTCCACCCAAGAGAAATGCATCCAGTCACAGTAACCTGCAGCCAGGTTCCTATCTACTGATGTCCATGGAGGGCTCAGGGCCCAGGGTAGCCACTGTTATCCATTAAAATTGCCTTCCATCCCAACCTCATCTGGACCTCACTTCCTTAGATACCCTCCCAGGCTAGCACTGAGCTGGGAGTTAGGAAGGTGGAGTGGGTAGCTCCAATCCTATCACTAAATTACCCTTGGTGAAGTCACTTAAACTATCTTTGCAGTTCTAGTCACTTCTCCCTATTGCATTCAATTCCTCCAAGGCTGTCTTCTCTTGTCCTATATGAGGTGTAGGGGGATGCCCCCTCTCCCTTAGAGAGTTTAATGGTGTTAACTGAATAAAGCAGTGATTCCCACAGAACGAGGTGTATGTGGAAATCAGAAGGAACTTAGTTTTTCAGAGTAAAAACACCTCCCACTGGAGCTTTCCTGAATTCAGAAACTAGAGAAGGCTGTAGGTGCTTAAAAGCTGGTAGGGCCCAGCTTCGGCCTCATGGGATTTCAGGGAATGAATGGGGGGGGGCCCCAGTGGCTCAGCAGTTCTCAGCTAACTGCTCTGGCAGGAGGTGTAAACGGCTTCCTAATTGCCTTCACACATGAGCCTAAATTCGGAGGTGTGAGGAGGGAAAATTTTAACAGGCCTGAGAAGTTGTTCTGGGAAAGACCAGAAGCTGGAAATAGCAGGAGGAGATCCCAGAGGAATCTTCCTTGGCCTCCATCCCAACAGCAGGGCCTCTGGAGGAGGGGAAGAAGAGGGGTGGGGGGGCACTTGCGCACTGTTTAGGGGCAGACTGGGAGCCGATACGGGCATTCTACTTTGAGACTGCTTGGCAAGCTGCTGTGTAAAATATTTATTCATACTCCAAAAAGGCTCAGACAGCAAATCCATCGAACTGGCTCTTTGCTCTGGAGGCTGGGGGCCTCTGTTCCACTCCCCTGGGTGCTCTCCTCTGGTTACTACCCCTGACTTCCTTCAGGCACATCTACTACCTTCCACAGGGCAGCTTCACACTAGGCTTCCCTAGTGGCAGGGGGATTCAGAAGAGAATTGAGGCCTAGGACCAGTGTAAGGCTTAAGAGGCCCTGATTTCGGTAACTTTTAGGGCCATAGAACTGAAATCCCCTCAGCAACTGGGGAGAGTTAGAGAGAAAGGAGCCAGCCGAGAGAAACTGTTGGTGGGGGGAGCAGTGGGGCCCCTGCCCTTCCCAGGCAGGTGGGCACAGGGGGCAGGGGTGGGAGAAGCAGCTTTAAAACATACATTCAGTAGAGGGTGGACATGCAGGCCCACACCTGGAGATCCTGCCAAGGGGGGCTGTGCCCTGACCAGCCTGCATGCACGCACCTGTATGCCCAGCCCGGCTCAGTCCAGTGGGAAGTTGGCACCTTTTGTTGTTCTTGTTACTGGAAAACCAGGCCGGGCACCAGACCCACCTCAGTCAGGTTCATGTTGACAGGGAGAAATAACAACCGCATCCTGGCTGCCTGGCAGATGGTGGCACCGGAGTGGCGGTGTTGGCACTTTCATGGGGTACTAGGGGGGAGGCAGGACCTGTGCCCCCAGCAGGTCATAGGCGAAGATGTTCCAGAAGATGGCAAAAAGGAGGAAGGTGGCATAGGAGAGCAACACCACCCACCAGCCACACTGGTCCTGCAGGTTCTCCTCGTAGCTTCGGAGGATGGTCAGACCCATGCTGATGCCCACGACGGCGCCCGCCAGATGGGCCATGAAACTAGGCTGAGGGCCTGAGGCAGGCAGGGGCGGGGAGAAGCGGAGCCAAACAGCTCGGCCCACTTCTGAGCTCACTGTAGTGGGGGGAGCAAGAGGTGAGGGCAGGGGAACTCTGGGGTGGCCCCACCTCAGGACACAGAAGGATCTGGGGACCCTGGAAGACACCTAGTGTCATCTAGAGAAGGAGCAACCCCCTAGGGGTGGCAGTGACTGGATTTTCTCCCTTCTAGTGTTGCTGACTGCTAGCTATTTACCGTCCTTCCTTTAGCTGGTGCAGGTGCGGGACAGAGAAACCCTATGTACCTTACTCAGAACCTGTGAAGGGATGGGGGCTTTCTCAGGCCAGGGGAAACTGTCCTGACCCAAATTCAGCCCTCCCCAGGCCCTTTCCCACCTCCTCCACACATCCTTGGGAGGGCCAATACTCACTGCACACCAGTGCCAGCACCATCCTCAGCAGTTTATAGGGGCAGCGCATCCCAGCCCAGTTCTAAGAAGAAAGAACATCTGGTGAGGATTTGCACGGGGTGGGGGCTTGGACAGGCCTACCCTAATGGCTTGGGCCAAGAAGTGAGAGGGGACATGGCTAGCTTTCTTCAAAATCCCCAGTGCCTCTCCCACTCCAGCCCAGGACAGAGCCTATCCTTACCATGACAACATTGGCCAGATGGGCAGAACAGAGGGCATAGACCCCACCTGAACCCCCTACCACGGGGGCCCGCATGTCTGTGATGGAGACTGTCAAGGAACCTATAGGAGGAAATGAATGGGACAGTAGGTCAAGAGAGGGCTGACCCCTCAACACGCACCTCAGGAGAGGGTGGCTCCCCACTCCCCACCTCACCTGCCAGCACGCCTGCCAAGTAAAGGAAACCTATCCGAAGCACCCCGTGCACCATCTCCAGGGGCACACCAATCATGAGCTGTAGGAGAGCATTGAAGCCCAGCTGTTCCAGCCTGGATTGGGGGGGAGGGGGGAGATAGGACACTGGTGAGAACAATACGGACATTGATTGAGCATCCACCCACAGTGCCTTACAAACCAGCCCTAGGGCATTCTGGTGGTGTCCTAGCACTACTGCTATCCAACTGAAAACCTCCATCTGCCTAACTCCTCCTATACTCCAACCTGGGAGGTGGAGACAAGACCCCTTCCCTTCTCTGCAAAGGAAAGGAAGGATTGCTGGACTCAGGAGACCAGCAACTAGTGAATGGTATGGCCTGGGCAAGTCCCTTTTCCTCAGTCTCTGTAAGACAGGATTCACTCCTACCTGGCTGTCCTCACATGGCTTTGGAAAGGGTTTACCTTTCCAAAGGTACGAACATGAGATGACTGAACAGCTGTGTACGGGATCAAAACAGCTTCACCTGATTCTCATTTCCAGCCTGAGCCCTTAAGGGAAAATTCATTTGGAGCTATCCGGTCCCTACATTGACCTCTATGAGAGACTGAAGCCAATCCCATCTTACCCAACATGCATGAACATGTAGGTGAGAAATCGCCAAGCTCGGGCACGGTGGCCAGGGTGGTACACCAGAGGACTCTTCATATACTCTGGGTGGTACGTCTGCAGCACCCACTTGTTCAGTCGAGCCCCGTAACACAAGAACACGATGATCTGGGGATGACAGTTTATCTCAGAGTCTGGTCACCTAAGGCTGCAAATGGGGAAATAGTTTAGGGCTGAGAACAGCGTATCCAAGGGTATCACCTGTGTGAGTGTGACAGTAGCCATGAAGACTGGCGGTGGGCAGGTTCGGTGCTGGTAGAAATACCATCGGCGGTCCATCTCACACGGTAGGATCTCATAGGCCACATAGCGCACAAAGCGCTTGTAGAAACCAAGACCCGGCTCATCCAGTAGCCCATCCCTCGGCAGGGCACGCTGCCCATTGGTGATGGCCCGCTTGAAGCTACTGGAACGTTTGCTGCTGATCTGCCAGGGAAGAGCAGAAAAGGGCCCCTGGTATCCAGCTGTAGAAACCAGGGCCAGCACAGGGACACAGTAGGGTCACCTGGGAGAGACACAGGATAACATGAACTTCTTTCTGTGAAGCAGATTTCTAATAGTCAATAAGGATTTCTTCATAGTTATTGCCACCACTTTTGTTTTCCATTCAAGATAATTACTGACTGTATTACCTACTATGTACAAGGCATCTACAACTTGGGCCCACATGCTTACGGTCAAAGATACTGAGTACTCATTAGGATATCCTCAAGCAATAGATCTATAGTCAGAGGACAAAGGACAATGCTGGAGAAGATCTAATCCACCCCCCTCATTCTAAAGATAAGGAAACCCTAAACCACACAGGCAGTAAGGAGTAGGACTAGTGTTTGAACCCATGTTTGATAAGCTTTCCACCACCTTCCCTGGCTTGTTTCCTGGGCTAAAGCCCCTCCTCCCCCAAAGCACCCCTTTCAGACTGACCTGGGTAGATGCATCATGTCCTCAAGTCCCTTAATACCAACAATGCCCATTTCCTCCAGCTAGAATGGTAATATAAACCAAAGATGGGGGAGTCCTCCCTGAATACCCCCCCACACTCTCACCCCAGAAACAAGATCCAGACCAGTTTGAGCTAAGATGATAGGCCTAGGACCCCTGTCACTGACCAGGTCTACCAACTCCTGGTAGCAGATCTGTCCTTGGTCATTGCTCTGGGCCAGTGCCACCAGCATGTCCAGTTTAGCAGGGTCCAGTGGCAGCTCATGGCTGTGTACCAGGCCAGTGAAGGTCTCCACGCCAATGAAACCAGTGTTGTCAGGGTCCAACTGCTGGAGACAGGAAAGGCCCAGGACAGGGGGAAGGGGGGATGGGGTGGGGAGATAGGGAAGGATGAGGTCCAAAACAAGGCAGGGCAGCTGGGTCAAGACCAGCATTTTTCAGACCCCCTTCCCCACATAAACATCATAGGCATTGGGGAGGGGGGCAGGGGATTGGTGTGGGATAGAGAAAATATCTCAATCCCTGGGCAGCTTATTTTTCTGTATCTAGTGATGTGGAAATAGAACTGTTTCTATCTCAAAGGGCAGGGGTTCTCCCGTCCCTCCAATATATCTGGCTCTCCTAGGCTGCTTCATCTCAATTCTCAGGTCACCTCTACCTGTGCTCCCACCGACTTGATTCAAAGACCCCCATTCCTCTTTGTTTAGACATCAAAGGCAAGTGTCACAGCCCTGTCCTACCCTGCTTTGCTTATTATCCCTATTGGTCAGAGCTGGGAGAAGGAAGCCCTAAGTCCCTGGGCCCCTTGAACAAGGTAGTTAGGAATCACTAAGACAAAAGTGCATAAAACCCCTGGACCGAGAGGGGCCCGCGGTGCTATCCTCTCTTCTTAGACAGTCTCCCCACTTACGAACATTCTCAAGTCAGGAGACGGCTCACATACATCAGCGGGACAGCTGAGCCAGCCAACAACACGCTGTCATCAGGAGATCCGACTGAGTCTACCAGCATCATCACGCTGTTGTCGGTCAGAGAACAGTTGGATACAACTTTCTCCGCCTGTAAATCTCTCCTAGACTCACACCGGGACTGAGTCACTCACGCCCTCCATCCTAAGGCCAGACAACCCTTCCCATCTAGGGGGCGGATCAGCCGGACGGATGACTGCGAGGTGCAGGGAGGCAGGCGGCAGGGAAGGGAGAGGGGGGCCCTTGCCCCGGCTCCCGCACGCCAGCACCGACAGGCAGCCCCGGTGCGAGCAGCGGGATGGGGAGTTCCCTCTCCTCATTTTCCGGGGCCCCCCAGTGTCAGCGAGGGCCCCGAGCTCGCCGGTCAGCGGGGGGCGTGGAGGTCGGGGCGTCCTAGGGTCGGTCGGGAAGGGGGCAGGCACGGGGTGAGGCAAAGCGTGGCTCGGCCGGCCCGCCCCTGGGCGCTCAGGTGCCCTGGGGAATCCTGCGCCAAGGGAAGACCGGCGCCCTGGCCGGAGGGTTCGCGCACGCCCAGCCCGGCCGGACCGCCTGGGAGGGCAGGGCGGCAGCCCCCGTGGGCCCCCGGCCGCCGCTGCGGGACACCTGCGTCCGTCTGCATGGTGGGGGGCAGGGGCGTGCGGTGGTCGGGGGAGCCCGGGAGTGCGGTCCGTGCGGGAGGAGCAGCCCAGCCCGCCCGGCCCGCGCCCGCGCCCTCCGCACCTGCTCCTGGATGAGCTGCAGCAGGGAGCTCCTGTCCATAGAGCTGCCCGGGCGGGGGGGCGGCCGCTCGGCGGACCCGGGCTGCGGCCCCGGCCCGGCCCCAGGCCCAGCCCCGCTCCGGCTCCGCCGTCCGCTCCGGGCGCCGCCGCCGCCGCCCTCCTGGCCCGGCCCGGCCCCAGCCCGCGCCGCCGCTGCCGCACTCACCCAGCCACCACCCCCCGCCCCCGCCCTCTCCGGCCCGCGGGCGCGCGCGTGCACACGCACGTCCCGGCCCCCCGCCGAGCCCTCGGGCCGCTCCGCCGCCTGCAGACACTCCGCCAGGGAGACCGCAGACCGCCCACGCTCCTCCCTCGGCTGGGCTCCCGGCCCCCGCCTCCGCCGCGCGCGCGCCCGCGGGCGCGGGCACGGGCACACAGACACACAGGGGCACGCGCACACAGGCACACAGGCACAGGCACACAGGCACACACACATACAGGCACACGCACACAGGCACACACACAGGCACATGCACACACACAGGCACACACACACAGGCACATGCACACACACAGGGGCACACACAGGCACACGCACACAGACACATGCACACACAGGCACACGCGCACACAGGCACACACACACAGGCACACACACAGGCACGCGCACACACAGGCACACACACAGGCACAGGCACACACAGGCACACGCACACATACAGGCACACGCACACACAGGCACACACACACAGGCACACACACACAGGCACACACACAGGCACACACACAGGCACGCACACACACAGGCACACACACAGGCACAGGCACACACAGGCACACACAGGCACACACACACAGGCACACGCACACAGACACATGCACACACAGGCACACGCGCACACAGGCACACACACAGGCACACACACACAGACACGCGCACACACAGGCACACACACAGGCACGCGCACACACAGGCACACACACAGGCACAGGCACACACAGGCACACGCACACAGGCACAGGCACACACACACAGACACGCGCACACACAGGCACACACACAGGCACATGCACACGCACACAGGCACACAGGCACAGGCACACGCACACAGGCACAGGCACACACAGGCACACACACAGGCACAGGCACACACAGGCACACGCACACAGGCACAGGCACACACACACAGACACGCGCACACACAGGCACACACACAGGCACAGGCACACACAGGCACACGCACACAGGCACAGGCACACACACACAGACACGCGCACACACAGGCACACACACAGGCACGCGCACACACAGGCACACACACAGGCACACGCACACATACAGGCACACGCGCACACACAGGCACACACACACAGGCACACACACACAGGCACACACACAGGCACACACACAGGCACGCGCACACACAGGCACACACACAGGCACAGGCACACACAGGCACACGCACACACAGGCACACACACACAGGCACACACACACAGGCACACACACACACAGGCACACACACACAGGCACACGCACACACACAGGCACACGCGCACAGACACATGCACACACAGGCACACACACACAGGCACACAGGCACAGGCACACACACACAGGCACACACAGGCACACACACACAGGCACACAGGCACAGGCACACACACACAGGCACACGCGCACACACAGGCACACACACACAGGCACACACAGGCACACGCACACAGACACGCGCACACACAGGCACACACACAGGCACACACAGGCACACGCACACAGACACGCGCACACACAGGCACACACACAGGCACACGCACACACAGGCACACGCACACATACAGGCACACGCGCACAGACACACACACAGGCACACGCACACAGGCACATGCACACACAGGCACAGGCACACATACAGGCACACGCACACACAGACACACACAAGGCACACACACAGGCACGCGCACACACAGGCACACACACAGGCACAGGCACACACAGGCACACGCACACAGGCACAGGCACACACACACAGACACGCGCACACACAGGCACACACACAGGCACGCGCACACACAGGCACACACACAGGCACAGGCACACACAGGCACACGCACACACACACACACACACAGGCACACACACACAGGCACACACACAGGCACACGCACACATACAGGCACACGCGCACACACAGGCACACACACACAGGCACACACACACAGGCACACACACAGGCACACACACAGGCACGCGCACACACAGGCACACACACAGGCACAGGCACACACAGGCACACGCACACACAGGCACACACACACAGGCACACACACACAGGCACACACACACACAGGCACACACACACAGGCACACGCACACACACAGGCACACGCGCACAGACACATGCACACACAGGCACAGGCACACATACAGGCACACGCACACACAGGCACACACACAGGCACATGCACACGCACACAGGCACACACAGTGGGGCTAAGGGGTCATAAGTTGATAGGGCCTTTGGGGGATCCAGGTTGCCCCTCTTTCCCGGGCACCGGCGCTTCTCTGTCCCGCGGCCTCCCGTCCGCCGTATGACCCTGTTAGAACCAGGTGCTCCCTTAGAGCAGGAAGCTCCTCCAGCGCTGCGCACAGACTGGGTGCTCAGCAAACCTAGGTCACAGGGCCACAATCCGAACTTTTAGTCACAGCTCTATGTTATCACATATTGGTCCCTCCCATCCCACTCCGAATCTGTCTTGTAAAAACCCCGTGCTGGAGGCTCTTAGTAAAATCATCTCAGTTCATCCAGTCCAACAAGCGTTTTTAAACATCCACGTGCAAGCACACTGCGCTAAATACTGGGAACAGGAAGACTAAAAGAGACCAGACCTCACCTTGGGGAGCTTCCATTCTCCTGGACAGAGTGCATGGGAATAGATTATCTGAGCAAGGAAAAAGTGGTGACAGCTAGGGGGATCGGTGAAGACCAATCATAGTAGAAACGAATAAAATCTTTCTTAGAATTTTAAGAAAGGATTAAGAAAAAAAAAAAAGGAAAACCTACCACAAACGTTCCCCATGCAGAGTACATTTGTGTGTGTTTATTTATTGGACCACTAGGTGGCACAGTGGATAGAGCACAAGGACCTGAGTTCATATCCAGCCCCAGACGCTAGTGGTGGTACCCCAGGCAAGTCACTTAACCCTGCTTGCCTCAGTTTCCTCATGGGTAAAATGAGCTGGTGAAAGAAATGGCAAACCACTCCAGTATCTCTGCCAAGAAAACCTCAAGACATGACTGAAAAATATCTGTAAAGCACAGAGTGGAAAAGTGGAGTCAAGGGAACCTAGATTTGAATGGGCTTACCTCTCTGAACCTCAGTTTCCTCATCTGTCAAGTGGAGATGATAATAATAGCACCTACCTCACAGGGTTATTATGGGATCAAATGAGATAATATATGCAAAATAGAGCACATTAAAGAATGATGTATTAGCATTAGATTTTGTAGACAGATTTTTTTACTAGATTTACCGGTAATTTTTAACTTTCAAAGATCTAACTTCAGGGGTGCAACCCATATTCATTCCAACCAACATGGTAACCACCTGTTGTTGGTCACATATATGCACCAAATTTTATAATCATAAATGTACACATTTATTAAGTAGGTACTTTGTGCAGATCCTTGTGGATGGAGGTGATGGGGAGACAGCAATGGAACCTCTTGATACCATCTGACAGGTCCCCCATGTCAGTGCTGGAGAGGTACACTCTGTGGGACAGGATGGAGAGGGGGTCTTGTGGCTGGGTAGCTGAGGCCCTT
Organism: Bettongia penicillata ogilbyi; assembly: GCA_023548195.1. Taxonomy (NCBI): domain Eukaryota; kingdom Metazoa; phylum Chordata; class Mammalia; order Diprotodontia; family Potoroidae; genus Bettongia; species Bettongia penicillata. The sequence continues at coordinate 5,392,168 of JAJHZJ010000321.1, read as the reverse complement.
TGTAACAAGCCCAGAAACAGACACAGGATTCGCTCCTTCTCCACCTCCTCCTACCACGTGCATTTATCACCAGCAGTAACTGACTATGGAACATCTGTTAGATACAGCACTCAGTGCCAAAGTCAGAGGTAGAGGTTGAGATTACGTCCTGCCTAAGGGCTTATGACCAGTCTATGAAAGAAGTTGGTAAACTGTGTCTCCTACCCCCAATCTATATCCTATTCAGCTTTCAAAACCAAATTCCTACCAAAAAAAAAATCTTTCCCAAATATTCCTGCCCATACTGAACTCATTCTGTCCTTCATGACTTCCTGAAGGCCCTCCAGTGTTTGATACAGAAACATTTGTTAGACTACTCTCCCCATATAGAGGCTGAGTCCCTTAAGGGGTCTTCTCTTTCTTCTATCCCCCCTTCCCAGTGTCCTAGCAACGGCCTCTTGGAGCATCAAAGGCTAGCTTCCCACCCTAGGAATCTATGCCCTATGCACCAGGGTTCTTCTGCTTGGTCACCTTTCACAGCCCACAAAGCTAAAAAAAAAAAAAAAAAAATTGTTTCCCTTCTCCCCCTTTCCCAGCACACATACTTATGACATACATGCTCTGGGTGAATGTCACAGGTGGGGAAAAGGGGAAGGGAGCGGCAGGCTACTCCATAGGATACACATCAGAATTTTGCCAAAGAAAACAGCAGCAAAGTGAGTTTTCCAGTTTTGAAGGTGTAGCTGTCACCACAGGTTTTGGGGAGCTGCTCAGAAATGAGACATAAGCAATGGCCAAACAGGTTCAGTGTCTGCCCCAGAACCTTGATCCTGTGTGTATGTAGGGGGTGTCTGATTTAAAACCTGGACAAGCATCAGGTGGAAGCAGAGCTGCCTGCCGGCATAGCCCTGACTAACCTGGAGGTGAAGTCTTCTTCTGATTAGTGTAAATCCCCAATGACGGTTTAACTTGAGGTGGCACCCTTCCAGGTACCCCTTTGCTCACAAGGTCAGAGATTGCCTCTTGAAGTTATGGTTCCCTAGAGAGCACAGCTCTTGAAGTCCTACATAAGGAAGACTTGTTCCTAAGACAGGAAGAGGTCAGGGATGGAAGAGGATACTCTTGTTTATCAATGGAGCAGAAAGATTTGTCCTCTGAGGGTCCAAACTCAAGCTCATATGCTAATTCATCAAAATCAACAGGGCTGGGAGGATGTCAGGGGAGAGAAACTTGGTCCTACTGGATTTGGCCTTATGACTATTTACGACAGAGGCTGTTGGGTTACCATAGTAACCCCCTCCAAGGGCCATTCGGAAATCCATAACCTCCTGTCGGGGAGCTGAAAAGGAGCAATTACTTCTGGCAGTTAATGCCCCTAGAGGATGCTGAAAGGTTAGAAATAGCAAGCTGCCCTGCTCAGAAATAGAAGGGGCATTAAGCTGTGTGGCTTTTCTTCCTAAAGCTTCCCGCAGCAACACATTGAGGGGGAGGGGAAAGCAGCAGACGGAGGCTGAAAGAGCTTGCCAGGTCTGCAACAAAATGGGAGACACTCCTTATATTAGCTTATGGGGGCAAAATCAACACAAACCTCCTCCCTTCCATGCCCTTTATTTTCACATACACTGCTTTTCTTAGAAAGAACTGGACATATTTTCACTATGATCCTCATAGCCCTATGAGGTAAATATCACCCATTTTACAAATGGTGATGATGATGTGACTTGTTAAAGGTCACATTGACAGCCTGGACAAGCTTAGAATCCAGGTGTCCTGACTCTCAGACCAGCCTCGCGTAGGACTGCTTCACTAAAAGGGGGGGAGATGGACTGGCACATGAGTTCCTACTACATATAGGTTCACCATCAGCAGCAGGGCTGACAACAGGTGTCTGGTGCAAGATGCAAAAGAGGCCAACAGGGCCTCAAAAGTCACGCATTAGTAGAGATATGAAGCACACAGTGCTTTAAACCATGGACAGAAAACACTGAGAAGGGTTAGGTTTTCTTCAGTTTGGATTGGACTCTTCTTTCCTTTGGAGCTCTGTCTTTACAGTAGTTGATCAACATAGGTGAATCAAACCCAGTCTTAGTGTGCACTTATTTTTATTGAAAAGTTTTTATCCCGTCACAAAATTATATGGCTTTGGACAATGATCATGAGAAGTGGCATCTCTTGGGGTCCCAACCCAGACTGTATTCCCCTCCTGGGCTGGATGGGAGCAGCACTGGCAGGAGGACACTGGTCTACCTGATGTTGGAGCAGTACGAAGAAGAGCCAGGAGATCTCCCAGGCTGAGGACCTTGGCTAGATTCTCCAAAGTCACGCTGGAGCCAAGAGGATTCTGTTAACCCAGACTACTCGTGAAGACTGCTGACCAGCAGGGCCTCCTGACAGCATATCATTCTTTCCCACACCCAGAAACAACCCAAGGCCCCTTGCTATTATGAAAACACCAACTTCCTCTCACATGTGTTTAAAAATGGCAATAGCCTAAGAATTGCAAGTACAAAGTGCTTGTGCACCAGCTCTCAAGAGGAATCTGTTCCCAAACTGGAAATCAGGACACAAGGAACCAGAAACCCACTCCTCAAAGCCAAGAGCTTAGCGTCTTTTCCTGCTCCCTTCAGAGCTGAAAACCATATCTTAAAGAGAAAAAGGACATTCATCCCAAGTTGGCTCTCTTCTGTGGTCACACTGCGGCTTTTGCCCGGTATTTTTTGGGGCTGAGTCAGTCCAGTCCCTGCCTAGAAATGGTCTGAGGCCACAACCTCAAGAGCAAATGTTCATCAGTTATTTATTTAGAAGACGGCCTAAACCTCTGTCCCACAGGTCCTGTCTTCTGTGCCACAGTGGCTCTTTAAGCCCCCTCTGCAGAACCCATGTCACTCCTAGTGACAGAGACCTCTTGATAACACGAGGCAGAGCTACAGCGCCAACCCCACGACAAAAGATCCTAGCTGAACGAGACAGTGAACAAACCCCCTTCTTCTGCTCTATCCCCCATGCATCTACCTGTGATCTAGGGGATGGAAAAGTTTAAGCAACTGTTGGAGGGAAATGCAGCACCCCCTTTTTTCGGCTAATAAAGGAAAGTCATAGTTCGGTCAGCTTCAAATGGAAAATACCTATTTTAAATACATGAAGCCTCCCCTTTAAAGTAAATTGAACAATTAACATAGACCCTTGATGTCAGTGCACCAAGCACACTATACTGCTCCAGATACACAGAACCAGGTCTGGAATGTATCTAGGCTGTGGCTCTAAAATAGATCCATTTTTAAAAATAGATTACTGCATAAAAAGGTAGTTTACATAACACTATCCCAACAGCACAATGTAAACTGCCCTACCCTGAGTGTACTTGAAAGGTTCAAGTGTCTGCTCCCTGCTTAAATGGCTACTTCCTACCTCTGCCTCGGATCGAAGAGCCAGATAAGGCATTGAATGCCAACAGGGAAGGGACGGACAACAGACACAGATGCGATGGGGAGATCGTTCCTCGTGGAGAATTTTTCAAGAGATATGCCTTCGTGCAAAGGGATAGAGGAGGAGAAGAAGAGAGAGGAGAGAGAGGCATGGATTCCAGCCCATGCCAAGACTAAAGATGAAGAGACATGTTTCAGACAGACATAAAAAGACATTTTTCAAAGTGTGAGGTCTCAGCAATAGAAAAGATACAATTTCCAGTTTAAACAGGAAGCTAAATTACTTTTTCTTCATGCCCTAATGCGTACGCATACTGCAGTGGTGAACAAAGGACGGTAATTTCATTAGTCCAAAATCTGGGTCACTCATGCTGGAAAAATCCTTAATGGCCTCCCTCACTCCAGGGACTGTCTCTAACTCTATCCCCAATCCCAGACTCAGGAGCGTTAGCATGCACTTTAGCTTCGGAAGCCTGCTGAGGAAGGGAAGGAAGAGGTAAACCAGACCTGGAGAAGGTTAGCCAAGGAAAATTCCAGGTTTGAGGCCATATGCATCCCCAGTATTGGCTCTTACGGAATTCACTAGTCCTAAGATGCCAGCCCCACACAAACCCACAGAGTAGAGCGTTTGGCCCTCTGCATCCACGGAGAGAGGGGAGTTTCAGGAATGTCTAAGTGGGCCAGAGAAGAAGAGACATGGCCCAGAACACTGCTAGAGAAATTCCTTTGGGAATTGGTGTGTCAGGTACAAATGAGTAAGCACGGGCTGGGGAACAATCTGTGATTCATGGAGGGGGCAGTCTGCTTGGGTGTCAACTCTCCCCACTATAAACCTAAGCTCAAAGTTGGGGGAAGGAGAAAATATCTTCCTGTTGACCACCATGGGCTTCCTCTGGCTTTGCTGGTTCCCCTCCCCTCACAGTTACCCTAACATCAGGCCAGGAAGGTGAAGAGGCCCCACCTCCCAAAGCCAGCCCCAAGCCTCCATTCAGACAGAGGGGGCTTCTTTAGGTCAGTAGGCCTGAAAACTGTAAAAACTCTAAAGATACACGCTATGATCTAAGGGAGGTCCCATCTGAATCCTCGGTCCCTCCCAAGGGCCCTGAGATTGGGAACACCAAGTTTAGAGGAGACAGTGAGGTAGGGAGAGGGGGCATCACGCAGGGGTTCTGAGGCCGAGGCAGGTGGAGCTCCTCAGGGAGTGTTCCTCCAGGATACGGGCAGCTCTGATCTGCCCTGGCAGGATGCTGAGGAGCCAGCCACAGCAACAGCTCTGCGGTGACCCAGACCCTCCCTTACTTGTTCTTCACCAGGGTCTTGTAAAGGGTGAATCCAAGGACTGCAGCCACAGTGGCCCCCAAGGTCATCCGGAGCCAAAAAGAGGCTGTGCGGAGCTCTAAATCACTCAGGTGCCTGCAGGAAAGAAGACGACACAAACATTTGGTAAAGGAGCCCACACTCATTCTCCCAGTGCTTTCCCTTGGGCACTATCATCCTCCCCCACAAGCAGTCTTTCTTCAGTCTCTCTCATTTCTATAAAAAGAGTCTGATTCCAGCCAAATGAACAGAGGAAAATCCCAAAGCTCTTAATTCAAGACTGATGAAAACCTTGGAATAAAAATTCCTTACTTGTGAGAATGCCTGCCCACAGTCTTTCCCCAGAGCCCAGGACCATGTGGCAGAGGAAGCACCTAAGGGCTTTTGAACTTCCAACCAGTGTTCAGTTGGTAAGATGGACAATTTGGGCCAAGGGCCTTCCTGTTTACAGACCTGCACTGGTAATGCCCAATCACAAGTATTCCATTCTCCTCTTTTGCTTTTTTGAGGGATGTTTTTGGTCTATTTCTAACCTGATACCACTATCTTGGAATAAGCAAGCAGGTTTTACCCTAGACTTTCCCTTGGTGCCAGTATCAGTGAAAGGGGACCAGAGGGCAGAATGCCCTGGCCCACAGTGGGTCTTATGTCCCCAGGCAGGGCAGGGAAGAAGACAAGAATTGACCTCTCTTATGATTCACTCTAAGGGGGATGAAAGCACATTGCAGGTGCTGCAGAAATACCAGTGACTATGTTTTAACCTTGTTCAAAATGATTAAATAAAAATGGGTAAGGGAAAAGGTGATGAAAACCCCCTGGAAGAGGTTCCGAGTCCTGTGAAATACTGGAGCTTACTGTGAGCAGCACAGATCACTTAAACTATCATACAGGGAAAAACACCACCCCAGGTATTACAGAATGGGACTAGAGGCTCTGTCGCTCCTGTAACGGGGCAAGTTTCTGAGCCTCATTTTCATCATCCATAGGGGGTTAATAATGATCCCTGCCCTGACCACCTCATAGGGTTGTTATGAATAGGAAATGAGCAAATGGATATAAAAGTGAAAAGTGATGCATAAATGCAAAATGTTATCATTTGCCTCTTGTAAACCACATAGCACAGTGCCTGGCCTGCAGTAAGTCTTTAATCAATGTGTGTTCCTTCCTTTTCTTCTCCCTTCTTCAAGGGGCACTCCCATTAGACTCTCTGAGAAAGGCCCAAGGGGCTAACTTTCCCAAGGATGTTGAAGTTTGAATTTTTTGGTTAAAATGAACAACACTCTGGTCAGGGTGCTGGCCATGGTACCCACGGGAAAGTGGCTAAAGTTGCCAGTCGGGTGAAAAGAGTGATGCTTGGAGCACTGGGACCACTACTGGTGAAGTAGCATGGTGGAGGGAGATGGTGCCTGTAGCAGAACTCAGCTGGGGACATCCCGCGTGGTGGGGTCACCTCTGGCAGATCAGACTTGGAAGCAACAAAAAGGCAGGGGATCTGTCCATCCATATAGTATTGCTACAGAAAGGAAGAGAACTTAGGTCACAGCGTGAAGACTATCTCTGCAGGTCCCCTAGTGAGGAGGATCCTGAACACCAAGATTTCCAGAAGAAGTATACCTTACTTGGCAGATGACCAGGCATTGAAGAAATGCCTACAACTACGACAGGTGGGCACTCTGCCATGTGTAGGCCCACATACTCCCCATACCAGGCTCAGTATTAGCCTGAACAGTAAGCCCACATGTGGCCTTTCCTTTCTAAGAAAAGGATCTGGGGCAAATGAAAGACTTGCCTTATAAATACTGGCGCAGTAGGTGAAGGATTTCGGGTCATTCACAGCAAACATCAAGCAGGCGACATCACAGGCTACGCTGGATGCTGTCATTAACTGCATGTCTGCTTCTGCCTCCAACAGCTGAGGGACAGGCAGACAACAAAGCAGGGAGCACTGAGACAGCTCTCAACAGGCCAGTCCCATGAGGTGCAGGTCACTTCCCCAATCAGGCCAGGGCCAGGACAGAAGGCTTCTCACAGCTGCCTTGGCACTAACTACCTACATCAGAGATTCCTCAGCTGAGGACATAGGCCTGGAGCTACTAGTTCAAATTCTCACTTGGTCACCCTTGCCGTTGACCATGAGTCAAGTACCTTATTACTTCTATTTGGGTTTTTAGTCTAGTTACAAAGAAAGGTGATCTCTGGATGCACAAGGGATACTCAAACTATCATGACAGATGAGGAATACAAAAAAAATGCAAATCCAGGCTTTCTAGAAAATTCTACTTCTTAAGAAGCACAGCTTCCCTAGCGGTCATAGAATTAGCTACCAGAGCAGTGACCCCTATCCTTCCTCTCAAGAAGAGAAAAGTCCTCAGAAATACGTAAAAGTGCTCTATGTAGTTCCAAGTGCAAACATCCCAAAGTGATGAAACTGTATTATGGCCATGGAAGGGGAGGGAATGGCACCTCAATCCCAGAAGAAGGCCTCAGATGGTAGGCTGTCCTTGTTACTGGCTCAGACAGAATTATTCAATGGCCATATCTCCCCTTCTTAGAGGACATGTCCCCAAAGCAATTGCAATCCCATCTCCTGGCAGACCCAGTGCTTATTAGCAGAGATGAAAGACCCTCCCCTGAGCTGCCACCACCTCTGAATGCCCCAGACTTACTATTAAATATTTCTCCTGCCCGTTGACTTGCACTGTATTGATGACATGGAAGGACTGTTCTCCTGGGTGCTCCCTGAGGGCCTGCGACCAAGACAAGCATGGGTGAATAGAAGGATAGCAAAGTGAAAGAAACACATACCCAGAAAGTTCCTCCACCTCCATCCCCAGCAGGGCCTGCTCCCTCACTTGGGGATGAGAGAGCACAAGACCCTGTGGCTTCACTAGCCACAAGCTACAGAATGAGACACAGAGAGATCTATATACACACTATGGGAAATGGGACAAACTCACCTCCAAATTCTTCCCAAGGAAGGCCTGTAGAAATGCGGACTTGCCCACACCCCGAGCACCAATCACTTTACAGAGGAAGACGTTCCTCTGTGTCTGACCCTTTTCCAGGTCCATCTTCTTCTCTCGGGTGACTTTAGCAGGGAAAACACATGACATGGTCAATGATCATGAAGGAGGTCTCTAAGGATCCCTCACACTCTGTGGGAACTGAAACAAGGCTCCCTCCTACCTGTGATGGCATGTGTCTGAGAGTCTTGCTCACACAGGATAGGGTAACCCAGGTAACCAAGGTGCTCCAGACAGTGGTGGATGTTCAGGTAGGCTACTAATCTGGGGAAGCAAGAAAAAAGAATGCAGCCAGTTGTGAGGAACAAGGGAAGAGCAAGTGAAGTCTAAAGTGAACATGTATTAAGGAAGATGGAGAGGGACTACGCTTACGTCCACTGGCAGAGGAATCCATGCAGGGAAAGCAGGCCTTTATCATTGGTGCATACTGTATTGTAGAGTTCAGGGCCCCAAGGCAGAGAAGGGAATGGGTTAAAGAAGCTCTGAAGCTCAGAAGGGGAGAGGGCTCCATCTCGGTCCTGGAAACACAAAAGTGTCTCGAGTGACCACCTTGGAAAGGATGGTCCAATGCAGCTATGATGGCTGAGCTATGGTGGCCTCAAGGCTGGGGAGGTAGAACAGGGCAGGGGAATGTGTTCATGGTTTTCAGACAGGCATAAACAAAGGAATGTGGGAGAGAAGGCAGAAGCATGCAAGATCTAGTGAAAAGAATCACAGTGGCTGTCCAGAGTGAACTGGAAGTATGTTCTTCTTCTCACCTTGTCATGCTTCTCAAACATCTTTTGCAAAAACTGGTAACCAAAGTGATTGAGCTCAGTGGTACAGCCAGGAGGAACACGGATCCTAGAGCCGGAAAAGGGAAACTGTTAGAGTGGGTGTGGGGTGGAGAGATAGAGCCTGAAGCAGTTTACTTACTCAACCATGACTGAGGACTGGGGACCACTCCCAAGTCATAGCTTCCACTGGTCATAGCTGATCCCTAGCTAACCACTGTTACCAAGCCACTTATTCAGAACACAATGTTGCCCTAACCAGAGATTTCTCATCCAAATATACACATACAAGTTATTCCTGACCTAGATCCATTTGAACTAAAGGAATTATGTTTAATCTTTTGTAAACCATTCCTCTCTAAGTCCACTAGAAGTAGGAAGGTGACCCGGCCAGGGAGGGTACGAGTTCACTACGGCCAGCATTTCAGGGACATTACTGCACTATTTAACACAACTGTATTCCCTACAGGAGGGCAGTGACCATCTGCTCAATGAATCAATTTGAACTCAGTCCTTTATTTTTTTATGTTCTATTGTACTTTTGTTAACTATTCCCCATTTCTTTTTGGAAACAGTACTTTATTTTTTCCAATTACATGTAAAGATACTTTTCAACACTGATTTAAATAAAATTTTGAGTTCCAAATTTTTCTCCCTCCCCAAGAGAGCAAGCAATCTGATATAAGTTATATATGTGCGATCATGTAAACATATTTCCACATTAGTGATGCTGTCAAAAAAAAAAACAGAACAAAAGGGAAAAACTACCCAAAAAAACCACCAAAAAAAGTGAAAATAATACGCTTTGATCTACACTCAGGCTCCATCCGTTCCCTCTCAGGATGGGACATTTTCCATTATAAGTCTTTTAGAATTGTCTCGGATTGTTGTATTGCTGAGAAGAGCTAACTCAACTGAGCTGATCCTCACACAATGTCACTATTACAGTAGCACATAGCCGCTTAATTGTCTGCCTCCGAGGCAATGCTTCTGGAATGCAGGTCACACATAGGAACAGATTTAGCATGCTCCGGCCCTTTCTTTCCTGCAGTGGTCACACCCTAGAAATCTACAAATCAGAAACAGTTATGGGAAGGAGCTTGGGTTACAAAGATTTTCTTCCTGTTGACAGGAAACTACTGTCCTTGGGCACTGAGCGAGGATGGCTGAGGAATAACCGCAACAAACTCTAACTTGACTAAGAAGTGGATGGATCATTGTGCCAAATGGGCTGCATGTTTAAGATGATGTTCAGATAAGCTGTTTTGTTTGGAAAACACTGCTATGTCTGCCTGTCAGTTCTAACGCCCCAACGACAATACGCCCTCGTGATACACAGTGGCTGAGATGGCCCCAAGGGAATCACCAGGCAGGGAATGCTAGCCATTCTGCTCTTGGCCATGGCATTCCCGGTACAGAAGGGGTGATCAGGGCTACCAGATCCACTCGTTAACTGGAAAGGGGGTCCTCCTGGGCTTGTGCGGCGGGGTGACTCCACAACACCCCCTCAGGTTAGCCAGGGAGGTACAGAGCCCGGCTTCTCAGCTTAACCCCTAGCTCCTTCCCCTTCAGACCTCAGAGTGTCACATACAGTGGGTGAAGATAGTCATCAGTCAGCTCCAGCGCATCATCATAGCCAAAGCGGCGCAGGATGGTCCAGGTGGTCTCATGACGACCCCTCTGAATGAAGAGGGTATTCAGAAAGAGGAAACCTGCAGGAGAAGTGGGGGCAGCAGTCAGAAGAGCCTTTTCAGATTCATTATCAAGCCTCTCTAACTCAAGGATGAGACAAGCCCCCTTGAGCCGGCTGAATGGATCAAGCAATATATTGAACATCAAGGGGAATGGAATCCTTTCCAGTCTAATTTCTCATTCACTGTGACCTTGGGCATGTCATCTTTTGGAGACCTCATTAAAAACATTATGAGCTTAAAAAAAGATAATTCAAAGCATCCAGGGTAGGAAGAAAATTCTGGGTATACCAGCTTGGAACTCAAAGCAGAATCTGGCAATGTAACAAGGCAGCAAAGTCACCTCTCTGTCTGCCTGAGTTCCTGGTGTAGACAATATGATGGGAAGTTGCCTCAACTAGAAGTGAAGGGAGACACATATACAGGTCAAAAATTACCATCCAAGCTCAGCCCGTCATCCTTCACACCATCTGTTGTATTCTTACATACCACCATCTTCACATCCTCTAGGGCTTGCGGGGCCAAAGGATTTCCAAAACATGATTTCTGACCCCAAAAGAAATACAGATGTTAGATCAAGAAAGTGGAGGAGGCAAGGCTCTTCAGCCCAACTGCTATGTAGAAAACCATGCACATACCAAGCTAGACACAGTTCTGAGCTTCTGTCAGAGGATCACTTGGAAATCCCGGAAAAATAGAACTGGTAAGGTTTGTTCCAACTGAATGTGACAGAGTAGGAGCACAACGTGGAAAATGCCAAAATGCTCATAGCAGTAGCATTAACAGTAGCTAACATAGCAGTAGTCACTGCTATGGCTACGGCTATCCTTGAGCACTCACCTGAAAGTAATTGAGCTCATCATCACTGAGCACCTGGTTGTTGTCCTGGTCAGAGAGTCTGAAGATGCGGGTGAGTGCTCGAGCACAGGCTGGCCTTAGCTATGAGGAAACAAACTGAACCTGTTCACCTAGTAAAGTCTCATGAAGCCAAGCCCTTAACTACAAAGAAGCTTAACATCCCTGAAAATGGAAGGACTTGGGAAACAGAATTAGCTAAGGTCTTTTTCTCCCCTACTTCCCATTGGCCAGTCAGCGCTTCTTCCCCCTGCTCCCATCATTCCGTTCTTTGTGACTTAACCAAGATCAAATGGGGCAAAAAAGGAGGGGGATATAGCCATCCATTTTGTTCTGGGAGTAGGTCAGGCAAGAGCTGGGATTGGAAAGAAGTTGAACTTTGGGTTAAAACCAGATCTGAAGAGAATATGCCTGCAATAATAACATACGGTTCCATTGTCCCCTACTGGTACAAATGTCTCATAACTGGCTGTGCTCCCCTGTACAGCATCTGTGGCCTGTACCACCAAACACTATGGTTGCTGGAAGGATACAAGTGAAACGTGCAAAAGACGGACCCGAAAAGTATCCAATGTGAATCAATGGTATGTGCTGGGTGCCCAAAAAGCAGTACCATTAGGAATCCCAGACATAAGAGGTCTGTTTTCTAGGCCGAGGGGTATCTTTAGCTTGTAGGACTCAAGTAAGCTTTTGGTCCAAGTTAAACCAAGCTAAAACTGGCCAAAAGGCCAACTAGAAAAGGTACTGAATGTTAAAATGGGCAGATCTGGGTTCTAATTCCAGCTATGCTACTAACTCACTATGTGACCTTAGGCATGTCTCTTCCTCTCTCTAGGTCTGTTCTCTCACCTGAAAAAAAGCTGTTTAGACAAGGTCATCACTAAGATCCTTTCTACACTACCATTCTATTACTCTCTGATCAAAGGACCGTATCCCAGTATGAACTGTCTTTCCTGAATCAGGTTTGAAAACTAACAATGGAAAATGAAATATTCAAAGATCTGGTAGGGGAATGTTCAGTGGTCGGGATTCAGACACTTTGGGCTTCAAAGTGCAAGTCAAACCCAAGTAGGCCTTCACCTTCACCACATCCTCACCTGCTTTTCCTCTGGATCATACAAGGGGGCTGTAGGGTGTAAAACTGCCTTTTGAGCATAATAGAACAATTCTGAGATGTTTTTCAAGTTCTTGGCAGAACACTAGGAGAAACACAACAAAATAGAGCATGAGGGAGAGAGACATGTCTATTGTTCAAGATCCTAGAAGATGGACCTGGGGTCAGGAAGAATCATATCAGTGATCGCATTCCAGAACAAAACTGAGGAATGTACCCCTGGTACATGTGGAGATGCTAGTATTCTCATTGGTGGCAAGACGCAGCTTTCCTCAAGAGTTCTGCCCTGCCCTGCAGACTGACTCTAACATAATGGCAGGGCAGAAGCATGCTAAATATATCCAAGGATGACCTGGGATTATCCCCCACTGCCAAGGGGAAAGCCTGACCCCTTTGGCCTAGCACTTTAAATCTTGCCATAAGCTGGCTCTGATCTCCTTTCTTAGCCTTTCTTCCCATTACTCCCGCACTGAGTTCTCTAGTGAGGCAAATTATTCAACTTCTCTCCAAAATACTTTGCACCGTCCCTTACTTCCATTTACTTGTTTCCCTTTCCACCACCACCACTTGGATATCGTTCTCTCTCCTTTTCACCTGCCCTAATGCCCATTCATGAACACACAGTTCAAATCCCTACTTCCTCCATGAAGCTTTCCCTGACCACACCGGCTGGTGATTTTCCTCTCATTTTTCCAACAGAACTGAAATGAATTCCTGACTCCTACAGCTCCTCCTGGCCCTATCCTTCACTTGCTGCTTGCAAATGTTTTCTTTGTATGTCTTATCCTTCAACTAGATTACTAAAAAGTACTAGATTCCTAAAGGCAGGTATCACGATTTTCCTGGATCCTCTATGTTCCTACAACAATGCTAACACATATAAGGCGGAGGAAACCTGGTGGAAAAAATCCCAGACCCAATATATCTCCCTTTACATCACTAGATTCCTTCACAATACATCCCTGTTTAAGAAGCAATAATTAGGAACAAATCATTCAGAAGAGGAGTAGACATTCCCCAGAGAGGAGGAGCTATGCTGAAGTGATCTTTTTGTCATTTACTTCTACTTCTCCTTTGTGGCCCCTCTGGTCCTGGCCTGTCACTCACCTCTACACAGGTCTCTATCTCAGAAAACTGGTTCATGATTGGTAGAATAGTCTCCATGGAGCTCCCAGAGCGCAGGTCTGACTTGTTCCCCACCAGAATGATAGGGATTCTGTGAAGATAATGAAAAATGGAAACTTTTCAGAGGGGAAGGATTGGAGACCAGTGGATAAGAGTTAAAATCTGACCCAAGTACAAGTGATACAAAGGGTTGTGTTTGGAATACAGGCCATACCCCAGAGCCATCTCCCACCCATTTCAGAGAAATCATATTTAGTACCTGGGTCCTTTTTCTGCTCTTCCATTCACCAATGGAATCCACTTTGTTCGAATCTGAAAAGCAACGCCCCTCACAACATTAAAAAAAAAACATTTATTGAGTATCTACCATATACAGAACAGTATGGGGGAAACACAAAGATGAATAATACAGATCTTATCCCAGTGAAGCTTTCTTTCCAGTACTAGAGATAAGGGACTGATACAAACAACCTGTGATTTTACTGGAGTAGAGTATTCCTGGATGAGGGAACTCCCTCTACGAATGCTGAGTAGTACCTCCTCCAAAACTTACAGCCCTAGCCTAGAGCAGTGGTGTCAAACTCAAACAGAAACAGATCTCTGTAGCTGTATGATGACTTAGAAAACCACACATTAACATTATCTATGTTATAATGTATTTTCATTTTGCTAAAATACTTTCCAATTAAATTTAATCTAGTTCTGGCAGCAGTAGAGAATCGTGGCCCTTGAGTATGACACCTCTAGCCTAGAGGTTAAGTGCTTTGCCCAGGGTCTCTGAGGCAGTATATGTCAAAAGCAGGATGTGAACCCAGGTTTTCAGGCCAGCTCTTTCTCCACTATGCCATGCTGAATCTTAACTGGAGAGATATGCACAAATTATTACAGTATGAGCTAGTATGTGCTAAGTACAGTAAGTTTCATGGAAGTTAAAAGGAGGGAGACATTTATTTTCAGCTGGGGTAAAGAGAAAATTTAATAATGAGGATCACATGTGAGCCAACATCATGAGAGTTAAAAAGACCAATAAAGCCCATCCAGTTGTGTCTTGGGTAAAGACATACATTAGCCCCAAATTTCCAGTTTGGGGAGCAAACTGGCAGTGCTCGCCTTACTACCAGCTCGGTAATATTCTTTGGATATTTTAGAGGGGGCTATGCAATGTGTGGATTACAAGGGCTTTTCCCCTTCCTCTTAGCCTTCGAAAATTTTACTGCTTTTTAACTTCTTAAAGTTACAGGGGAAAAGGCAAAGATATGTAAAGACAGAGAGAACTGTAGACCTGTCTACGTTTAGTTGGCTTTAGTAAAATACTCATGAGAAGAATTTCTAATTACTGTTAAAATGAGATTTTTAATGATTCTCTGTACATTCCAATCACCACAGTTTTCTTGGCCCCAGTAACAAATGATTGAGAGGCAGCTGTTTTTATAAGGCTTCTATAAAACAATCTTAGCAATAAGGTCACCAGAGTTCCCTTAATGCCTACACTTGACTCCAATCACTCCTTCCATATGCCTACACTTGACTCCAATCACTCCTTCCGTAGACTGCACGTAACTCTAGGATGGGGGGTTTGTGTCTTCTGTTTCTTTTGGACTTCTCCCCAACCCTGACCTACAGCACCTATTACACAGTGGGAACTAAGTATTTTGGACCAACTTCTGTGACAAAGCACAACTGTTAAGTCCTAGGCAACAGTTTGACCATGAAAGCTACTCTCTTACCTTCTCAATGGTAGAATCCTCAGAAACATCATATACCATGCATACCACATTTGCCTGCAAAAGGATCAAGAGTGGGAAAGGGGAGATGTTAGAAGCTGCACCATCTAATGCTCCTCCTAAAACAGGGTGACCTTTGTTCCTACAAAATCTTCCCATCTATCCCTTTCCCTATTCAATCTCAGGCCACTACATTCCATGCCCACCAGCTTAAGTGCTGCCAGGGATGGAGACCACTACTCTGATGGGCATTTTACTCATAGTCCACATACAATGGAACATGCAGGATGACAGAGCATTAGGGCACGAAAACCAGTCCCTTTATGAAGGAAGTCCTACTTACCCAGCATCACATAAAGCTCCTAGCCTACATTCTTAGAAAGTTAGGGATGGAAGGGACTTCAGTCTTCACCTAAGTCTACTGTTATTCACAATATGAATGAAAGCCTCATAAAAGACCTGAAGACCTAAAGTCACACAGAAAGTGAGTGAGTGGCAGGTTTCTAGATTGCTATTTTGCTGGGGGGTTTTCACCACGTTCTACCACCTTGGCCCTTCCGGTTTCCCATTTTATCCAGTTCATAATTTCAATCTCACCTTGTGGATCTCATCCTGCAGTTCTTCCTCTGTCTGTTCCGTTTCTGAAATGAAAAGACACCATTACCCAATGCTGAGCCATCCTCTTATACTTCATCCCTGGATAAGCAGTCAGGAAAGTGAGTGTGTAGGGTGATTTCTACTGAGGAGGTTGCTCCTGGGCTGGTTTGTTTGCCCAAGGCCACGTAGGGGGAAGGGACCTACCTGAGTAATCAACAATGTGAGTGGGCACCTTCTCAGGGGTAACATCAGCTGGAATTGTGATCTCTTCAGCTCGGGGGGGAACCTTAGAAAAAACAAGTGTTCACACAAGGACAGAGTTTATGGGAGAAGAGGAGGATTCTACAATGAGGATAGGATATGTCAATAAGAGATTAAAAAACACTTACAACTTCTGCTAGTCCAAGAGTGTGTTCAAAGTCCTAAGGTATGAAGACCCTAAGGCTAGACAGCATAAAACCTTTCTCACACACCAATCACACTGCCCACAGTTCCAGGGACTAGCTGGTGGTACCTTTTCCCCTATGATTTAGCAGAAACCCTGATACACATGATGGGAAACATTTAGTGGCCTAGCAGCTTGCTTTCATCAATTCCCTCAATAATATCAGCATTGAGGTAAAAAACTATGCTTAAAAAAAAAAAAGTGACAGTCACCTGGCCTAGCAACCAAAGTGACAGTCACCTGGCCTAGCAACCTGGAAACCACCTGGAAGCTGGAAAAGAAATGACACTTCCCTATAGTACTGGCATCAGTCCCCTACAAGTATCCCTTTGAAGGGATGGATTATAATAACATTTTCATGTCCTATCATGATTTTCTAGCTAAAGGGGAAAAATGACCTTACTTCATGGGCATGAGCTCAATTATAACCGTATTAACTAGAAAGGACCTGAAAGATCATCTAGTACATCCCTAAACTCTCCTTTCCCCATTTCATAGATAAGGAAACAGTTCCAAAGAGTAAATGTGATTATTTGCCTATGGTCACACTGGCAGGAAATGGCAGCCATGATTCCAACCTAGATCCTTGAACTTCAAAGCCAGCGTCCTTTCCACCGGACCACACTGATTCCCCTCCCCACCACAAGACAGTATTCTCCAAATTTTGCCACTCCCCTGTTCCAGAAGCTTCAGTGTCTCCTTATTGTCTCTAGGAAAAACATTTAAAACTCTTCATCAGTTCGCTCTAGCTAACCTTTCTAAGGTGATTACACCTTACTCCCCAGGATGTACTCTATGATCCAAGTTAAACTTAGCATGCTTGCTGGTCCTGTGGACAATATTTCAGCTCCATACTCCATCCTTGGAAGAGGAACCTGTCTCATCTCCACATCTCAGAACTTCCTTAGCCTCTGTTCAAGTCTTAGCTCAAGGGGTACTTTCTTTAAGAGGTCTTTTCCTAATTCTCAACCGTGGGTCACCCCACTGTGCCCCGGCAGATAACTGTATTTATTTTGTATGCCATGTATCTGTTTCCTTGTAAACATGTATCCCTGATGGGGATGGAATGGAAGCTCCCTGAGGGTAGGGACTGTTCCCAGAGCCTACCTAAGCATGCGGCATGGGTCAGGTGCTGCCCTCATGCCCTGCCTTTCCTTCCTTTTTTCTCCCGGCAGGCTTAAGACAGAGGAATTCATGGTAAGTGACCGCTGAGAGGATGGCAGGAGTGCAAAATAAGGAAATCAAGCAATCACAGCCTTTAGGGAGTCACCCCCTTGCAGCCTGAGAACGCGTGGCACAGCGTCCCGACTAAGTCACCCACCTGCGGACCGCTGCCGGAGGGTTCCGCGGCCGAGGCAGGGCCGCTCACGGCTACAGCGGCGCTCCCCGCCCAGGCCCCCGGACGCAGCCGTCCGCACGAGCGCTCAGGCTCCGCTCCAGGGAGCGCAGGGCGGCCGATCCCAGGCAGACCCGGAGGGCCTACCCGGTCCTGGGGAGGCCCCTGCGGCTCAGCCGGCACGGCGCCCAGGGGCCGGCTCCCACGGCACAGCCACAATCAGGGTCTCTCCGTCCCGAGGCAGCCTGCTCCAGCACACCCCCGGAAGCCCTGAGTTCAAGTCCCGGTCGGGCTACGATGGCTCTCCCGGTCCCTCCTGGGCCTCAGTGACCTGGCCCGTGCCCCAGGCCCCCCACGCGGCCCCCGCCTCCCGCTCCGCTCACCTCCTCCGGGAACTCCTCGCCCACCAGGGCCATGATCAGGGAGGTCTTCCCCACCTGGGCTGCGGGGCACAGAGGAGGGGGCGGGTCAGCGCCGCGCCCAAGGTCAGGGCGCCGCCGCCCCGCCCCCCGCCCCGGGCTGACGCGACCCCGGCCCGCCGCCGCCACGCTCACCTTCGCCCAGCAGCAGAATCCGCACGTCCCGCTTCATGGTCCCGGCGCAGGCCGCGGCAGCCGCTCCGCAGGCCGCTGGCTCCCCTCAGCCCGCACTTCCGGCCCAGCTTCGGCCGGGCCGCCAAACCGCACCAGAGAGCGCGGGCCCGGCGGCCTAGAGCGGGCCCCGGCCGCCGCCGCGCCCCCTGGCGCCCCCAGAGCGGTACTGCGCCCAGCGCGCCCGCGCAGTCCGGCCCCTCCAGGCCTTCCGTGGCACCGTGCCAGGGGCCTCGGTGGAAGGGCTGCGGAACGAGGCAGGCACTGGTAGACACGCCCAGCGTCCTGTCTAAAGGGGCGGCTGGGGTGGGTGGAAAGCGCCCCGGCCTTGGAGTCCGGAGCCCTGGTCTGACGCCAGCCGCGCGGCCAAGGAAAGGTCAGTCCAACCCAGGGCCTTCCCCCGGGCACTGAGAGCCCGGAATGGGGCTGCTGAGGCCGGGCCCGCCGGGGCCAGCTCCTAAGCTCGGTCTGGACTTGGTCTGTAAGACAGGAACGATGCGGGGCATGCGATGGAGGCGCTGAAGGCAGGCAGGAGCCCTTCCCCCGACAAGCCGGGAATCCCCTCCTCCTCCTCCGGATGGGTCCAGGGCCCTAACCCTGGTGAAGGGGAACCGAGAGAGGGGCCGCCACGTCCACCCTCCAGCGAGGGGCCAACAACTGAGGCTCACAGCCAGACTGCAAACACCCGCCTTTATTTGAAAACTATACAAGTGTAGAAACGTTTCTAAAAAATAGCCCCACACATTCCCATAACACTTAAATGTGTTTTGGCCTGTTTGATTTGTAAAAACTGTTTCTGGACTTAGCATCAAGTCTTTCTAGGCCAATCCATAGTTGAAGGCCTCAAAATGGAGCTATCTTAGGACAAAAATATATATTGAAATCCATACACATACAAATAAACATACAGGCCCATTTAACACAGGCATAAACAAAGGCACGAGGCAATAAGCTGGGCTGCCCTATTAATAGAGCATGTTTTCCTTTGGGGACAGTTTTTCTGGGGAGCTGGATCACTGAAAATGATTGGGGGAGGGGCTAGAACTGCAGGTTCTGGAACAGGAACAGGCCGGTGCTACTATGTACTGGACTAGTAGATAAGGCTTTTTCCTGAGGAAGGAAAGTGGCCAGCCTTCTCACCCTTCACCTTGGGTTTATCAAATAGCTCCCTGACTGAAGCTGACTTTTCAGCCTGAATGGGTTTTTTAAAAAAGAGCCGCACTCAGGTCAGCAACGTGAACGCAAGAGTCTCTGAGGATCAGAAGTCTATCTGAGGTCTCAGAGGGGTGCTCTCAGCCTCTCTGGACGCTGTTGCTCCTGGGCCCAGCACCTCCCACACAAGGATTTCATTGTAGGCTGCTGTGAAGAGCAGTTTGCCAGATGGTGTGAATCTGCAGAGGTGGACGGCATCGTTGTGCCCCACAAAGTCTTGCTCAGTCTTCGACATGAAGTCAATAAACCTCAGCAATCGCTCTGTGGGAACATAAGAGTAAAGAGCAGGGTATTACACCTCTTGCCTTGGGAGCTGCGCTACCTTTTGGTGGCCCTGGAAAGCAGCAAGGGAAAGGCACTCAAATCACACTCTCATAATTCAGTGGTTTAAAAGATGTTTTTCTGATTTGAGTCTGAAGCTGACCCATCCCACCTCTACCCACACCCCCTGCCATTGATGCTGATGCAGACTTGCAGAAGCAAACACTATGGAAAGCAAGGCAGTAGATATGGTAACTCTCCCAGTGATACTTCACTTATCAACGCATCAGCCCCTTCCGTACAGAAGCTCTTCCAAACCTTTTCATCCCTTCTCACAGCCCCCCATGGCTCCCCCTCTCTCCATTCTCTCATTAGAGAACCTTGCCTTATAGTTTATAGAAATAATTGAGGTCATTTGTCAGAAACTCCTTTTTTTTTCCTTCTTTTCTTCAATCGCTCAGGTTGCCTTCTACCACTTTCTCTTTCACACCTGTTTCATATACTGAAGTAGCCTTACTCTTTATCAAGACTAACTTTTCTACTTTTTAAGAGATCCCACTCCATCTTGTCTCTAAAAGATTGACCCCTCTGTCATATCCACTCTCTCACTTCTTTCAATTTCTCCCTCTTTACTGGCTCATTTTCTACTGCCTACAAACACACCCAGGCAGCGAGGTGGTGCAGTAGATAGAGCACCAGACCCGGATTAAGGAGGACCAGAGTTCAAGTCCAGTCTTAGACACTAGATGTATGACCCCAGGCAAGTCACTTAACCCTTCTTGCCTCAGTTTCCTCATCTGTAAAATGAGCTGGAGAAGGAAATGGCAAATCACTCCAGTATCTTTGCCAAATAAACCCCAAATGGAGTCACGGAGAGTTGGACATGACTAAAATAAAACAAACATGCCCGTGTCTTCCATATCCTGAGTCCCCTTCTTAATCCGTCCTTCTCTGCTAACTCTGGTCCTGTATCTTTCTCTGCTCATTGTAGCTGAGCTCCTCCAAAGCCTATCTACAATCTGTTCCTCCACTTTCTCCTCTCACTCTGTCCTTAATCTCTTACAATCTGGCTTCCAACCTCAACACTCCACTGAAACTGTTCTCTCCAAAGTTACTACTGATCTCTTAGTAGCCAAATCCAATGGCCTTTTCTCTATCCTCATTCTCCTAGGCCTCTCTGCAGCCTCTGACCCTGTGGATCCCTCTCTCGACTCTCTCTTATCTCTAGGTTTTCAGGACACCACTGTCTCCTGGTTCCCGCTTCTTCTGCATGTTCTTTGCTAGATCCTCCTTTAGATCCCACCTTCTGACACTGTTATCTCTCAGGCTTCTGTCCCAGGCCCTCTTTTCTTCTCTCTCTATACTACTTCACTTAGTGATTACATCAGCTCCCATGGATTTAATTATCATCTTTATGCTTATGATTTCTATGATTATGATTTCTATGCTTATGATTTCTTGACCCTATCTCTTTGCTGACCTCCAACCTCACATCTCAAACTTCCTTTCAGACAACTCAAACTGGATGCCTAATACACATCTTAAACTTAGGATGTCCAAAACAAAATTCATTTTCTTTCCCCTTAAACCCTTCCCCTGTCCTACCTTCCCTATTACTATAGAGAGTAACACCATCCTCCCAGTCCCTCAGGCTCCTAACCTAGGAGTCAATCCTGGACTCCTCACTATCTCTCAGCCCCCATATCCAAGCTGTTGCCAAGGTCTGTCAATGTTATCTTTGCGACATCACTGGAATACGCAGCCCCCCTCTCCTCCAACACTGCCACTGTCTGATGCAGGCCCTCATTACATTACTCCTGGATTATTTCAAAAGCCTGCTGAGGGGTCTGCCTGCCTCGGTTCTCTCCTCATTGCAATCTATCCTGTATGCAGCCACTAATGTGCAGATTTGATTATGTCACTCCACCACTCCAGTGGCTTCCTCTCACCTTCAGGATCAAATACAAAATGGTCTCTTTGGCATGCCGAGCCCTTCATAAACTAGCCTCTTCCTGCCTTTCCAATCTTCTTACAACTTACTCTCCAACATATGTTCTTCAATCCAGTGACACTGGCCTCTTGGCTGTTCCACAAACAGGATACATCTCTTGGCTGCAGGCATTCTTTCTGGCTGTCCCCCATACCTAGAGCATTCTACCTCCTTGACTCTGAAAACTAAACTTCCTGGCTTCCTTTGAGTCCCAAATAAAAACCCACCTCCAACAAGAAGCCTTCCTTAACCTCTCTTAATTCCAGTGCCTTCCCACTGTTAGTGATTTTCTATTTACCCTCTATATAACTTGCTTTATATATACTTTTTTGCATGGTGTCTCCTCTATTAGATTGTAAGCTCTTTGGGGGCAGGGATTGTCTTTTGCCTCTTTTTGTAACCGCAGAGCCTAGCGCCATAGGCACTGAACAAATGTTCATTGAGCTGAATTGATTACTATTTGAAAGGCCTTATCCTTTTTGGAGGAGAATTACATTTCATTTAGATGTATAGCAAAGGTCAGAATTCCAATACCAAGGCTTCCCCACCAAAAAAACCCGGACTGTTAAGCAAATGAAACTCCCAACAACTGTACCTCCTCCAACAGGGAGAAAAACTGCAACATTGCTCAAAGCAGTTTCTGCCAGTGGGGATAAAGGAATGGGAGTGAGTGGGGGTTGGGGGGGGGCATGGAGAGTAAGAGATCCAACACTGTGAAAGGGATGGGTAGGGATGGTACTGTTTCTCCAGGAGTTTCCAGATTTCAAGCACAGGACCAGGACAGAGCCCTGGTATCCTCTCCCTATGCAGTAGCTGTAGGGGAACTTACCACAGTGGCCAACAGCTATGAGGGATGATCCTGGGGATAGGCTGAGGGAAGTTGCAAAGTAAGACAAGGGGATCTTCTCTACAACCTGCAGACAGAAGGAGAGGGTGATACTGGGTTCCATCAAGAGGGAGGATTGGGCTGCTGAGGACTGCTTTTTGTTCAGTACTCCTGACCCAGAATCAGTGTTATGTGTGGGCATGTACCACAAAGGCCCAAATTCTAGGAACTTCAAAGTCGGAAGTAAGAAATGGTACCTCAGTTTGACCTCCTGGCCCTGCTTCACGAGGCTTAAATCCACCTACTCCAGGCCATAGTGCTGTGAGACGTAGGGCCCTGTCTCACAGCCTGAGCAAGGCTGTGACCTATTTCATACTATGCCCTAAATGGGTCTGTGGCTCAAAGATCAAAGATTTAAAAAAGATTTTTAAACTAGGCATTCCTTCTCTTGGCCTGCCCAGCCCTTTCCTAGGAGAAGAAGCAAGCAGTAGTACCTGTTTCTGATGGAGGCTGTAGAAGAGAACTTCCTCCTTCAACCCAAAGCCTACGTAGACCAGCATGCTACTGTTCCAAGGGCAGAAGTTAGCTAGAGAAGGAGGTAAGTTGATTGGAATCTATAGGGAAAAGTCAAGAGTGAGAGAGGTCACAGGAGAGATCAGTAATGTCCTAGAGAAAACAACCAAGCTGAACGAACACTCTTACCTTTGGGTTGGTGGGTGCTGGAAAGCTCAGCCAATCTACAAGTTCGCATTTGTCTCTGAGCCAATCTGAAGCCCAGACACTAACTCTCCGGTCTGCACTGGCAGCCAACCATAGCTCTCCCCCTTCCAAACCAAAGTCATAGTACTAGACAGTGAAAGAAAGAGAGATCTTGTCACAGGCCCCTAAGAGTTACACGCTGACACAACGAGACCCTTCCACAGGCTAAGCCTCCAACTCCCTATCAGTTATAGCTCTTTTGTTTTCAATTTTTTTTAGTTCTAAATTCTCTCCCTCCATTCTGTCCCGCCCCCAGGCATAGAGAAGACAAGAAACACAATATCCATTGTTCATATGAAGTTATCCAAAACATATTTCCCCATGGGCCATGTTGTCAGTTGTAATTCATCAAACTGATCTGACTTTTTCAGAAGGCTATACATCAGACTAGGCATCAGTGCCTAATGTCCAACATTTACCACACATAATTAGCAGACCTCACCTCTTTGCTTTTGCTCTGGATCACAGTGATAGATGAGCCTCTGTGGTCATCCAGCACTCGGATGGTAATTCCTGTCCTTGGGCTACTCACTGCCACAATTCCATCTTTGTCTCCAGAAATGATGGTCTGACCTGTAATGATGGGAAGAGATTACAGATAGCTCTCACAGCATGGAGGCCCTAGAGAGAAGCAGAAAACAAGGCTGCCAGAAGGCAGATACAAGGAGATAAATTCTTTTGTCAGGAACAGAAACAACTATTTACCTACAAGAGTAAAGAGTGGAACTGAAGCATCCTGGTTGGTGAAAACAACTGGCAACGGAGGCATTAAAGCTGGATGATCATTTGCTGGTTCTGTTCTAGCGTGCATTCCTCTCATGTATGGGTTAGACCACATGGCCAGTGACATTCCTTCCAATTCACAAGTTCGGTAATTCTGTAACCCCATACCAGTTCCTCCCTGTACCTAATCTCGGTCCATCAGAACACTTGAGTCAAATTATCAGTTCCCTCTCTCCTTTCTGCCTTACTCCTTTTCTTTCTGATTCTGCCTTGAATCTGGCATTTACCTCTGGTTCTAAGAAGGCTAGGTTACTTAGAACACTGTCCATGGTGCTTAGAAGCCAATATAGAACATGGAATTTTAAAGGCAAAAGGAATCCACAAACATTCCAACATGTTGTAATATATTAGATGGGACATTTTTGGACTTCCATAGAATGTACAGAAACTAGATGTTGCTGGAAAAACCACTAGCTTTTAAACAATGTAGAAGACATTTCAAAAATCCCTTACATTTATCACATTTTTGCATATATTTCTGTATCTTCACATGGATTCATGCCATTTACCATTCTTTCCTCCTCTACCCTTATACTTACCAACTGTGACAAGCAGAGATATTGAGGCCTGAGAAGAACTAGAAGAGGATGGAGGGGAAATGTATGTGAAACTTAGAGAAGAGTTGAGGGAATGTGAGAGCCCAGAAGAAGACTGAAGTACAGTCAGAGTTCAGAAAATGAGATTTGAGTGGAAATTTAAAAGGCTGATCAAGAACTAGAATGCTCATATTGTGTTACCAAGGACTGCAGAGAAGTGCATAGCCCCACAACAGGAAACTTGGAAAGAACCATATATAATCTCATTTAAAATGAGTAGTAATTTGGAGAGTGAAAAGTTTGGGTCTCTCCTAAACTACTGAATTTGTAGGCATATATTGGGCTTATTTGAATTTTATTTAATCATTACTTATAAAAGTTTCATTTATCATTTTTAAAGGTAAGGTTCTTATTTGATATAACCATAGGATGGTACACCTCAGATAAGTACAATGGTTGGGGAATGCAATGTTCTTGTTAAATGATGGCTAATTCATCTGTGCCTTGAAACTGCTTTAAATTACTCTCCTAGAGTTCCAGTAACCATTAGCTTCAGAAAAATGTATCAATTTATTAATATAAGAGGTAGACTAAAATACCAGCATACATTGGGAGAAGCCTGTTTTAAGGTAAGGAGAAGTTTCTTATAACTTCCACTAAATAAAGAACAAACCCAGAAAAAAGTAAAATCTTTTTCTAAAAAATGACACAGGCAGAAAGTAAACAACTTTATAAGCTCATGAGATGTAACAGTCAATCACAAAACAGTTCAGTGAAATATCAAGAAACTAGAGGTGTCTCTACAAAGTGTGGCCATTGTAATATAATTCTTAAATTAAATTCTAAAAAAATAAGACATTTCCAAAAGGTGGATGACTGGACAAAAGTATGTATGAAAGATACTGTAGTGGAAAGTGTGCTGTATTCGGAAGTCAGAGAGTCTTGCTGGGTCAAAATGATGGAACCTTTGGAAAAAAGTTACTATTGTATCTTAGAATTCGAGGTAGGAGAAGAAAGGAAAAGAAAAATGTGGGCATACTGTGACATACACCATAGATTCCCAAAGAGTATTTAACAAAACTTTGAAAAGGGTCAGGTGGAATCTCATGACTGAGAATTTTAAGTCAGGAAGGAAGGGAATCTTTTAAGAATGAAATTTTCAAGACACAGAGAAACAATTCCACTGAGGAGAAAAAGGGAGGAGTTATCTGAGGACACTAATGGAGCTACTCCCCCAGCCCCAGTCTTCTAACTGGTCTCCCTGCCCCCTCTCCTCTCCTGTTCATTGCTGCCAAACTGATAATCCTAGAGCACAGGTCTGACCATTCAACTTCCTCCTTGAGAATTTTCAGCAGCTCCCTATTTACTTTAGGATAAGATATAAACTCCTCTGTTCATCATTCACGACCCCACATATCTTTGTAGATTTACTCCCCTTCATGCACTATTTTCCAGCCAAACTGGTCTTTTTGATGTTCTGTGTCCAACATCATACCTCCTACCTCCATCATTTTCCACTGGCAGGTCCTTCTCCTCCCTTCCACCTATATTAGACTGCCCTGCCTTGATTCTGTCTCCTGTAAGGCTCAACTCAAGTGCTAATGGCTACATGATCTTTTCAGAAGTCACTGTCCCCTCCCAGTCCCCCAAAGAACTTGGTCTACATTTTATATTTACTTATTTGTGTAGGTGCTGTTTCCTACCCTTATAACCTAAACTCCTGGAGGGCAGAGAATGTTTCATCTCTCCTTGAGCAGTACCTAGGACACAGTGCATCCTTAACAAATGCTAGCTGAAATGGACTCGGTGATCTGGTCCCACCCACTCTGTTACTGTGGACAAGGGACTAAACTTCTGAGGGAGACACGCCTGGGTGAGAAGCAGCTTAGGACAAAGACACAAAGCATGATCACACATGGCATGACTTCAAAGAAGCTTGAAGGCTGGTCTTCCATTCCCCCCCAACCCTTTCTTGGTAGGGAATAGGGCAACATTCTGAGGAAATGGTTACCTGGAAACTGAGATGAACAAGAGGACAAAGATGGTAACTAAGAACTGCAGCTTAAGAGCTATGTGAACTCCTGAAGAGTTATCAGAAACAGGAAGACAGCATACATGATTACAGGGAGTTAAACGGAAAAAGCAGTAACAGAAGAAATGAAACTGAACACTGTGAAATTGCAAAAGTCATGTCAGGCCACAAAGAGGAGATGCCTTCTGAGATTGTATTTCCCTCCCTCCTTTGCATAAGTGGGGGACTATATAAGTGAAATGCTACATATAAAATGTATGGCCAATGCTTCGTTTACTTTATTGCATGTCCACCCTCTCCTCTTTTTTAAATTATGTATTAAAAAGGATGGATCTCTGGGAAGAGAGGAAGGGAGAGATATACACTGAAAAATATGAGGTAAAAACAAAAGATAGTATTAATTTAAAAAAAAAATTCTAGCTGCTGCTAGGAGAAAAGGGAAGGTGGAATATAAAAGGGGGTGGGGGAGTGGAAACTGTAAAAATATTAATCTTCAGATTTAATACTAAAGGCAGAGCCAAGATGGTAGAGTGATACAAACTCCTCCAAACAGATCTAGAAAATGAACCAGATTAAATTTTGACGAGGAAATTTAGAAAAATAAAATCAGTGAGTCTTTTGTCCAGCCCATCTTGGTGTAGGGAAATAGACAGAGAGGTCTGTGAACACTGGGGACACTAATTAGACTAGAAGCACACAATTCATGAAGCCCATGTATACTCCAGCACTCTGGAAGAGGATGTGTACCAGGGCAAAAAGATGTCCCAGACTAGTCACCCTCAGAACAGAAGCACTACCATGTGAGACAGGTACCAATTAGCAGCTTTGTTGACCACCACCCAGTTCTGGGTCACAAATCTAGGGCAGAGTGAGAAGGGAACCTGTGCAAAATGACATAGGGAGGCCTTCAGTGGTATGTGAAAACAGGAGGAAGCAGTAGAAGTTTGGTTCAGACCTTGGATTCAGAACACAGTCTGACTCAAACACCTAGCCCAGCCTGTAGAGAAATAACCAAGTAAGGATTCCTAGGCTAAAAGGGAGTTTATAATTCTACCAGTCTGAACAAAGAGAATTTTCCAGCAGCTGATGGGGCAGAGTCTATTAGAAGTCTACTCTTTTTTTTAATGGAAAAGTTAGAATAACATTTATTTATGATACAATTCAAGGAAGTCTGGGATTATTTTCATTCTATCTAATAACATTCTATTCATGGGATCAAAAGGTTTAGAAGGAACCTTAAAATCCTCCCAGTCTAATTCACTTATTTTACAGAAAAGTGAAGTAACGTTTTCAAGTTCACATAGGCAGTAAGAAGCAGAGAGGGGATTTGGATGTCAGTACTGCAACTCCAAATCATGTAGCATTAAGTGGAACATTAAACAAGGAAATGATGTCATGCTTAAACACACCACTGAAAGGGAAAGCATATCATGGGTGGATAATCAAAAACTAAGTAATAGAGTATTTGAATTTAGACAGGAAATGATACTAACAGAAGTCTATTCTTGCAGAGACCCAAACCTATGTCAAGACCTTGTAGAGCTCAGACCAGGAAGCCAGCAGACTTTTCCCTGGATCAGATCACATTAGAAGGAATAAAAGCTTGCAGACCTACCAAATGCCTCTGAGATTCTAAAATAACACAATACTTCATATCCCAAGAAAGCAGCAACAGGTCTAGCCCAGCCCTTTCTTCCAGAAAGGCAGCAGAGTCCAGCCCTGACCATAAGGGAAACATGAGCAGTAAATGATGGGGAATGTGATAGCTCCATTGTTGGAACGAGTTTGGTGTTGTTTCTAAATGAAAACTGAGAAAATTAAAAAACAGCAAGTAGCATGCCTTTTTGAATGAACATGTGCAAGCCACCATTCAATTTTCCTATTTCAACTGAATTTCTTGTAGCCATTTTACCTTATTATGGAGAAAGAAAATATAATGGCTTATTTTACTGACTTTTTTATAAAAGCAGAAAAACTTTTGCTTTAGTTGTAAAAAAGAGAATACATGATAAACTATTTGATTTGATTTCTCTTTAATTGTACACTACTTCTGAACATCTAATTGCTTTCAACTGTCTAAATAAAATGCTTCTACCAGAAGAAACAAAAACAAATTTGAAGTCAGGAAGTAGGCTAGGAAAACAAAAAAAGAATCCCATCATAATGATGATGGGTGGCAAGATTGCTCAAGACACAGAAGATAGGAATGACTCCAAGACATCTACAAGCAACGCTCCACAGAAAAACATGGAGGGAGGTGGGGGGGCACAAACTTATTTAAAATTCCTGGAAGATGAAGAAAAGGTTAAAAAAAAAGAGTCAAAAATGTTTTTATAAATAAAATGATAACATTTGAGGAAGAAATGGAATAGAAATTAGAGCAATGGAAGAAAGAACTGGAAAAGGAATTAATAGCTCACATGGGGTACAAAATTTTGTTCAAGCAACGCATTTCCTGAAAATTAGAGTGGACCAAATGGAAGCCAAGGTCTCCATGAAACAATAAATTTTAAACCAAGTCAAAAGACTGAAGAAAAAATAGAAGAAAATGTAGGGTATCTCACAGCAAAAACAAATGATCTGGAAAGCAGAGAAGAAAACAATTTAAGATCATTGGATTATCTGAATATCATGATTAATAAAATGGCCTCGATATAGTATTTTAAGAAAACTTAAAAGAAAACTGTTCAGATCTCTTAGAACTAGAGGGCAAAGTGGAAATAAAAAGAATCCACTACTCACTTCCTGGAAAAAAAACTCCCAGAAATATCACAGCCAAAATTCAGAGCTTTCAAGTCAAAGAAAAACTATTTCAAGCAGCCAGAAAGAAAGAATGCAAGTAGTACCATACTTAGGATCACACACTATTTAGCAACCACCACTATAAAGCAACGGAGAACTTGGAATCCAATATTCTAGAAGACAAAGGATATGGGCTTATAGCCAAGAATAAAAATCAGCAAAAATTTCTTGTAGCCATTTTACCTTACTATGGAGAAAGAAAATGTAATGGCCTATTTTGCTGACTTTTTTATAAAAAAATCTTACAGGGAAAAAACCAGACCTTTAATGAAATAGAGTACTTTGAAGCATTATTGACGAAAAGATCAGAATTACCTAAAACCTCTGAAGTGCAAACAACACGGAAGTCAAGAGAAAAATAAAATAGTAAATCCGAGTGAATACCAATCATAAAGGACTAAACAAGTATAAACTGTCTTCATTCTAATATGGAGAAACGATGCCTGCATCCCCTCTGAACACAATTTTTTCAAGAGTCAAAGGAGTTGTTTCAGCTATGTTTTATTGATCTTAAGAAAAAATGTAAAGAGAGGGAAGATGAATACACTCTGGGGGAAGGGAAAGGAAGGTTAGGGAAAATTATCTCACATATTCAGGGTCCATAAGTAGAAATTTATACAAACATGGAGAAAGAGGTGTGGAGAAGCAGCTGACATTTAAGCCTCACCTTACCTGAACCACTCAAGGGAGGGAATACACACACACACACACACAAAACAGTTGGGTACAGAAATACATTTCACTCAACAGGGAAATATGAGAAAAAGAGAAGGAATAAGGGAGAATTACAGGGAGGACAGATTAAGGAATAATGCTAAGCAAAAACAAATGCAAAGGAGGTAAAAATAATCTTCATAGATCTTTTTGAGATGACAAGGAATGGGAAGCTGAGAGGATGCCCACAAATAGGGGAAAGGATGAACAAATGATGTTATCAGTGTAATAACCAACCAGGATCCCAGAGGACTAATGATGAAACATGATACCTACCTCCTGAAGGACATGAAGGGCTCAGAATGCAGAATAAGACAAATATTTTTTGGATATGGCCAATGTGGAAATTTATTTTACTGACTGACTATTAGATTGTTCTGATATATGTTTGTAATGGGTTTTATTTTTCCTGAGTGCTCATTAAGGGGTGGGGAGAGTTTGAAAAGGTATTGACTGATAAAAACAAATAAAATGTTCTTTTAAAAAAGGTTTGCTATCTATGTGCTAAGACGGTTTACCCCTACTTTGTAGTAGGGGTCCATACAAAAGGGGAGGGAGGGAAGACATGGCAGGAGGGTGTGACAATGCAACAAGGAGAGGCTGAGTGAAATGCTGTCACATATATCAAGGTGAAGGAGGGAATAAGAAGTTTGAACTGTTTCCTGGGAAGCAGACAGTAATGTAAGCATACAGTACTCCCTGCTCCTACGTATTAAACTAAATCTTGTGAAATAATAAGGCTCTTTAGGTGTATTTCAAAACTCTGATTGCTGTTACACCTTGAAATTGTGATGGTGGTCAGGCAGGAAAAGGATAAAATTAAATGCAAGTTTAAAAGTTAACATCTTCATTTCATTTTATAGATGGGGAAACGGAAGCTCAAAGAAAGCAAGAAGTCAAAGGTCACTCAGGAATAGATAACGAGAAAAGATAGAAGTTAAAAATTCTCTGCACGGAGGGAAAATAACTACGGACAGCCCTAAAAAAAAGTGTACTTGATAATAAATAACTCACATTTTGTATTGTGTTGTTTTAGTGGTGTATAACTCTGCATGACCCCACTGGGGTTTTCTTGGCAAAAATCCCGAAGTGATTAGTTACATCCTTACAGCTCATTTTACAGATGAGGAAATGGAAGCAAAAAAGTGTTTGAGGCTGGATTTGGAGTGAGGAAGGCACCTGATCCACTGCGCCGCCTAGCGGCCCTAACTCACATTTACCTAGCACTTTACAAAGCACAACATACTCTTTTCACAATCACTGAGGCAGAAGGAAGGCTATGTGACTTGCCTGAGACTATCCAGCTAATAGGTGGAAAGAATAGATATGAAGCCAACATCTCTCAGCCACGGTTTCAGGACCACTTCGGCTCTGCCATATTTACATACATTTGGAGAGGTGAGTTCTATGTCATCAGTCCCATCAGTTCTTCCTCAACCCTACCACAACCACCAGAGATCATAGGAAAAGAAAGTTACCATTCAGCTTCAACAGATGGGGGGGCTCTCCTAAGCTTGCTGCCACCCGTGTAGGACAGAAGTCCCAAGGAAGCTGGTCCCTGACTCCCAGATAAAACACTGGGTTAACCCTTACCATCCACAGAAAAGGAGATGGCCGTCAGTGCTACAGGATGAGGGTGTATCTTCAGCTCCATCTCTGTCCGGGAAATGCTGAATACACGGATTGTGCCATCGCTGTAGCCTGCCACCACCTGCTGGAGGTCAGCTCTGCGGCTGCTGGCTGCTGGACTCCATGCCAGACACAAGCAACTCTAAGAGAAGGAGACGTGCATGGACAGGCTGCCCCCAGCTATCACTTCCCTCACTATACAAACTCTACTTCTATTAATGCAGTGCAAGCTGCAATAGAAAATTAAGTTCTTCTGACTACTACATCACATTGTGTTTCACCCTGTAACGTTAAGTGAAGTAGGATTTTTTGCTGTTTTTCTGGATTGAGTTTTAGCCAATCAAGTGCCTTTGACTGAGTCTTGCCTTTGACTGAATCAAGGGTCTTGTTTATACACACACACACACGCACGCACGCACGCACGCATGCACGCACACACGCACAGACACACTCTGCCCCATGAGTACCTGATTTAGCACCTGGAACTGTACCACCAGCTCCATGCTGGTCAAGGACCACACACGAACACTGCCATCATCACCACAAGTGGCACAGTGGGACTCAGTAGGGCTGAAGGTCACTTCATTCACCTGCAAGGACAGGAGGGGAGATGCTGGCATGAGCACTATATGAGCACTCGCCTTTCTCTCACACACCAGAGAAAAGCTATTACAAAAGACTGGATTGTCATCATTCCAACAGGCAACTCATTATGCTCTACCCTACCCCCTTAACAACTATGAGGCTAGGTAATCAATTACACTGATGATACTGTATTAGTAATCAATGTGATAATGCCATCTTAATAGTCATAGTAGGGACACATATAAAATAAAAGATACTCTTTGATGATGAATCACATCGTGTCTTTAAAGCATCTGAAGTCAAAGAAGTTAAGGTAGATAAGTGAATGTCTCATCTGGCAACCTTCTCTTTGGTAAGTTTTCCCCTGCAGTTGCGAAATTATATAAAACCCCAACCTTCTAAATTCCATGTCCCCTACATTTGAACAAGACATGATCAGAGACAGCAGCCCAGTAAAGAATAAATCTATTTGTAAGAAGGTTCTAGGAGAAGACAACTCATGCATTCTTGGCTGACAATAATCTCTCTGCTGATGTGACACGCTGAGCATAGACAGAGTTCTCACGCCCAGAATATCTGAAAACTCTATGCCTTCTGACTCTTTACCTTGTTCTTGTGGCCACTGATGAGGCGGATGTTGGTCCTCTCAGCCCAGTTGATATACCACAGGGTGCCTGCAGTTGTACCCACAATGCCCATATCCATGCTATCATCAAAGCTGGCACTGACCACAGCACCATCCAGGGTCATCTCCTGCTCCATAAAGACAGAGCTGGACCTGAGGAACAATAAGAATTCTGGAAATCTGAAATCAGCAAGGAAAAAAAGGGAATTGGGCAGATAATGGGAAGGATGGAAACAAGGGGTCCAAAGAGACTAAAGTATATTATAGTGGTTATGCCTAATACTGAGGTGTGATCAGTCTCATCAAAAAGTTTTAGGATGAAGCTCCAATTTCCAAGCCTAGCATTCAAAGACCATGTCCCTCCCCACTTCCACACCACCCCCTCCCACGCCGTGGCTCCTACTTGATCTGACGCTACTTCCCTGTTCTTGTTCTATGCTTTGGCCAAACTACACTAGTTACAGACTCTCTCCACATCCCCCCATTTGTGCCTTTGTCCTTGATCTCTTCTGTGCCAAGAGTGTCCTCCCTTCCTACCTGTCTATCAATATACCAGTTCTTTCCTTTGTCAGGAGCTCAACATGCTACAGTGCCCAAAGGACATTCAGCTGTGTAGAGAGAGATGTAGTTACTCAATACTTCAGACTTTATAGGCCTGTAGCCGTCAGCGTGTACCACACAGGTGGTATGTGGTCAGGTTGAGAGGCTGACCTGGAAGTATCATGGAGGGCATTCTGACACTAGGGAGCCTGAAAAGAGGAAGAGAATAGCCAAGTGTTTGGAGAGGCGGACAGGAGCACAGAGGTGGTCAAGGAAGCATGGAGAGAGGGAGAGACTGAAGAGTTGATTCAGTGACTAAAGGACAGGGGCTCAACCTTTTTTGTGTCATGGACACTTTTGACAGTCTGGTGAAGCCTCCGGACCCCTTTCAGAATCATGCACACAAAACAGAATACTGAGGATTTTAAAGAAACCAATTAAACTGAAATATAGTCATAAAAATATGATTATGACAAAGTCACAGTTCTTGGATTAGAAACCCCTGCTTCAGAGGGAGAGTGATTCCAGGGAGAGTTACAGTTAGGTGATGTGGGCCAGGACAAGTCAGAGCCAGGAAGCCCTAGCTGTGCTCTAAGCTACATCTGAAGAGAGGTAATGTGCAGGTGGAAGGGCAGGAGCTGGGCCTCTAACAGGTTGTGTCTCCAGGGCTTGCCACACCAATGCAGCCTCAAAGTGTGATGAGGAGAAGCTGCAAAGTCTGCAGCCAGGAAGCCCTAAGTTCAAATCTGACCTCTGATACCTCCCAGCTGTGTGACCCTGGGCAAATCATTTAACCTCTGTTTGCCTCAGTTTCCTCTGTGCGAATAGTAACAGCAGTAACTCACAGGGTTGTCACAATCTGTAAAGTGCTGAACATGTCGCCTAGCACGCAGTAGAGTTATGTAACTGTCAGCCATCGTTATTATCATCTCATGCAATGTAGCTTAATCATGGTATCATAAGATCTTCCTAGCTCTATTTTGGAAAGAGATTGCCCATGACAAGGGAGAGGTGGGGCATAGGGGTTCCTATAATAGTGGCAAGAGATTTTCCAAGGATCAGCTGAAAAACCACCTCTCCTCCATGAAGCCTTCCCTGATAACCACCCAGCTAGAAGCAATTCCTCCTCCAGCTGATCTCTGAGCACTTTAGATTCGTTCCTCTTATGAACTTATAATATGCTACTTTGGTTTACTTTTATCTGTCTATGTATATAAAATCACTTCTATTGAAGTATAAACTTCTCTAGGGCAGGAACCAGGTTTCATTTTATTTATTTTTATATATTTTTAATTTTATTATTTTTAAATTTTTATTTATCATTATTATTTGTGTCTCTCAGCATCTAGCATAGCATATTAATGCGAATGAATGAATCATTCTTTTAATGTGGGCTTCCTACGGTAAAACTGGACTTGTTTTGAAATGAGCCAATTGCTGGAAGTACATCACAAAAAATAAATGATCCAGATAGTTAAGTCCCTAAACCAATTCAAAGGAATTCTATTCTAAAGTACGGGACATCATG
Source organism: Bettongia penicillata ogilbyi (assembly GCA_023548195.1). Lineage (NCBI taxonomy): Eukaryota > Metazoa > Chordata > Mammalia > Diprotodontia > Potoroidae > Bettongia > Bettongia penicillata. The sequence continues at coordinate 5,357,352 of JAJHZJ010000321.1, read as the reverse complement.
CAGATAAGAAGACTCCGTCAGCCCCCTCAGCCAGCTAATCAGGCTTTAGTCATTGCCCTGAGGAATGTGCTCTGCGTCTGTTCTGGTTGCTGCCCCTTTCTGTACATGGATTTGTAGGATTTCTAGGAAGTGGAATTTGGAAAAACTGGTGTAAAGCAGTTGCCTTTTGAAATACAGCTGGAATCTAAGAGTGAGAGCGTTACTCTAGGGCGTTCTAGGGAGAAGGGCGCCCTGTCGACTCTTTTAATTCCCAGATCTGTAGCCTATCTGTACATGTTGTTCCTAGTCTCTCTGCCTACAGAATGTAAATTCGTACAGGCAAAGACAGGTTATTCAAAAACTGGAAATCAAAAGGCTCAGCACTCCCCAAAGCACCATCATTTTCTTTAAATTTGCAGTCCCCAGGCAAAGATAAGAAACAGTCCTAAACTCTTCATCGTTCCCTTTCCTACCCACTTGCCCCCAAAATGATGACTCATTTTCTTAACCTGAATCCTATCACTACAGACAACAGACTGCCTGGTGCAAATTCCCAACCATATCTCTTTACCTGCCAGGTCCCTTTTGAGGGTTCAGATACAGAGGATCCAACCACTCAGCCAAAGGCAAAAGACAGTGGAGGATGAGAAGGGAGCTCAGCCCTGATCCCATGTCTGGGTATCTGAAGAAGGTGGATCTGTGCTATACTACTATGCTATTAAAAAAAAAAAAAGAGCTGCTATAAATATTTTTGTAAGCAGGACTTCTTTTCCTCTTTCTTTGCTCTCTTTGGGTACAGGCCTTTAGTCAAAGGCTGAGCCAAAGGGTATGCATTATTTACTGACTTTGGGGGCATGCTTCCAGATTGCTTTTCAGACCTGCTGCACCAACTTACAGTTCCAATAGTGCATTAGAGTCTTCCCAAAGCCACTCAAAGAAATGTCATTTTTCTTTCTGTCATCTTTGTAAATCTAATAGGTGTGAAATGGAAAAAGAGTTGCTTTAATTTGCATTTCTCTCACTATTAGTGATTTGAAGCATTTTTTCATTGATTCAAATTTATAAGATTAAAATTCCTCAAAAGATAAATAGTCAAAGGATATTTTTTTTGAAGAAAAAAATAAAAGCTATAAAATGAGGTAGCTCTGAGGCTGCCTCTACAAAGCTGGTTCTAAGAGTCAGAAAGAGAAGCAAAATATCACTCAGAGAGGAGATATGATTTAATGGCCTTTCTCTATTAAAGAAGTACTAGACTAGAAGTGACAGTACAGTGTACAGTATAGATCAATCCTATATATTTAGGACAGCTGGACAACTGAGTCTCAAGCTCTAGAATTCCCAAACTGACTCAGGAAGAGGAAGCTGGTAATGGGTATCTAGCACTTAGATGTTCCTGGTACGCAACGATTAGTAAATATTTATTGAATGAACGAATGATTACTCAGTGTGCAGGATACCTGTCTCACCTTGCCCCGGAACCTTTCATCCTCAGCTCCTGCACTGCTCCCACTGCCCACAGGCGGATCCGCTTCGTATTGCTGCCGCTGACCAGTCGGTTTCCAGAACACAGAAGCACACCTAGGACACCAGGAAAAATGAATGTTCCCTCAATTTGAGTCTTGAACTGGCCAGAGAATCACAGGATATTATTGTTAAAAGGGATCTCAGGACATAGACAGGGAGAGCTGGGGAGGACATTAGAATAGACAATACATTGCTAGTGGAGCTAAGAATTGGCACAATTATTTTGGAAAGAAATTTGGAATCATTCAAATAAACTGACTAAAACATCAACCTTTTGAACCAAAGATTCCATTACTGAGCTTACACCCCAAGAAAGCCATCAATGAGAAAAGAAGTCCCCATGTACTCCAAAAGAATGCGAAACAAAGCAGATGCCCTTAAATGAACTGTGGTACATGAATATAGTGGAATATTACTGTGCTATAAGAAATGGTGTGTGTGGTGAATACAAAGAAGCACGAAAGATCTACATAAACTGATGCAGAGTGAAGTCAACAGGGCCAAGAAACAGTGGAGACAGTCACTACAACAGTGTGAATGGAAAGAAGAGCAGCAGCACCACAACACCCAGAGTAACTGCCACAAAATTCTGAAGCTCCAATGGGCCTTGAATGTACCTCCTCCTCATGGAGCTGGGAGGTCGAGACATCACACACTGCATATGTCTGGACTCAGAAAAGGCTATTTGTCACATGAGATGGCTCTCTGGGAACGGGAAGGGAAGGCTTCTAGAGATTAACTATGATGATGTAAGAAAGGGAAGGCATCAATAAAAACTTATTTTAAAAAAACACAATTATCTGGGGGTTTGCGCTGTGTTTTTTGTATTTTTTCCCCACAACTTTTGGATTATTTTTCCTTTTGTCTTTGTAGCTGTAGGTCTTAGCTTGTAATATATGACTAATAAATGCTTATTGAATTGAATTGAGGGTGAGAACTAGAAGTGACCTTACGAATGATTTTTGGTAACTCTCAAAGTCTCAAACAACCTCAGATAAGTCACAAATCTGCATCTCTTAGCTTATTCCCAGGCCATCACCACCCTGACTACCTTCTTCCCTCAGACCATGATCGAGTCAGCCCAGGGCCCAGAATCCAAGAGCCCTGGGAACAGTCATGGCCTCCCAGCCCAATGGTCTCCCCTCAGCCATCATATTACCAGGTAACCTCCAAGGAGATGAAGTCATAGCTAGTGAAGACTCAGAAACGTCTTGTCACCAAAGTCCTTGGCACTGTTAAATGGCTCACCTTTGGAAATAGGTGTGATTCTACCAGTGGGCATCACCACATGCTTTACTATCATACCCTACGGGCCATGGAACCTTTCTGTTGTACTTGCAGCTGAAACCTTCCACAGATGTTGTCTCCTCCATAAACTGGGAGGTCCTTGAGAAGCAGGGACCATCTAACTTTCCTATTTGTATCCTCAAGGCTTAACAATAGCTTGTTCCACAGCCTACTTTGTCCAGTGCTTGGCATTTAGTAAGCACTTAATAAATGCTTCATTCATTCATTCATTTACTCAGAAAAATCAGGTGGAAAATGAAATAAGGTCCACTATATGTCAGTAAAAATCCCAGAAGCAACTCAACAGAGGAGGGCTTGTCTTGCTTCTTGTGGAATAACATGATCTCAGCAGGTTTTGCATTGGTGTCTACTCACCAATCTCACCCTCATCAGCCTCCCAGGTCATAAAACAGCGGTTGGTGCCTACGTCCCAGACACAGATCTGTCCACTGTTGGTGCCACTGTAGACTAAGGGGTTGATACTGTAGCAAACTGATGTCAATTCCACAGGTCCTATTTCCTCAGGAACAGGAACTCTGTGGACCTGACCCAAAGATGAGAAACATCAACTGATGTTATGGATTGTGATAAGGTTTTATTGGGGGCATTTTATCAAACACAGTGAATGCTGGCATTCATGAAAAACCAGGAAAAAGCAGGGAAACAACCCTTCATAAGTACCCTCAGAGGGCAGCCTCTTAATACCAGAAGGTGGCCCTGAAAGAGCACTCCCTGACCTGTCAGAAGAGAAGGGGGTAAAAGACTCTAAGATACCTGGAGGTTGATATCAGCTCCCCACCGCTTCATGAGCCAGAAGGTGATAGCTCCCTGGCCCACACAAGTAAGCTCATTAGCGCTAAAAGGGTTAAATGCCACTTCATGAACTGGCTCCATGAATCGAGTAGAGGACATCAGTTCATAGGTGAAGGCATTCCACAGGGCAATGGTTCGGTCGCTGTAATCCCCTAGAAGTCAGACATATGTTAGAACTCCAAGTCCCCTGCGCATAAACTCTTTGAGGGCAGACAATGTTTTTGGTTTGTCTTTGTAAACCTAGCACCTAACACAGTGACACATAGTCAGATTGCACATAATAAGCATTTAATGAGTGCTTGGATTGGATTGCTGGATGATACCTAGACTCTTTGGCATTAGAAGAAGCCATAAACCATAGGGAGGAAACACTGCAGGTAAGGTCCCCATAAAGAAATACAATTTTCTCAGCCCACCCCTATACGCAAAAGACAATCAGTGAATGAAATAGATCTTTTTTTGTCATTTCTAAGGCCATAATTTCATATTATACTTGGCCAAATATTAAAAGACAAGATTTTAACTCTGATTTGAACTCTGGATATCACTGCTACTAACCCAGAGTGATGAAAAGTCGATCATTATGAGAATAGGCCATAGCTTGCACCTCAGTCTCATGATGAAATAGAACCTTGTGGCAAGTCCCCTCTGCTATGTCCCAGATGCGGATCTGACAACGAGAGCTCTTATCCCCCCAGCCTGAGGCAGAAGCAAGGACCTGGTAGACAAAAAACAAAAAAACAACTCATTCTAGGAGCAATCCAGTAGACCAAGCTCTTCTGTGTCTAGTCAGTTACAGACTTTGAAAGCTATAGTGTCAGGCCACAAGCACACAGAACAGATAGAATTCACACCGTTCTATACGTCCATGGGAAGGAACACAGAAAAAACAAAGAGGAATTTTAGCCCACAGTTAATCTGTAAACAGATAACGGCACTAACACCACCATTTCTACTAACAGGAAGATTTGGATAGTCCAGAAACACTGTCTGCAAAAAGAAAACTGCCACTAAGTGGGGAAATCACTGATCTGAGATTTGCTCGTTCATCTGTTCTCTGGCCACTGCACCAATCAAGAACAGAGTAAATGTGGGGACAGGGAAGGAAAGCAAAGGCCCTGGGTAACAGCGCCTACACAAGTCAGAGAGGACACGCAATGAAAAACGACCTGCTAATCAGCCCTGATTCTAATTCCACCCCAACCAATCTCCCCAAAGTAGTCTGGAGAGAAAGGGCTCCCTCATGGGAAACAGAAGCTGTATGCATCTGAGCCCTGAATCGTAACCTTCTGCAGGCTTTGTTTGCGGAAGCCGGGTCTCTCACATCGGGCACAAGACATAAACAGCCTCTGCAAGGAGGGAGTCAAGGCCTCAGTGATATTTATTAAAGTCCTAATATGTGCCAAGCACGTATTGTGAGGGCAAAGAAAAAGAACGAAGCAATTCCTTCTTGGAATAAGCTTACATTTTAATGGAGACAATAAGCACACGATGAATAAATGCAAACATATAAAAATATGTACGTGTGAATACACACACACACACAGTGGCGTATAAGGGAGAGCACTGAGGGGCTTCATGCGGTAGATGGCATCTGAGCTGTTTCTTAAAGAACAAAAGGGACTCTACGGGACAGAGGTGAGGAAAGGAGGACATTCCGGGAAGATGGGAGATGGAACGTTAGGACTGAAGGAAAGAAAAAAGGCCAGTTTGGCTGAGCTGAAGTGTACAAGGGGATGCCCAAAAGATGGAAAGACAGAGTGGGGCCAGGTTGTGTAGGATTCTAAAAGCTAAAAAGAGGAGCTGATATTTTATCCTGGAGACAATTAGAAGGGACTGGAGTTGGTTGATTAGGGAAGCAACATGGTCAGATCTGCACTTAAGGGAAAATATTTTGGCAGCAGTGTGCAAAAGGAACTGAAGCAGGAGGAGACTTGAGGCAGGAAGATCACTGAACTAAAGTGGTAGCTACGTGAGTGGAGAGAAGGGATTGAATGTGACAGACGCTGGCAGCTGATTTGATGAGTGAAAGGTGAAATGAAGCAGGGGAGAGTGAGGCATCCTGGATAATGGCAAATTTACAAACCTGACACACCAGAAGGATGGTGGTGCCTTTGACAGAAATAGGAAAGTTTAGAAGAGTAGAAGGTTTAGAAGGAAACATAATAAATTACTTTAGAAATATTGAATTTAAGATATCCAGTTTAGAGTGCTATAACAGGCAAAGAATGACCTGGGACTGAAGTTCAGGTGAGAGATAGGGGCTAAATATATAGAAATGAGAGTCCTCATAAATACAAGAACCATAACAGCATCTATGTAGCTCTTGAAGGTTTTCCAAGTACTTTACACATATCCCATTCTAATCTCACAATTCTGGGAGGTGGGTGCTATTATTATCCCCATCTTACAGATAAGGATATTGAGACAGGTTAAGTGATTTGCCTAGAGTCACATAACTTAGTTAAGTGTTTAAGGTTGTCTTTGAACTTAGATCTTCCTGACTCTAAGTCAAGGCCTCTATCAACCAAACTGGATTATTTCACCTTTTTGTCTTTGCATCCCTAGTGCTTAGCATAATGCTTGGCATATAGCAGATACTTAATAAATGTTTGTACATTGACAGAGTACTCATTATCAAAACCGCAAATCTCATCCTACCTGAGATTTTAAAACCTTTGCATCCCTGGTGAACTTAGTAAATGTCTAAGTGTTGAATTCACAAGCCTAACTTGGCCCTTGTCCTCATCTAATAATCTAAAAATGAATTAATCACTTTATAATTCACAAAACATACTTCTCACAACCATCCTGTGATGTGGACAATGAAAATAGTTATCCTTATTTTACAGATGAGGAAACTGAGGATCAGAGAGGTTAAATAACTTGCCCATAGTCATGTGGCTAGTAAATGAGAGGGCTGGGAACCAGAATCTTACGACTCTAAAACCAGTGCTCTTTCCTATGACACAGTGACCCTCAAGTTAGATCTGGCCTCTTCTATCTGGTTAGCCATCATGCTTCCTCAAGAGAGAATTGGGCTACCAGTGCTGTCCTTCTTTCTGTTTGTAATTATTTCTAGATTTTCTGACAATAGAGAAGGAGCAGTCACATCATAAACCTTCTCTAGAGGCAGTATGGCAACTGGTATGTGAAGAATCTGGATTTAGATGGGAACAGGGGTCAAGCTTTCCCTCGGTAGTCATATTTGCTTCTAGTAAATAAAGGAAATTTTAGACAAGACTAAGTCTAGCATTGGCTTTGAGGAGTTCAGTTGAAGTTGTTTCATTAAAGACCATTTGCAGATTCTCAGACATAGGTACCTGGGCATCGTGCCTGACAGCTAACGTTGAAATTTCCTCTGGGTGGCCCAGCCAGTGCTGCTGGGAGCCAGAGTGCAGATCTTCCACTACAATCACACATCCACAGGTATATGCGAAAAAGCCTGTATGGAGGGACAGAAAAACAGGAGAACCATTACTAGTGAGCACAGTGACTAAGTTCAGAGGAAAGGGCTCACTATTTACCTTGAATTTAATTTTAAAAGATTTCCTAAAGTACACAACAGTTCAGTACTGTCAAATCCACAGAATTCCCCAGAAATTACAAAAGGTCATCAAATAATAATACTTATGACACTTATAATACTACTTATAATAATACTTGTAATACTTTAAAGTTTGTAAAGCTCTTTACCTATCTCATTTCAGCTTCACAACAGCAAGGTAAGGTTGATCCTATTACCCCAATCACAATTATCCTCATTTTGCAGATAAGGAAATTGACAAGTTAATCTACTGGGCCATTGAGACTCAGCAAGTTAGTGTCTGAGGCAGGATTTGCATCCAGATCTCCAAGTACAGCACTTTATTCATTACACCAACTTGCCTCTAACTTAGTCACTTCCTCAAAAATCTGGGGTACACCTTCATAGCAATGGCTAAAGGGAGAGTTCTTTACCAAATAAGGGATAGAGGAGATCACAAAAGATAAATAAAACAGATGATTTCAATTACATTGAATTGAAAAACTTTTTCATGAACCAAATCAATGCAACTAAGATAGGAAAGAAAGCTGATGACTGTGAGAATATCTTTGCATCAAATAACTCTGACAAGCATCTGATACACAAGATATAAAGTAAATTAGACAAACATAAATAACCGGTACAATTCTCCAATGGGCAGTGGTCAAAAGATATAACAAACAATTCTCAAATAAAGAATTACAAATTATTAACAACCATATGAAAGATTGCTTCAAATCACCAATAAGAGAAATAGAAATCAAAACAATTCTGAGGTTTAATTTCATACCCAGAAAACTGGCAAAAATGAGAAAAAGTCAATGTTGGAGGCCTTGAGGAGAAAGAACCACAGTTCCCTTAATAGTGAACACCAATACACTGTATAACAGAGCTGTGAACTGGTTAATCTATTACACAAAGCAATTTGGAATTATGCTAAGAAAGTGACTAAAAGATACACACTCTTTGACCCAGAGATCCCTCTGTTAGGCATAAACCCTAAGGAAGTCAAAGACAGAAAGGTCCCATGTACACATTCATAGCAACACTTTCTGTGGTAATAAAGAAATAGAAACAAAATAGCTATCAATTGATTGGGGAATGGCTGAGTAAAAGGAAATATGGGAGGGTAACAGAATATTGCTATGCCGTAAGAAATGATGACTATGAACAGAATTCAGAGAAATATGCCAAGACTTCTATGAACTGATGAAAAGTAAACAGAAAAAATAACTGAAATCACATAAATGGAAAAAGCCCCAAACTCTGAAAATGAATGCTACATAATTCTAATGGCCCAGCTTAACCCCAGAGAATGAAAAGAAATGAATCTTCCTCCTTTTGGAGAGGTGGGGGGCTTATAGGCATCGAATATCAAATATATATACTGTTAGTATATATGTTGAGAATTTTTCTGGACTCCTTTCATTTTTCCTGTTTTTTATTCTTTGCTACAAGGGATGGTTCACTTAAGAGGGGAGGAAGGAAGGATATATACAGAAATAAAGATGGTAGAAAAATACATCAATATAATGTTTTTTAAATTCAGAATCCAGTGTATTGAACAGGAAACATCAGGGCCATGTAATCATGTTAGTTTCAAAAAACTTCAACATATTTAAGTCACAAAAATCCTGGACAGTGACAATACTAGATTATATGGGGAAATTTGCTTCCAGTGTGTTCACTCCTCAACAGGGACCAGCTAGTACTCCTTGGTCCTTTAGCACCAAACTGAATTCAGGAAAGAGTCCTAGATTACATGTGTGATATCTTTCCCTTACTTCCAATTTGCTAACACCAGGTCCATTTTTTTCCCAGTGGTCCCTACCTGTATCTGGTCTCCAGACCATGTTTCCCCTTCCATTTCCATTATAGCCCACAACAGCTTTCAGCCTCAAATGCTCAGAGTTGTTTTTTGGGAAGGAAATTTTCTGAAAGAAAAGAATATATACAAGACCTATTGTATTTCAGGCAAATGCATGCATGTGTACACACACATACCCCTCTTCCTTATTAATATACACACACAAACTCACGCACCATCCAACAAGTATTTATTAAGTTCCTGCTCTGTAGGCTTTGTGCTATATACCAGAAAGGTGCAAAGATGAAACTAAGATACAGTTCCTGCTCCCAACAAGTTTGTGGTCTATAAGGGTAGGTAAGACAAGTACAGAGATCACAATTAGTACAAACGTGGAAAATGGCAAGTAAAAGATACAAAGAGAGACAGAGATTGTATCTCTCTCTATGGGTTACAAAGAAAGACTTTAGAAAAGTGTCAGCAAAGTTAGTCCTTGTAAGAAAGGAAGTAATTTAACACAGGGTGGGAACCATGTCTTACCTGTCTTCGTATATTCCTTTGTATTCAGCACAGTACATTTCATAATATAAGCCCTTAATTTACATTTGCTAGACAGATAATAGAGTTAGGGTAGAGAAGAGTCTATTCCAGTTGTGGGATATGGTAAATTAAAGGCTCTAGGCAAGAGGAGGCATGACAAGATCAAGAAACAATGAGTGGGCTTCCTCTTGGTAGAGACTGGAGGAACCCCTGGTGTGGAATCACTATGTAAGCTGTCCAGCATGGCTGATGCATCCACACCTTTGCTTAACTGTTCTTGTTCGCTACAAGGGAGGGTTCTGTTTGGGGTGAAGGAGGGGACTGCACATCAAGAAATAACTAAAATAAAAAGGCACGCAATAAACGATAAGTAGTCCAGTTTGGCAAGAGTTTGAAGTTTAAGAAGGGGATTAAAGGAAGATAAAGCTGGAGAGGTAAGTTGGAAATAGATGGTGAAAGGCCTAAGATGACAGGCAAAGGAGCACAGACTTTACTCAATATAAGGGAAACCCTTGGAAGTTTTAGAACAAGAGCAACACAACTCACCCTGACCAAGAGGAAAGTTCAAGGTAATGGCTGGGTATAAAGACTGGATGGGAGGAGGGAAAGAACTGAAAACAGAGCACCAGCTAGGAGCCCATGACAGCAGGCTAGAAAGAGGTGATAAGTATGTGACCTAAAGGAGCGGTGGACGTGGGAAGGAAGGGGAAGCATCAAAACACATTACAGAGGTAGAATTAAAAGGGCTTGGTGACAGGATGCATATGGGGGTGAGGGAAGTGGAAACACAGCTGACCTGAATGGGAATACAAGGTAATACGGCTTTACAGGTCAGGAATCGGGAAATTCTGTTCAATTAATAACTTAGTGTGTGCCCCAGCAAATCATTTAACTCCTCCAGGCCTCTATCCCTTCTCATGACACCACCCTCCCTGCCCCCAAGCTACCTTGGGGAGGGTAGATGCTTTGAATCGAGCAATAAAATGTTTGTAGGAATCAGGGCGAACATTGTTCTGGGGCTCTACAATCCTGCCACTGCCAGTAACTGCAAAGGACAAAAAGTAGATACAGGATCAAAGTTGGGCCATTCTCCTTCAATCACCTTCCACTCCCCCCCAACCACGAACTTTTGCTCTTCCCTTAGAAAACCTGAGAGGTGGTACTGAGGACCCATAAAAATCACCATCAGTGACACCAGAGTATCAAACTCAAATAGAAACAGATCCTTTCAAACCATAGTCAACAGACTTAGAAAACTAAAAAATAACATTATTTATACTGTGTTGTATTTTTATTTTGTTAAACATCTTCCAAAGATATTTTAATCTGCTTCCAGTGGCACTTGGGAGTTTTGCAAGGAAAAGTCTGACACCTTAAACTATATGGTGGTAATGTATACCAATGTGGCCAAAAGGAAAGCAAGAGAAGCAAAAAACCAGGATAATAACGGTAACTTAACATTCTGTAGCATTTTTTTATTGATAAGGATTATTTCTCCCATTTTACAGGTAAGAAAACTGAGGTTCAGAGAGTCTGTACTTGCCTATAGTCATATAACTAGTATGCAACAGACCTCACACTTCAACACAGGTCTTCTAATTCCAAATCCAGCAATCTTTCTACCACACCATGATGTGACCGATAATTCATACATTAATTAGATAACAAATTCCAATTACTGCTAGCCACAACAGTGCTTTGGAGCCATTCCAACACTTCCCATAAAAGAGAAAAAGGGGAGAACAAAGGTCCTCTAAAGACTAGAAGAATGCTGAACTTACCTAAGTCTGAAAACCACTGACCTAATTTGGTCTTCCCAGGGCCACTTGCATTCCCATCTGCTTTCTTCTTAACACTGACAGATGGGTCAGGGACTTTCTGAGTCATCTCCATGATATGGCTCTTTAAACAGGTTCCTTCATCATCAGACTCTGAAAAAATATCTGTAAAAGAAGAGGCCAGATAAATGTGAGCAGAGGCTTTTTATATACACAAATATAGACACAGACACACGACATACACACACAGAGCTAACTATAGGAGAACCATGGATTGTCTAAGACAGGTAGAGACCACCACCATATTCACCATAAAAATTTGAAAACAGATGGAAGTTGAAGGAGATACAATCAGATCATAATCTCATTTTAAACAAACATGGATTTTTTGTTTTTGTTTTTGCTTTAAATATTTTCTATAGCACTTGTCAGTCCTAGGAACATTAGCACTCAGTTGCTTTTTTATATTTGGGGGCAAGGATGAGCCATGCAGCTCCCACTGGATGAATTCATCTTTAAGTGGAAACTATCAGCCTTCTCCTCCCTAGAAGACCACAACTATCTTCACCATGATTCTTCCAAGGGGGCACAGAGCTGATATCCAGATGAGGTGGGGAGGCCTGAGATGGCACAGGTATCGACTGACGAGGTATTCCATTTGTCCCAGAGGCTGCATCTCCAATTCTCTCAGTATTTGGTCCTGGACACAGAAAAGGTCATAGGTCACTCCTCAGGGGATGTGAAAGGCACCAATAGTAAAACTTCCTCCACCCTCCTTGACACTATGTTCCCTCCCTAATAACTGTGAAAATGAACATTTCTTTTTAGAGACTTTCTTGGAATGCTGACAAATATATCTAAATGAGAAAAGGCAAAGCTCGGCCTATTTAGCTATATAGCCAAGACTTATAAAAGACTGGGCTGGTTTGTACCATATGAACAGGGCCCCTCTTTGTGTAGTCATCTCACTAAGAAACAGAAGAGTTACCAGCTCCAGGGATTTGCCATTTTAGATTTATTTATAAGGAACTAGCATCTAACAATAGGATTGCATAAAGGTTAAAGAGTTAGCCTTGAAATCAAGATGACCCCAATTTAGTCCTGCCCTTGATATATACTGGCTAAGGGATGCTGGGCAAATCGCTTAACTCTGTGCCTCAGTTTCTTTGTTCATAAAATTAAGGGGTTTTGTGATAACATATAAGGCCCCCTAAACCTTTAATTCTATGATCTCTGGCCAAAGGGACAAATTCCATTGACTAATATTGACATTCCTCTCTTCTTTCAACAAGGTCTAGGGAGAAGAAATCCACAATCCTTATGACTGGTAAAGGGGAACAACTCACCAGCAGCAGGAGATGGAGAGGATTCTAAAGACCAGTGGACACTGAAAAGGTAATCAAAGAAAAGATGTTATTACAAAGTGATTCTACAATCAGAAAGGCAAGAAAGTAGAAATGAAAAGAGTTTTACTCTATAAATAAGTCTCTGTAAAAAGCAGAGATATCTCACCTGCCCTTAGATGCCTTCTCAGGAGTAGCTAAGAAATCCCAGATAAAGACGGCATCTCCAACACTGATGATGTGCTGCTGGTCAGGAGTAAAAGCCACTCCCTGCACTGGCTCAGAGTGACCAATAAATACCTGGGAGATAGAACACTGGCTACATGCAGGCAAAAACTTCAGAGATGAAGAGGTCTAACCACTATAAATATTAGATTCTAGCCTCGATTTAGCCATGCAAATTATTTATCTTTCTGGGTTTCAAGTGTCCCATCTGTAAAAGAAAGAAAACCTCTTAACCTTCTTCTCTACAGCTCATGGCAAGCAAAAAAAGTATCCTGGGCTCCTAGAAATGGCAACTGGTGGTGTTAGTACTTTGCCTGGACCAATCCAAATTGATCAAATAACAGCTGTCCCAATAAAAGTCTTCATAAAAACAGCTGGAACGGGCATGAGAATCCCAACTGAGAGCGATATCACCTCTTTACTGCCCCTTTATTTACTTTTCCCTTTATTACAATTCTCAGCTCGTCTATTACACCCTCTGTTAAAATTTTTAAGATACATGGCATTTCAATCAAGTTCCTGCCCACATGCTGAGGAGGTGCAGGTAGGTGGACTCCTTGACAATTCTCTGATCCACATAAACAAGAACTTTTTCAAATGTGCTTAAGACAAAATCCCACAGTGACTCCAATATGAAGGCTTTGCCTAACCCTCAGCTAGTCCAAACAACAAATTCACATAGAAATAAGTTGAGTGGTCCAGGTGGGACTCACAGTCCTGGGATTTTAAAATGTGAGACTGGGAAGTCTAGAGGTTGAAGAAAGAGGGGAGGCTCAAAGATCAAAACTGTTAAAGTTCCTATAATTTTTTTGCACACCATTGCCTCCTATCTGGGAGTGGCTTGGTGACAAAGGTGAATACAACAGCTTTCTCTCATACCCTTAACCAAGCATACCTGGAAGCTGGTATTGAATTTCATCTGAAAGTCCCACACTTTGATGGCCCGGTCACCAGTTGTCAAGAGGAATTGACCATCTTTACTCAGAGCCAATGCAGAGCAGGCTACTTGGTGAACGTTAGATAACTAGAATGAGAAAAATATTCAGAGAATAGAAGGGAAATAAAAAGGTTAAAGATGATCATAAGGCCCCAGGTTTGAAGGAAAAAAAAATTTAATCAATCAATATTTATTAAGCACCTCCTAGGGGCAACACCAGCCCTGGAAGTCAGGAGGACCTGAGTTCAAATCCAGCCTCAAACACTTACAAGCTGTGTGACTCTGGGCAAATCACTTAAACCCAACTGCCCCCCTCCCCAAAAAAGCACCTACTATGTGCTAGGCACTGTGCTAAAATAATCTTTGTCCTCAAGGTGCTCAAAATCTAGTGGGGAAGGGGGGAGACAACAAACACACAACTATATATAGGATAAATAAGAAATAATTAAGAGGGATTGGGGAAGGCTTCCTATAGAAGGTAGGAAGCCAGGGAGTACAGCAGGCGGAGCGTAGGAGGGAAGGGGGGACACTACTGTGGAAAAGCCAAGAGAACAAACTTCGGAGAGGACAGACCTGAGGCAGGCAGACCCACCATCAGGCTACTGTAATAACCCAGGCACAAGGTGATGAGGGCCTGCGCCAGACTGGTGTCAGTGTCACAGCAAAGAGGGGGGCTTCTTCCAGTGGTGTGGCAAAGGTGAAATCGACCAGCCTGGGCAACAGACTGGGGTGACAGACGGTGAGGAATCCAGGACAACCCCTAGGTTGTGAGTCTAGGGGACTAGGAAGATTTTGTAACAGATTTTGAAAAGAGGAAAGTATTGAGGAAAAGACAATGAGTTGCTTTGGACACGATGAGTTTAAGATGTCTACTGAAATCTAGTCTGAGATGTCTGAAAGGCAGCTAGAGATATAAGACTGAAGACTGGCAAAGAGGTTGGAGCAGGACAGGTTAATCAGAGTTATCAGCACAGAGATGGTAATTAAATCATGGGAGCTGATAAGATCATGTAGTGAAGAAACACAGAGGGAGAAGAGAAGAACGCCCAGGTTCAGCTGTTCATTCATGTCTGACCCTTCAGGATCCCTTGGACCACAGTGCACCAAGACCTTCTAAGCCCCCACTACCTCTCAAAGTCTGCCCGAATTCATGTTTGTTGTTCCCAAGATACTCTCTATCCATCTCATCCTCTACCATCCCCTTTTCCTTTTGCCTTCGACCTTTCCCAGCCTCAGGCTCTTTTCCACTGAGTCTCATCTTCTCATTACGCAGCCAAAATCGTCAGCCTTCAGCTTCAGTATTTGACCTTCCGGTGAACAGCTTGAACTACTCCCTTTAAATATTGAATGATAAGCTGTCCAAGAGACTCTCAAAACTCTTCTCCAGCGCCACAATTTTAAAGTATTGATTGTGTGGTGCTCAGCTTTTCTTTTAGTCCAACTCTCACAATCATACATTGCTTTGATTAGATGGACCTTTGTTGGCAAGGTGATGATTCCACTTTTTAGTGTGATGTCCAGAAGGGGCCCAGGACTGAACCCATAACTAGACACCTATACTTAGAGAGTATGTTCTGAATGAGGATCCAGCAAAAGAGATGGAGAAGGAGGGATCAGACAGGTAGAACTAGGAGAAAGTGTTGTCCCATAAATCTAGAGAGAAGAAAATATCAGAGAGCAATCAACAATGTCAAAGGCTGCAAAGAGGTCAAGGAGAATGAGGACTAAGAAAAGACCATGACATTTGGCAGCTAAGAGATCCTTAGTAACTTTGAAAAGCACAGTTTTGGTGAAATAATAAAGGGTTAAGAAGAGAAAGGGCAGGCACCTATTGTGGGTGGGCTTTTCCAAGGAGTTTAGCCCCAAAGAAGAGAAGAAATGGATGATGATAGTTAGTAGGGATGGAAGTGAGGGTTTTTTGAAGATGGGATAGATATAGAAGGAGGCAGGGGTGGAGGAAAAATGTGACAGAAGACACTAGAATGCTATGAAATGAGGAAGAGGGAAGAAGAGAGAGCTCACAATAAACATCCTCAATTTCCTCTGTAAAAAAGAAGGCAAGATTCTCTGCTGAGAGGATGGAGGAAGGGGGAGCCATGGAAAGTCTGAGGAAGGATAAGAAGGTTTGGAAGATCCACTGTGGAGAGTGGGATAGCAAATGAATAATGGAGTATAAAAGGATTGTCTAGCAGCAGTGAGGACCCAGTTGAGGCTGTATAACATAAATCTATAGTGCACCCAATCAAAACAGATGCAGGATTCTCTCCATTTTCCTTCAGTAGCACATATGGGCTCCAAGGCAGTGAATAATGGGAGTGATCCAAATCTGAGGTTTGGCAAGGTTAAATCAGCATAATTCAGGCCATCAAGAATAAGCTAGATAGGTCCTGTTCTAATTATACTCTAGAGGGAACATGTAACAATATGGTGATTTAAATTCTCCTTATCCTTCCAATGAGAAATGGGATTTTCTTCCTACTCTAAAGCTGGTGTGTGGATTTGTTGCTGAGTCCTTGGCGGATCATTAAACATACCTACTTAGAAAATAATCATGTCACTTTATTGAAGGACACGTGACACAGCAGAAAGAGCTCTAAACTAGAAGTCAGAAGATGTGGGTTCAAGTCATGTTTCATCAACCAATTTCACTTCATCAATCTGATTTCTTAATTTGTAAAACTAGAATAATAATAACACAGGAACTCCTATTTCATGGTGCTGTTGTGAAGCTGAAATGAGAAAGATGTTCTGAAAACTACAAACTGCAAAGTAAATAGGAGTATTATTATGAACTATAAAATTCTAAACTTTAAGTATGATAAGCATACCATCTTGTCTCACTCTAGATTGCTTTTGCCTCTAGGCTATTCATAGAACAAAGCACCTGAATACTAGAGAGCATAGAGAGCTCATAAAAGCCCTCAGGAAAACAAGGAGAAAGAGGATATTTCAGAAGTTCTGATGCTAATTAAGTGTACTGAGGTTTATCCAATACCCTTATTTCTTAGGGTAAGTCAGTTTATAATTCACTGGGTTGCAAAGATCAAAACAATAGCAAATAAGAAGGAAGGATAAAGATGAGAAGGCAATTGTAACAGCTCTAACTCAACCTACTTAAACTGTTGACTCTGAAAAGTGGGAAATAGAAACCTTTCTTAGAGAAGTTTAATCAGTGTACAGCAAGCTGTCACAGTAATGCAGCAACAAAAATCTGGAAACCACATTAGTCAGATATCCTTTGATCTCTTTACCAAGTGCAGATACAAAGGCAACAAAAGCCTAGTATATAAGTTCATATGCAGAACATTACAGACAAAGAAAAACGGTAGCGATGACAAATAAGATTACCTCACAAGATAATGAAAAGCAATAGAAGAGAAAATTATGAGGCTCAGCCAGATAATCCCCAGAGCAGTTCTAGATGAAACTGGAAAGACAACAAAATAGAGGCAAAATGAAATAAATCTGCCAACATTTCTATAACGTTCTCAGCATTGATGCCTATAAGACCATTGTCTTCAGACTCTAACACATTAGTACTTGATGAGTGTCTGAGGCAACACAATTTTTAAAGCAGCAATAGACTGATTTTCAAGATATCTGAGGGAAAGGAAGATTTTGTTTTTAAGGAGAAAAAATTACAAGTAGAATCACCACCATAAAAGGTAATTGAGGTGACATCAGCAAACACAAACCTATGTCCTTTCATCATCACTATAAAATCTTTATGGGAAGGGAAGGGTATCTAATGAGAAAGGATATCTAGGAAAAGAAAGTAAGCAAGTTTTTATAAAAGCAGCCTCACTTTGAAGCAAAACCCTTGTCCTAGAACTGACTAAAAATTGAAAACTACAACGAAAATGTGGAGAGAATATATATTACTACCTGACTCAGGAGGACAAAATAAAGCCTTAGAGATTTTTCTCTGATAAGATATGTACCACAAATATGTTAGGAACATACAAAATTCCAGATAACTCTGTTCAAAAACATTTGATTATCACATCAAGCAAGGAATCAAATAGGGAGACAAATGCAGGCTAAAGGTATTTGCCACCATAATGGATAATCTCCTGCACAAAATACAAATGGAAGATGTAGTGACTATATATGGTAAGGTTCTCTATTTGTAGATAACTTTATGTGGATTGTCAGGCCTCCCAAACTTCACAGCCTCTCTGAATGAGACCTATGAGCACGTAGAAACTGGCCTGACATACCACCCCAGTGAAACCAAGTGAAGGAAGAACATCGAATTACTCAGAGGAGAGACAGAGGTGGATGGGTGGGCTGGTTAGTTATTTATTCAGCACATACACCCTGCACAAGTACTACAAATGGACAACGAACCGGGCCCTGAAGTGAAAGAGAGTAAGATTATGTGAAGGAAGCTCAATGCTATTTTCAATTATCTCAAGCTGCTGCTCTTCACACAAAAAGCCATTTTTTAATGAGGCCATGGGTCTATACACTATGGAACACCATCATCATCTACAAAAAATCAAAATTTCAGATAACCTAAAGGGTGATGGAGAGAAGAATGGTGGGTTTGGGTGACAGTGGGTCACTAACAAGGAGTTACCTGCAACAAGTGACATGAAACATGTCAGCTCTATACGCAATCAAGAAAGGAGATGGGCCACTTTAGCTAGAGGAAGTACAGACAGACTGACACCCATTAAAAGTTAAGATGCCTACAAGAAGGTTTCTAACATGTCAATCAAGTCATATTTTCATAAATTATAGAAAAAATAGAAAAATATCATATGTAGAAGGATATAAGCAAACTAGTAGAGCAATTCTCATGATAACCACAATAATGCAAAAGAAAACATTGAAAGATTTCAGAACTCTGACAATGTAGTGACTGATCATGACTTCAAACCCTATTGAAGTATGTGTGAAACTTCCTGACACACAGGTGGATACAAAGTGAAGGATGAAAGATACATTTTCAGATAGAGCCAATGCCTTATTTTGTTTTCCTTGACTATACTTGTGATAAGGAAAGGTTTCCATGAAGGGAAGGTCCCTGACATACTGTAGGGGAAAAAAGAGCATCAATTTTTTTTTTTAAAGAAAGAAGAGGGAATACCCATACAGATGAGATTACACAGAGCATGTAAGTATCATTCACTGGTTCTAAAATGGAATTCAAGGGGGCATATCGCTTCTTTAAAAAGAAAGGCAGATCTTTTTTCTCTTTCTTAGAAGGGAGGCTTATTTGGATGGGTGGGTAGGTGGGAGTTATATTCAAAAATGAATGCAATATAAAAACAAAAGACACTAATAACATTATGATAAAATAAACAAAAAATAAAAGGTAATTTTCTTCTTTTGGGAAACCTGTCTCCTACCAGGCATGCACAAATATGCAAACAGTAATTAAGTTTTCAAAGTATTCTCTGGGATAAAGGAGAAACAAGTAATTCTCACCTGTCGGGTCATGCAACCTGTTCTGACATCAAGTACCAGGACTTTGTTGGAAGAAGTAGATACTAGCAGATGCCCACTAGACACAGGGGCAAAACAAATGCCCAATGCAGAGTCTAGGTTGGTGCTGTCCAAGTCCAGGATACTGATATCAATCCGAAGTAGCTTAGAAACAGAAAATGATACCACCGATTGTACAAAGTCCCATAAATAACAAAGTCCCAGAACTTCTCCATGCAATCGGGAAAGAAAACGAATAAGTTTCCTTTCCTTTGGAAATCATCTTCCTCATTCAGATCAGGAAAAGGACAGACGCACTAGAGACTATTTCCTTTGTAACCTACCACGTGGGCGTTCATAAAAGAAACTCCAATAGGTGAGGTCATGGTCAACACTGCTTCTCACACACTTTCTACCTTTCACTGAGGCTTTGGAAATAACCACCTACAACTGGCACAAACAGCTCAAGAAGAGCAAGAACAGGCATCCAAGTGTGAACCATTTACTATAAGGTTCAACCATTCCATCATTCTGCCTCAGAGGCACAGATTTCTCTCCCAGCTATGAGAAATTCTTCTCTTTCTAGTAACCCAAGAGCTTTTCATTCCCAGTTACCTCATCTAAGGAGGAAGCATCCATGATGGTCACTGTATATTTGGAGGGACCCACAAAGGCCAGGAGACTGCTATCCCCATTGACTACCAGAATATTGGTGCCCAACGCAGCATCTCGGCACACCACGTTACCTACCCATAAAACAAAAAGAGAGCTGAAAAGCAGTTGTGTGAGGGCATTTATGCTCAAGCTTCTTACAGTTTGCCTTTTCTCCAGTTCTAAGACACCAAGAAGGACTAATTATCTACCTGGCCAATTACTTACCTTGCCAATAGCTTTTGCAAGATGAATCTTGGAGTTGCCCAGTTCTAATCCCTCCCCAGAAAGCCAAAAAGCCTTCCTTTTCCAAGGGAGTAGCCTTAGACAAGCGTACAAAAGGCAGTCAAACACAATGCCAACCACCTTTAATACTAAAAACCTAAACACCAGTAAATTCAGGTTTCAGCAATTTTGGTTAGGGTAAGGAGATAAATTAAACTAGTGCCCAGAAGATACGCTGCCTACAGATATTTGCTTTATTGGGGGTAAACAGAGAAGGTTGAACATAAAGGTGACAGACCTAGGAAGAAGTTTTACATAGGCACCAAAAACATGAAGTTAGCTAGCCCTGGCAGGAAATCCTAGATCAGGGGTGGGGAATCTGTGGCCTTCTATGTTCTCAAGTGCAGCCCTTTGGGAATTTGTTCTGTGAAGTTTAGATTCAGTTAAAAGGCCACATCCAAGGACCTAGAAGGCCCCATGTGGCCTTGAAGCCAAAAGTTCCCCATGCCTGTCCTACATCATCACAGATACAACTTTAGAGAGGTAATAACCTGGGCCACTGGGAAAAACTGAGCTTGGGAAGAAAGGAGTGAAGTAAATGGCAAGTCTTACTCAGCATTCTTAGGATGTTGTACTTTGGGGTAGAACAGTTATAGTGAGCCAGGGTCCCCTGGGAACAGGAACTGTACATGAAGTTGCCGTCTGGTGACACTGCTAAGCCCGTGATCGCTCCTCGATGCTGCCTACAGGGTATACAAAACAGTGTCTACAACTCAGGCCACAGGAAATCCTGTGAGGCACAGCAGCTAATCAATAAGGTGCTGACCTACTCATGTGCTTCTATGTGCCAGGTGTCAGGAACCCTCACCAGAAGCCACCCTCAGCAACAGAAAGAAGCTCCAACTGTGCTTCCTGGTGGGATGCTGACAGAGAATGGGCTCTCAGTGGACTGCTGACCTGCCCTCAGAGCTGCTAACATGGTGGCCAGGGTCAGAACTGGGAGAAGGGCAAGATGAAGCCCTCCAAAGGAGGGTGATGATATCTAGGGATGCTTCCCTTGCAAGAAGAACAAGGGCTTCTAAGGAGATTTTACAGACACACACACGCACACACACACACACACATACACACACACATAATCTCCCTCTAAAGATAGGTAGGTAGACAGATCATAACTCATACGAATAGGAAATTGGCGAGAGGGTGTGGTAGAATCCAGAAGAAGGCTTGGTTTCTCACCGCTAGAATACTGATTGGGTTGTACTCTTATACAGCTCCAATACTTTCTACTAAAGGGACATCCTTATTTCTTTCCACCTCTCTTGGAGGAAGGAAAGGGATCTCAGCCCTGGTCAGATTCCACAGAAAAAGGGCCCCACATGTCTGATCTTAAACTTCTCTAAAAAAAAAAATCATGGACACCTCCTCAACACCCAAGACCAAAATAAATTTCTCCCTCAGAAGCTTAGAGTCCGATAACTCAGTCATCCTGAGTTATGAGACAATGCTGCTAAGACATCCATCACTTGTGATATTTGTACTACAAGAGCTCTCATCTACTTAGGCCACATACTTGTACTCCATCAGGAGATCAGACACAACCAAGCTGAACGATCTCACTACCCCACTGCTGAAGCCACAGACAAAGACCTGCTGCATGGGGTGGAAGGTTATGGCACAGGGGGTCTCTTCTGTAGTGGTGAAATCATAGAGCTGGAGATAGGAAAGGCCAAAGGCATGACAATTAAATAGGCATATAAACCCTGCAATAACTGATATCCTAGTACCACATCCCAAGCCTTCTATTACATATTAGAGACCCAGGTCCACATTAAACCAGGTAAAAAAAAAATGTAAAGAATATTTCTTTCTAGAAGAAATACAATTACACAGACCTGGGACTACTAACAAAAATGAAGTATGGTTATCACTAAATAAAACAACTCAACTAACCATTCCACATCAGATGCCATCTACGTTGTCTAACCCTAGTCACACAATAGAAATTGTAAGCTTTATTTTCTTCACATAAATTATTCTCATTTTAGCACAGGCTAGAAACATCCTCTACCTGCTGCATAGTCACCAAGTCCCATATTCGTATGGTGTTGTCCTGAGAGACAGTGGCCAGTTGTTTCCGATGTCCTTCTACAGCAAATGCCAGGATCAAATCAGCATGGGAGCGCACAAGTGTGTTATACCCTCGGGACTGGATGTCCAAGAAGCCCAGGTTCCCAGTGGAGGTGGTGGACAGGACTCGAAGCCCATCGGGACTAATACAGACTGAACTGACTGCTCCTTCATGCTCTGGGAGGGGCAGGGAGGAGAGGTACACACAACACAGGATTGGATCCAATAAGTTCCCCGGCCAACGTCATAGTCAGTTTTGTTCTTGATCAGGGGTGGGAACCTGTGGCCTTGAGTCCACATGTGGCCCTCTGTGACCTCAAGTGCAGCCCTTTGACTGAATCCAAACTTCAGAGTTCTGGACTCTAAGAATTGCCATTTACTAGTTACATGATTTCAAGCAAGTTGCTTCCTCTGAGTATCAGCTCTACCCTTTGTAAAACATGTTAGTGATTCTTCCTCATCGTCCATCAGATGACTAATAAAAATAGCTGACATTGAGATCCCCTCCCAGCTACAAAGTACGTTATAAACTCTATTTCACTTGGTCTTCACAGTCAAATACGATCTCAGGTTTACAGATGAGGGAATTAAGGTTAAAAAAAGATTATGTGACTTCAAGGGAACCCAACTAGAAAACAGTAAGATGCAAACCTGACCCCAGAACTCTCTTCTGAAGGGTTTGTCCCTCTCAGCTAAGTGGGGAATGAGACTAAAAGAAGTGACTCACCCGCCTCCAAAAAGACAGATGAAAAGTCCAGCGGCCAGAGCCGCAGGTAGCCATCCTCAGAGCCCGTGGCACAGAAGGTGGAAGAGATACTGATGCTGTGGATGGCAATCCCGGGGCCTAAAAGCGAAACTCAGTCTGTACCAATCACCATACATGGCCATGAAGCACCACGGCACATGTACCTTTCACAATCAAGGTTGAAAATAAGAGAAAAACATGAATTAAATTGTTTAGTCTTCTCTCTCCTTTGTGTAACTCCTATCATCAGAACCTACTAAGCTAGGCCTGGTTGGTAGTAATCATTGTGGGGGACTACTTCCCCCACAAAAGGACCAAATGTTCCATAACTGAAGTAAGCTTCATTCTCCATAAAGCTCAGATTTAGAGGGAGAAGCCACCTCAGAGTCATCCAGGTCAACCCCTTCATTTTATAGACAAGGAAAACAGAAACTAAAGTCACACAGATGGTAACCGGCAGTTGGTTCCTTGACTCAATGTCTAGTCCTCTTTCCAAGCCATAAGAGGAAGTGACACCTGGCATTTCCTATTTTGGAGGTGACTGGGGATGCCTACAATAAGGAGAAAATATGGCTTTGGGAACATCTCGCATCGCTCCTTCTCCAATTTCTACATGACAAGGATTGTACTGGAACTGTAGTGATGGAAATAGCTTCACAGTATACCTGAATCCTGCTACAGCTTTCTTACAGTCTCTTCAATATCTCAAGCTATTTCCCAGGCTCCACTTGGCCAAAACAACAGCACAGAAGGGTAGCCAATTTAAAAAAGCACTTTCCCAGTGACATGATCCCAGGACCCTAAAGATAGCACACATACACGTACACACGTGTATGCGCGCACACACACACACACACACAACACACATCAGGGTCTATAGCTCATGGCCAAGAGAGTCAGATCTTTTAATCATGTCATGTAGAAAGCAAAAGAAGCAAAAAACCCTGGTATGACTGAGACCCTCATTTTCCATCTGACCCAGCAATTCACCACATTTCAACAAATAAACTCCATTCTGTACCTCAATCATCACACCCAACCTCCCTGTAAGAGCAGGCCTCAGCACAGCTGCCTTGAGAACTTGGTGGCAAGCACTCACTCTTAATTTTATAGACTGTTAGAAGTAGAAGAGGCCTTTGTCATGCTACTCCAGGCAACTGAACTGTGGCAAAGAATACTGATGTGTACCTGAGTTGAAAGTCTGCTTCTCTTTCCGGTGTATAGGTTGAGTTTGTGAAGGGAGAAGTCGCCGGGCATTTTGGATAGTAACATTCTTGTAGTTGATTTCCAGAATATGACCACTTCGGCTACAGACAAAGCTGAAAGTCACAGAAGACAAGCTGGAAGAGTTAAGATGGTGGAGACTCCCACCCTCCAGAGGGACAGGGAACTAATTAACTGGCAGGTATCATGGGCTGAAACAGATTTAAATCCTTGTGAAGTTTCAGAAAGAAGAGGCTCAGCTAACTGAGGACTGCTGTTTCTGCAAATGACTTTGCCTTAAAACTCAGCAAGGATAGGGACAGGTGGTATGTTCACCCTGGTATTGCTTTTGGCTTTCTTCCGTCATCTGACCTCTGACATACTTGGCCCCAGGGCACTGAGCAGGAGAAAGATTCATTTGTCCCTTATCAGGTTTGAAGAGTCACACACCGGGGCCAGCAAGGCACCTTTTCCCCACTGTAATGAGGGAATTAGAATCCTTACAGTGTCCGATCCTCAGGTTCTCGATTAGCAACATGCCCTTCTTCAAAGGCAAGATCTGTGAACTCCAGAGCATGGTATTCTCCCAGATTCACTGGACATGAGCGTAGCGTGCCACTTCGAATCCGCCACAATCTGATGTTGTCTCGCCCACATGACACCATCCTGTTACACAAAATCCCAAGGAGGAAAGTAGCAGTGGAAATTCTCACTTCATTGCTTCCCAAGGAATGTACTAGGTTAATGCTAAAGATGGAAGTATCTATATTTCAATTATGACTGACAGTGTAGGAGAAAGAAGACTGGGCTTTTGAGTCAGAAGGCCTAAGTGCAAAGCCTAGCTTTGACACTTACTGTATAACTTTAAGTAAATCATTTCAACTCTTTGAGTCCCAGTCTCCTCATCTGGGAAATGGAGATAATACCTACAAGTTATAGGACTGTTATAAGGTACCCTGTCAGTTATAACATGGTATAGAAACAGGAATTATTATAGTGGCTGATGATCCACAGACTGCTTCTCCCTGACCACTGGTCACTGCATTCCTTATTAGCAACAAATTCTGTAAGATGATGAAACCCACTCTAGACAATATGGGTAGCAGTTCTGGCCAAAGTCTGAAACTAAAGATTTAATTCTTCACACTCTCCTGACTTTTACAACCATGGATAACTGAGATAGAGTGATAATGGAGGCAAAAGAAGCTGAGAGCTTTTCAATACAGCCTCATGGATAAATGGCCCCACAGCCAGCTTCCCATCTCTAAAATACCTCTCTTCCTCATTACCTGGTATCATCAAAAAATGCAATCTTCAAGGCCTGGATGTCCACATCTGTGTGGGCCTTTGCAAGAACAGTCACCTCCCCTCCATGGCTCACGGTGGCTGTGCTCCACACCACCACCATCTGTAGCAGATCATCAGTGTAAGCATTCACACAATGCTGAGCTGACAGCAGGACCATCAGGAAAAAGACTCCACTTCTTTAAGTCAGCATTAATGGAGCACTAATGCCCTCCATTTCTGGATAGTCTCCACTCAAAAAATGAGACATTTATTAAGACAGGCAAATAAGTTAGGCTCCTTCCTCAAATGATTTTGAGGCCAAACTATAGATGGCAGCCCCAGCCCAATGCTGATGATACCTTCTTTACATAATAGATTTATACTGTTTCTATTCTACATGAAAATTACTCTAAGTCTTTAATTTATCAATTCATCTCTGGGGTAACAGTGCACAAATCCTGAAATAACTTTGAATCATGAAGGCCCATTACACCTAAATAATTGCAACACTAAACATAAAACCCTATTACCGTCTTTCCATGTTTATCCTTTCCAACACCACAGAGGACAGCCCCGCTGTAAGAAAAGCTGAAAATGGAGAAAACATGCCATTACTGCAGCAAGTCTGATATTTTGGGATTGTTTAGAACTCACATACATCAATGTGAGCAACCAGAAGAAAAAAAATCCAGAAATCCTTCTTTCCAAGAGACCTACCTGAGGAAGCACACGAAGTGAATGTGAGTTTTGAATATTGACAGACACTTTCCTGTTTCAAAATTCCAAAGTCGTACCATGCTCAGGGGACCCATCTGTGATGAAGCCAGCAGAGTGCTATTCCCATTAAATGTGAGGGAAGAAACCTAGAAGAAACATCAGCCCCTGGTAGAACACATCTCATGAAGACACTCTTAAGGAAGAAAAGGGAATCCATAGTGAGCTATCGATCCCAATGTGGCATAACTCAAATCTCCACAGCCTAAGAAGTGACAGGATTCAAGGAGTCATCTCTGCCCTAACCCCTGGATCTTAAGAAGCCAGTTTTCAGAAAGGAACAGAGTTTACCTTATCTGTGTGACCAATAAAAAAGCGCTGCTCTCCGGTCTCAATGATCAAGGCCACAATTACAGCATGACAAGGATAAACCAAATAGGAACCATCCTTGGACCACAGGGCCTACAGCATAAGGGTAAAGCCCAGGAGAGGAAAAGGAAGGTCGTAAAAGGAGTCAGAATCAGGAAATTTCAGAATTGCCTATGTAGGATGACCTACCAAAACTCTTGACATTTCCCCCAAAGTGGCAGATTAAACAAGAGTTGAAATGAGGCCAACAGGCCCAGATACAACATGACCAGGACACTCATTATCTCATACCACATGCAAATCAATGGTAATGATGAATTAAGACTGGCCATACTCTTAAGAACATATACACAGTGCACTTCTTGAAACAAAATGGGAGCTCTTAGCCTGAGGGCCACCTCTGAGGAAGAGTACCTTAAGAATTTAAGTCTAGATATAAATAGAATATCAAAGAATTAAGAAATAACATTGAAAAAGGTGCTGATTAATTTCCAAGGAGACAATTTTTAATGCAGTGGTGCAGTCAAGCTTCAACTTAGGAACTCTAATTCAAAGACCTTCTTTCTAATATAAAGATACTTTCTTTAACATTCATTTTTATTGAGTTCCAAATTCTCCCCCTCTCTCCAGTCCCTCCCACAACCATTGAGAAGACAAACAATACTTTTTCTATTATACATATGAAATCATGCAAAACATCTTTCTTTTAAGGTACATTTTTATAATACAAAGGATATTTAAAACAAGGTTCATTTCACATCCAGACACTGACTTGCTCTCAAAATTACTTTAAAATTCAACCCCAATCCTACTCACTGACCCATTTGGTGCTGCAGCCTCCAAAGCCAATCACTCCCTTTAGCTTCAGGATTGGGTCAGGAAGGAGACGCTAAAAAAAATGAACAAACATACTGAGATACCACTTTCATCTTTACCCACTGGGAAGGCCTTCCAAATTTCAGGACCACTTTGGACCTTTTCTAATCATTTAAGCAAGTCCTTCATGGGGATAAAGGGAGATATGTGTTACAATACCCAGTCAACCTAGAAGATGACTTGATCTTATAAGAATAAAAAATCTTCTCTAATGAGGAGCCAGGCAAAAATGTTTCCATAGCACAAGAAGGAACCTGAATACCACTTCCTACTACTTGCCCTCAGACTTAGAAGCTGATATTCATACAATTTATATTCACATCTCTAAAGGTCAATTTCATATCAGGGCAAGACCCAATTCAAAAGGGCCAAAACATTGCTTCAGCATAAAGGGAAGGAACTGTTGCCTTACTCTGTGCCGAGATGAATTCTTGGTAGAAATGGTCTCTGATTTGGTCAGGCTTGTAATCTGGATGAGAAAGGAAAAGTGACAGATGGGGAAAAGAACTACAGGGAAATAGCCCAATTAATATTATCCATGACAAAATCTTATGACAACAGAAGATCAGATCTGAAAGGCTGGGCTGGGTGCTACATAAATATGACATATCCTCAGAAATGAGTACCAGTAAGTGACACAGTTATCTCTTCTAAAGCCTATGGACTCATCTCACTGGACCACAAACATGTCTGCATCTTGCCACCAAAACATAAACCTTCAGAAAGAGATATTTGTTCTAGATGAGTCCTCCAGTAGTTACTATGGGGCAGCTGACTCTTCAATGGAATATCTGAGCTCTCCTCTATGAAAAGGTTCACTGGCTTTCCAGTTGCTCCCTGTGCTGTGTTGAAAACTCAAACTCTTATCAAAATGTGCTAAGAGCTACTACCATCACAGCATATAGTGCTTACCTCACCCAAGCCAGGGTCTTCAAGGATGGTGGGTCCCTTGCCCAATTTGTGAACATACACGTCAATGCCACCATCATTTGCCGCACATGTGACAGTAGCATCTCCACCTGCTAGAAGTCCTTTTCTGCAGCGCTTCTGATTCCCAAGGTACAAGGTTTCCAGGTGACCAGAGGTCAGATTTACCTCAGAGATAGACTTCTGAACTGAAGGAGCCCGATGTGACCACTGAGTTAAAAAAGAAAATCATTAACCAAGTTCTCACAGATTCCCAGAACCAACAAAATCAGAAGGGAAAATTACAATAATTCTTTTGAAGACCAAGTACCAGAAAAGAGAGTAAAGAAAGCTGAGCTGATACCCACAGCCATGGGACTGGTTATCTGCTGGATGAATGAGACTTTATCTTGGATGGTTCTGCTGTCAGTCACTGGTTGTGGAAGCTGCTGGACAGGCTCCTGAGATCCTAAGGTAGGAAAGCAAGGGTTGTCATAACTGATTTCACTACTAAAAGTTAGTCAGAAAAGAAGACTAGATTATCTGACAGCCTAAGATACCATAGGCATCACTGCAGATTTGTAGTGAAAGATAAGGCAGACTAGTTCAAAATAAGAAAGTGCACAAAAACTTACCAAAAATTAGTTGTCTACCAGCTGAATGAGCTACTTCAGAAGGAAGAGAATTCCCTGTTCTAGCAGAGTCTGATAACTGCTTGTTGAGGAAGTTATAGTGAGGATTCACGCTCCAGCTAGAAGTCAGACTAGATGATGACCTCCATGGTCCCTTCAAGTCTGAAATTCTACAGCCCTAGGAGCCAGAATAACCTTGTTGCTCTAGGCTTCTTTACTAAGCTGGGCTAGCCTTATCCAAAATGTCCTACCCACTCTCCCCAGCTTATATACCTATCTGTCTGCTTACCTGATGTATGAGAAAGGCGGCTCTGAACTGAATCATGGAGCACTTGGGAGTCATCGGTAGGAAACCTTGAATAAGGACAAAAAGAAAATCATTTCTCTGATACAATAATGCTCAAAGTGAGGTCTGTAGGCCCTGGAGGTCTCTGAGACCCTTTCAAAGAATTCACAAGATCAAAACTATTTTGATAACAATACCAAAAATATTGCTGTCTTATTAAGATACTCTTCCCTTTTCTAACTACATATATTTAGATGAAACTGGATTTTCCTTATATATTTCAACCAAAATGACATATTACAACAGACTGAATACAAAAGCAGATATGAATATCCATCTGTCTTCTATTATTCCAGATATTAAAGAGATTTTCAAAAACATGTAAAATAATGCCACTCTTCTCACTATTTTTGTTTTGGAAAATAAAGTAATTTTTCATTAAAAATTATATTTATGTGAACATATAATGGATTTAATTTTCTTTTTAAAAAAATAAATATTTCTAAAATTTATCAGCTTTAATTTCTAACATGGTAAATATCTGTAGATATACCCAACATGAACAATAGCTCTTTGGGGTCCTTATTTCTTAGGAGTGAATTCCTAAAACCAAAAAGTCTGAGAACTTATGCTCTAGTATATTACTCAAGCATTCATTCACTCCCAGAAGAGAGAGAAGAATGTGCTGGACTAGGAAAGATAGCATTATTTCCACAAAGAATCATAAGAAGATTCTCTGATATGACAAGCCGCTCATGTTCGGAAGCAGTAAGATACATACCTGATAAACACATAACGATCATGCCATTTCTCCCCCTTTGGAACAGGAAATGACATTTCTCGGGGCATGGGGTTGAGAGCCAGTTTGGCTTGTCGGACTTCTGAGATAGTGATACCTATCCATGGGTAGAAAAAACAAGAATCTATCTGGTTATCTGAACTGGATGACAATTATACCCAGACTGCTTTCTGTCCCTGTAGCCAGCTTGGAATTTCTGACTATCAAGAGTATTTTAGCAGTTGGAAATTTCTAGTGCTGTCAAAGTAGGGTTTTGGTACATGTCAGTAACTCTAAGTTAAGAGTTAGATTATAATTATCATCAATACTGAGTACTTAACATATATTTATGTGTTCATATTAAATGTTTATATGCATATTATACATGTTAATGTAACTATGTGCACAACATAGACATACATAGAAAGACATCACCATGTATATGTTGTGTGTATGTGTATGTAGCACAGACCACCAAGAATAGGAGGTATAAGACATGATCACTGCCCTTGAGAAATTTACATCTAATTGGAGAATCAGAATATGTATGTAAATATAAATTCAGAAATAGAAGCATATTTGTGATGAACCAAATGGGTGTTTCATACAATACAGTTCATAGTGCAAAACAATCATTGTAAACAGGGGTAGCTGGGCATTTCAAAAAGAATAAGGGAGAGATAAGAAAGTGAATGGTATGTTCAGGGAACATTGTGCAGATATGTTC
This sequence comes from Bettongia penicillata ogilbyi, assembly GCA_023548195.1. NCBI lineage: Eukaryota > Metazoa > Chordata > Mammalia > Diprotodontia > Potoroidae > Bettongia > Bettongia penicillata. The sequence continues at coordinate 5,326,631 of JAJHZJ010000321.1, read as the reverse complement.
AGCAGGAATTAAGGTTCATGCAACAGATACAAGGAAGTAGCAGGAGATAATTAAATTCAATCCAAAACATTACATGTGCATATGTGTGTACATACATAAACACTATACACACATGTCTCTTGTGCACACATATATACACACAAACACATGTTGCTACTACTGTTTGTCCCTCATTCTCGGAGGACCATGATATCAGAGAGGTGATGCCATGACATGTGAGAAGACTGAAGCATACTTTTTTCATTTTATTTTCCCCCTACAACATGGCTAATATGGAAATACGATTTGCATGACTTCATATGTATAATGGATATCATATTTCTTCATAAGCATCATGAGTATCATATTTCCTGCCTTCTCAATGGAGAAGGGAAGGTTTAGAATTGAAAATCAAAAGAAAACAAAAATAAATAACATAGAGTAGATCTGAGTATGTTTGTAGAGAAGAGAAGGAGCAAGTAGAGATGAGAAGAAATAATCTGAGATAGATAACCACACTGTGAAAATGTAAGACGACATTACTGAAGAAAGAAAAGGGACAGAAGGCAAGAACGTAGCCTCCCAATGGCTACATTCTGGGTTTGACTCTTCACCTGGATCAAAAGACAAGTCACTGGTATAGATATTTTTCACCAGTTGATTGGCACAGAGCTTGATACTCTTTATGTGGCTGTAACGTCGATTCAGATATATCATTAGAATGAACTGGAGATTTAGCTGAAGGCAAGTCCATCGCACACAGTTGGGCGCTGCACCAATAAGGTCTGGAAATTAGAAATACCCAGGGTCAAATATTAAATTGATCATGACCAGAACCTCATAGGGACATAAACAAACAGTTTGCAACACCTTCCTAGAGGCCCATCAAGACTATCCTCTTAAGTCAGTCCTTTTTCTATACCAACCTAGAAAGAATGAATTAGAAAATTCAGAGAAAGTTTACTTGCTAATCCAACCTCAGGGCCATGCCATACTACCTACTCTTCTGCCCACAAACAGGTCCTTTCTTATGCCCAACACACATTCCTTCCCTCCTCTCATTCTTTCACTAAGTCATCATTCAAAAACAACCATCAAACAGGCAGGCTGGCAACAGGCCTACTGTGCTCAAAAGTGCACTTAGTTCATCTAATTCCTGAGCATAGATTTCTCTTTACTAGGATGGAAACACTTCAGAGACAGTCCTATTCAGCATCACTGAAGAAATCTAGCACCACCTTCTGCAATGGCATCTTCAAAGCCTTCTTTCTAGGTTATCAGCCTAGTGTGGAGGAAAGAGCACTGGAGTTGTGGCCTGGAACTGAAACCTGACTCGCCTCTCTCTGATCATATGACCCTGGACAAACCATCCCCTCTATGATCATGTGTAACACAACTATAGTAACACTTGTACTACCTATATGGAAAATCCTGGATAAACCTTAAAGCACTTGTCAATATGAACCAGTATAACATGAACTTTCAGGGTGCCCCTGGATCAACCTGTCTTAGAAGTCTTTGCAGGCCCTGTAGCTTCTTCATAAATGAAAGGGAATTGAAGCCAGGTAGACGTGGACTTGAACTCCTTAAAGAGGTTGGAGAACGAGATGCGAATCACTTGGCTATCCTGAGAAGAGAAATACATAACCCATTCATGAGATGAGGAGGTAAAGGCAGAAATGTTCACATGACCACAAAAGAGGACAAAATTGTCGTGGCCATTGTGAGGCTACATTCTTGCCTTCTGTCTCTTCCTATTCATCACTAATATCATCTTACATTTTTCACAGTGTGGTTATCTATCTCAAAATGCTTCCATGTCTATTAACTCATCTGCATAACAGGAGAACCATATAAGAAAATGTGTCTCACACATACCTCGGTAGTCACATCCAAGTGGACAACAAAGTACTTCATGGGAATAGGCCTGAAAAGCAGGTAGAGGTATCGCCCTGTCAGTCCCAGAGACTGGGTGCTAGTTTTGGGGAGCTGAATAAAATTTCCAGCAGGAATGGCACCACGAATACGATAAACTGTTGCCTTCAGTGTCTTATCCTAGGAAGAGATGTCAGCCAGATAATTAAAATTAAGTTTATACCTCAAACAGCAAAGTAGAGAAGAACCAACTTGGGAAACTCTAGATGACTGTTGCTTGTTCTTCATTCTCCAAGAGGCCCTGACATCAGGAAAATGATGCCACGACATTCAAGTGACTTGGATTTAAGTGAGGCAGGGCTTCGCTAGCTCACCAGCTTCACTTTCTCCTCCAGAGCCATCTAGGTCCAGGGGCCAGATAAGGATCAGCTCGACTGGAGATGGCCCAAGATGCAGTGGGGGACGTTGGCCTTTTCAAGCTAAGGACTTTTAACAGGTCTTTCTAAAGCAGCACCCATTCAATGATTAAGGCTTAATAAGAAATAAGGCAGAGAATGGCCTCTTTAAAAAAAATAGATCTGGAAAGGGAAGACCCTCAGAGTTTCTGGCGCAAACAGAAACAATTATTATTTACATTCATTCTGAGCCAATCAGGGCCCAAAGATGAGTGATGAGCCTGTAGGAAGTTCTCAGCAAGAAAGGAGGGTGGCTTTGAATTCCCAGGACCCAAGGATAAGCAGCCAGGAAAGTGACAGATTACCATAATAGTAGTCACATCACCCTCCTTGGTTGACCTTTTCCATTCTTCTACTTTCAAGTGTTTGAAGACGTTCAGAAATGGATGTTGCCACACTGACAAGAAAAGTCAACACAACGTCAATGCCTTGGAATGACCCTCTCCCCATCTATAAACTATGGCTGATCCAGTGAAATAATGTGGTATAGTGTTCGGCACATGGAGTTAGGAAGCATGGGTGTGGATTTCTGCTCTGATACTGGCTATGTCACTACATAGCTATGAGACTACAGGCAAATAAATCACTTCATTTTTCTAAGCCTGCCCTCTCTTCTATAAAATGATAATATCTGTACTACCTACCTCAAGGAGGGATTATGAAAAAAAAGAATTTTGTAAATCTTAAAGAGTCCTAGAAATACTGATTCTCAGAGTCTGGACTATGAGATTTCACAAACCCAGTTGGGATGTTTATACAGAAATACTGAACCATCACCAACAATAAACATTTCATAAGCATTGACTAAGCTCAAGCATACCATGCTTTGGACATAATGAAGATGAGTAAAGACACGGTCCCTAGTTTCCAGTCTACTAATAAGTAAAACGCTGGCATTAAAAAGACTAACAGTAGGAGACAATTATACTAAACACTGAATGGACAAAACAAACCTGGGACTTCACTTGAAGCTCCTGAAGGTCTCCCAGCTTGCCTGTTTACTGTTAGCACTCATTATGTGACCACAGCCAGTCTACCCTCTGGGACCTTCAGCTTCTCCATCTCTACAATGCCTTAGTAAGCTGCCCTAGGATCTCTCCTCCTTTCCAAATAAGATACGGACTACACCCAAAAAAAGCCCAGGACACTTCCCAATTTTGGTGCTTCTGTTTCCTCTGCTTGGAAAGCCTTCCGTCTCCTGGAAACTCCTACTGACCTTTTACGGGTCAACAAAGCAAACTGTCACAATCCCTTTCCCATCGCGGAGCCCACTCGGCAGGCGGTCTGCACCCTCTGACGAGCTTAGCGGGTATTACTGAGCACTGTGAGCACCTCGAACGTGCCCGATCGGGGGCTTTCATGTTCCTAAATTCTGAAATCTTTCCAGGGAATGGAACCCTGTTCTACACAGAGTAGGGACTTTAAAGGAGTCTAAGCTCGATGACAACGATGACGTCACCTCAGGGTCCGGAAGTCGTCCCTTCGGACTTCTTCCACCGGGAGGCAGGAGGAAACTGAGGCCCCGCGAGCGAGTGGAAGGGCCTGGCCTGGCCCAGGGTCCCACAGCCCCCCTCCATCCCCATCCCCCAGCCCGGTTTTCCCGGAGAAGGGGGGTGCTAAGCATCGGGGGCTCCGCGGATGCTCAGGCCGTGGGGGTGCACACAGACCCCAGGGTGAGCCGGCGGAGGCCGAGCGGGCCGAACCGGGCCAGGAGGAGCCGGAGGCCGAGCCCCGAGAGCGGCCTGGCCCAAGGCCTCCGGAGTCTGGACACTCCCCGCCGCCCCTCCAGGCGCCTCCGCCGCCCCCGGAGCCTCCCGCTCGCTCCACTACCTCGGGCCATGGCCGCAGCGTTCTCCGCGGCCCCTCCGGGATCCCTCCGAGCTCCCTTCGGGCTCCGGGCCGCTCAACCCTCCCGCCACCGCGGCCGCCGCGGCCGCCAGCCCTGACGTCTTCGGCACGCAGCGTGGTCGCCTAGCAACCGGCTCCCGCCCCGACGCTCTGCGCAGGCCCCGCCCTTCCGTTACGGCGGCGCCGGGCCTCCCAGCGGGAGCCAAGGGGGCGGGGCTAGAAAAATTGCGTCATCCGCCCCGCCCCTCAGCTTACCCCAGTGTGTGCTTGAAATTCAGTCCTGAACGGAGAGTGGAGGATGCCCACTTAGCGCCCTGCTCCCAAGCCCCGGGCCAGGGTGGTCCTGAGCATGGAGAGACAGTGGAGACGGCTGGAGCGCCCTCCTAGGTCCAAGCCTAAGAAAAGCTCTAGAGAGTGGGCTCCAGAGACTGGATGAGAGCAGGCCCTGCCTTACTTTACTTTCTATTTGTAAGTCCGCCCCCCAGCCCAGAGCTTTGCGCAATTAGCGCTTCATATATTCTTTATTTACTTTATGTCTTCATGCACTCTTTGTCACAAAGTCAGCTTGTGGCACAGCAGAGTCTACTGCACACCTCTTCTCGTTTGTAGCCCAATTGTGCCCTATTCTTCGTGACCATCTTTGGGGTTTTCCTAGAAAAGATACTAGGGTACTTTACTGTTTCCTTCTCCAGCTCATTTTATAGATGAGGAAACTGAGGCAATCAGGGAAAGATCACACAGCTAGTAAGTGTCTGAGACTGGATTTGAACTCACAAAGATGAATCTCCTGACTCCAGGCCTAGCATTCTGTCCACTACTCCACCTAGCTGCTTTTCCTCTCCTGACTGAGCGTTAATATGCATTTCACTTGATCTCTTGGTTGGCAGTTAACAAACCTGAGGTCCCTGACTTGTGAGGTTTTGGATTTTTTTTAATATATGTTGATCACTGTATTTTAATATAATTGATTTCCTTTATAATCTTATGTGTTTAATTTATGCATTTAAAAATATTCTGAGAAGGGGTCCTTAGGTTTCCCCAGATGACCCCAAGGGGCTGCTGGGATGAAATTGTAGCAGCTTCCAAACAATTGTTAAATCATTTATGACTCAGATGTTGACAAAGGTTACAAATCAGAACTTGACTTTTTAAAAAATTATCTAGCCATAAGGAATTGATGGAGAAAATGTTAATAATGCAGATTACATTTAAAAGGGCACTGTGGACACTTTTTATTTTTTTCTTATTTGTTTGTTTTTTGCCAAGGAACCTGTTAAGCATTTAGCAGTATTTCCCTGGTTCCAGGACACACATAAAAAACTTGACAATCCTTGATATAGGAGCTTTAAAAAGTATGAGCAAGCGTCCCCTCTTAACCTGCAGATTTGATTTTTGAAAATTTGAAAATTGCTCATTTGAAAATTGCTGGATTTGAAGTAAGAAAACCTCAATTCTAATAGCAGTCTGATTGATACTTATTATCTCTCATTCAAACCATTTCCTCTTTTTGAAACTAAGTTTCTTTATTTTCACCATCAGGAGGATTGGATTCAATTATCTCTAAATTCTTTTTCATATAATTTAATGTCACGCTGTAGGTGTAGGAAGAGGAGCTCAGAATTAAGGGAGCCCAAGGTTCAAGGACATCCTATGTTCCTAGAAATCTAAAAGGGGAGATACAGCCTTGAGGCCACATGTGGCCCTCTAGGTCCTCAAGTGCAGCCCTTTGGGGATTTTTTCTGTGAAGTTTGGATTCAAAGAACTGTACTTGAGGACCTAGAAGGTCACTCCTGCCCTCAAGGCCACAGGTTCCCCACCCCTGTAATCCCTTCATTTCTTGTAATTCTATAAAATGAGGAGATTGTTTCTTCCAGGGAAATTAGAATAGGTAATCTGTTTAAAGTGCCAGTTAAACTTTAGTCATTTATAAATAAAATCAATTTAGAAAGCTTCAGATTTGGGTCCATGTTCCCTCATCTGTAAAATGGAGATAATTAACAGCACCTACCCCCCAACGTTGTTTTTTTGTTTCAAGGATCAAGTGAGATGATAATTGTAAAGATCTTAGTACAGTGCCTGGCACGTATTGAGAGCTATATAAACGTTAGCTATCTTTATAATTGTTAGCATCATTCTGTTGAAGGTCTTGCACAATCTAGCTACCAATGGAATAGGCTACTTTGTGAGAATGGAAGTTTACATTTAGAGATGCTGCGGATTCCTGCTTAGATAGCTGTTGGATTAAAGGGCCTCCAAGTTTCTTCCAGCACAGAGACTATGGTAACTTTCCAGCATTTAGGAAGTACTCCAAATATTCCATACTTGAGGCTAATCCCTTCTTTCAGAGCATTATCTAGGTCAGCCACAAGATGGCTGTACAGAGCTTTTGAGGTCTATCAGTTATTCCAGTGCCCAGTTCTGACCCGGCCCCCTCTGGTCCTCCTCCCCAGGTGGCTAGAATCACTTGTGTAGGATAATAGTTGCAGAGCTGGAAGAACCACAATTCTTCCTCTCCTCATAGGTCAATAATGTTTTCTAGCCAGCAATCCCTTCTCAAGAGGCCAAGGTCAGGGCAGAGTTAAAGAAATGGAGTGTGGTATGTCACTAAACCTTCATGTCTGGAAAGCCCATGTTACCTAGGCAGGTAGGTCAAGCCTGGGAGCCAGCACTCTGTCATGTACATATATCGAGTGTCTAAGATTAGCGGTATCCTTGGAAACCAAAGACCTTAGGACACTGGCAGGAAAATTTTGCTTGGGAGGAGAGACTGGAGTTCCAGACTCCTTCTTTCCCAGTAAGATCAGGCCCCAGGAGGACACAGCATAAATGTGTTGGGGAAGGGGGCGGAGTAGAACGTTTAGCAACTTTTCAGCTTCAGTTTTTCCTCCAGCTGCCTGGCAGGCAGTTGAATGTACCTAAGCCGGAGGCAAAAACCTAAACCTATCTTAACTATTCAATTCCCTGCCCTCTTTTCAAATTTCCTCCAGGGTTAATGGAAAACCAGGTCAAATACATCTGATTTTAGAAAGGATTTGGAGACAAGAAAGGTGGCTTAGTTGAATCCAAAAAAATTACAACTTCAGGCTAAGGTAAGTACTAGACCAACTTCTAGAATTCAAATGGAGCCAAGAACTTTTTAATCTTAGTGCCTTCTCACTGAGGTTATCTCCAGTTTATCCATCTGTATCTTGTTTGTTTACATGTCATCTCTCCCGTTAGATTGAACAGAGAAAGGACTATTTTGGATTTTATTTGTTCTTGCCTTTTTTTGAATCGTCAGCACTCAGCAAAAATGCCTGGTGTGGATTCATTTGACTTTCGTTGGTGGTTGGATGGAGAGGGGAGGAGTCAGGAGTATTCAAAAGGCTTTGTTCATATCAAACCAAAGGAAGATGGAGGGAGAAATCCTTGAAAACCTTAGTTAAAATCTCTGCTCCAAAACCTACTGGATCATGACTATAGACAAGTCACAGACTCTCAGCCTCAGTTTACTCTTCTATAAAAAGGAGATGATAATACATGAATACTCTTCACATGACTGAAGGAAAAAACCACTTTGTAAATGCTAATGTATTATAGAAACAGAAGCTGAAAACAGTTTCCTTCCAGGATTCCTAGATAGAGGACATTCTCCAAGTCTCTCTCAAAACCTAATGCATAGTTTCGTTAAGAAGGTAAAGGGTAAAAGATAAAGGGCGAGTGACCCTTTCATTAGAGGTAAAAAGGAAATGCACTTGGGAAGCCATAGAACTGATCCCAACAGCCACCTTACAAGGAAAGTGAGAGATAGAGAGAGACCAGGGCAGTTGTTTTATTTGTTTGAGTATCTAGGTAGCCCACCAACCAAGCTGGCTACAGACAGAAAAGACATTTCTGGGTCTTGTCTTTGTTCAGTGGCTGTAGTAGCCCAGACCTCCCTGCTCCCCGGCTGCCTGTGGTGAAGAATGCTCAAAGGTAACAAATCAACCCTGAGTTATATTATTCCTTCTCTGTGATTTTTAGGGGAAGCTAGGGAAAAGCACCTAGCTTGGGAAGGGATGAAGAACCTCCATTCCAGAAAAGGAAATGCTATATATGCTTTTCCCCAACCCACCCTGTTCTACAGTATACATCAGTATGGATAGATATTCAGGATTGAAGGGCCCCCACATCCAAGAGGCTACCCTGTGGGTCAAAGAAAAAGGGAGAGGTGGAAAATCCTGGGGCAGTAAGTCAGCCCTTACTTTCTGATTCCAAAGCAAGCATTCTTAACTTAGAGTCCATGGATAGATTTCAGGGAGTCTATAAACTCAAACATGAAATATTACATATGTGTATATACATACAATATATATATTCACTAACTTCTAACTAAGGTTTAGCATTTCTTCAATTATGTAAAAACATTTTGCTAAGAAGGGAGTCTATAGACTGCTAATGTGGTTCATCACCCAAAAAAGGTTAAGAATACCTGGTGTTAAAATTAACAAACAAATTACTCCACACACACGCACTCACGCACGCACGCCCATCCCCCATCCCTGCGACAGCACAAGAGCAGACAGGTTTAAATTCTTTATTGGCTTGGAGAGCTATATCCCAGCTCTGCAAGGGCTTCTCACTGGGCTCAACTGGCAGGAGCAAAGTCAAGGTGGGAGGGGCCAAACAGGCCTCCGCTCCCCCTCCCACTACATGTAGCACCCAGGTAGCCTGGCCAGAGGCTGCAGCAGTTCCAAATGTCCAATGCTGGCACTTCTGGGATGGCAGGTGCCTGCCCCATCCCCCAGGCAAGGGGGCTGGCTTGGGAGGCAGTGGTCCTCTTCTGTTGGTGTTGCCTGCTCCGGGTCAGCAGGTAGATGGCCCCTGACTATTGGCAACTCTCCTCCTCCCATTGCAGCTTTTTAGGAGCAATTGTTGATCCCAGCCAGAAATTGCTGGGCCCACCATTCGTCCAAGTCAATGGGTACAAAGTCTAAGGAGAGAACGAGGGAAAAGTCTGACACGGAAAATGCACATCTGAGAACCAACCCTCAGTCTAGCTTCCAGGCTCTTGAATTTCAGCCCAGCTTGGCTCCTGCCTCATTAAGGGGATCTTGGGTACATTTCTGCTTTTTATTCACTATGGTACAAAGAGTACCAGGCTGTAGACAGAAGATCTGGATTTGAGTCTTGACTTCTATATTAGCTATAAGGCAAATTACTTCCCTGGGCCTCAGTTTCCTCATCCTTAAAGTTTGGATAATGATTCCTTACAGGATTGAGATGAAGAAAGCCCTTCGTAAGCATGACAGAAATGGACACTACTATTGCATCATCCTGGGCAAAGTTTCACTTCCGCTCAAATAAGAGTGACAAAACCCTTCCAATGAACAAATTGCTTCTAAATCTTGAACGGAGACACACAACTAAACATGACTAGAGGCTTCAAGCTGAAAAGAAATTTCACTTCAGGCATGTAGATGACTAACAGGTGCACAGGGTTGAGCAATACCCTGAAAAGGGTTTGAAGGGAGTTGGAATCTGCTGCCAAGTAAATTCCCAGGGCAGAGACAGTCCAGCCAAACTCTTGTCCTTTCCCAGCTCATCTACCAGATGGGGGTAGGAGAGGCCCAGGTGGCCTGGTCTCTCCTACTCACAGCCATGGTCTACCCTTCCTGCTCAGGCTAAGGCCATAGCCCCTAGTACCTCCCATGTGGAGAAAGCTGGACCACAGAGGACTCATGATTTGGAGGCTGACGTTGGCACCTACAACCCCCTTGCAGCCTTGAACACCACCTAGACTATCTTGAAACCCAGGGTTGGTTTTGTTGCCATGGGGGCCAAAGTGGGGAGAAAGGCAGCGTATAGGGAATACTGAGAACAGAGGCCACTTACTCTGCAATCCGGGGTTAGGCGTCTTCTCCACATACTGCACAGGCCTGGGCCCACTCTCACCTGCCTGGTTCCCCACCAACTGCTGCTCCACCTGCTGCCAGGCTGCAAAAAAGATAGAAACATGAGGACTGGAGATGCCACCCAGTCAAGGAACACTCCCAGTCTTTGCCCAACCCAACCAAGCAAGGGTAGGAAAAGGGACAGGACAGAATGACCCACTACTTTCCCTACGGTGGCTTGACTCCTTCACTGTGGGAACAGGATATGCTCCTTTAACACATCACCAGAAACAAAAAGCAACTCTGGGCTGCAGCCACCTGGCAGGTGATTCATTAAGATGCCTAGCCTTCTTTCTGCCTCCCAATATACTGCTGGGGTGCCTGTCTTTGTTAACAGAGTGAATTCAAATAACACAGGTTTATTTTTATCATTGATCTGAAATAAACCTTGTGAAAAATGTAAATGTGGTGGAGGAAGGGGTGGCACATAGGTTGAGTAAACACCGGTTGACCCTGATCTCTTTGTCCAGACAAGTCAATTTCCCTCCCTAGGGAAATGAAATTTCTGTGAAATGAAGGGAATGTTTTCTAAGGGCTCTTCCAGCTGTGACAGCCTAAGTGTTATTTTCCCCTGCAGCTGTGACATTCATTGCCCATGAATGTGGATGCAACTCTCACCTTTCTATCTCTAGAGGTCCCCAGAGATAGTCTGGAGTTTCTTACCTTCGTAGACAAAGCGGACATTCTCCTCGTGGGCAAGTGTATAACTCTCCTCTGTGGCCGTGATGAACTGAGTTGTGGCCAGTGGCCTTCTGCCATTCACTCTGTTGAACACAAGCTTTGGGGCCAAGCTGTTAGGGTAAGGGGAAAAATAGCTCCTTGGTCAATACATTTAGTCCACGCTTACAGAACACCAGAAATCCCATCAAGGATTTAATGGAAAAGTGAATACAACAGAATAGGGTGACAATTACATACCATGTTGCCTGACTCTTGTTTTCTATCCAGGAGTATTTAATTAAATACCCAGAGGCTGACTATAAATGACATTTAGAGGGCCTCTGGTCAGGTTCCTTTGATGCTGGGATCTATTCATCTAGAGCCTTGGTAAAGTATTCACTAGTCATTGCCACAGTCTGCTCCTTCTCTAGAACAGAGTCCCTGGGGTAGCTACAAAGGCTCCCCCCACCCACTCTTCTACTCTGGTTGCCCTAGCAGCTCCATGATATAGAGCCTAGCCAGAAATATCTTGGCAGAGACATTACAAGACAGAGAAAGATCAGACCACATGCCCTGCTATGTGCCTGTGGTCCCTGTTACTATTTTTTTAAAAGACTCAATCTCCCCATCTTGACCAGGCACTACAGTACAGGGGCCACTACTGATCAGCACAGAAAGAGCTTTGACCTGCTGCTTCCAACCTGGGCTAGTTTGCCTCTCCTCAAGAAACCTGGTGGATCTGACTTCAGGGTCTCATCATGGTGGTATCACAGGTTCAGCACAGCACACTGCAGAGACCACAGCACAGCTCTCTGAACTCCAGAGCTTAAAAGATCTGCCATCCTAACCTTCCCCAGCCAATAGGGAGAGGAATAAGCATTACAGAGTGTCTACTACATGCCATGCCCTTTTTACAAATATTATCATCTGATCCTCAGAACAACTTTGTAAGGAGGCAGGTGCTGCTAGTATCCCCATTTTACAGTTGAGGAAATTAGGCAGAGATTAAGTGACTTGCCCACAGTCACACAGTAAGTAAGTGTCTGAGGCTGAAATTGAACTCAGGTCTTCCAAACTCCTGGCCCCAGCTTTCCATTCACTGCACCATCTAGCTGCCTTTAAGACAAACATGACGATACAAACAAGCATGAAAGAAGGAGACAAGTCTTTATTAAAGCATTTACTATGTGGCAAGCTAGACCCATTACAAATATTAACTTGTGTGGTCCTCCCAGTAACCTTGGTTAAATTCAGGGGTGTGCCACTGTGGCCAGCTCATGGGGTGAGGATTAAAGCTTAATGCAAACCAGAGTTGGAAGGATCTTTCATGATGATTTGGCCCAATCCTCTCACTTTAAAGAAGACACTAAGACCCAGGAAGGTAAAATAATTAGCCCAAGGTCACCCAGGTAATAAATAGCAAAACTGGAATTTGAACCTAGCTCCTCCTGACTTCAAATCGTTCCAAAGCATTCAAGGGCTATTGCCAAATAGTCTGCAAGTCAAACAGAGGTGTAGCTTCTGGAAAATAGGATGGGTAAGAAGCATTGCTAGTGTTGTGAACTACTGTCTAGGAAGGGGTACTGAGCACGAGAAGTACTACTCCCAAGGAGAACCGAGGAATACAATACTTCTTTAGGGTCCAAAATACCTAGGCAGAACCCTGCTGATTCTCCTTTCCTCAGCTCCCCTACCTCTGAGCAGGACTCCTAAATACTTAAATGCTGGTTTCCCACAAACCAAACAATCCTCAGTCTTGCATTTCAAGGCCTCTATAGCCTTGTTCTCACCTACCATTGTGGCTTCATTTCCTATCATACCGCTCAGCACCCTCTCTATTCTAGTTGAATCGGTCCCTCTAGCTATTTCTTGTTCACAATGTTCCATTCTCCTGCTTCTGTGACTTGGTACAAGTCATACTTCTTATCTTTTTTTTTTTAGGCAATCAGGGTTAAGTAACTTGCCTAGGGTCACACAGCTGGTAAGTGGCTGTGGCTGGATTTGAACTCTGGTCCTCTTGATTCCAGGGCTGGTACGCTAGACACTGTACCACCTAGCTGCCCCATTCCCCATATCATATACTCCCTCCTCACCTCTATCTCCTTCAAAATTCAGCTCCACCTACAAGATATTTTGCCTAATCTCCCATCTCCCGCCATCATTATCACTCTTTCCTTCCTGAAATTGTTTTGTACAGGGTGCCTATCAACTGGAAAATGGATGAATAAATTATGGTATATGGGTGTAAAGGAGGAATACTATTGTGCTAGTCAGAGAAGCCTAGGAAGACTTGTTCTGAATTGATACAGAGTGAAGTGAGCAGAACCAAGAGAACATTTTTTATTTTAATATCACTGTATTGTTAAGACAATCAGCTTTGAAAATCTTAGAAACTCTGATCAACACAATGGCCAACCACAATTCCAGAGGGCAGAAAAGGAAACTGGCTACCCACCTCCTGAGAGGTGATAGACTCAGAGCACAGCCTGAAGTATCTATTTTTTTTTTTTGGACATGACAAACATAGAAATTTCTTTTGCTTGACTATTCATGCTTGTAACATGGGGTTTTGGTTTTCTCCCTGAGGAGGGGGAGGAGAGAGATGGTGGATTTTTGTTTGAAAAAAATTTTTATTAAATAAAAACAAATTACTTTGTGTATGTTTTGTATTTCTATATATAGTTCCAGTAAGGTGAATGAAAACCAGGCCTTAGCACCTGCCTTGCTGCCCCATTCCTCCTAGCATTGCCAAGAATCGCTTGATTTAGCTATCTGACCTTCAAAGGTACCTTAAGACTTTTCTATCCATCCTGCAGCTGAACCTTTCTTTGTATAGTAAATTCTCCAATTGTAACATGAGCCCCTTGAGAGTAGGGACAGCATCTGTTTCTCTTTGTATCCCTAGCACCTAGCATAGCATTTAAAAACTGCTTAATTACTCATTCATTCAGTATGGATCGTATGGATCCTTTTTCCCTCTAGTAAAATATAAGCTCCTTAAGGACAGGGACTAGTTTTGGAGTTTTTTTTCTTTGTATCCCCAGAATCACAGATTTTGAGAACCGTAAGAGACTTCAGCAGTCAGCTAGTCTAACCCAATCCAAAGTGTAAAACGAAAAGAATCTTTACTAGAACATGAGGGACTGGTTCTCCAGTCTCTTTCTGGAAACTTCTAAGGAGGAGAAACTAAACACCTTCTGAAGCAGACCATCCTACCTTTGGATAGCTCTAATTGTTAGGAAATTTTTCTTAAAATCCAACCTTAATTTCCCTTTGTGACTTCTGTCCGGTACACCTGGCTTTGTTCTCTGGGGCCAAATAGAAACAAGTCTTATTCCTTTTGCACATGACAGCTCTTCAGAAACTTGAAGACAGTGTATCCCTCTCAGTCTTCCCTTCTTCAAATTAAACACTTTTAGTTCCTTCACCAATCTTCATATGACATGGACTCGAGGTGCTTCACTATTCTGGTTGCCTTTCTCTGCAATGCTCAAGCTTATCAACATCCTATTTAAAGCCGGAGCTGAAGTCTGGTGAGGGGAAGTTAGGCCTCACTTAATGCAGCCCAAAATCTAATTAGGATTTTTTCAACTATCATTAACACATGGCTGACTCATATTGAGCTGAAAGTCCACCAGAGCCCCCAGATCTTTTTCAGATGTCTAACCATGCCTCTCTCATCTTGTACTTACATACAAGGTTTTCCTGTGTAGCCAAGTCTAAGACTTTCTTTCCATTTATCCTTGCTGAATTTCATCTCACTAAATTCATGCCAATCTCTAGCCTGTCAAAATCCTTTTAGAGTCTAACCCTGCTATCCAGTGCATTAGCTATCCCTCTCAGCTTTCTGATTTGCTAAGTATGCCTGCCATCTATGTCTTATTTATCCAAGCTACTGATAAAATATGTTAACCCAAAAAAAAAAAGCATAGGGCCTAGCACAGTGCCTTGCCTACAGTAGAAACCTGTTAAATATTTGATCAATTTTTTGAGTGTCCCACACACAGGGGTAGGGTGTGACATTTGTAACTTCTTCTCAAGAATATCTGAGTTCAGACACTTATTATTTGTGACCCCAGGCCAGTCACTTAACCTCTGTTTGCCTCAATTTTCCCACCTGTAAAATGGGATAACAGCCACCTACCCTGCAAGGTTGCAGTGAATATCAAATGAGACAATTTTTGTAAAAAGTGCTTCGTACAGTGCCTGGCACATAATAATAGCTATACAGATGCTCATTCCCTCCCTCCCCTTGCTCTGCCAAAAAATGTGCTGACTCCCTTCGTAGCCAGGGAACCTAAGGGGCAGAAAGAGAATAAAGGTTTGGTCAGGCCTTTTCCCACCTCATGGAGGAACATGATACTAATAGGAGGGTTTTGGCTCCAAGTTCACCAGCCTGAGTAACTAGTCCAGGCAGACTTGACAGCTTTCACCCAGCCTTTAGCAACTGCTTTGATTATGTCAAAATTCCTTACAATAGGTGAGAAATTAATCCCTTTTCCTCCCTCCCTCACTCCACTAATCTCCACCCTAGGAAGGGTTGGCTTTGTGGCCCTAAGTAGAAAAGAAAGATAAAGCAAGAAGAAAAGTCTTCAGGGTTTGTAGAAACCTGCCAGACAGTCTTGTCTATGAACCCTCTGAAGCCCTGACCACCACTTAGATGGCTGGCTCTCTGTAGCTCCTCAGTGCCCAGCAATCTTAGCTGAGTTTCCTTTTTACCCAGCCAGATCAACAGCAACCTTTCCAGGACTATGCAGAGGAGAAGGAATCTGCTCACACATTTTCCTGGGCTTCAAGTTTCCCATCTGGTGATATATGCAAACTTCTCTGAGTGCCTCAGATGAAAGGGGTGCTATAAATAAAGAGGATTGTCTTGAGATCTGCATGTGTCCTGGCTAACATCCAAGCCCTTGCTGATGTGAACATCACCCAGTGCAGTAGGCCTTAAAAAAGTCTGGTTAATGTTAGTTTTGAAGAAGTCAAAGAGTGGTGATGACCAGCACAAGAATCACTCAATATTGGACTTGGAAGAGATCTTCAAGACCACTGGGAGCAACTGCTCATTTTTTTTTTTTACCAATAAGGAAACTGAGTCTCAGAGAAAGAAAAACTACTGACCCATGATCATATGGCTAATAAGTAACAGTCTGACTGATCTGGTGTTCTTTTCACTGTACCCACATGTTCTACTTCAGTGAAGTTGAAGGCCAGCAATTATTAACACTAAAAGTATGTGGGAGCTAACTCTAAGTCCAATTAGGGGCAAGTCACTGATTTATTCTCTTTTTTGGCAACTAGGTTTCTTTACTCTTTTGAAGGATGCTAAGATTACTCATATAACTTTGGCATTGACTAGAGATATCAATGCTGGGGGGAAGAGAGGGAAGAGAAAGACCACTGGATTTGGAGAAAAGAAATCATGAGTTCAAATCCTGACTCTCCATTTCTCACATATATAGGGAACCAAGTCAAAAGTATAAAAATATGAGCCATTCCCCAATTGATAAATGGTCAAAGGATATGAACAGGCAGTTTTCAAAAGAAAAAAATCAAAGCTATCTATAGTCATATGAAAAAATGCTCTAAATCACTATTGATTAGAGAAATGAAAATCAAAACCGCCTCACCTATCAGACTGGATAACATGACAGAAAAAGAAAATGACAAATGGTGGAGGACATATTGAAAAACTGGGACACCAATGCACTGGTGAACTGGTCCAACCACTCTCAACAACCACAATTTGGAACAATATCCAAAGGGCTAGAAAAATGCACATATCCCAGTCATACTACTACTAGGGCTGTATCCCAAAGAGAACAAAGAAAAAGGAAAAGGCTCTATAAGTACAAAAACATCCATAGCAGCTATCTGTGGTAGCAAAGAATTGGAAATTGAGGGGATGTCCCTCAATTAAGGAATGACTGAACAAGTTATATGTATGATTGTGATGGAATTCTATTGTGCTATAAGAAATGATGAGGAGGGTACTTTCAGAAAAATCTGGGAAGACTTAAATGAACTGAAGCAAATCTAAGAAAAACGAGAACACTGTACATAGTAACAACAGTGCACAAGTGAACGACTTAGTTCTTCTCAACAATACAGTGATTCGCATGATAAAAACTGCTATCCACCACCAGAAAGAGAACTGATAAACTGATTGCAGATTGAAACACTGGTTTATTTTTCTTGCTTTTTTTTTTTTTTTTTTGCAACATGGCTAATAAAGAAACTTTTAGGCAGATTTCACATGTTAAAAACATAATTCTGACTCTACTCTTTACTACCTGTGTGGCCTTGGATAAGTCACTTACACTACACTTTATAGGCCTCAGTTTACTCATCTCTAAAATGAGACTAGATGACTTCTGAGATCCCCCCTAGCCCTAAAACCTATTATGTATTATACTGGCTAGACTTTTTTAGCTGGACCATGTATATATTAAGTTGGGTCCCAGAATACACTGAAAATTCAGTCCCTTAGGATTAGCAGTTAAGTGGCACAGCGGATAGAGCACCAGTGCAGGAGTCAGGAGGACCTGAGTTCAAATCTTACCTCAGACACTTACTAGCTGTGTGACCTTGGGCAAGTCAATTAACCCCAACTACCTCCTCCTGGGTCATTTCCAGTCATCCTGATGCTATCAGGTCACTGTATTCAGATGGCTCTGGAGGAGAAGTGAGTCTGGTGAGCTGCACAGCCCTCCCTCACTCAAAACAAAGTCAAGTGCAAGTCATGTCATTATTTCCCTGATGGCAGGGTCTTCTTCAGCAATGAAGGACGAACACAGAGTCAAGAAGATCTGAATTTAAATCCAGCCTCAGACACTTATTCGCTGTGTGACTCTGGGCATTTATCCCTTGTTTGCCTCAGTTTCCTCAACTGCAAAACAAGGACAATAATAGCACCTACCCCAGAGTTATTGTGATGATCAAATGAGACAGTCATTGTAAAGTAATTAGCATAGGAACTAGAACATAGTAAGCTTCATATACGTGAGGTTGCTGTTGTCTTTTTCAGTTGTGTCTGACTCTTTGTAACCCCATTTGGGGTTTTCTTGGTAGAAATACTGTAATTGTTTAATAATGTCCTTCTTCAGCTCATTTTACAGATGAGGACACTGAGGCAAACAAGGTTAAGTGACTTGCCCAGGGTCACACAGATAGTAAGCATCTGAGGCCAGATTTGAACTCAGGAAGATGAGTCTTCCTAACTCCAGGCCCAGCACCCTATTGAGCGTATCCACCTAGGTTTCCATATATATGTTAACTATTTTTATTATCATCACTATTATGAATTATTACACCTCTCTCCCAGGAGGGTTGTGAGAATCAAAGGACAAAATGTAAACACTTAGAATAGTATCTGCCACATATTAAGTGTTATGTAAATGCTAGCCATTATTGTTATCATTATAGAAGGAAAGAAGTGAAGAGGAAATCTTGGGTATTCCTAAGAGCATACACAGGACCCAGGAGCCAAAATGCCAAATGCCAGATCAGGTTGAGTTGATCCTGATGTGGTGACTATGAGATTTTTATCCCATCACTCAAGACCATTTTGTCTGGGAAGGCCTTGAAGGTTGGGCAAGGTCGACTGAAAATAAAAGTCCTCAAAGTTTGAACGCTGATGGATATCTTCACCTCTCCTCCCTTGCCCTGGAAGCTGAGGCCAGAAAGTTATATAAAAACTTTGCCTGGCTGTGCTCTGTGGGAGAAAGGGCATGTGGTTATAGGCAACAGCTCCCTCCCCTGAGTAGTAGGAGACAACCACACCAGAGGTCCAGAACCAGGTGGCCCAGCTGAGACTTGGGGGGAGTAGAGAAGACCATACTGGGCTGTGCTAAACGAGGTGTGGGTACCATAAAGGAGCTAACCACTTCCTAACCCCATCTCCCACCTCCAGAATACACATACTGCTTCTCTCTTCCAGTCAAGCACAGGCCCAAGGCCTCCAATTTTGAGCTTCCTCCACAGCTACCCTAGCCTCCTTTTCTCCCTCCCTTCAGAGAAGTCTTAAGAGCAATCAGGGATGGAGCAGTTCAATTTAGTGCTAATTCTATACTGTTCTGGGGCCTTAGGAACACTGTAGCTCCATCTCCGTGTGATCCAGAAGGCCAAGTGGGGGTGGGAAAGAATGTGCCAAGGTTGCAGTCACAAAGAGACTGCTCTGACATCTGAATCCAAGTTTTCTGACTCATTCTTGGTGCTTAGTCTCATTTTTTCCAACTGATTATAAACTCCCCAAGGGCAGGGATCTTACAACTAACACTAAGTCATATAACACAACTCTAGAGGGAGGTGAGACCTTCCAGAGGCCACCTCGTCCAAACCTCTCTCTTTACAGATAAGGAACTGAGGTCCAGAGACAAGTTAGTTGATAAGATTTATTGAGCCCTTACCATATGTCAGGCACTGTGTTAACGTGCTGGGATTACAAATGTGAGAAAAAAAAATGCTGGTTCCTGCCTTCAAGGAGCTTATATTCTGTGATCAGAAAAAAAGCCTGAAGAGCAGTTGGAGAACACAGTAGTTAAAGCTGATCTAGGATCTTTCCTCAAAAGGAGTTGTGCCCTAGGAACACAGGTATTATGTGGCAGAACTAGGTCTGAACCCAGATCCTATAATTCCCAATTCAGCACTATGCAATGTACAAAGTTCCTGTACAAATCATATTCTCTACAACAATACTGGGATGTAAGTAGTGCAGATAATACTCTCATTTTCACAGATGAAGAAACTAAGGCTCAGAGAGGTAAAAGAACTTCTCCAGGATCACAAAGTGAGTGTATATCAGAAGTAGGAGTCCAACCCACATCTCCTGCCTGACTCAAAACCTAGAGTTCTTCCTAGTATACCATAGTCTCTCTTTACCTTCATCCTATCTTCTCTTACAAGCTGAACAAGTTACTTGATCCTGTTTGCCTCAGTTTCCTCATCTGTAAAATGAGCTGGAGAAGGAAGGCAAACCACTCCAGTATCTTTGCCAAGAAAAACTCCAGTGGGGTCAGGAAGAGTCAAATTCAACTGAAGAAAGAAAAACGACTGCTATGTTTTAAACCCTTGACTATTTAAACCTTGGTTATTCAAGACTGAACAAATGGACAAAAATCTTCTCCTGTATCCCACTGACATGTCTAGTCTGGGGGCTGTGTCCAGTCATCCTGATTTATATCTTGCCAGAGGAGAAAGTGAGATGCGTGATTTTGTACAGCCCTCCCTCACTTCAATTCAATTCACTTGCCAGTTTCACGGCATCACCTTCCTGATGCCGTGGTCCTCCTTTTCAAGAATAAAGAACAAACAGCTACAACAGGCCTAGTCTAGACCTAACACAAAGGAGAAGCCAATTAATTCTCGAATGAAAAGCCTGTCTCTCACTCAAGGACAAAGTGCCTAGCATTTAAAAAAAAAAGCAAAAACCTTGTAGCCCAAACAGGCCACATACATGATCCAGTGAGTCCAGGGTTGAGGCCCCCTAGGTTCTCCAGTGCGGCCCCTTGACCGAATTCAAACTTCGCAGAACAAATCTCCTTAACGGAAGGATTCGTTCTGTAAAATGCGGTCCAAAAGGCCACGGGTTCCTCACCCCGGATCTGGTCCCTCCCAAATCCTGAATGACCAGCTCTGTAGCAGAATGGCAAGAACAGTTGCTTTCATTTTACTTTCCGGTCTGAATCAGGAATGCTACAGAAATGCCCCTGCTCTCCTGAAGCGAAAGGAGGCAGACCGAGAAGGGTCTGGAATCACACAAGCATCCGGACGTAGTTCCAGTACAAGCTGGTCCGGATTAGACACAAAAGCTGACGTGCAGAAAGTTTAAACATCTTGCCTTTGGGGGAACAGTGCAATACTGACAGTTCAGACTGAGGAATGTGGGGGGAGAGAAGGTACTCCCCAATTCAAAACCAGTTCAAAACTGCTGAGTCAGACCCAACTGGAAAGAATTGCAGCTGGGCTAGAGGAAGCTGGAGGGTGAGCATCAAAGAAAAGGACCGTGACGAAACCTGGCCAGGACGCCCTGAACAGAAGACTCCCTAGTGTTGCCACCACTACCCCAATGTTCAGGAGTCTCCTTCAAACCCTGACAGCCTTCTGACTTCTCTCCAACACCCCTATCCTTCACAGCACTTCTTTAACCTTCCAGGCCTTTTGCCAGTCAATCCCAGGACAAAACCTTTCATGCAGGGAGAAATTCAAAAGATCAAAATGACAGGGAGCTTGACTTGGCATTGAATTCCATTTGCCGTAAGATCAGATCTTAGGGAATCATTCTACTTCATTACAAAGATCCCTGATTCATTTGGATCTCATGCCTTTCCGTGCGGTATCCTGACCCACCCATGAACTCCACCTGCATGTTTCCACATTCCTGGAATTACCGACAGCACCTCTTTAACACGTGGATCTTTTCTAGACCTTTTTTGTCTACCTAGACAAACTTTCCCTTTAGTGCCAACTACTCTTCCGTAAGCCTTTTCTAAGCTGACTTACCTCTGCTTGGTTGGCATATTTCTAGATGCTTCTGAAGCCTTCATGCCTATATCCAATCCTTCTATTGTTTAATCGGGTTTCTCTAAGATGTACTATTTTCTCTTCTATCATTCAGGTCCCTCATCTTGCCACCCCCTCACCCCCATAATGATTCCCACATCTGAACCTGTCAAATAATCCTTACTCGGGAGCCATTAGCAGACTAAAATTCATGTTTTCATTACAACCCTTTCTACTTCAGTCAGACATGGACACAATCCAAACCATAATCATTGTGGTGTGGCTCACCAAAATGGAAGCCATTGCCTGAGGTAGAAGCTAACTGAGGTTTCCGCTCAGCAAGTTGCCTTGCCAAGAGGACCTATAAACAAAGGGAGCCACTGTTTTGGGGAAGGATGGGCACTAGGTCTGAACCTCACAGTAGCCAAACACCCACAACTTCCCCTTTACTTGTATGAAAGGTGACCAAGCTTCCTTTGTCTTCAGTAAGAACTGGAGAACCACACTCAGACCTAGGGTCAACCTTCAGGGGCTAAGAGAAACTACTGAGGCTCAGCTTTTGAGATTCTCCCCAATTTACTTAATGTCTCTTAAATCGAGTAGATCTCAAGTGCTGAGAAGTTCCTAATCTTAGTCAAATGTGGAGGTATAGAATCCCAAGAGACTATCAAAGTCTGGTTTTCCAGTGCTGTGTTTCAAGAAATCACAAATAAAACTACCTGGGGCAAAAGAGTTAATTGTCTCAGTTTTGTTTTGTTTTTTAATGATAGAATAAATAAGTAGGGAAGAGAAAAAAAATCTAGCCCATAAGATGTGGAGGTATATCATAATGCCAGGAGAGTTGTTGGTAAAACTCTAAAGGAGGACTATGTAACTAAATGTTTGCTAATATTATTACTCTTATGCCTTTTGGGGATATTCCTAGATCTAGTATGGAACAAGAGAGTCCATTTCAGACTCGCTCAGTCCCTTTAGTTTATGTGTGACTTTGACCTCAGTCTCCTAATCTGTAAAATGGGGATACCACCAGAGTTATTTACCTGGGATGCAATGTATATAGGGGATAGATCCCTGAACTTGAACTCAAAAGAGGTAGGCTTACTTAAAGCTCACTAACAATGATCAAAGAGCAAACACAGCCCCCCAAAACCTCAGTTTCCTCATTTTCAAAATGATGACAATAATGCCTACCTTTCTCATGGTACTCTTGTAAGGAAATGTGTCTTGTGAAGTTTAAAGAGGAATATAAATGTAAATTATCTAATATTAATGATTTGGTTAGAATACATGTCAGTGGAGCACAGACCCTGGTAGATCCTATCAAGATAGAAAGACTTTGAACATGTTCCTGGTGATTGGGCAAGAGTAAAGCCAGAGGCCCATGACCAGGTTAGTTGAAGTGCAATTCTCCTTTCTTTCAGATAGACAACTCTTAAAAATAGTTTTCTGATTCCCAGAGGGGTTTATGTTAATGGAGTAAGTCACCATCCTAACAAAATCACAGATCCTTCAGATACTAAAGGACAACATTTAAATCCTGCCTCAGAAACTTGCTAGCAGTAGGTGCTAGGCAAGTCATTTATATATATATATATATATATATATATATATATATATATATATATATAGAGAGAGAGAGAGAGAGAGAGAGAGAGAGAGAGAGAGAGAGAGCTATTATTACTATCACCACCTTATCAAGGTTGTTATGAGAACAGCACTAGATAAATAAATCTAAGCTGTTATTATAAGCCCCTAGCCAATACTATAATGAGCCTGTTTATCAAGTTCTTAAATGAAAATTCCTCAGTGTGGTCCAGAATTCCTTGAGCCTGTGACCACACAGGTAGTATGTATGTGAGCTGGGAATCCAAGGCCTCTTAGATTTCCTAGTTCTCTTCCAGACTTAGTTTAGTGATTCCCCCGTTGTCAGCATCCTAGTATTCAGCTGTCCTGAAATTTCTTGTTATTTCCTTCATGTATACTTCATATACACTTTTCTGTGAACAAGCTGTTTCCCCAGATAGGCCTTTCCCCACCTCTAGGTATCTAAGTTTCTTTACAGAAGATACAATTTCCTATTCTGCCTTGATATTCCCCAAGTCAAGCCTAGTACCTTGCAGAGGTAGTAGACATTTAATAAATACTTGAATTCTCAGCCCAAGGATCCACCCCAGTAATTACACTAGATATAAGAAAACCCAGAAAGCTATGAGACCATCAATCAAGAATCACGACTTAGTAAGCACTTACTATGTGCTTTGGCAGTGATTAATCTAATGGCTGAGAATGCAAAGAAAGGCATAAAGAGCTCACCTGTATGTAGTGTTTCTAGAGTTTTCAAAACACCCTCTTTCACAATACTCCTGGGAGGTAAGTATATCTTTTTTGGTACATCTTTTTCAGATGAGGAAACTAAGGTTCGCAGATGCGGTTTCCCACAGCTAGCTAAATGTTGGATTGAACTGGATTCTCTCCTCCTCCAATGTCACTGTCATGAGCTAGGAATCATCCCATTGCCCACAAAATGACTGATACTTCCTAGGCTCCTATGGGCATGATGCTGTGAATTCAAGGACCTCCTTTAATGCTCACTGGTCAAAGCCACAAGGGAAAAGCCACCAGGTGAGCAAAAATGAAGGCAAGCAGAGGATACATTTAGAGCTAACAGCTAACATTTTTATGGCTCTTTACACAGGTTATTTCATGAGATCTTCACAATTTAGGTGTTATATGAGCTGCATTTTGTGGTTCAGACATGTCCGACTCTCCGTGACCCCATTTGAGGTTTTCTTGGCAGAGATCCTAGAGTGGTTTGCCATTTCCTTCTCCAGCTGCTCACTTTACAAATGAAGAAACTAAGGCAAACAAGTGTTAAGTGATTTGCCCAGGGTCACACAGCTAATAAGTGTTTGAGCCAACATTTGAACTCAGGTCCTTCTGACTCCAGGACTGGGGCTCTATCCACTTCAACACCTAGCTGCACCCCTTCCCCCTTTTTAAACAGATGAGGAAACCGAGACAGAGAAGGTACAGGTCTTGCCTAGGTTTGTACAATTAGTAAACATCTATGGAAGATTTGATGACAGAGCTAATGCCCCTCTGCACGTAACAAGAAAAACACTTTCAGAAAGGTTAAGGGTACAATTATCCGAATTATCTCCTAGACAAATAGTGATTGGTGAGAAATGATATATAGGGTCTGTCTATCCAGGGAATGCTTTCTTCTAAGCAGATGGAGAAGTGTTTCACTATACACCAGGTCTCAAAGTAGGATTGGGTATCCAGAGGTTGGGAACACAGAGCCTACCTCATTTGTAGGCTCAGAAGAAGCCTATAATTGTAGACTCAGCTGGAATGATTGTCAAGCTCTAATGATCTGGGCATACTGGGAACTAGGGCTCCAGTAATTATTTGCTATTTGACTGGTTTGTTAGAGCTCTGGAAAGCTTACTATTTCATCCATACACACTGACTTCACTCATCTTCCAGTATCATTCAAATTCCTCTTTAATCAAGTCCCACTTCGCTGCAAGAAGCAAACCAGCAAACAGAGATCTCTTTGCCCCGTCTTACTTGCCACTTGTCATGGAATTGATACTAAATTATATGTGTATATCATAAAAATTTTCATTATAAATTGAGTCCCATACTTCTGACCTCCTAAACTAAATAATCTAACTCAAATATAAAGGGAGAGTTTGGTGCCTGGAAAACATTTTAAAGCCCTGTGTAACTGTGAGCTAATATTAATCTCTTTGCTTTCAGGGCTCTCTCTACACAGACAAAGACACACACACACACTCCTTTATCTCCCTAAAAAGAACACAAGTTAAAATTCCTTAGATCCCTACTAATTTTAAAAGTCTCCAACCACCTAATTCCTGGGGCCCCAGTAATGTCATATACTTCACACACAAAAACCCACAACTCCAGCCATTGATTAATCAAGGACACTTCCGTTAAATACCAAAAAAGAATACCAAGAACCGTAAGACATACACCCCTAAAGATTTCTCCCTACATCTGGGAGGATTTAAATGTCTTAATCAAATGACCAGTTCCAGGTACATATGGATAGAAGGCCTCTTTCCACTTCATGTAGCTCTACGACTTTATATCAGAATTTGGATCATGTCTTCCTCTATACTTGTCTTATTCATTCATTTATTCAACAAGCAGTCATTAAGGGCCTATTTTGCACAAAGAACTGTATAAAGTGCTGAGAAAAGACATCAGTCCCTCCCCTCATAAAGCCTATACTCTGGAGTTGGGGGTGGTAGTGGGGATGAGACATAGACACAAAGTAAGTACTATGTGAGGTCCAAGAAAAAGGGTTGCCACTGGTGAAGAGGCAATCGGGAAAGTTATCGTGGAGGAGATGGCATCTGGGTTAGGCTGGTATCAATCCGTCAATTACTCAATCAAGTCATCCCACTTACAGCAATAAAAGATACCTTCAGGAGATGAGTGTCCCAAGTTATTGACCAATCACAGACTTTAGACTAAGGGCTAAAAAGTACTTAGAACTGGAATCATGTTGCACAGGCAGAGTATTTGGATAGGCTGAGGGAATCTGGTCCTGCTGGAGGTGTCACCTATAAATTATCAAGCTATTTGAGAACCAAGGTCGTTCCAGAGACTGGAGCAAGTGTGGCATTCCAGTTAAATCCCCTTCAAAGGAATCAGGAACTAGGGGTGGGGGAGGGGGAAGGAGAGGAAAGGGAAGGGCTTAGTCAAAAGTCTATCAGAGAAAGGTGACCTTTGTCACTTCATTAAGGTATCACTATTGATTTATAGGATGACTTGATTGGGTAAATTAATAAAGCCTACCCTTTTACAGAAAGGACAGGAATTCAACTGAAGAAAATGAGGATAATCTAAGCATAAAGAACGGTGTGAACAAAAGACCAAAGGTGGGAAAGTACAGGGTGCATGGTGGGGAAGGAGAGGGGGAGGGGGAGGTAAGGAGACAGAACAGAGCCCAGTCAAGGAGCCAAAGCATGCCAATATGGAGTCTCAGTCACACAGTGCTTGGGTAGAGAGGGCTATGGGACTGGAGAATAGGAAAAAGTCCCTAATCAGCCCCCATAAAGAAGTTTTCCACATAAATATGATGAATACAGAGAAGCATGGGAAGACTTGCATGAACCGATACAAAGTGTGGAAATCAGAAATCAATTAGGTTCACAATGACTACAAAAATGTAAATGTAAAAACAGAACAGCTGAAACTGAATGCTGTGAAATGATGGTGACCAAGCTTGGCTCCAACAAGAAAAGGTGTAAATCAACATTTTTCTACATTATCTACGAAGTGCTAGACACTGTGTTAAGCACTTTTTACAAATATTTCCTCCTCTGATCCTCTCACCAATCCCGTGATAGTAACAATTAAGATTTACATAGGGCATATAGCACATACACTAGTGTTAACATTTAGGGGCACTCTGCTAAGGGATTTACAATTATCTCATGTGATCTTCACAACAACCCTGCAAAGCAGGTGCTTTTAGTATCCCCATTTTACAATTGAGGAAACTGAGGCAAACAGGGGTTATGTGACTTGCCCAGGGTCATACAACTAGTAAATGTCTGAGGCTGGACTTGAATTCAGGTGCTTCTAACCCCAAGCCTAGAATTCTACTTCCCCATTGCACCACCAGCTACCTCCAAAGAAATACAAGAGATGGGGAACTACATATAAACACTATATAACACTGCAGAGAGTGACAGACTTTTTCGAAGCATCCGAGTTTTGCTGAAGTTGCCCCTATCTTTATGTTCTTTGTTATAAAGGATGGCTCTCTAAGAAGCAGCAGGGGTACAGTTGCACTGGGAAATATATATTATTATATAAAAAAACACAATAGCAAAAATATATTAAAATATATGTATATATTAAATATATTAATTTAAAAAAATATACATATATATATTAAAACCTCCTGCTAACCATGTTCACTTAGTACTCCTATACCTTCCTTTCCCCAGTCACCCTCTCTATGGTACCAGATCCCTGTTGTCCCCCAAAATGGAACGTAATACCCCAAAAATATCTCAAGCAGAAAGGGAACACAAGTAAGCCAAAATCCTTAACTCTTGGTAAGACTATTCTTATTCCTAATAAGTAGACATCCTAGGCTCATGCAAGCTGCAACCCTTCTGTCCCACTGTTCAGAAGAACACTGAGAAGACAAGAAAGAAATGGGCCAAGTCCAATTTGATCTGGGGGTTTTCTAATTTATGTTATGACCTTAATTGGATTACCCTACTTCGGGGGGCTGTCACAAATGCAGGCCTTACCAGGTCTGGTTGTTTCCTCCCTCCCCCTGAGCTACCAAAAGTCCATCTAAGTCTGGGTGTGTTAAATACAAACACTTTATAACATAACATAACGTCTTTGTAACTGGGCAGCTAGGTGGTACGGTCAGCCTTGGAGGCAGGAAGACCCAAGTTATCTCAAGACTTTTACTAGTTGTGTGACCCTGGGCAATTCACTTAATCCTGGTTGCCTCAGTTTCCTCATGTGTAAAATGAACTGGAGTGGATTTCTAGTATCTTTGCCAAGAAAACCCCAAATGGGGTCACGAAGAGTTACATACAACTAAACAATACCTTGGTAAACTTGAACTGCTTTAGCTGTGTAACTTCTTTTTATTGGTTCTATCTTAATTATCTAGTCAAGTTACGCTTTTAAGTCAGTCAGTCAACATTTATTAAGCACCTACAGCATGCCAGAGACTATGCGAAAAACTGGGGGTACCAAGAAAGGCAAAAGCATTCCCTGCCCTCAAGAAGCTTAGCCTAAGGAGGGATACTACATATAATTATGTGCAAATAGGGAATACACAGGACAAAACTGAGACCATCTGGGGAAGGCAGTTTCATTTAGGAATTGCAAGAAGACCAGTGTCATTGAATCCCAGTGTAAAGTATAAGAAAACTAAAAAAGCAGGAGGGGGTTAGGTTATGAAGGGCTTTGAATGCCAAACAAAGGATTTTATCATTGATCCTAAAGGTGATAAGGAGCTACTGAAGTTCACTGAACAGGAGCTGACATGGTCAGATGGGAGCCTTAGGAAGATCAGGGTGATGACTGAGTAGAGGCAAGACCTAGCAGAAGGCTGTTGCAATAGTCTAGGTGGAAAGTGACAAAGGTGTTCACTAAACTGATAGCTGTGTCAGAGGAGAAGGGGGCATGGAGGAGAAATGTCAGAAAGTAGTATTTGTTTACAGACTGGACATGGGAGGGGAGAGAGTGAGGGTCAAGGATGACAATGTCATGAGCCTGCCTGACTGGGAGAATTGAGAGTAATAGGAAAATTAGGAAAAGAGAGCATTTAGGAAGGAAAGATCATCTTCTTTGGTTTTGGGCATGTTGAGTTATATTTTTTAAGGCAATTTTGTCTCAGTTCATTATTTTCCTCGCCTAGGACAGAAGATTAGGGGAAATCTGAGTACTCCAACAGGTCAGGGAAAAACCAATTGTGGCAGTGACCAAGGTAATACCACCCCAGCAGATTTAGGATATAGGGCTGATATCATATAAGAATGGCAGCTAGGTGGCACCCTGGAGTGAGGAGGACCTGAGTTCAAATCCATCTCACTAGTTATGTGACCCTGGGCAAGTCACTTAATCTTGTTTGCCTCAGTTTCCTCATCTGTAAAATGAACTAGAGAAGGAAATGGAAAACTGCTCCAGTATCTTTGCCAAGAAAACCTCAAATGGCATTATGGTGAGTCGGACACAACTGAAATAACTCAGAAAGAAAACATAAGAAAACTTTCACAGAGAGAAGTCTGGAGTCCAGTGAGCATTGCCTTCTTTCTGCTTTAAGTAAAGGGAATGTATAGAATACAGAGAAATACGTCAAGTGGCCATTTCTACAAGCAGGGCATGGATTACTTTCCCCAATTTATAGATAAAGTAAGACATAGTGAGTTTAAGTAAATTACCTACGTCAAATCCTTACTAGTGACCCCTTCCTTGGTGCCTCAGTTTTTCATCTGTGCAATGGGGAAGATGAGGTCAAAATGAGGGCAGTGCAGAAATCTCAAGTTCTGGACCTTTCCTAGTCCCAAAAGCTCAAGACCCCACTGGTTCTAGTCATTTATTGTTCAAGTTTTGGAGAAAGTACCAAGAAGGATCTCCTTTCTCCTGAGGAAGTTGACCAAAAAAAAAAAAATCAACTAAGAACCCCCTCATTTAAGAATGGTACCAAAGTGACCCAGTCCCAGGTGGCAACTGGCAAATGCTAAAGGAGAGGAGGAGGAAGAAGGAGTGAAGACAGAACAGCTATGGCCACCCCTGAAATTGGTCCAGTGGCCAAACCATCTTGGTACCAAACAGCTCTCTGTCCTCACCTCCTCCTCTTGGAATCCCCTAGCTTTCTTTTTTCAGATACATTTCTGGTATTCTCTCTTACATAAACCACACATAAGGATCCCTACGGTCTGTATATTGACTTAGAAAACTCTATTTTTATATATTTTTTTCTCTCCCCCTTCCTTTGTCATCCCCCCAGTTGGGTTCACTCCCTCAAATTACTTTATATTAAGAGTTAACTGTATATATATTGTAGCCTCCAATAGAACGATTATGAAGGCATTATTTTGTTTAAGTCACCGCATCCCCATCACTGAACATAAGGCTATACGTACAGGAAGCAGTTAATTGAAATTTGTTGAATTTATGAATTGTTCAAGTGCACACAGTTACCCAACTGACATCATGGGACTCTTCTGCCTGCTTTATGGAAGATATATTACTCAGGATTAGCTCTAGTTTTCCAAAGTCTCTTATAAAACTTAGCAAGGGCAAAATGGTTGGTAGTTATAGAGACAAAGAGGCGAACCTTTGTGGCTCCAAAGATGCTTTTGGCCTCTGTCTACCTAGTGTGTATGAGGGGAAGACAGTGTGGGCCCTTGTACATGTTCTGAAAGAAAAAGCTCCCTAAGTCATAGTGAGCTATATAAATGTTGATGGTCAATCTGGTATAAAGGAATGAGAACAAGTGAGAGCCAGGAGAGCTAGGTTTAAGTCTTGGCAGAGCTCCTTAAAAGCTGGGCACCTTTTTAAGCAACAAGGTAGCTAGACGGAGAGAGCACTGGGCCTGGAGTCCGGAAAACTCAAACACTACCTGTGTGATCCTGGCCAGCTCCCTTAACCTCTGTCTGCCTTGGTTTTCTCATTAGTAAAATGGGGATAATAGCACTCACCTCACGCAGCTGTTGTGAAAATCAAATTCCTGACATTTAATAAATGCCTACTCCACCTCCCCCAAGCCATTTCACCTCCTCTGTATCCCCAGTTCCAGGTATATGCTTAATAAATGTTTGCTGAAGGAATGAATCAATATATTTCACAGAATGTTAAAAGGACACTAAAAGGTTAGCTATTATAAACCTTTCATTAGACAGATGTGGAAAATGAGGCCCAAAGGGGTGGAGTTGTCCAAGGTTATAACGATTCAGTAAAGAAAGTGCCAGAATTTGATTCCAGGTCCTTGAACTTTTAAGCTCCATCCTCTTTTCACCACATTCCACTTCGCTTCCCAGGGCGTTTTAGGGAGCAGTGCTTAAGGCTCAAGTCTGGGATCTAGCACGTCCAGGACCTGCAGGGTTGGATACGATCAAGCCAAGTCATTCAGCCCCGCGGGTCTAGCAGGCAGGGCACTGGGGCCTGCCTCCCACTGCGCCAGGAGCGGCCTCGGGGCACCTCGGCTTCACCAGCCCCGAGGAAAGTCTCGCAGCGGCAGGAAGCAGCTTGGGGCCCCACCCCCAGCCCCCAGCCACGTTCCACCCCCCAGCGCGGCTGGCAGCCCCAGCCCAGGCAACCTCGTGCCGGCCCGGCCCAGCTGGGTCTGGGGCCGGGGGAGAAGGGGGACTCCGTCACGGCCGAGGGGCAGGGCGGAGGTGCGGCCGTCCGGGGGGGTCTGGGGAAGCCGGGGCGGCGGGGAGGCGGGGAAGGATCGCTGGGGAGCCCGCCCTCCAGGGAAGCAGAACTCCCCCTCCCCCGGCCATGTGGCAATGACACTCCCCAGTGACCTTTCCACAAGGTCACCCCTCCTCCCCCAAGCTACCCGGCCTGGCACCGGGCGCCGCGGGGGAAGGGGTGGGACGGGGCAGCCGAGGAGAGACGGGGTCCGGGCGGATGGGGCCCCGGGCCCAGGCCCGGGCGCGGGCACTGCGGCGGCTGGCTCACCTTGACAGAGGCCAGGGGCCCGGCGGCGGCTGCGCTGGGCGCCGGCATTTCAGGTGCTCGCCCAGCTTGCTCTCCAGCTGCTGCGTGGGACCTGCGGGGACGAGGCTCCGCGTCACCGCCGGCCCAGAGGCGCGGGCCGGGCTGGCACGGGAGCCGGCCGGGGAGCCCCGGGAGCCGGCCGGGGAGCCCGCAGGGGAGCCCGGGAGCCGGCCGCGGAGCCCGCAGGGGAGCCCCGGGAGGCGGCAGGGGAGCCCCGGGAGCCGGCCGCGGAGCCCCGGGAGCCCGCAGGCTCCGGCGGAGGAATCCTCCCTCTCAGGACGCCTCCCTCTCCGCGGGGAGTGACGGCGCGTCGAGCCGCTCGGAAAAACCCCCAATGGTCGCTTTAAGACGGAAAAAACGCTAAACCACGAGGGTTCGCGACTCCATGTGCGAGGTGGGGGAGGGAGAGGAGGGGGCGCCGCGCCCCGAGCCCGGCCGGCCCCGCCTTCTCACCTGTCCTCCGCTGCGTGGCTAGCTTGCTGGGTCCCTTGGTGATCGTGTACATTCTGCGCTCGCCGCGGCTCTCCGGGGAGGCAGGACGCGGTCGGGGGGGGCCCAGCTTGGAGAGGGGGTGGCGGCGCAGAGCGAGGGGCGGGGGGCGCCTTCGGATCCCGGCCCGACCCCCGGGGCCGCCCAGCCCGGCTCGGTCGCCCCGGCCCGCGTCCGGCGGCCGTGCCAAACTCTCGCGGGCTCCCTCCGGCTGAACTTGCTCTGCGGCTGGGAGACCGCGATGCCCCTTTAATGCTGGAGCAGAGTAAGAGAAGGACCGAGGCGTGCTGGCTACACGCCCCCAAGCCTCTTAAAGGGGCCGTGCGGAGCTGCTCGAGGGCGGCTGGGGAGGGCTGGGTTTGCCCAAGCTCGTGGGAAGCCGGCCCCGCGAGGCAGGCAGAGGAAGTGGAGGGCTTTCTGGCCTGGATTCCCTGCACGGGCATGAGATTACATGGCGCCCTTAAGTCCTGAAGCTACTGTAACTTTCCGGAGGGAAGTTCCCTTGGCACTTGGGCAAAAACAGTCCAAGACTCTCGGGTCCCAAGACCCTTCTTGGATTGTTTCCTCGCTATCTGGGGCTGAAAAAGAGAGAAAGATGAAGATGGGAATTGGCGGAGGTGTGGGGAATGTTTAACCCGCTCGGGGGGTGCGGGGACATGCCTGACACACAAGTTCAACCTTGGTTTTTCACATTTTCTCAAGCCTGGACAAGCTATAAAAGAGTAACTCAATCAACCCCTTGAGTTGTAGCGTTTGTGATTTCCAAGGTTACATGTAACACTCAGTTGTCAGGAGATGGTACGAGCTGCCTCCAGCACACCCTTGGCTACACCTAAATTAAACATTTTACGGGTATTAGAGGTGGAAAATGAAGACAGAGTGCACCTCCCCCTGAAAAAGACAAAAACAGGGAGGGGAAGAGGGAGATTTAGACCAGATCGGTGCTTTAATTGGTATGGAGAACTAGTTAATAAATAGAATCTAAAATGCAGAGGAAGACTTTTCCTCAGCGGGAGTTCCCTATGCCAATTAAAGCATAGCTCTAAGCTGGCTTTCCTTTGCCAGTCCACTCGATTCTAGCTCTCATCCGACTGAAAGATGCTTTGGGAATGCAGATATTTTAATCTTAGCTAAAGCTAGCCTCTAGGAGGAAGGCAGTTCTACTACAAATAAAAGTCACAGAATCCCAAAGTTGGAAGGGACTTGGGAGACCATTACGTTCAACCTGCAAGTGAGCTAGCCTCGCATCGACAGAACACTTGACTAGTGGTTACTCAGCCTTTGCTCAAAGATCACCAGTAAGAGGAAGCCACGACATTTTGGGGCTAGTTCTACATCTGCCCCTCTGCTCGAAGTATACTATTTTCACTTTTTTTTTTTTTTTTGGTTTTCGGTTTTTTTTTTTTTCTTTCTCGTGGTTTTCCTCTTTTAATATGATTCTTCTTGCACAACATGACGGATGTGGAAATGTGTTTAATATGATTGTACATGTATCACTTATATAAGATTGCTTGCCATCCGGGGAGGGGGAAAGGAAGGAGAAAAAAAATTGGAACTCAAAATCTTATAAAAGTGAATATTGAAAACTATCTTTACTGGTATTTGGGGGAAAATAAAATACTATTAAGGGGTGGGGGAGGGTGAACTGCCCCTCGGCAACTTTCATCTCCTAGGAGCTCCTGCTTCTGTACTCTAGGTCCAGGGAGAACAACTCTGATCTTTCTTCTTTGATAACCCTTCAAATACTTGATGATGGATAACTTGCCCCTCATAAGAATTCTCTAAACCAAACCTGTCCAGTTCCTTCTACTTCATTTCTTACAACGTGGTTTCAATGCCCTTCACCTCTACATGGCCCTCCTCTAATTTATCAATATTTTTCCTAAAATGTGTTGCCCAGAATTGAACACCATGATCCCTGAGTGGGATATAATTGGGAGGAGCAGAGCTAATCCTGGACATCATGCCTTTCAATGCATCCTAAAACCATAATGGGCTATTTGACTTATATCACACTGATGATTCAAATAGTTCTCCAAATCCACTTAGATCCTCAACTCTTTAGTTAAAAAGATAATATATTTCACAATTACATGTAAAGAGAATTTTTTAACATTCATTAAAAAAATTTTAGTTCCAAATTTTCTTCTCCCCTCAACTCTTTTATAAATTAATTTCTATCTAGTCATGCCCCCTTTATCTTCATTTTGTAGTTAAGTTCATTTTTTGAATCCAAGAATACTATTTTAAATTTAACCCTATAAAATGCTATTATCATAGATTTAAGCCTGTAAGGAATTTTAGACATCATCTAGTTCAAGGTCTCACCTCATTTTACAGATGAGGAAACTGAGGCTTAAAGAGGTTAAATAACTTGCCCAGGGTCACACAGGTAAATGGGCAGAGCTGATGCCCTTTCCATTGCCTCACTGCTGGATTGGATTCAAAGTTTTTGTGTGTTAAGAGTTTTTTAGATTCTAACACTGTCATTCAATATGTTAGATATCCCTCCAGACTATCTATCATTTGCCAGTCTGATAAGTAGTCCACTTCTGCCTTTATGCAAGCCCTGGATAAAAATACTCAACTAAAGATGGCCAAATACAGGTCCCTAGAGAACTTCACTAGAGACTTCTTACACCAAGTCATCGCTGAACTACTTTTGGGTCCATTGCAAATAATAATGCATTTTGAAACTAAATTCAAAGTATTTTTAAATGATCTGATTCTGTTAGAGAAGTAGCTGGTATAATGGAGAGATCAGGGAATCTAAATGCCCG
This sequence comes from Bettongia penicillata ogilbyi, assembly GCA_023548195.1. Lineage (NCBI taxonomy): Eukaryota > Metazoa > Chordata > Mammalia > Diprotodontia > Potoroidae > Bettongia > Bettongia penicillata. The sequence goes on along the minus strand of JAJHZJ010000321.1, from coordinate 5,291,894 downwards.
GTTAGAGCCACCAAAGTCCTTTAACTCTCTGGGCCTCAGTTTCATCCTCCGTACATGAGGGACTTGGACTAGATGATCTTGAAAATTCCTTCCAGTCCTAAATCCTAAATTCTGTGGACATGAATGACTAAGTCACTTTACCCCTTGGGAACCTCATGTTCTTCATCTATAAAAAGGGGAATATATCCCCATCATAAACAAGGCTTATTGAGGATCAAATGGGATAGCAGTATTATGAGAGTATATTCCTTGTTTAGTCAAATATAAAACAATATGGAAATGCTGATCCTTATCCAAGTCATTTCTATTTTCTGTTAGCAGTGGTCATGTAGAATTCATAGTACTTGCTTCTAGTCAAGCTGGTTTTCTAGGACCTGTAGCCAGAGAGTCCTAGATTTAGTCCTATAAAAGAGATGGCTGGGTTTCGGTGATTAAAATCATCATATCTCTATTCTGGTCTCCCTTGACTGTAATAACTAGAATTTATATGATGCTTTAAAGTTTGCAAAGCACTTTACATATCTTAATTCATCTGATCCTAACAACAACCCTGCAAAATAAGGGATATCATCCCATTTTACAGATGAGTAAATTGAGTCAAAGTAGGTATAAAAGTGATTTGCCCAGGGTCTAACCACAAGTAACTTTCTGTGGTAGGATTTGAACTCAGGTCTTCCTGACTATGTCTAACACATTTTTCTTTTGTTGCTGTTGGTTTAAATTGGGTTTTTTCTGAATGTAACAAACACCGATTAAAACAAGCATTTCCTTCTATAAAGTTGAAGAAAGAAAGAGGATTGTGTAAAAAACCACGAATCTCTCAAGTAATCCTTGCTTTTCCTTTTAAGTATTTAAATAGATAAAGTATTTCTTAAGTGCTGACTAGGTGCCTCCCACAGTGCTAAGCCTAGAAACACAAATGCAAGTAAAAAGAGAGACAGTCCCAGCCCAGAAGAAGTTTACAGGCTAATATAATCCATTTAATTACATATAAAAGGGAACTGAAAAGGTGGAGATGGGGAGGGGATGATATTTTGTGTGGGGGCATGGTGGAAAGAATCTGGAGAGTCAGAGGCAGATCAGTTGTGGATACTTCTTCAAAGGGAGGAGGATAATTTATATACGTGTGTATGTATATACATATATATATATATATATATATGTATACACATAATAATGCACATTTTTTTCAGACACAGCCAATATGGAAATGTCTGTGTGTGTGTGTGTGTGCTTTTCCTCGTTGATCTCTTTGAAATATAGATCTAGCTATCACTGTCTCACTGGGTTAAAGGGTAGATACAGCTTAGTGACTTTTATTTGCTCATAGTTCCAAAGCTCTGCCACCCTAAAAGCATTGTAGTATGACTTTGACCCTACAAGAAAGACAATCAAAGGTTAAGCTACAGCTGCCTTGAACTGGTAGCTCCCTAGGACAGGGGGATCCAGAGCTATTGCTTTGTAGAGAGCCCAGCATCAACTGATAGGACTGACCTGAGTTAAGGAGAAGGGAGGGGAAGACAGGAGTTCTGACCAAGGAAAACAACTTTGAGACTAAAAGCTATCTAAAAGTGAACAAGGGTTTTTTTCCAGCCTTTAGTTGTTCAGCTGAAGCCATTTTCAAATGCCTAAAATGTTTAGAGTAATAGCTAAGAACTCGGCATTGGTGCTATAGGCACCTGAGATCTCCTCCATACAGACCCTATCCTGTGCTCTCTACCTTAGGCAAGAGAGATGACGGAGATGAATATCCGAACTGGGAAGGACCTTAGAAATCTAGCTCAAATACATTAATTTTACAGAAACAGCGTAAGAGAGAAAGTAACTGGCTAGAGGTCACACAACTAGATTTGACCTTTTAAAAAATGCTATAATAATTAAAATGTATAAATGGCCCATTACAGTCATAATCTGGCCACTAGTGCTCATATGAACCTAGTCTCTCCTGAGAAATGGAGATCTTATCCATCATTGTCCCCAGGTTGACTAATTGGGAAACTATGTTCATTCATATGGTTTTTCAGTCATTTCCAATCTATTCTCTTTGTGACCCCATTTGGGTTTTTCTTGGCAAAAATACTGGAATAGTTTGCCATTTCCTTCTCCCCCTCATTTTACAGATGAAGAAACTGAAATAAACAGGGTTAAGTGACTTGCCCAGAGACACACAGCCAGCAAGTGTCTGGGGCTTGTTTTGAACTCAAGAATTCCAGATTCTGGATCCAGCACTCTATCCGTTGCATCATTTAGCCGCCCAATGAGAGGTTTATTATCCTTAATTTAGAGATCAGGAAACTGAGGTTCAGACAAGTAAAGTGATTTGTCCAAGGTGAAATGGTTCATAAGAAGCAAAGGCAGCTCTCAAACCCAGGTCTCCTGATTCCAATCTCACAAGTCCTTCTCCTACCCCATTTGACCTCTTGAAAGAGATATTGGCAGAAAGGTTCAGGTAACTCTTTGGAGGTTTTAACTATTCTACTGGTTTTATCCCTTTAAATGAAACACTGAGGTGTCAATTGGGACTCAAACTGCCAAAGCAAGCATCATCACAAACCAGAAAATAGTAAACCAAGAAAGGGGGCATTTCTTCCCCACTTCGGGCCAAATTTACTGAAAAGAGTCTATTTGTTAAAGACAGTCCTAACTGCTATTATAGCATTGGTCTGTAATGGCCCCGTGTCTTGTTTTGTCTTTTACCCTGCTGAGTAGAGCTTTATCCTTGCTCATTTCCTGGGATCCCAGGATGTTTCCCACAGTTCTGAGAATTCAGTAGCCACCACAGGAAAGAAGGTGCTAGAGGAAAAAGAGGAAGGACATGAAGAAATATGGGGTGGGGGATGGGAAGGTTTGGTTTTAAAGGTTTTTTTTCAAAGACATCCAAATTGTAATCTTATATGTTCCATTTGTTAGGGTCCATTTTGCAGGAGAAAAACTTCAAGGTGATCTATTCTTTGAGATTAGGAAGATGGAAGGGAAAACAAAGGGAGAAGAAAGAGGACCCAAGAAATATAAAATTCTAGATTGCCATAGCTGGAAGGGAATTTAGAGACCACTGAGCCCTACCCTCTCATTTTGCAGTTGAGGAAACCGAGGCTCAAAGAGGGATCACAGTATCACTGAATCAGATTTAGAGCTGGAAGAAACAGCGTTAATCTAGTTAGAAGGACCTTGCCCAAGGTGAACTATTGGAAAAGAAGGAAGAATAGAGAAATAGGAAAGAGAAGAGAGTAGAGTAAGAGAAACCTCCATTCCTTTTAAGCACTTAAAGGGACATCCAAACTCACAGTCCTATTTTTCAGTGAAATTTCCTTTTTTTAGTTTATTTTTTTATTTTTAGTTTTCAACATTCACTTTTATAAAATTTTGAGTTCTAAATTTTCCACCTCTCCCCTTTCTCTCTTCCCCAAGACATTAAGCAATCTGATATAGGTTACACATGTGCAATCATATTAAACATATTTCCACATTAGTCATGTTGTGAAAGAAAAATCAGAACAAAAGGGGAAAACTATGGGAAGGAAAAAAAAGAGAGAAAACAGTATACGCTGATCTGCATTCAGACTGCATAGTTCTTTCTCTGGATGTGGATAACATTTTCCATCCTGAGTCTTTTGGAGTTACCTTAAATCACTGCATTGCTGAGAACAGAGAAGTCTATCAAAGTTGGCAGTGAAAACTTTCAATGATCATTTGTAATGCCCTAGCAAGGACGACAGTCATTTGGCTGGCCCATGGAGCTACCTAATCAAAGGCATTCTGTATCACTCCTTAATGGCTTATTCCTATTCTATTTTGGACTCATGTAGATTTGTAACTAGGACTGGGTGACAAAGGTTTTGTACCAAAATTTGGAGGATTGTGACAATACTCATACTCCTACAAGTGGATGAGAAACAAGTTTAGAATCAAGCTAGCAAGATTAAATAGTTAAGATAGGAAGCTATAAGATGAATCACTTCATCTCCCCCTCTTATTTCCTAGATGAGCACACAAAGTGAGATCCTCCCTAGTTCCACCCTACCCTGTCCTCTCTCCCTGGAAATAGACTTCCAATCAGTGAGTGATCTCTTGTTGACAGTGTCCCAAGGTAGAGAGGTGCCAAGGTTGAGGCACTTTCTTTGAGGTCTTTCTCCTACTCAACTTTGGCTCCACTAAATTGCCTCAAATTTGATTTGATGACACCTTTCAGGAATATTTTTAGTCTTCACTCCATAGACACCAGAATTACTGGTTACAGCTCTTGGCTCAGATCTCTCCTAGGACCTCCATACAAGACTGCCACTTGGAGGGAGATATGGCACTGGAAATATGGGGTGGGTGAAAAGAGTGAAAACCCAGTAATGGAAAATAGGAGACAAAGTTTAGAGTTTCACATAAAGGATGCCCTGGTAGCCAGTGATAATTCTCTTTTCTAAAATGTATTGACCATATGTGTGATGCCTCCTTGCCCTTGTGAATTATAATGTTTGTTGAGCACATAAGATCTCTAAAATAGAATCATAGTGTCAGAACTGAAGGAGACCAGAGAGATCTTCTAATCCTACCCTCCTTGTTTTGTGGAAGAGGAAACTGAGTTTTAAAGAGAGGAAATGACTTATCCAAGATCACACCGTTGCAGAGCCTGCTGGAAACAGTCATTCTTACTCCTAGACCCATATGTATTCTACTTACACTATGGTTACTCTCTATCTATTTATCCAACAGAGGTAGGTAAGTCTACTGAGTATTACAAGACTGAGACTTGTGTTCTTTTCATTTCTCTGACTCTGGCTTATCCTAGAACTTCAAGCTTCTATAGTCAAAATAATTACATCAACATTTATAAAAGAAGAATTAATCAAGCAAGGTTTTACAAAGGGCTTGCAAAGTGCCTAGTCCTGTCAACTGAGCAGGATTTTCATTCATTACTCAAACATTTATTAAATGCCTACTGGCTTTAAAGCACTGGGCATCTCTTGATAGTTCTATGAGGATAAAGGTAGAGCCTTTGGGGCCTTTGGGGAGACAGAGCAACCAAAGAGACAACCAAAGAACACTTTCATTCCCTTCCTGGCTATGTTTCTGACTTACCAGACTTCACAATACTTGGTGAATGCCATGTTTGACTGTAGTCTTATCCTGGAACCTCCCTCAGTACCTGATGGGGCCTCATCACCCTGCAAGATCCCTTTGCTATGCCAATCCTCTTCTCCTTTTTCCCTTTGGTAAGTTCCTCCCAAGGCCACCATTTTGGTTGGTCAACCTTCATTCCCCTCCTGACTTTTCAGACTTCAATACCACACCCCTGTCAAGGGTACCTTCATTCTCCCCCCTTCCTGTCTTTTCAGTTTCCTTTCACCCAGCAGAGCTGATCAGCCCACTCTGTCCTCCTTCACCTCTTCCACTTCATTGAGTTAAATATTTAACAAGACACTTTACATAATGATTAAGAAAATCCTTCTGGCAGTAAAAACCAAAGCCCAAAGAACCAAAAATTAGTCTATAGTTCCAAGATAAGACTATAGCCAAACATAGTGTTGAAATCTGGAAAGTCAGAAAATTTAAACCCTAAAACTCTTTGGCAAACCTTCTCCAACCCTAATTTAGCACTTCAACATTATCCATTTATTCATTTGGTTACTATCTATCCAACATGTACTCTGAGCTAGACATTTCCAAACAGCTGGAGGAGAAACTAACTACCTTAAAAAGAATCCAGAGAATGGAACCTGTTGCCAGTCATAAAGAGTCCCAACCTGGGCATGCTTCCTTAAAGGTCCTTGCTAAATTTCTTCCTTAATCATGCATAGTCTTTTTCCAACATAGCAAAAGCATTCCTTTTGGTGATACAACCAAAGACTTCTGCCTAGCTGGAAAAGAAAATATAGTTCTTGATAAAGGAACAGGGTGTCCAGATTCAATTAGTTTCAACAAATACCTGTGAAAGATGTATGTATCAAACACTATCCTAGGACCTGATAACAATAACAGTAATATATATCCTAAAAAATATTTCTATAGAATTTTTGTGGTTCACACAAAGTATAAATGTGTGCTTTTTTGTTTCATTTCATCCTCACAACAATTACCCCCACAGGGTAGGTAATATAATTATTCCCATTTTACAGTTGAAAAAATTGAGAAAGGGAAAAGTTAAATGACTTCTCCAAGCTCATACAGTTGGTCAAATGGTAAACCCAAGGTTTTGTAAGCTGCAAGGCACGCTGGAAATTTGACACACTATTGTTATCAATGCAAAGAGTCATTTTGCAGCACAGCATTCTGGGAAGCCATTGATAGGTTTTACATATATGACTAATCACATGACTTCCAGCTTGAACAAAGCCAGCTACCTTATTTAACATTCTATGAGACAAAGGGGAGAGAATTATTCTCTGAGGAGCCAGCCAGCTAACAAGTAGGAAAAGATCATGGTCATGGCAAACATGAAAGACAGAAATTAGTCTGTCTACCTGGCATGTTAAAAAGCTCCATTTTAAAAATCTGTGAACCTAACTTCAATATTTTCAGTATATATCCAGCAGAAGGGAGAAAAAGAGAGAGATTCACTTCCTGACCAGAGAGGAGGAACAAATGAGTAGGTGTGGACTCAAGGGAAAAACATAAAAACACAATGTAAATTTCCAGGACATTCACCAGATCATTTTTGTTCTTTTTTTTTAATTAACCGAGCATATTTGTATGGATATTTCTAGGTGCAGAGGCTGAGAGGAAAGAAATGGTCTTTTAGAGAGAATCAGAAGATGTCAGTGCTAGAAAGGACCTTTAAAAATAAAATATCCCCATTTTATAGATGGGAAAATTGAAGACCAGGAATGATAAATAATTTGTCAAAGGTCATAGAACTAGTAGTAAAACCTGGACCAGAAGCCAGAGCTCCTAGTCCAAGACTATTTCCATGATGCTTCCTTTTTGCCTAGGCAAGCTGAGTAAATGGAAGGAGAAAGGGAGGTATTAGTCTCCTAAAACAAAAGAAGGGACTTTACTCAGGCACAGACCTTTCTTCAGTGTGATTAGACTGAACATTCTCATATAGTGGGGGTGTCTTCTCTGGGGTCTAAATTCTATTTCCCTAAAAACCTCTGGAGTCAGAAGCTAAAGGAGTTAAAATCTACACAATCCAATCCAATCTATTAAGGACCCACTATAAACAAGGGTAAGAATACAAAATGAAAAACAGTGCCTACCCTCAAAAAGAAGGAATTCTAAGAGGCAGAGATGAGGAGGGAATACATACAGTAATGGTGGGGTATGGGGTGCATCTTGGGCAAAGGTACACAGGTGGCGGGTGGAATGTCAAATCTGAGAAACAGCATCACAGCCTAACAGAAGTCTCACTCCATATGACCAATTTGTTGCAAAGCCCTGTTGTTTCTCGCAGCTAAGTGGTGGTGCAGTGTATAGCACACTGTGTCTAAAGTCAAGAATACTCATCTTCCTGAGTTTAAATCTGGCCTCAGACACTACCTGTGTGACCCAGGGCAAGTCACTGAACGTATATGTCTCACCTTCCTCATCTGTAAAATGAGCTGAAGAAAGAAATTCCAGTATTTCTACCAAGAAAACCCCAAGTGGAGTCAAGAAGAGTTGGACATGACTAAACGCTATTTAACTTTTCATGTGCTTTGCTTCTCCAATTAGGTTGTAAGCTCCTTGAATACAGGCATCCTGTGTTAAACTCTTCTTGTATTCCCCACAATGCCTAGTATACGGGTAAACCTGTAGCAGGTGCACATTAAATGTCTGTTGAATAAATGAAAATCTTGCCTCTGTATTAGCCAGTCGCCCTCTGTTGGTCAATCTGAGGCTTACCATACTTAAAGTTAAGTACCAAGGAGAGTGACTAAAATTGCTTGTCTAAACCTGTCAGAGGATCACTCTGAAGGTTAGTATTAGAAGGAATCTTAAAGAGTTTCTATTCCAAATCCCGTTTTTTCCCAGATGAATAATATGAAGATATCTAGAGAAAGGAAATTCCTCTTCCAACTTCAAATGACAGAGCTGGAACTACACTCTGGGATTTATATAACTGTTTCTGCCAATTCCATATCCAATTTATTTAGGCTACAAATCATCCATCCATCCATCCATCCATCTATCAATTCACTGCCTACTCCTTCCTTTGCTTAAAAAATTTGAATTATTAAGAATGTAAGGATAAGGTTAGTAATTCACATATCATGTGCTAGAAACAATTAAGGAGACTTCATCATGCCAAGGCTACACACATCCAAAAATATCCATGAATAGTTTTCTGGAAGTAGCTAGTTTTTTTCGTAGGTCAATTTATTTATAATTTCAAATGTCATTGAGAATAAAAGATTTGTGGATTTCTTAATTAACTGAATAGTTTAACCAAATATATACTCTGCCCTAAAGTTGCAGTGGCACCATGCTAACAAGGAACACAGAAGCATTTTTTAACTATACAAAATTTTCAAATTGAAAATAACCTTGTTTAAATTTTCTTTATACATTAACATACAAAAAGTCTCATGTCATCTAAAAGAATCAAAACTACTTGTACAACTATTTCCTAAATTTCAAATCTGGAAAAAAATTACAATTACATGTAAAGAAAGTTTTCAACATTCACTTTTATAAGATTTTTAGTTCTAACTTTTTAATCCTGCTCTCCTTCCTATCATCCCTCCCCAAGATGGCAAGCAATCTGACATAGTTTATACATGTACAATTACCATTATATTAATATACCATAATCTGTCTATCCTCCAATTGATGGGCGTCCCCTTAAATTTCAGGGCTTTGTTATGACACAAGAGTTGCCATAAATATTTGTGTACATATAGGTCCTTTTCTTCTTTCTTTTGCTTCCAGGCAAAAAATAAAAAAAGTGTTTCTTTTCCTTTGTCCTTTCCCACCTTTGAGTTTTTGCTCCAATATTCATGCCTTTGACCTTGAATGGACTTCTCCCACATCTCCACATATTGGAAACCCTCTCTTCCTTCAAGGTTCAGCTGTGCACCACTTCTTTTGTGAAGTCATTCTTGAACTCCCATTCTACTTCTAAGTTAATAATGCCTCTTTCCTAACTCTACTATCTTAACTGAACTCTCATTTGCATAGATATCACATTCCCTCTTATATCATAGTCCTTTGTCTCTTTAATGAATCTTTGGGAACATTCTTTCATCTTTGACTTCCCAGACCAAGCATAGGGCCTTAAAAGTAGAAGGTCCTTAAATAAGCATGTTGAATTGAAAATGAAGTGCCTGCTGTGGCAGAAGACAGTTGAATTTGGAATTGGAGGATCTGGATTCACACCCTGGGCAAGTCACAACCTTTCCTTAGTTTCTTCAGCAGCATATCTTCCAACTCTGAATCTAAGAATTCATCCTGTGGCTTCATCAATCTCCATTCTCTTCCTCAGTGAAGATATACATCATAGGTTCTATACTTAATGTCTGTTGATTTGAATGGAATTTGCTGAATCATCACCTAATTAATTATGTTGGTGAAATATTCTCAGTGGTAACATGGAGTGTTGGCAGTGGTAACTGCCAGCTTCTGACTGTTCGTTTCCCTAAGGCATGTTGACCTAAAACTTGGTTAAGGAAAAGGCAACAGGCTAAATGCATACATTTTATGATTTAATTAATTAGTTAATCAATTCTCTGTTAAAGAAAACAGTAACATAATGCATTATGGAGCCAGAAAAATGTTCTGGCTACCCAGTACAGAAATCTTCTGGCTTATATACATTTTGCTGTGAGAAGGGAACTCTCTTAGTTGAACAAATCATAAATTCAGTAAGACAAGACAATTAATAGAGCAATGTCAGTTGAGCCTTGCGATTCCAGGCTGGGTAAACATATGTCTTGGTGACACATGACAAGAAAGGAAGTTCCACCACTAGTGAGTGGTAGGCTTCCTGTCCTAAACAGATATTCGAAAAACTGACATAGGAAAGGGTAAACAAAGTTCAAATAGAAATTACAACCTAAGATGTTTGTATTTTCTTTACCATTAACATGCTATAACATAGTATATGTCTACAAATATTAAGATATGGAAAATGTCCCATTATTCAAGAGAGTGTCTTAGGTTAAAGGTCTCCCAAGGAATGTTAAGTCAGCCTTGGCTGGCTTTTGTTGACATAGAAAGAGGCATTCTCTGAGTTTGCTTCAGAGAGAACAAAGAGATTATTCCAAAATTATATATTTAACATCATCAGGCATCATATTCCTAGTCTGGCCACCAACATTGGGAGTGGTAGGTTCTACAAGAGAGAGAGAACCATTTTGAAAATGCTGGAGAGCCAGGTCAGTTCTGGGGACAGCTTATGGGAGTTCAGACTTTTTAGTGGTTTTCCAAAGTTCGGCAGGGTCCCTTTCACAAACCCTGAATAAAACCAAGCAGTTAGCCCAGTCATCTTTCTTTTGCAGAGAGGCAGAGAGATAACCTTATTAAGGTCCAGGGTCCATAGAGAGAGACTATTAACATTCTGGAACTTGCTCCATCCAGGATTTACTTGGATCAATAGGGTCACATGGCCTGGGTGGGATCATTGTGTAGGTACCCCTCTTGACTTCAAAGTGATAATCCTCCAAGCTTATAGCCAAAGTGCTTTTCTTCTCCCATGTTATTTCTTTTTTTTTCCTCCAGTTAACCTGGACCTCTTTGTTTCTGAAAAGAGTTATTAGACCTTGAGGGAGAGTACAACAAAGAAGAGTGACAAAGGAAGGATCTGGAAGTAGTAAAAAAGCATGACAATAACAAAATGAGAGGACTAATCTGCTTGAGGCATTCTGGTAAAGGGGAAAGAGTCAGGAGGCTTGGTTTCAGGGTCATTATTACTTAGTAGTTGTGTGACCTTGGGTAAATCATTTCTCTGGCTCTATTTTGCTCTTACTGTCAAATGAAGACATTGGACTTTCTGGTCCAATTATATTTTATGATTCAGTTGTAGCTCTAACTCAAGAACTGTCTTCTTAACTATGCCCAAAGTGCTATAAAACTGTGCATATCCTTTGACCCAGTAATACCACCCCTAGGTCTGCATCCCAAAGAGATCATGAAAATGGGAAAAGGACCCACATGTACAAAAATATTTATAGTAGCTCTTTTTGTGGTGGCAAAGAACTAAAAACCGAGGGGATGCCCATCAATTGGGGAATGTCTGAGCAAGTTGTGGTATATGAATGTAATGGAATCTTATTGTGCTATAAGACTTCAGAAAAACCTGGAAAGACATGTGAACTGATGCTCAGTGAAGTAAGCAGAACCAGGAGAACATTATACACAGTAAGAGGCACAGTGTTTGAGGACTATTTCAGATAGACTTAGCCCTTCACAGCAATGCAAGTACCTAAAACATTTCCAAAGGACTCAATGCAAAATACCATCCACATCCAAGGAAAGGACTGTAGAATCAGAACACAGAATGAAGCAGATAATTTTCTCTTTTGTTATGTTTTGTTTTATTTTTTTCTCATGGTTTCTTCCATTCATTTTAATTCTTCTATGCAACATGACTAATGTGAAAATGTGCTTAATAAGAATGTATGTGTAGCACCCATATAAGATTGCATGCCATCTTGGGGAGGGAAGGAGGCACAAGAAAATTTAAAGCCTATGTGATTGTTGAAAACTGAAAATAAATTTATAAAAAAAAAAAAGAAGAAAGAATTGTCTTCCTATCCATTTAAATTATTATTTTCTCCCTGAGCCTGGGGATATATCATTTCCCCATCTGACTACTTATTGTTCAGGGAGGTGACATGCAAGTGAATTGGATTTAAGTGAGGGAGGGCTCTACAAAGTTACCAGCCTTAGTCCGACCCTCCAGCTCCATCTGGGTCTAGTGGCAAGATACAGATCACACAGGAGATGGCCCTTATGAAGTGGGTCTAAGGTCTAATCTTAAGGTCTTTCCCAGGTTCACTTTGGACTCTTCTAAAAGATAAGATACTTATCTTCCAGCAAGGTTAAATCAACTCAGTCCTTAAAATTATCACCACCTCCAGGGCAAACCCCAAACCAACCACATTTGCTGTTTTCAATAGCATCAAAAATGCTTGCACACTATTTGAGTTTTGGGGGTTTTTTTTATGTATCACCAGGCTTCTTATTCATCACTTCCAGCTTTTTCTGATTTGGGGAGGGCATCTTTTCCTCCAAAAAAGGAAAAAAATATTCACCCTTTTTGCCTCTATTCTGACCTTGACTACACCTTATAGTAAGCTCATAGTAAGTCATAAGTAATCTGAAACATAATAGTCATTACAGATTTTGTAAATTATCGAAGTAGGAAGTATAACTGCTTTTTTCCAACTTGTAAATCTCATTAGGCATGTGTTATTACCAAGTAAAACACGAATATTGAAAATATCCCTCATTTAAGCTGCATCTTTTTAATGAGTGATTTGATTTCTTTTGTATTTATATATTTTTTTAAAAGACTTCCTAAAATAGGAGCACTGTACTTCATAAATAGACTACTTAGGTAGATTCAGTGTTGGGTTTCTCTGGATAATTAATCAGATGGACATTAAAGATGCAGGTTCTTTAAACTGACAGCATCATCTGGAATGCCCTCCGTAAACCATTTAAAATTTTCCCTCTGCCTTTCTTGCCAACAAAGTTGTAAATAAAGACCATCAAACATTAAAATCACACACACACACACACACACACACACACACACACACAAGATTAAATCAACTCAGAAAAATCACAGCTTTTCAGCACCCTCTGTCTTGGGACCCCTCCCTCACTCTGATTAGAGAGGGTGGAGGGTAGAGGGTGGGCTTTGAAGATCTCTTACCAAATTCTCCATTTAAGGAGGAGAACCAGGGCAAACACTTAATCATTTTTCACCTGATTGAAGTACATTCTACCTTCTTGCTAGGTACCCTTCCTCCTTTTCTTTTCCTCCTTGATTTTTCAGCTTCTCCTCCTTTTTCATTACATTTGTAAGTTCCTTAAATGCAACTTTAGCCTTTCTTTGAATCTCCAGTGCTTAGCACATAGTAGGTGCTTAATTAATGTTTATTAACTGGCCACATTGTTTGAATACAAAAACATGCCTGCCAATAAGACTATTTTATGGAGAACTCACACAGAGCAAGCGTTCACATGGTGGTCAGAAAAAGCGATACAAGGACACTCTCAAGGTCTCTCTTAAGAACTTTGGAATTGTGTGACATGGGAGACACTGGCACAGGACCACTCAGCATGGCATGCCCACATCAGAGAAGGTGTTGTGCTCTATGAGCAAAGCAGAATTAAAATAGTTCAAAAGAAACGTGAGATGCACAAATTTAGAGAATCTACCCCAAATGTTCACACGGACTATTTGTGCCCAACCTGTGGTAGAACATTCCAAATTTCTATCGGTCTGATCAGTCGTAGTGGGTCACACTGTAACTTGACTCTATCATAGTGATGTCATTTTGATTCTCTTCCAGAACAAAGGACAACAATCAATCAGACTGCCTGATTTGCTTCCTATTTCTCCCCAGACTCAGCTCCTGGCTCCAGGCTTCTTTTTCTACAGTGCCAAGTAGCATCCTGACCGTGGAAGTTCATTCCACTCCTGAGGCCCTTTCCTTTTTGCCATTTCCTTCAGGAATGCCTGTTCTAAGGAAAATGCCCAAGTCAGCCATGATCATTCCTTTGCACACTCCACTGTAGCTTCCTGACTTCTGAATGTGTGTGTATGTGCATGTGTGTGTGTGTATTTCTACATAGAGGAAAACATGAGGTGGGAGTGATGGGGTGCTTAGGTGCTTGTGCTTGGACCCCAATTCCAAGATCACATTTTCCCATAGCTTCAAAACACTATCCCTGACAGTTTCCACCCCAGCCCAAGGACACTATTCCTAGCAATTATTCATGAGTGTGGCCCCTCCCAGTAAAGTAAACTATCTTTCCCTATCACAAGGACAAGATGACCTCTGAAGAAATGCTCTTGCAAAAACAGGATTATCTTGTAACCACGGAATTATCATGTCTTGATTCCCAAAGTTATCCTGTTCAATCTGGAGGTCAAGTTATAGATATCAATTCTCAAAGTTATGTTACTATAGACATAACAGACCAAAAATACACCCCTGAGAAACCCCTTCCCTTGGTTTCCAGTAGTAAATGACACCTGTGATCAAGGTTGTAAGTTATCACCTAATTCGCGTTTCTACCAGATAAATCCTTTCCTATATAATTATTAGCATCACTTCTGTTAAGTTGCAAGTTCCTCAGTGAAAGCAAGTAATGGCCATAAACCTTTGCCACCTTGATTTAAAGAATACTTGAGTCCGTGAATTCATTCCAGACAACCCTCTCCAGTACTCTGGTCTTTTTAGGGTCCCTGACCCCCTTAAACCTCATCAGGAGGGGGAGCTACAGATGTCATATTTTTTATATTTTGAGTAATATTCCGTTTCAGTCTTCTGATAACTTCAAACCCAGCTAATGTGAGTTTGAACTGCTTAGTGAAGGGAAACAGCCCCGGCTGTTGTAGGCTAAACACTCTCTGGTGAACAGTGAGAATATTTCAACCTTTAGGAAGGATCTACTGGAAGGTCACAGAGAGAAACTGAAACAATTACTGACCTGGTGGCTTAAGGGGAGCATCACCTAGTGGGCAACTGTTGTGGTCCCTCACTAAATAATTAATACATAAGATCTCTCTGTCTTTTTGTAGGCTTAAGAAAGGCAGTTCACAGATCAAGGTATTCTGTTTTTCACTTTCTTTCTCTTTTAGTGTGTTTTTTTACCTTTAGGTCTGTGTTTTCTCTCACAATATTATTAATATGAAAATATGTTTTCTATGACTGAACATGTATGATCTATATCAAATTGAATTTTGTCTCAGGGAGGGGGGAGAGAGAGGGAGGGAGAAAATTTGGAACTCAAATTTTTTTTAAAAGAATGTTAAAAGTTGTCTTTGAATGAAGTTGGGGGGAAATAAAATAGAAAATTAAAAAATGTAATAATATTTAAAAAAATTTTAAGAAGAAAGAAAACTTTGGATTGCTTACCCTGCAGAATATTCTGGTGCCCCAAATGTCGTAAGCAGACCCCACAGATTTCACACCCATAATTCCCATCCTTCCAAAGTCTCCCACAACCTAGATTTGTTCAATGGAATTAAATACAGGGGAAGTGGTATAAGTGCCCCCAAAAGTTGGCAGAATGCTTCCATACACTATTATAAGACCATAGAATTCAGAGCTGGAAAGTATGAAAAAACTCATCTGTTCCAGCCCTGTCATTTTGCAGGGGAAGTAAATTAATCCTCAAGAGGTGAACTGACCTCATTCAAAGTCATGGTGGATCTACTTAGCAAGAAAGCCAGCGCTGGAACACAGACCTGCCACCTCGAAGCACAGGATTTTTTCCACTGGACTTCTCTTTTTGTTTGAGCAATTCCTGAATCACACACATATCAACAGTCCACAAAGGAACAAAAGAAGAGAAAATTAAAAACTCTTTTAGAGGAGTAATGAGGGTGTTGGACAAATAGCTTAATACAGATATTTGACTGACACATTTGTGAGCCTCAGCGGTGTCAATACACAACTTAGGTGAGGCAGCAAAGTGCTACAGTGGCTACAGCACTGAATTTCAAGTCAGGAAGACCTGAGTTCTAATTGGATCTCTGATACATATTAGCTATGACCCTCAGCAAGTCATTTAATTGCCTCAGTTTCCTTAACTGTAAAATAGGGATAACAATAGCACCTATCTTCCAGGATTATTGTGAGGATAAAGTGAGATACTATTTGGAAGGCACTTTGCAAACCTTAAAATGCCATAGAAGCTCTAATTATTAATATTATTATCAGCAACTGGAATAATCAGCAATTACCCTCAGGCAGAGGAAGGTCCCAGTAGATCTATGGCCAAAGTAAATGGTCAGGCACTTCAGGGCCCAACTATTCAGTATGATTTAACTATGAATTGAGTCTAAGACTTAAATCTTCTTAGCTTGAGTTCTGGAATTGTTCCAAAACAAAGAGCATGAATCTTGGGTTAAAGAGGCACTATGGTAAACCAAGGCAACAACCTCTGATTGAGAAACTCTAGGTTCAGGTATGGGATACTTCACAGCAAGGTGACCATGGACTTGTCACTGTACCTCTCTGATCTTCAGTGTCTGCATCTATAAAATGGGCATAATATCTGTATTGTTTATCTCACAGGCTTGTTATGAGGTCTTTGTACCCCATCAAGTATTCTTAACTTGGGGTCAAGAGAACACTAAGGGATTAGTGGATAGATTTCAGGGTGTCATTAGACTGTCAAACGGGTCCATGACACACAAAAAGATTAAGAAGAATTCCTGTTCTTTAGGAGAGTGAATTATTAATTAAAAAAATATTTTTTGACTGATCTCCTTAGCAATAACATCCAATCCCTTGGTAGCAACAGGGTGGCTATAGGAGTTCTGTAGTCATTTCTACATAGGTTTTTTTAAAGAGAGTCAACCATACTTTTATGACTTGTGCCCCTGCCAAGTCCTATCTCTCTAAATCACCATTTACTCCTGGTGTGTTTCAAAAAGAGAACTGGCAGGTCAGTTTTCAGCATATGAGAGGGTAATTGCCACTTTCCCCTCACCAGGAGGTGTTAGTCAGGGAATGCTTGTCAGGAGTCACATGATAGGAAGAGAGGGCCAAGATCTGTAAGCTGCCATCCAGGCTGGGTTGCTTCCTGATGACCTTGAATTTGGACTTGCAGGATTCCATGAAGTAGGTAGGAGTGGCCTGGGCAACACCTGTAAAGGTCACAATTTTGAGTGTCTGATAAGTGAGACAATGGAAAAACACTCCTGGAGGACAAGCCTTGATCTTGGAGAAGGTTCAGAGACAGAAGCTGCTTGGATGCTTGCTCACTGCCAAGACTGCCAGCTGCGGTAAATCTCAGGGGTCTGTCAAGCTCAAGACAGAGACTAATTTCCATTGCTCGGCGCCCCCCCCCCCCCTTTCCCTGTTTGGAAATAAGTCCATGATCCTGAGAGGGTGAGCTGACACCCTCCTCCCTTTTGTTCCCTTCCACAAGCTGCAAATACTTGGCTGCAGATTAGTCTACCTCCTGGAGGGTTGTAAGTCAAAATCCAAGGTCAATAGGAGAAAGAGAGGTGGCCAACTCTGCAGATCAGCATATTGCCTCCATCCCCCTGTCCCTCCACATATGACTTCTTTTTAAAAATATATATTTTATTTTTTCTCCCAGTTAAATGTTAAAACATTTTTAACATTAGCTTTTTATTCTTAAGTTTTGAGTTCCAAATTCTATGCCTTCCTCCCTCCTTTCCCTTCCACCTCCCATAATCAATGAGACATAGGTTATACATATGCAATCATGTAAAACATGTCCATATTAGTCATTTTGTACAAAAAGACTCAAATAAAAAAGAATGAAAGAAAGAAAAAATAGCATGCTTCAGTCTATTTTCAGACAATATCAGTTCTTTCTCGGGAGGCAGATAATATACTTGATCATTACTCTTTTGGGGTTGTTTTGGACCATTGTATTGCTGAGAATAGCTAAGTCACTCACAGTTGTTCATCTTACAATATTGCTCTTAGTATATACAACGTTCTCCTGGGTCTTCTCACTTCACTTTGCATCAGTTCATGTAAATCTTTCCAGGTTTTCCTGAAATCATCCTGCTTGTCATTTCTTATAGCACAATAATATTTCATCACAATCTATATGACTCCTTTTTTAAAAAAATGTATCTTTGATTTCTCCATCAACTTTATTTCCCAATATATCCTTTCCCCCTCCCTCTCCCAGAAAACCATCCCTTATGACAAAGAAAACTCAGCAAAACTAACACATTAAAAAACCACTATCCTAAAATATTCATATCACTATCTTTGCAAAAAAAAGGTCCTTCTCACATCTCTCCTTTAATTAAATTTATAATCCCATAGCATTTAGTTTCAATTGTTTTGTTTCCATCCTCTCCCTTTACATTTTGTTTATTATATGACTTCTTACCATTACAAGTATTCTCTCCTGTGAACTAGATAATTCTCCTCCTACTTTCCAGGAACTTGTCTGCCTTTCTCTTAATCATTATCATCCAGATCCTAGAGGTAAACAACATTTTATACCATGTTATGTACCATGAATTATAATAGTTACAAATGAAGAAACATTACATCTCACGTAACAGGATGTATATGTCTCGACAAGTAACACAACATGTGTTGCTGGAGTCTGGCATCGGCTTTTGGGCCAACATTCTGAAGAAATGCTACGTTTTTTCTCAATGACGTTACCACATTTTTTTTAATTTTTAAATTTATTTTTCTTTTAGCTTTCAACATTTACTTTTATAAGGTTGAATGCCAATTTTTTTCTCCCTCCTTTTCCCTTCCCCAAGATGGCAAGTAATCTGATATAGGCTACACATGCGTAATCATATTAAACATATTTCCACATTAGTCATTTTGTGAAAGAAGAATCAAAACAAAAGGAAAAAACCTTGAGAAAGGAAAAACAACTAAAAAAAGTGAAAATAGTATGCTTTGTTCTGCATTCAGATTCCATAGTTTCTTTAGATGTCATTATAGTGTGTGAGCATTTCCCTTGCTAAAAAGCACATAGCTTAGTGTATCATCCTTCCCCCCCAAAAAAAGCTTTTAAGAAATCCATTTCCAACTACAGCATATAAATTTTTGTATTCACATAGAAATGTAGTAGAATTAGAATTCCAAAGCCAGTGGGTCTTGACTGTAACTGAATTGACCTGCAAGTGGATGCAGTATACAATTTGGCCACGAGGTGGGGCTATCCTCAAGTCACCCTTCTAGTGCAACAACACGTGTTGATTGGTTGGTTGGCTCTCAAAGAGGACCAAAATGACATCACCATGATAAAGTGAAATTTCAATGTGTCTGACTGTGGCTGATCAGACCAATAGGAGCCCCAAATGCTCTACCGCAGGTTGGGCACAGATAGTCCATAGGAATTTTTGGGGTGGATATCCCAAATTTGCACATCCTACATTTCCTTTGTGCTGCCTCAATTCTGCTTTGCTCAGAGCACAGCACCCTCTCTGATGTGGGCACGCCATGCTGAGAGGTCCTGTGCTAGTGTCTCCCATGTTGCACAGTCAAATCCAAAGTTCTTGAGAGAGACCTTGAGAGTATCCTTGTATCGCTTCTTCTGGCCACCATAGTCTTTTTGGCAAGCGAACACATGTGCTGCTTTCCCAAAGACCCCAGTATCCTCACTGCCCACCAGAGGGTACCATAGAGTAGGCTAAGCCTAACTCAGTCTGGTCTGGGACCTCAGTTTCAGGACTGGAACAAAATGACACTTGTAAATACTTTCAATAGATTAACAGTTAACAAAAGGAAGTTTATTTAACCATGGCAGGAAAAGGATATTCAGAGCAGGGAAAGATTATTCAGCAAGGATACAGCATACCAACCTTCCCTCTCCCGTCCAAGAGGGAGAAAACCCCCTCAAAAGTCAATGTCCCCAAAACATGGCTGTATAGGCTGACAAAACGAATCCCCCCCATTTGCCGTACCTCAAAATGTGTCTCCTGCATTCCAAATCTATCACCTCTCTGTCAGGAGGTGAGTGATGTATTTCATTTTCATTCTTTTTGCTTATAGTTTATCCTTGTTCCTTGTATTAATCAGAGTCTTTCAAGGTTGCTTTTCTCTACAATGCTGTCATTGTGTGAACTGCTATCAGTTTCGCTCTGTATCAGTCAGAGGAGGAGGAGGAGCGCTAGCATTTATGTAGTGCTTTAAGTTTTGCAAAGAACCTTACTTAAATGATTTCATTTGATTTTCACTATAATTCTGTTATTGGGAATCCCACTTCACAGAGAAAGAAACTAAGACAGAGAGAATTTGTATGACTTGTGCAGGGTCACTCAGCTAGTGTCTTAAGGTAGGATTCAAATTTCGAATCTTTCTGACTCCAAGTCCAGCAATCTATGCACCACAGCTCGTTAGAGTCTTTCCAGCTTCCACGATTTCATCATTATCTTATGGAACTTTACAATTCCATATCACTCATATTCCAAAATTTGTTGGGCCATTCCTCAAAGAAGGACATCACCTTAGTTTCTAATTGGGTTTGTCCTTTCCTGTGCCCTGTCTGAGCTGCAGTTCAGTGGGGTTCAGCTCTTTATGTCTTGGCAAAAGATAGTGGAGTAGTTTTCAATTTCCTTCTCCAGCCCATTTTACAGGTGAGAAAATTGAGTCAAACAGGGCTAAGTGACTTGCCCAGGTCACACAGCTAGTAAACATCCGAGGTCAGATTTGAACTTAGGAAGGTGAGTCTTTCTGATTCCAAGCCCACCACTTTATCTGCTGTGTTGCCTAGCTGCCCTTTAAGAGGGAAAGGTTTCTTGCAAAAAGTGGCATTTGAGGAAAGCCAGGGAAATTGTGAGGTAGAGATGAGAAAGGAGAACATTCCATGGGACAGCTGGTAAAAATACACAGATTTGAAGAGATGATGTGTCTTGTGCTAGAAAGGGCAGGGAGGTCAGCATCACTAGCTAATAAAGAATTAAAATTAAAACCATTAATGGATGGGGAAGATCTTTAACCACATTATTCAATCAGAGGCACTTGATTATACTAAAACAAAAAATGCATTATCCATACAAGAGAAGACCAGCTATAGAGATAGTCTGGTTATGAGATGATGAGGAACAGTACCATGGTGGTGGTGATGTCAGGGGAGTGAAGGAGGAGAATAAGGGAGAGAAGTTACAAAGGTAGAATCACAGGACTTGGCAAAAGATTGGATATGGGGAATGAGAGTGGGGAGGAAAGAATGACACCCAGCCTTGATGACTGGGAGGTCCCCTCCAGTAGTAGAGAAGTAAGGAAGAGTGGAAGGTTTGGGAAGAAAGACAGTAAGTCCAGTTTCAGATATACTGAGTTCAAGATTTCTGGGGGAGATTGAGCTGGAGATATCTAAGAGGCAATTGGAAATCTGACCCTACAGGTCAGGAGAAAGGTTTATGTTGTTCAGTCATCTCAGATTCTTTTTGACTCCATTTGGCATTTT
Source organism: Bettongia penicillata ogilbyi (assembly GCA_023548195.1). NCBI lineage: Eukaryota > Metazoa > Chordata > Mammalia > Diprotodontia > Potoroidae > Bettongia > Bettongia penicillata. The sequence continues at coordinate 5,270,876 of JAJHZJ010000321.1, read as the reverse complement.
CTTGGTCAAGATACTGAAGTGGTTTGCTGTATTCTTCTCCAGCTCATTTACAAATGAGGAAACTGAGGCAAACAGGGTTAAGTGACTTGTCTAAGGTCATACAACCATAAGTATCTGAGGTCTGGGGGGGAGGAGCCAAGATGGCGGAGTAGAAAGACTCACGTATGCTAGCTCCAAATCCACAGCCCATAAATTTCCTGTAAGAAGAACTTCTCACAAATTCAGGATCACTGCAAGGCGCACAGAAACACAGTGGAAGAGATCTCTGTTCCAGAGAGCCCTGGAGAGTGGTCTCCAGGGTCCGTTGCGCCCCAGAAAGCGGAGTCCACCCCTGAGCTGCCTTGGCCATGGCCCCAGAGGAGCAGATCCGAGCAGGCTTCAGGGATGGAATCTCTGGCGGCCGCGAAGGTCCCTCCGCCCACAGACACTACAGGTCAATGAGAGAGACTTCTGGGCTGGCCGAGAGGGAAGCGGGGTGTCTCCGTGGCTCGGCCCCCTTGGGAGGCAGCGGCGGCGGGCGCCCCCCCCCCGACTCCCTGAGCAGCAGGCAGAAGTTCAGGGCCATTACTGAAGGTCTCTGCATAAACCCTCTGAGGGAGCTGAGCCTGGGAGGCGGCCCTGCCCCCACCCAAGCACCAGAACTTAAGCTCACATTGAATAGCAGCCGCTCCCTCCTCGGAAAGCCCTGAGACTGGGAAGCAGCATTTGAATCTCAGACCCCAAGCACTAGCTGGGCAGATCTAGGCAGGGGTGGAGAGGAATCTCAAAAGTCAAGTAACTGGCTGGGAAAATGCCCAGAAAAAGGAAGCAAAATAAGACCATAGAGAGCTACTTTATTGGAGAAGAGATGTTCCTTCCCCCCTTCATTTCTAATGACAAAGTACAATGCCTGCCATCGGAGAAAGATGGGGAGGTTGGGGCCTCTCTATCCCAGACATCCGAGGTGGATGTCCAGTGGGCTCAGGCCATGGAAGAGCTCAAAAAGGATTTTGAAAATCAAGTTAGACAGGTGGAGGAAAAACTGGGAAGAGAAATGAGAGAGATGCAAGAAAAGCATGAAAAACAGGTCAATACCTTGGTAAAGGAGACCCCAAAAAAATGCTGAAGAAAATAACACCTTGAAAAATAGGTTAACTCAATTGGCAAAAGAGGTTCAAAAAGCCAATGAGGAGAAGAATGCCTTCAAAAGCAGAATTAGCCAAATGGAAAAGGAGTTTCAAAAGCTCACTGAAGAAAATAGTTCTCTCAAGATTAGAATGGAACAGATGGAGGCTAATGACTTTCTGAGAAACCAAGAAATCATAAAACAAAACCAAAAGAATGAAAAAATGGAAGAGAATGTGAAATATCTCATGGGAAAAACAACTGACCTGGAAAATAGATCCAGGAGAGACAATTTAAAAATTATGGGACTACCTGAAAGCCATGATCAAAAAAAGAGCCTAGACATCATCTTTCATGAAATTATCAAGGAAAACTGCCCTGAGATTCTAGAACCAGAGGGCAAAATAAGTATTGAAGGAATCCATCGATCACTGCCTGAAAGAGATCCAAAAAGAGAAACTCCTAGGAACATTGTGGCCAAATTCCAGAGTTCCCAGGTCAAGGAGAAAATATTGCAAGCAGCTAGAAAGAAACAATTCCAGTACTGTGGAAATACAATCAGGATAACACAAGATCTAGCAGCTTCTACATTAAGGGATCGAAGGGTGTGGAATAGGATATTCCAGAAGTCAAAGGAACTAGGATTCAAACCAAGAATCACTTACCCAGCAAAACTGAGTATAATACTTCAGGGGAAAATATGGTCTTTCAATGAAATCAAGGACTTTCAAGCATTCTTGATGAAAAGACCAGAGCTGAAAAGAAAATTTGACTTTCAAACACAAGAATGAGAAGAAGCATGAAATAGTAAACAGCAAAGGGAAGTCATAAGGGACTTACCAAAAGTGAACTGTTTACATTCCTACATGGAAAGACAATATTTGTAACTCGTAAAACGTTTCAGTATCTGGGTAGTTGGTGGCACCACACACAGATGTACACACACACGCACACACACATACACACAAGCATGCACACACAGAGACAGAGAGCACAGAGTGAATTGAATAGGATGGGACCATATCTTAAAAGAAATTAAGGTAAATGGTCAGAGAGAAATGTAGTGGGAGGAGAGAGGGTGAAATGGAATGGGGTAAATTATATCTCATTCAAGAGGCAAGCAGGAAACTTTTTAGTGGAGGGAAAAAGAGGAGAGCTGAGAAAAAAACATGAAGTTTATCCTCATCACATTCGACTAAAGGAAGGAGTAAAATGCACACTCATTTTGGTATGAAAACCTATCTTACAGTACAGAAAAATGGGGAAGAAGGAGATAAGCAGGGAGGGACGGATGATAGAAGGGAGGGCAATGGGAGGAGGGAGCAATTTGAGGTCAACACTCTTGGGGAGGGACAGGATCAAAAGACAGAATAGAAACAATGGGGGGCAAAATAGGATGGAGGGAAATACAGTTAGTCTTATACAACACGACTGTTACCGAAGTCATTTGCAAAACTACACAGATAGGGCCTATATTGAATTGCCTGCCTTCCCAAAGGGAATGGGTGGGGAGGGAGGGATGGGGAGAATTTGGAACTCAAAGTTTTAGGAACAACTGTTGAGTATTGTTCTTGCTACTAGGAAAGAAATACAGTTAATGGGGAATAGAAAGTCATCTGGCCCTACAGGACAAAAGAGAAGATGGGGACAAGAGAAGGGAGGGATGATAGAAGAGAGGGCAGATTGGTGATAGGGAAAATTAGAATGCTTGTATTGGGGTAGGGGAAGGGGAGAAATGGGGAGAAAATTTGGAACCCAAAATTTTGTGAAAATGAATGTAAAAAGTTAAATAAATAAATAAATTTTAAAAAAAAAGATAAGTATCTGAGGTCTGATTTGAACTCAGGACTCCCTGACTCCAGGCCCAATACTCTACCCACTGTACCACCTCACTGCCAGAAGAAAGGTTAGGACTGCACAAGCAAAGGTGAGTATCGTTTTTATAGATATAATTGAATCCAGGGGGAGCTGATGAGGTCATGAAATGACTTAGTATGGTGGAGAAGAAGACCCAGCACTGGGTAATACTTATAGTGGGCATCTGAATTAAGATCCAGGAAATAGAACTGAGAAGGGACAATTAGGCAGATAGGAAGAGATCCATGTCAAAAAACTTAGAGATAAGAGAATAATCCAGAAGAGGGTCTATGAACAACTCCTTGCCAGATTTTCTAATCTTGTCTCAAGGCCCCCCAGCTAGGTCCCAGATCCATCTACTCTGGGGCAAAATGATGTCAAACTGCCCTAGGTGGGCTCCCTAATTTCTTTGCTCACTCAAGTTGCAGCTGGTCTCCTAAGAACATGCTGAGGAAGGTGCAAGCAGCCCAAGTCTCCCCAGTTCTACCAATGTCCTGGTCTACAACAGTATTCCATGTGAAACCTGAGGCACCTAGAATATTTGCACTTCGAATTAAGCAGTTCAAATCAACTTGTGTGCTACCTCAGTTTCCTCAATAAGTAAAATGAGGGGATTAGAGTACATGGCTTCTATGTACCTTTCTACTTTCTACTATAGTGTTCATTTTTATTTCTTCAGAGACTGTTGTATTCCATGTCTTGCGGGCATAGGGCAATATAAGTAGAATATTAGTATTAAAAATATGGGGGAGAGGGGGCAGCTGGGCAACACAGTGGATCGAACACCAGCCCTGGAGTCAGGAGGACCTGAATTCAAATCCAGACTCAGACATACTAGCTATATGATCCTGGGCAAGTCATTTAACCCCAACTGCCACCCAAAAAACATGGCCCTTTGCCTTCATGGGAAGCTTAGGGTCATTGAAAGACCTTTGCAATTTCCTCATAGCAGTCTAGCCCACTTTTCTGCTGCTCAGTTCTGGGCCTGACTTAAGCTGGTTAGTTCAGTCTTTCCCAGATAGCCCCAGAAGTTCTATGTTGAAATACATGTTGTCACTTCAACAACTGATATGCTTCATTCCCTTAGTTATTTTCCATGTGGCTAGTCATGCCAGACTCCTCTGGGCTATTACGGATATCTTCCAGGAAGCTCTGTAATGTCCTGAGACTTGATACAATGTTCTGAAGATAGGACCATCCCATGGACAATCCCTCTTCACTTTGCACTCTGCACTGGGTCTCCTTACTGAAGTGGAAAGCACTTTTAGTGAGCCCATATATCCCTGTTTATAGTTTTGTTAATCAGTGCTATTTCTGCTATGTCTTTCAAGCAGTCCTAAATGAGTCTGATGGATGGATGGAAAACCTTGTTAAAAAACAAGTCAGCAAGGCAGCATTTTGCTCATCTAACCAAATACTTTGCCATAATAAACAATTTATAGGCACAGTAGTATCCAGCTCTTTGCACCATGCTTGGCATAGAGTAGGCGTTTAATAAATGTTCATTGATTGCGTTCTCTGGTTGGAAGTATCAGTGAGTGGGGCCTGAATCAGATTAAAATGTAATTGGGAAATATTTAATAAAATAAATAAAAATACAATAGAACATAGATAATGCTAACATGTGGTTTTCTAAGCCAACATGCAATCTCCAGGGATGATTATATATGTTTAGTAGTCTCCCACAATGACACCACTGTTCTACATCATTCTGCCAATTGTGAAATGGTAAAAATGTGATTCATGATTGAATAGTATTTATGAAAGCCTTGTTTCATAATAAACATCCTTCTGGAGGATGTCCTCATTAAAAGTATAGGTGCAAACCACTGAACTCAATCTGGTTAATAAAATTCAGTTAGTTTGATGGTGTAAATAGTATTGAACACATGGTTATTGATTGATTAAGAGATGGAACCAAAGTGCTTTTATTTTCTTTTTTGCTCTTTTTGTTTCTTTATTTCTTTATTTTTGGTTTTCAACATTCACTTTTAAAAGATTTTGAGTTCTAAAATTTTCCCCCTCTTGCCCCTTTCCCCTCCCCAAGATGGCATGCAATCTGATAGGTTACCCATGTACAGTCATATCAAACGTATTAATCATGTTGTGAAAGAAGAATCAGAACAAAAGGGGAAAACCACGAGAAAGAAAAGAAAAGAGAAAATAGTATGCTTCAATCTGCATTCAAACTCCATACTTCTTTCTCTGGATGTGGATGCACTTTCCATCATGAGTCTTTTGGAATTGTCTTAGATCATTACAATCCTGAGAACAGCCAAGTCTGTCAAAGTTGACCACGCAATGTTGCTGTTACTTGTACAATGTTCTCCTGGTTCTGCTCACTTCACTCAGCATCAGTTCATGTAAAACTTTTCAAATTTTTCTGAAATCTGTCCATCATTTCTTACAGAAAAATAGTATTCCATTACATTTGGATACCACAACCTGTTCAGCCACTCCCCAGTTGATGGGCATTAACTCAACTGGAACCAAAGTTCCTAAGAGAGTAGAGGAAGAGAGAGAGCCTTGTCCTTTGGATGCAACAAAGGGCTTATGCTTAATTCTGATTAAAGTTTAAAATCATGATCATTGTCCATTCTTATTTAGAGAGAGACAGCTGCCTTCCCTGAGGGCAATCATAGTGCCAACAGAGACCTGTCTAACTAAACCTCATTGGCGAAAGAAGTGAAGCAAGCTCAACCTCATGAGAATATATGGAAGCCCACAAACCTCAGAGGGTGACAAATTTTCTCAGATTCTTTCTACAGTCTAGATCTTTCAGGAGTGTGCTTGGAATCCGCTTTTACTAGTTCTAAGACAGTCAAGTCAGAGTGAGCATTTATTTATGCCTCAGAAACTGGCAAATGCCACAGATCATGGCTTAATTTATTGTTCTGTTGATTGCTTAGACTTAAGAAAGTGATGATGTAAACGATAATATTACAGATTAAACTTAAAAGTGTAAAGTGTGTACCTTCCCTCCCACCCTCAGAACAGGTTGTTAAACATTCACCACCACACCCTTGATCCTGCTCTTGTAGGATCTTAATGTAAGAGTCAGAAAGGTCCTTAAAAATCATGTCTCAATTTTGTTATTGTACAGATCATTTAATTCAGCTTCCATCATTTTTCATCAGCTTCCCTGAATCCCAGGGAAATCAAGGGTCTTAACCAAAATCATGCAATGAGTGAAAAGGAGAGGCTAAATTCTGAACCCAGGTCCTCTGATTTTGAAATTAGGGTATATAAATTTTGTAGTAACATGGTGAAAAAGGTTGGTTGAGCAGATTGCTTGAGTAAATATTTAAGGACATAAAATGTCTTTTAAGATTGTTTGGCTTCCTTTATCCTATAATCAGAATTCCATTTACTGTTCTTTCTCTTTTGGTTACCTAGTGCTTATCTGTGAACATGCTGCATTTTTCAGGAGAACATGGTGACTGTCTCCCTACATTCCGTATCTCCCTTCTTGAATCCACCCTCCATTCAACTGTCAAATGATCTTTCTAAAAAACATGATGTTCCTCAGATAAGCCTCTCCATCTCCTAACTCTGGAGGATTCTCACCAAGTATCCCCTCCCTGCCTAAAGTCTTGAAGACTTTCCTCATCTCTTCTGACTTGCCAAGTTTCCTTCAAGTAATGTCAGTTAAAGCCCCAAGTTTTGAGAGAAATTTTTCCCAGTCTTCCCTCTGAGACTACCTCCAGCTTAGCCTGTATGTATCTTGTTTTTATTCGATTGTGAGCATCTTGAGAGCCGGGACTATTTTTGGTCTTTGTATAGTTCCTGGCACATAGTAGGTGTTTAATAAATGCTGACTGATGGACACAGCTGAGCTTAGGATAGAGCTCATATCCTCTGAACATAGGTCATGTTTTTGTTTTATAACAGCTGTGTTCTTACTTGTGACACATCCAATAAACCATGCTGGAATATCAAGTGGGGTTTCTCCCCTTGACTCCTTTCATTTTTTTGAAAATTATCTAGAGTATAAATAATTGGAAAAATAGATATAAATATAAAAATAGCTCTTAGAAACTTGTTTTTTCCTCCCCCAGATCCCTTTTTTTGTAGTTTAATGTTATTATTGTCCTACTCAGTGTCCCACTTGAGATTTTCTTGGCAAAGACATTGGAGTAGTTTGCAATTTTCTTTTCAAGCCCATTTTACAGATGATCTAAAGCAAAGAGGGTTCAGTGACTTATCCAGAGTCACATAGCTAATCAGTGTCTGAGGTTAGATTTGGACCCAGGAAGTCCATTCCCTTTAGCTTCTTGAGTAGGGCAGGAAGGAATTTGGCTTGCCTCCCTCTGTTCTGGACAAAATGTTCTTCTCTATTGACTTCAGAAGGAGGGTGGAGGCCCCCATAGCTACCCACCCTTTTGTCATTCATTGCACCTAGCTGCCCAACTTGGTAAATAGTAGGTGCTTAAGAAATATTTACTGATTTATAGGGTGGGGAAGTGATAAAACATCTGAGAGCAAAGAAAAAAAAGTCTACTAATTTGAATTTGCCCACCCTCCTTTATTCTGGAGGCCTCTCCAAGGAGGAGGTGTGTGTGTGTTTGTCCTTCCTTGCCGAAGAAGACCATACCATCAGAGAAATAATGACATGACTTGCACTTCACTTTGTTTTGAGTGAGGCAGGACTGTGCAGGTCACCAGCCTCACTTCTCCTCCGGAGCCATCTGAATTCAGTGACCAGATATTCATCAGGATGACTGGAGATGACCCAGGATGAGGCAAATTGGGGTTAAGCGACTTGCTCAAGGTCACACAGCTAGTGAGTGTCAAGTGTCTGAGGTGATATTTGAACTCAGGTCCTAGGACCTGACTCCTGTTCTTTCCACTGCACTACCTAGCTGCCCCTCAACAAGAAGGATTATGCTTCTGGACTCCCTACTGACCAGATTTAGTACATTGAGAATGACTGGGTGTAGAAGCCTGATGGGGATTTCAAGGGAATGACTGAAAATGGCTAACACTTTAAGTGAGCTCAAATAAATGAGGTCAGCCATTGGCATGGATATTCAATATTAATATTTAAATAACATTTTTAATAATAAAAAAGATTTACTTCCTTCAACAAAGTTGGTTTCTTTTCCAAAGTGGTATAGCACAGAGGTGGACCAGCAGTATGCCTCACCAGGTAAGTGACAAACTTGAGAAGAAAGGTTTGAGTGATGAATGGGTAGTTCAGGAAGGAATTTGTCTTGCAGTCCATCCCTCTCTCTGTTCTGTACAGAATGTTCTTTTCCATTCCTTCTCTGGAGGAGGGTGGAGGCCCCCACACCTTTCCCACCCTCCTACCACTATTCTTCCTCCCACCCCTCCTACTCTAGCCAAATAGGTTTTATCTGTTCTTGACAACTTGACATCTTTTTTAAAATTGAAAAAAATAATTATTGGTTTTCAACATTCCCTTTTATAAGATTTTGAATTCCAAAATTTTTTCTCCCTCCCCTCACCTCGCTCCAAGATGGCAAGCAATCTGATATAGGTTGTACAAGTACAATCCTATTAAACATATTTCCATATTATTCATGTCGTGAAAGAAGAATCTGAATAAAAAAGAAAAATCATGAAAAAGAAAAAAAAAGTGAAAATAGTATGTTTTGATCAGCATTCTAATTCCCTAGTTCCTTCTCTGGATGTGAATATCATTTGCCATCGTGGGTCTCTCAGAATTGTGTTACATCATTTTACTGCTGCTGAAGAGCCAAGTCTGTCAAAGTTGATCACAATGTTATGGTTACTTGTACAATATTCTCCTGGTTTTGCTTATTTCACTCAGCATCAGTTCATGTAAATCCAGGTTTTCCTGAAATCTGCCAGCTCATCATTTATTATAGCACAATAATATTTCATTACATTCATATACCATAACTTGTTCATTCATTCCCCAATTGATGGACATCCCCTCAATTCTTTGCCACTACAAAAAGAGCTGCTATAAATATTTTTGTACAAGTGGATCTTTTTCCTTTTTAATGATCTTTTGGGGATACAGACCCAGGAGTGGCACTGCTGAATCAAAAGGTATGCGCAGTTTTATAGTTCTTTGGGCATAGCTCCAAACAGCTCCCCAGAATGGTTGCATCAGTTCACAACTCCACTAAAACAATTAGTGTTCTAATTTTCCCACATCTCCAACATTTATCATTTTCCTTTTCTGTTATATTAACCAATCTGACAGGCATAGGGTAATAACTCAGAGTTGTTTTAATTTGCATTTCTCTAATCAATAGTGATTTAGAGCATTTTTTCATCTGACTTCAATTTCTTCATCTGAAAACTTCCTATTCATATCCTTTCACCATTTATTGACTGGGGAATGACTTGTATTCTTATAAATTTGACTCGGTTCTCTATATATTTTGAACATGAGGCTTTTATCAGAAATACTGAAATAAATACAAAAATACAGTAAAAATTGTCTCCCAGCTTTTTCCTTCTCTCTAATCTTGGTTGTGCACAAACCTTTTAAATTCAATGTAGTCAAAACCATCCCTTCTGAATCTCATAACGTCCTCTATCTCTGGTTTGGTCATAAGCTCCTCCCTCCCCCCTGTCTATTTGATGGACACATATATCCTTTGCTCTCCTAATTTGCTTAGGAGAATAATTTGCTTTATGTCTAAACCTCCTACGCATTTTGACCGTACCTTGGTACACGGTGTAAGGGCATCTTAAAAGGTTTTTTTGGGGGAGTGGTCAGCCCAAATTTGAGCATTAATGACTAGTAGGAAAGACAAAGCCCCGGCCGTCCAAGAGTTTCCAGCCTCATTGACACAATACTATTTGTTCTATGACCAGTCTGGGCAGGCACCCCGCCCCCCAGCTCTCTCCAGGTAGGGCTGCCAGTCCCGTCCCCAGGTCTTCCCTCCAGCCCAAGCTCTAGCCACGGTCGCCCAGGTTACCCAGGTCCTATTTATCCCAGGCTACATGCTAGAATTGCTACAGTTCGGTTCAGAACGCGCAGGCGCAGCGCCGCAGATATCCCTTCCTATAGGCTCCTGGGGCCAGACTAAGCCACCGCGCCGCTGGTGTAGTGGTATCATGCAAGATTCCCATTCTTGCGACCCGGGTTCGATTCCCGGGCGGCGCAGGTCTCACTTTTTCACCCCCTTAAAATTGTTCTTTAAAAACTATTCTTTCTTTCAATAACAGATGTACGGATTCTTTGAATTTCGTTTATTTAAAATTAGTCTTCCAGCCGGAGGTCCGCATGGAGTAGAGCCCCTCTGTACGTGAAGACGTGGTCAAAAGTAGCTATTGGATATACTGAGTCCTCCCTTCCGTGGGCTGCCAATCCCGGCTCTCTCCGTATTTAAGACACTGAGAGCACGAGCGTGGGGAGGTATGGGCCCTTTAAGTGGGGGCTGGAGGTGCCCACAGTCTTCTGGGAATTGTAGTCTTTCTCAGAAAGGCCTAGGCTACGTAGCCCAAGTCGGGGGCACACGTGACTCTCCGCCCAGGGCGGGGCTGGGGGCGGGGCGTAGGGAGACCTCAGGACTACAAATCCCGGCGTGCTTCGCCAGCCGCGGAGTCGGGAACTGCCAGACCTGCACCCCGCGGAGGCAGGAGGCTGAGGAATCCCGGGGTCCGCGGTCGTTCGGACCCCACGCTCCGTCCTGGGTTTCGTGGGTTTCCCGATCAGGTACTGCAGGAGAGAAATCAGATCCTGGGAGCATCAAAGGCTAGGACAAGTCGGAGCGTCAGGGAGACAGCCGAGTAAAGGGGGGACCGGGGAGCGATCAGGGCAGAGGAGGCGGGGGGAGTCAGGGAGGGATTAAAGGGGAGAATTGGGGCGAGATCGGGGCAAGAGAAGAGGCCTTGTCAGACTCAGGAACATGCTGGTGGCTGCAGCGGCCGAGCGGAACAAGGAGCCCATCCTCAGGGTCCTGCAGCAGTTCGTAGATCCTGCCCAGCCCAACTTCCAGGTCCTGGAGGTAGCGTCAGGTTCGGGTCAGCACGTGGCCCATTTCTCGAAGGCCTTTCCCAAGGCGGTGTGGCAGCCCACGGAGGTGGACCAGCAGAGCCTCGGCAGGTGAGAGGAGCGCTTGGGAGGTGGATGGGGCAGGGTCTCCCACGGCGCCCCATTCACTTAGGCTTCTTGGAGGACATTGACCCACTCGGTCACCTTTACATCCACTTCCACTTTCCCTCCTCCCCGCCCCACTCCAAACAGGTCTTATCTGCCCTTGACATAGTAAATATTCCCTCGAACCCAGTCCGGATTTCTTTTTCTGCAGACACAGCAGTCTGTACTGGGAGGGGTGGCAGAAAGAGAAACATTGTATTTTTTTCCCAGGAGAACTAGTTTCCAAAGCTGTCTCAAACTGATGATTCAGGACAAGTCCCTCGGGAGAGGACAGGGTCAGGGATGAGCTTTTAGAGGCTGAATGGGACACAGGGAGGTCCCTGAATTCCCGAGTCTGATATCTCTTCCCCCACTCCTATCCCAAAGCCAATACCCATCTCTGAGGGAAGGGGAAGGCGGGCTTCACCCTTGTAGATGAAGCAGGAACTTTTCCTGTAATCTTGGGGGAAAGGGAAGTGGACAATAGCCAGATACATCTAGCCCTGCCAGTGTTCAGGGTGGCTAGCTCTAGGGAAGTCATTCTTGGTGGGAGAAGGGCAGCGATAGGGAAAACAATAGGGTTCCAGGGTTTAAAGCTGGAAGAGGCCTTATAGGTCCAACCTCCTCATTTAAAAGATGAAAAGACTCACAGCTCCTCTGGAGTCACAGGTAAGCAGCAGAGCTCAGATTCCAGCTAGCTCCTGAAACCAATTCCAGTGTTCTTTGTAGGCCCATGCCTACATCCCCTACTAAAAAGTGAGACAATTCTCGTTTCTTCAGTGACAATGACTGGTCGGTGAGTCATTTCTAGGATGGAGAAAATTCTTGCTAGGAAGACTTGCTTCCCCAGCTCATTTGCCCCCAAGTCATTTGGGGCTGTAATAGTGCCAGTAATGTTGCTGAATCAAAGATAAACCACTGGATCATAATCTGACTTATCTCACACATTCAGGGGACCTTAAAACTAGACCCTTAGAGTTTAACCTGTTCATTTTACAAGTGTGGAAATAGAAGCCCAGAGAGGAAACAGCTTGCCCAAGGTTACACAGTTTTTGCATCATTAACCATTGAAGCCCTTTACCCTGTTGCACTGTAAGATCCCTGTCATCCAGATAGGAAGGGCAGTGTTTAGAGACCTAGATTCCCAGCCTTCCCTTCCCAACCTCAAGGCTTTCTCTTGCTCTCCAGCATTTTGACTTTCATCAAGAAATGGCAACTTCAGAACGTGAAGCCACCCCTGTTCCTTGATGCTTCCAGCAGCTGGGAAAAATGGGGAGGGATCCAGTCTAGGTCGTTGGACCTGGTACTCTGTATTAATATGATTCACATCAGCCCCATGAGCTGCACGGAGGTGAGTGGGGTTCTGAGTGGACAGTGATTTCTGCTTAGAGGATGCGCAGAATACCTTAGACAGAGAATGCCAGAGCTGGAAGAGCTCTTAGGACAGGGAGGCTAACATGTTAAGAACTGGAAAGGATCTTAGCTACCAGCTAGTCCAATTGCTTCATTGTTTGGCTGGGGAAACTGAGGCACAGGTCAAAGAGGAGACTAACTCACTTGAGTCAGCAGTTGGATTCTAGTTTCTACTCAGTATGGGAGACATTTGTTAAATAGGTCTATGGGAGATGCCCGTTTTGGGGGTAGTTCCTCAACATTTCTCTGTTCTAGAGCCCTCTTGTTCTCCTCAGGGGTTGTTCAAAGGGGCTGGACAGCTGCTGAAACCTAATGCTTTGCTGATCACCTATGGGGTAAGTGCTGCTCAGAGTCTTGAGTTCTGCATTGGTGGGAATGACTCCCTCACCCTGCTGCCCCATCTTTTTGGCTATCCATTCCATGTACTTCTTCTACAAGATGGGCCAAGAACTTAGGAAGAAAGTGGCTTGGGGGGTAGGGCAGGACACGGGTATCAGTGGCCACTTGGGAGGAAGTCTCTAGTGTCCTGACCCAGGAGTCTGTCTTTGGTCCTGTGCTATTAAGCATTTTTTTATCCATAAAACCAGGGCAGACATGGTTGTAAAATTTGCCCCATGACATGAAGATGGGAGGGGATGGCTAACATGGTGGGTAACAGCACTGGTTAGAAAAGAAAATCTCAACAGGCAAGAATGATACTCTTGACTGATTAAGTCAAAACTTAATAAAAGGAATAAATGTAAAGTCCAACACAAGTTCAAAAGACCAGCTTTAGAAGTAGAGGGTAGAGAGGCATGACAGATCAAGTAGATGTTGTTTAGACTACAAGTTTGGTTTGTAAACTCAGTAGCCACAAAAAGCAAATACTCTCCTAGGGTACATTGAAAGGTAGAGTACTCAGAAAGATGGCAATGGTTTTGTAGTTCTCAGTACTGGTCCAGACGCCTGGAGAACTGAGTTCAGTTCTGGGGTCACAGTTTAGGGAGAATATGAACATACATCTATAGAGGGAGGCAATATGGTATAATGGGTAGAGACCTGGCCTCAGATCCTGCCTCTGATACACACTGGCGGAATGATCCTGTTTAGGTCCCAACCTTGAAGTGCTCTTTAAGACTGAAAGTTGCAGATCAAGTACCAGCCTACATTGGTAGGAGTTTCCTGATGGTGTGTTCCTTATGTACCAGTGAAGTAGAAGTAAAATCTGGGAGATGGGACATGGAGCCTACCAGGATGATGAAAGGACTGAGTATCACGTGCCATATGAGATTAGCTGAAGGAAATGGGGGATGTTCAGCCTACAGAAGCTACTTTTCAGAGAAGGAGAAGAAATGATAACCATTTTCAAGTATTTGAAGAGCTTTCCCATGGATGATAGGTTAGACTTGTTCTGCTTAGCCATGGGTAACAGAATAAGGAACCTTGGTCCCTTGGGTTCTATGGGGTGCAGAGAAACTGACTTAGGCTTTAGAGAAGGGGAAAAAAAACATCTGAGGGCAGCCAGATGGCGCAGTGGATAGAGTGCTGGGCCTGAAGTGAGGAAGTGAGTCTTCCTGAGTTCAAATCCAGCCTCAAACTTTTATTAGCTGTGTGTGACTTCGGGCAAGTTTGCCCCAGTTTCCTCATCTAATAACAATGAACTAGATAAGGAAATGGCAAACCACTCCAGTATCTTTGCTAAGAAAACCCCAAGTGGAATCACAGAAAAACAAAAAGTAAAAAAGTGTTGGAAGCTCCCTGCATTGGGAGGCCTTCATGCAGAGACTGGATGGTTTGTTAGGGGTATTGTAGAGGGAATTTTTTTCAGGTGTAGAATGGACTAGATGGGCTTTGAGGTCTCATGACTCAAATTCTGTGAAGGTTCAGATTATTTTGGGGAAGGAGGGGATTTCAAGCTCTTCCTCAGCTTTGCGTTGCCTGATCCTGATGAAGGATGACAGGATTCTACTGACTGTGACCGTGAGGTTGTGGGGGGTATCTCAATGTCTTTGACAGCCTTATGCCATCAATGGGACCATCACACCCCAGAGCAATGTGGACTTTGACATCAGCCTCAGACACAGGTACTGGTGACCATTTGGGGGCGCAGTGGTGGTGGGTTGGACCACCATGATCTTTGCTTCCTAGGTTGGATTAGAGGCTCACTTACAAGAGTGACTCTTCCTTCCTTCCCCTATGTGATGCTTCTCAGGAATCCAGCCTGGGGGCTCCGGGATGTATCCCTTTTGCAACAGCTTGCTCAAATCAATGGCCTCTGCCTGGAGAAAATGGTAAGAACCATTTTGGACTGTGGAATAAGTGGGCACTGGCCAGAGTTCTAGTTTCCCTCCTCCCCTTCTGGTTCGGGTCTCCCTAAAAGCCAACCACAGATGCATCTGAGTTTACATTGCCTAGAGGTAACAGTAGCTACATGTCCTCTGCCAGGGTCAGCATGGGACAGCATGAGCAGGTAGTGAGCTGACCAGGGGGATCTCCATCCTCCTTATTACCCATCCTTCTCTCTCCAGATTGACATGCCAGCCAACAACAAATGCCTCATTTTCCGCAAACAGTGATTTGCTGACCCCCACTCATCACCCCTCACTCCAGTCCTGGGAGAGTTCCAGCTTTTACCACTGTGCTGGCCACACGGTGCCACACCAGGTGTCAGGTCACTGCTGACAATTGCAAAATTCATCTTGATATCTGGGCTGAGATCAGAGCTCCTCTGGTTAATAGGCTTCTACCCTGCCAGTGGGAGAACATTTCTGAGCATGTCCTAGCTTTTCAGAAGCTTGGCATGTTGAGGGACATGCCATGCAGGAAGCAGAATTGGGGCTGAATATCAAGCATTGACAGCTCTCACCCAGATCCCAATGTCAACCAGCTCTTGGCTGGCCTCATTCTCATGCCTAGGGTCTTCTCCCTCAACCCCCTGCATGCTTTCTAAGACATCCCTGTCTTTCTCCATGCTTTGAGAGGCAAGAGTTTGAGCCTAGGTGGGGCAAGGCTATTCATTGTATCTCCTTGCCATCTTGAATGAAATCTACTTCTTTTGGTGGGTTCTGTCTCTGTCGATGACCTACCTCGTGATCCTTTGTGGGCCATAGTTTTCTGTTCCTATCTTGAGTGAGTTGGAATAAAGGATCTCAGCTCTAACATTCTCTGATTCTGTGGTCACATCCTTCTTCTTGGGTGGGATAGGGTCACTGTCTGAAGACCTTTGTACAGTTGGCACTAAGCCAGTGGACCTTGTTCCAGAGAATGGCGACCATGGGAGTAAGCAGCAACACTCAGGTGCTCCCTCTCATGGCCATGGTGAGAAGTGACTACTTGTGCCTTGCTGGATTTGGGGTCAGGGAAAAGTGAGGTGATAAAGGAAAAGGGCCCAAGTCCTAAAGCTCTGGGGGCCAGGAAAGCTGGAACTTAGAACCTGGGTTCCCATCATTAGTGTTGGGTGGATTATTTAATCGCTGTTGCTAAAGAAAGGTCAGAGAAGTGAAGAAGGCTAAGGAAAGTCCCTAGGACTCCTTAGGATGAATGAGGCTACCCCCCTCCTTTGTGGGGCCTCGTGAACGAGGGTCTGCTCCCCTGCAAACCTTTCCTTTCAGGGGCCTGGAGGTCTCTAGAATCTCCAAGAAGAGCGCTGACCCTCTGACTTTACCTCCCTTCCCCCACTCTCTGAAACAACACAGCCACCTCTGGGCCCCCAGTTCTATTCCCCTCCCATCTTTCTGGCCAGTACCCCAGGCTGAGAGGCCTCTGCAGGGGCGCTGTTTGCCTTGTCTCTCAGCAACCACAGCTGATCGAATGGTTTCCCTTTCTTAACCTCTGAGCCCCAATCAGGAGGATAGGAACAAGCCTCTGACTGACGGCCAGGAATAGACATTGCCCTTTCCCCAGTGAGAGGTCAGGCCTGGGGTGCCCACATGAACGTTCTGGTTTGTCAGGTTTCCTTTTTAGGGAGTTCTGACACTTTTCCTTTCCATCTGGCCCTGGTGAACTCTGACCACAGCTCCAACCATAGCTCAGACCAGGGCTGCACAGGCTGTGACCGTGGGTAAACCCCAAAACTGGCTGGGGCACTGGAAGGGCAAGTTCTCTGATGTGGCAGTGATGGGAGAGGATTGAGGCTATCTCCCTGGCCTAGTGTGGCTTCTTCCTCCACTGACCAGCCTTGAGGGCAATGCTGCTGTCCGATTGACCTAGAAGAGAAAAAACCCCAAACAATGGAGAATTTGAGTCTGGGAGTTAGTGATGTTTGGGAGAGGAGGTAGTATTTGTACAGCTGGAGAAGGGGGAGCTACAAGACAGCAGCTAGAAGCCATAGAGAGTCAGGCTGGGCCTTTAAGCAGAGTGTCCAGGACCTTGATCCATGTTGGGTCCCTCTCAGGAAGGGGTGGAAGGGTAACAAGGACTTGAGAGAGAAACACCTTTTATTTACCTACTCAGACACACACAGGCTGAGTGGGTTCTAGGAGGGCCTGGGGACTGGGTAGAACTCGCCCCTTCAAGGGTGTATCATGCCTGTGCCCACATGTACCCCCAGGCTCAGTCCTGAAAACGATTCAGCAGCTCACAGGCCTTCTTCTCGATCAACTCTAAGATTTTCTTTACCCGCTTGTCACTAGCAGCCCTGACGTAGCTGCTGGGGTGGAGCACAGCCACCCCATCATGCACCTCACCCATGATGACCAGCGGCCCATCCCCGGCTGTCATGTTGGGACAAGGGCAATCCCAGTCTATGCCAGTCAGTGTCACCTCCAGATATTTGGTATCAAAGAACTTCAGGCCCATCTTATCATCCTTGAGCACACCCTCCAGGGCAAATCGGGCAATGCCAGCATCAGGCTCCTCAATCACTTCAGTCAGTCGCCCCACGATGGCAAAGTCACTGCGGCACAAACTCAGTGCCATCTTGCTTTTGAGTCTGCAGGCCTTGCAGGGCAGTGTCCGGGGGAAAGGGCATGCATCCTCACAGCTCTCCCGGCTTTCAAAGTTGTTGGCATTGCCTTCACAGCCCCCATACACAAATGAATGACACTGTTTAAGTAGTGGGCTATAGGCCCAGCGAGCCTCCCAACTTCGGCAAGGGCCTTGCACAGCAGGCAGGATGCAGGCATCGCCAGGGCTCCGAGCACAGGCCTGTTGGCATGCCTCATAGGTCTCAAATCGGTTGCCATTGCCCATGTCACAGCCATTGTCTTGGAAAGTGGTACACCCACCCCTTTTGGCATCAAAGTGCCACCGTACTCGGCTGCTGGTACCTTGGCAGGCTTGGAGATCTGGCTCCCTCAGACACTCCACTGGAGCAGGGGGTGGTGGACTGGGGACTGGGAGCTCCCCTCCTGGGGGCTCCCGCTGGATGACAGAGAGGGGGAAGTCGGCTCGGAGGAGGCCAGCAGCATTGCGGGCGGTGCAGGTATAGAGCCCAGCATCTTCTGGCCGTGCATTATAGACCACCAGCTGACCAATGTTGGTGACCACTACATTGCCATACATCTGATCAGGCCTCATGATGAAGTTCTCCCTCTGATCACTCTGCTTTTCCCAGGTGATGTCAGGGGGTGGGCGGCCACTAACATCACAGTGGAAGCTGGCTGTGCCCCCAGCATAGACTGACTGGTGGAAGGGGTTACTGTAGAGGGCTGGTGGGATGGGTATATCAGGGGCTGCCCCAGGTGTGGGGGGTGCGGTTGTCTCAGGAGGTCCAGGGCTGGTGTGGGGCCAGCTGAAGACGTACTTGCAGGGGACCACACTGAGCCGGAGGCCCCGAAGGCAAGCCTCAGCATCCATGTAGCAGCGGTTGTAGTAAGTGAGGCCGTCAGATGCACAGGTGAAATTGGGCTCCTTCTCACAGCGGTCCCGGCACTTGCACACAGGCTGACCATCCCAAATATCACAGTCAGAGCCCTGCTGGGGGCAGACAAAGCTTTCACAGGAGGCAGCTGGTGCCGGAGAGGCCGAGCTACCATCAGCAAAGCGAGCTGCCACACAGCTCTGAAGCCCACACACATTGGTGCAGCACTTTTCAAAACCATTGCAGTCCTGGGAAGGAGGGGAGAGAGAGAGAGTTAGGGCCAGATGAAAGTCTTAGACCTCCTTTCTTCACCCTCCTACTTCCCATCTACCCTTTGCTCTGTGTCTTGTCATTCAAAAATCCAGGGCACCATCTTTGTTCAAGCCCAGTCTAGAGTAGGAGAGGTGTCCTAGATATCCCTTTTCTCTCTGGCACCTTCGGTAAACATGCCCTATATGTCTAAAGAAATTAACGTCTTTTGTGCAAGCATTCTCTTCTCTTCGGAGAATAACTGCCTTTCCCTGTCTCTGTTTCCCTGTTGGGATGTTGGGGAGAGAATCATAGAACATCAGAGCCAAGAGGGACCACTTCCTCATCTTACAGAAGAGGGAATTGAGGGCTGGAGAGAGGAAGTAGTTTAGCCAAGGTCAGTGAATGGTGCTTGACTCCTGCTGGGGCTAATTCGGGGCTCATTTGGCGCAAACTAATTTAAGGCTAAACCCTTGGCTCCACCACTAATTAGCTATAGAACTATGGGAAAATCCCTTCATTCTTCTTTAGCCTCAGTTTCTTTTTCAGTATAAGAAGTATAGTAATCCCAACTGTACCCACCTTGTGGATAGCTGGATGATCAAATGAGATGGGAAAGCACTTTGGATGTGAAAGTTTGCAAATGTAAAGTAAAAGTATTACAATACTGCATGCCCCTAGGCTGGGAGCTAGTTGGTAATTTCCAAAAAGACTTGAACGCAGGAAGTTAGTTAGTAATACTGAGTTAATGTCTTGTAATTTAGGAAATAGAATGAAAATGGTAATAAACCCCAGAAAATCAGGAAGCCTGGGCAAATTTGTAGAGGCCAAAGAAAGACAAGACTGCACAGCTAGAAACTGTGGCTTTAGGAAAATGGTCTGGGCTAAGTGACTTCCACATAAGCAGGACAATCCCTCTCGCCCTTTCTTTAAAGCCACATGGCCACTTGAGAAATCCTAGGCAAGGTTCGATCACGGAAGGCCTTAGCCCCACTTTCTCGTCCTTTCCCCACCTCCAATTTTGAGCCTTCATTTTCAACACAGCCAACTTGACTCACCACAAAATTAATCACTGTGGTATAGAAAGTGAAATTCTTTTGGCATTAAAAATATATATTTATAAAAGTGATATATATATATATATTTTAAACCTTTCATTGTCTTCCACTACTCCTCTCCCCCCTTATGCTCTGTTTTTGGTGAACTTTGCTTTCCCTTAGTTCTGGCATGGTGTATAAATTAGGATCTAGGACATGGGACCACAAGACAATTAAGGCTGTCCTAGCTTCAGGGTTGGTAAAAGGTCCTGTGGTCAGTTTGGCATGCTACTCATAGAGACTAATGGTGGAAGCGATGGGGGAGATCTGAACCCCTAAAAGGAAAGGCCCCTGAACTTTTCCACAAATTCCAGGAACCTGGTCCCTGGTGTTCAGGGCTGGGTTCCCAAAATTTGTGGAAAAGTTCAAGGGCCTTTCCTTTTAGGGGTCCGGATCCTCCCCATCAGAAGGGGTGGGGAATGTGACTTGTGGCTCTAGAAACTGAGTTGCTTTAGCTTAGACAAGGCTGAGATGCAGTAGGGACCCAACTATAATGCTCCAGCATATGAAAAAGGAATAGTGTAAAGAAAGCAGAAAGAAACCTGCCACGGTACACTCTGGGTCTGGGACAAAAGGGAATGGGTTCCAACAGCAGCAGGAAAAAGTTGAGTTAGACACTGGGAAGAACTTCCAAGTTTTTCAGGGTTGGGAAATATAAGGACACCATACTAAAGGAAGACTGGAGGTAGGGCAGAGGGAAAATGGAAGAACAGCCTTTATTAATCTGCGAGTGCTGGAGAATGGAAAGAACTAAGGGGTTCTTAACCTTTTTTGAGTCTGGGGACTTTGGCAATCCAGTAAAGCCAATGGTGCACCCCCCTTGGAATGTTTTTTAAATTCATAAAATAAAATAACAAGATTACAAGGGAATCAAGTATATTGAAGAAGTTATCAAGCAATTAATAAAATGATATCACGAGTTTCGGGGTTGACCTATACAAAGACAGATGCCATACAAAAATCTATCTAGGTGGAAGAAAAGATTGCAAGTGACATCTTCATGAACTTACAGGGGAAAAAGTAATCTACTCTGTACTTCCCTGGCTCCTTGATTCTGGAATTTTCAAAGACTTTGGAGTTTTGTTTTTTTTTTAAATTACCTTGGGATAGCCTTTTTCTTGGTGGTAGGGACCTATTTGGGACAGATGGATGTGGAATCTTGAATAATGATCCCTGCTTAGGGTTCTGCCTATAGTTATTTGGAGTTGAGGAGATCTGGATGGACTGTGCTATCCGTTTGTAGAGACAGGTAAATTGAGGCAACAAAGAGGGAAGTAATTCCTTTTTAGCAATTCAACAACACTAGCCTTTGGAGAACTTCTTGCTTAAAGCGTACCCCAGGCAGTGTGGGAAGGGCCCCAGATGCTCCCCACCTCAGCCCCCCGTTTCTCACCTGATCCACGTGGCATTCTCGCTCGCAGGTGCTCTGGGCATCCACCCACAGGTTGGGGTTGAGTTGGTTGGGGCACACACCCAGGTGGCTCATGGGTCCAGGCTTGAGGCTGGCTCCATCAGCCAGCCCTGAAAACAGGGTCAGGATCAGCAGCAGAGCCGGCATGAGGATCGTCGCCTGGGCCTTCCCCCTGCACCAGCCCCCAGCACCTCCAGCTCCCTGGTTCCACTCTCCCTGCAGGCATCCACACTCTGGGGGCTCTTGGCTTGCTTCCTTGTCGTGAACAGCGCGGGATCTCCTCGTGGTTTCTCTCCTCCCCTGTGCTCCAGACGGTCCTTTCCCAGTGGCTTTTTATATCTCTCCTCTAGTAAGTGGACTTAACTTCTTTGCCTAAATTCACCGGATTCTCAATCTGTTCTGTTCCCTGGATCTACCTGAAGCCAGTGCTTGCATTAGAGGCTGGGTCTTCCTGGGGTGGAATGTCTTCGCTCTTTAAGATCCATTGGGGAGAGGCTGTGGGCTAGTATTCCTGAGACAGGACTAAGAAGGCAGGACAGGACCCAGGGCATCTCCTGCTTCTGAATGAATCAGTCCATGTGGTTCCCAGCCCCTCCCCAGCCTCCTCAGGCTTGTTCCCAAACAGCCCTCAGTGGCTCCCAGGGGCTGGCCAGGGCAGTGAAAGGAGAATGGGGGTGGGGCGGGGAGAGGGAGGTGCAGTCACTAGTCTGGGGAACTGTTGAGCAGACTGAGAGAGGGGGAGACCAGTGCGGTTAGGAGGGAGTCCTAGGGGGAAGGGAAGAGGCCCATCCCCAGCGAGAGAGAGAGAGAGAGAGAGAGAGAGAGAGAGAGAGAGAGAGAGAGAGAGAGAGAGAGAGAGGAGGTGGGAGGGGGCAGTTGTAATCTGAGTCTGGCCTTGGGGAATGGAAGCGCCACTAACCTCAGACTAACTCTGTCTTGGCAGATCAATTAGGGAAATCAAGGCTCCTACCATGGGATAAGGATGGGAGCCAAGAGAAAGGGAGCATCTATTTTCAGGGAAGATACACAGATGATTGGCCAATGCCTACTCCCATGTGTTACCCGCCCCCAGCATGAAGAAAAACACACAAAAGAGCGTGGAGTGGTGAAGAACACTTGTTGTAAACTCACCTTCTAGTCCCAGAGAGAGCACTGCCTTGCTATTCACCCAGTCTAAGATGTTTCAACTTCCTGGAGGGTCCTTTAGGGGGGTCGATCTTGGCATGCATCATTTTACTGACAGAAAATGAGCACAATACACTCTTAGAACTTCTAAGGTGGGGCCTTGGAAGTCAAGCTCAAGTCCGATGCGCACATTTTACAAGTGGGGAAATCAGCCCAGGGAAGTCAAGTGACCAAGTCAAGGTCACACACCTAATAACAGAATAGAGACTAGAA
Organism: Bettongia penicillata ogilbyi; assembly: GCA_023548195.1. Classification (NCBI taxonomy): domain Eukaryota; kingdom Metazoa; phylum Chordata; class Mammalia; order Diprotodontia; family Potoroidae; genus Bettongia; species Bettongia penicillata. Next base: position 5,248,485 of record JAJHZJ010000321.1, on the reverse strand, counting down.
CTGAGTTCTAATGCTCTGTTTACTACTTTATAATTTCCCGAGTTCTGTGTCTCTACCGAGGTCACACGTCAATAATGGCAAGGCTCGAAGGAAAATCCAGGTTTCCTCCCACTAAGTCAAATTTTAAAGTTTGATTTTGCTACTAGAAACCCAGGATATTTGTATATTTTCACCAGAATACTGTGAATATGTCCAATGACCACTTATCATTTACCCCAAATTCCATCTTTCAAGGGCCAACTCAAATCTAACCCTCCTGCCAAGCTTTTCCTAACCCATCCCAAGCCAGGCATCTCTTATCTTTTTTGAACTTTTACAACATTTGTCTGCACTTATCCTTCAGGTTCTTATCACCCACCGCATGGCATTGTTTACTCTGCCACAGATATCCTATCTCTTTGGTTGGAATGAATGATCCTTGATGATGTACTATAGGGGGATCCAACCCCACATTCTCAGAATGTAATAAATAAATTGCAGGGGGGCACAAAAGTATAATAGTGTGCAGAGGACAGATTTAGAGTTGGGTCTGAGCAAACTGGGGCTCCAGGAAAGGTATTTGGTCAAGATCATGCAACCCCAGGCCCTTTTGACCGCAGATCCAGAACATTTTCTAGTGAAAAAAAAAAAAACAAAAGGAATCCAAGGGAAACTTGTTCCTACATCTGGTTACTATCCAGGCAAAACAGGTAAATACAACACTAGCTGTGAGGAGAGAACAAGCTATTTCCTGTTTCCAGAAAGAACCATACCCCCTACCCCCATTCTGGACTCTTCCATCTTTGATGGCCTCCCACCTATACTTCAGGGTGGGGAAAACTGTCAAAGAAAGAACAGAAAGTCCTGGGCCTCAAGTACATTAGCAGGAGAAGGCCATCTGGTGGCATCCTCTCCATTTTAGAGATGAGGAAATTGGCGCCCAGAGATGGGCAGTAACTAGTCCAAGCACACACAGTGAGCCAGTAGCGGAGCTCTCTTGACTCCCCGTAGAGTGCCTCTTTCTCCAGCAATATGTTGACTTTCTATATTGGTTAATATTCAGCACGCCATTTTTCGAATGTTTCTACACTACGGTCATAACATTAGTATACACAAAGACAGCGTCTCCACCCCTTTTGAGAAAATAGTAGGCTGTTTTGTGAGTGATTTAACATAACTAAATCTTCAGTTTAAAGTGACTTGGACCCCATCTCTTGCCTTCTCTCCTCTGTTACCTCCTCCTCTCCCCAACTCAAAGAAGATGAAGCCCCAGGACAAGTCTGTTTCAGAGAGGGTGGTTGTAGAAGGAGGACTTGCACTACTACATGAATTTCTGCAGGAGATATTGCTCTGCCAAGACTCTGACTCCAGCCCGGGAGGGCCAGGGCCCCTTTAAAAGGCATGGAAGTAGAAGGGAGGGTAGGGAAAGCCCTGAGCCCTCCCACAGCAAAGATCAAAAGTGGGGTAGCAGGACAAAGGGCCCGCCAAGAATCTGCCCTTTTCAATCCATCAGCAGTCCTCAGAGGTCTGGGGACTCCAGGGAGTGATTTCCTCTGACATTTAAAGCAAAAAAAAAAAGAGTCCCAGTGACCCTGGAGTCTGACCTTTTGACCCAAGAGGCAGATCAGAGGTGCTTGGCATGCTCAAAACAAGAAACAGGGAGGAAAAACAGGCACTGGCCAGCAAATGGAGGAAGACATCACAGTACTTGCTCCCTTCTTCAACTAATGAGAGAAGGAAGTCTGGCTCTGCGCCTGGGATCTCAGCTGGTCCGCACAGGCTCCCCTGCCAATGGTTCACCTGGGCAGCCCAGGCACCGGCCCAGCTGTGCCAGCGTGAGAGGACCCTGTAAGCTGGGCAGCACACTGTCGGTGGCTGGGAGATAAGATGAGGTGGAAAGCTGTGTTCCCTTTAGGGCTGAGCTGAGAGGAGTTAAAGGAGTGACTTAAGTCTCCTTTTTAGCCCCCTCTTACTAGTGCTACAAAGGCAGACCAGACAGTTCTCCCAGGCAGAATGTTCAGGGATCCCTGATTTCTATACCCACTGTTCCCCCCCACCTCCCCACTTCCTTGCCCCCCGCTTGGAAAATGCCTGAAAGTATTTGAAGAGTTCTCCCTTACAGGTACTCTGCAAGGGCACCTCATTTATGGCCTGCTCCCTTTTCCATGCGGGGACTGGAAAGGCCTTTGGAGGAGGCTAGTGTCCAGAGCTGGGAGGCTATTCGCTAGTCCAGGAGGGTCACAAAGGGAACTCCTGATCACCTCACAAGTCTAACTCCCTCATTTTGTAAAAAAGTATGCTCAGGGAGATTTGCTGTCACAAGCAAATAAGTGCCAGATCCAGGACCACCAGAATCAGATCCTGACTGGCGATCCAGTGTTACTTCAACCATATCGCATCAATTTTGCAGACCTCAGTTTGGGCACAACTCAAAAGAAATGGTTTTAACAATTCTTCTGAAACTGCTTTTCCACTTCCTGGGATCTGTGCTGACAGCCTGAGAGACTCCAGTCCCTTGAGATCAGACATCTCTCCCAGGGTGACATAATCAATAGAATCCAGAGATTTTTGAATCACATTTTGCCAGGTTGGGCAAAGGTCCCCAGGGTTGGAAGAGGGCAGGGGAATTAGGGGAGAAAATAAGGGAAGGAACAGGAAATGATGTGAAATTGTTGAAAATGAAGAGATAGATTGGGGACCTCATAGTAAACACAAGTGTTACTACTGGATCTTAGGGCTAAATTAAGGATGTGAGTAATTTAAGGAAATGGGTCTAAACCTGTGATTTCACTGACGCATACAGGAAATTCCTAGGTGAGGAAACTCCATCCACTAAGGCAGGCTGGCACCTTCTCTTCAACTTGTAGAGTTTTAGAGTTGCCTAGAGCCGAGAGGTTGTGACTTGCCCAGGGTCGTACAGTGAGTGTTTGAGGCAAAACGTGAAACTAAGGCCTCCTGGCTCCCTGGACAGCTCTTTCTACTACAAGATGAAGACTTGTGAGAAAGTGACACTGAAAATAAAACATCTGTATGTGCATCTCTCACACACACATACAATCCATCTTTTTGTTCAGTCATATCCAACGCTTTGTGACCCCATTTGAGGTTTTCTCAGATATCAGAATGGTTTGCCATTTCCTTCTCCAGCTCATTTTACAGATGAGGAAATTGAGGCAAACAGGATTAAGTGACCTGTTCAGGCTCATACAGATAGCATTGGGGCAGCTAGGTGGTGCAGTGGAAAGAGCACCAGTGCAGGGAGTCAGGAGGACCTGAGTTCAAATCTCACCTCAGACACTTGACACTCACTAGCTGTGTGACCTTAGGCAAGTCACTTAACCCCACTTGCCTCATCCTGGGTCATCTCCAGTCATCCTGATGAATGTCTGGTCACTGGATTCAGATGGCTCTGGAGAAGTGAGGCTGGTAATCTGCACAGTCCTCCCTCACTCAAAACAAAGTCAAGTGCCAGTCATGTCATCATTTCTCTGATGGCATGGTCCTCTTTGGCACCAAAGGACAAAGAACACACACACACACACACACACACACACACACACACACACACACACACACACACACACACACACACACACAGCTAGCATCTGTGGCCAGATTTGAATCTAACTTAAGACCCAGCATTCCATCCATTGTACCACCTAGCTACCCTAAGCTAAACATGTAAATTAAAGAGGAATCCCTTTCCCCCCCACCCCCCCACTGTATAAGCAAAGTCTGGTCTGAAGAGGAAGAAAAATTCAGGGGTCTCAATAACCTGCACATCCCCCATAAAGTTCAAGACTGGCTATATTATGAAGGCTTGACGTGGGGTATGAAAAGGAGAAATCCCCCCATTCAGTTAGCTTTCCAAGGAGACTCAGGGAGACCCCCAATCTTAAGAAGAGCTTTGGCAATGTGTACGTAAAAGGATGACCAAAGAACCCCAGGTTCCAGGTTTGGAGTCTTTTTGGTATTTATGCTGGTATAAGCAATAATACTGGGACCGGTTTTTTTTGGGGGGGGTGAGGGACACAATTCTTACTGACACTGGGCTTTTGGCTGAAACTTACTCTGATCTTAAGTTCGTTACATCTCACCAAATGCCTGGAGGTATCACTCTCATGGTAGACAAAAAAATCCAGGCATGTGATTCATCCAAGGTCTCACATGATGTCAGCAGGACAGCCAGCAATACAAATGAGGGATCCTGACGCCCCCCTTCCCCAGGACCATTACTCTCAAAGAGCAGACCACCCTGGTTAGCTCTGGCAACCTGGGAAACTATGATAACCTTGTGATGTAGCTTGGACTCAATCATTTTACAGCTGCACATGAGTCATCCGCTTCACTTAGCCCGTTTCTGTACTTTACCCCTTGCCCTCCCTGCTAACCCCTACTTGTTCTCTGTTACATCGACAATGCAGGACAACAGGATCTCTCCTCCTGCTGCTTGCTGAGCACCTGCATTCACACCAGCCTTTGTTTGGATGGCTCACAGCGATCAGAGATCACAGGGCATTTTCAAAACTACCCCAGGCATCAGCCACTCTGTCCTAGAAGAATGTTTATTTACTCTTTCTTGATCAAATTTCTACCCTTTTTATCTTCCCACTCTGCAGCTGCTATTCGGATTTCCGGCACATACATACATCAGTGTTTTCTCCCGACCCAGGAGGGTATGGGAAGAGAAAAATAATTAGAAAAAGGCTTACTAACCAGGAGGAAGAGAAATGTTGGCCTTGCACTAATGCAGACTGGTAGATCGAAAAATCCATTCAACTCCTTTCTGGGCCAGACCACACAATGGGTTCTATCTGTCCTTTACTTTCCCACTTAATACCTTCCTTGGAAACAGGCGTTTGCATTACTTCTTCAGCTGGAAGCACACAAATGAAACTGGCTAGACTGCTTGTGGCATGATTAGAACCTACCCCCTGGACCTCCCAGCTGAAGCCTCAGCACTAACTGAAGACTTGGGAAAGTTTCAGCACCACATAAGCCACAAGAGGACTGGAGGAAAATAAATGTGAGTTTGAATGCTGCAGGGTAAGTAGAGGTCAGGACACTGCCAGAATGGCACATTCAGTGATAGGGGACCCAAGAGAGGCCAGGGTGGTAGAGTCTGCATCTGTCAACAAAGCCCTTGAGGTCAATTAAGTGGCCACAAACTAGCTCTAACTCTGTAGCTCTGATTGTGAGACTCAGACGACCACCCAGGGAGAGGAATTAGAGATGGGGGGCCTTACAACTGGCAATCAGTGGGAAATCCAAGGATTTTCACTCCCACTGTCTTCAACATGGGAGTCAAAAGACTTCAGAGCTACCTAGAGAAAAAGAATCACACCAACTCAAAATAATTTCTGCAAGCCTTCTGGTTGTTTAAAAACAAGGAGACTTTAATTTATATAAAACCAAACATGTATATCACAGCTGAATTACATTTACTGTACAAAGAAATAAAAAGTCAAATAGAACACAGGAATGGTACAAGTGTCAAAACAGCAGCTAGGAATAGTGTTGATATCCTAAATGCCAAAAACCATTCAATTCCTCAGCCCCTTCCTCCCCATGCCACCCCACTCCCAATCCCCAAGTCAATTGTTTTGTTTGAAACTTCTGAAGAAAACAGATCCAATTTTTGGCTAGGTGTCTGTAGGATCTTCTAGGTTTGACTTTTAGCGCAGAAAAGCTAAGGAAAGGGTCAGAAATGGGAGACAAAGGTTATGAGTCTAAACTATCATCTCATTTTCCTCTCTGCTATAAAGGCAAGAAACTCAATCCCTGTCCCCACATATCAAACTGCAGTCAGTTAGTGGATGGGTGTTCCCCCAAATCATAAGATGATAATGACTCAGAATTCCCCAAGAGCCAGAAAAGTCTCCCCAAGTCCAAAACCGGTGACTCCCACAGCTATTCCAAGTCATTAATTAGCCCATGTTTCCCTCAATATTCGGATCTGAAGATGATTGTCTTCTGCCCCACTGAATGTGATGAGGTGATGGCTATGGGATTCTTAAATATTGGCAGCCTTCATTTCCTAGGAAGGCCCAGTAGGGAACTACTTGCCCATATATGCTAAGCATATTTTACTCTGCTCATGAAATGCACGAGCTTCTAAAAAGCAGTGGGACTTAATTTGGGAAACTCATGTTTGGGATTTGTTACGAAGTCTTTGGAGAAAGGGAAAGGAGATGAAGATGCAACTAACACACTGAAGGATGTTCCTGGCCAGCTACCACCAGCTGTCTGTGGTTGCGGAGGGCAGTCTATGCTCTTGGAAAGGTTGGAGCAGCTGCTGTTGGTGGCCACACCAACACTGAGTTGGGAAGAGGTAGAATACAGCACCGATGTGACTCAAGCCCAACACAACTCCCAGGCACAAATGTGGATGAGACAGAACTCAGTGGGAAAGGCTTCAGAGCAGTGGGAGGAGCACAAGAATCAATCACAAGCTGAGGGCAGTGAGTGTCAAAACACAACAGGATGGGATTTTTTTTTTTTGTCACCAGTCTTTTGGTGACTGGGACACATATTTAGTTCCTAGAAGGCATCTTCAGTGGTCCTCATGGACCAAACAAAAGAAGCTATTTCTGTCATGTTTAAGATAATATTTATCTCCCAAATTCACCCCATAGAATCTAATGAGTTGATGACAAATCCATTAAGTGTTGGCAATGGGTGTCTTGGTTCACAGTGCAATAGATGACAAAGAACTCCAATCTAGATGCCTGTAAACCAGCACCCAGGGCTTTGGGCAGATGAACACCACTACACTATTCACTGATTTAAGACAGTTTCAGTTGGTGGCTATGCTTATTCTGTTTTCTGATAGGCAGCAGAGAAAAGCATGTTTTTTACGGAAAAGGAGTGATAAAAATATTAGATTAGTATGCTGAAGCTGTTGGGAAAATCAAGTCAATTTTATGCATAATTTACAAAGAAGAATGTGTAGCAAGCACATTTACAGTCATGAGGATGGACAGTGTCTACTTCTCTATGTCAGATGGAGTCCAAGAGTCCAGAATCATGGATTCACTATCTCTGCAAAAGACTAAGGATAAAAGTAGCTCTACTACTCCTAGGTTTCCCTTAATCAAGTATTTAACAAATTGCGAATAGCTTAGGGCCTTTCATTCTGGAAAATGCTGGCACAAGGTTCATCTATTAAGCAACAAATGTGAAGAAAGCATCGCATTTAATGAATGATTTCCCTGGCCAGTTTGGAGCAGCACATTTCCCCTAGCAAAAGAACATACTGGGTCATGGGAGCATGTGAGGAAAGAGTTAAAATAAAAATATACTGGAGCAACCCCCAGATTTTTTCTCACTGTGAAGTTTGGAGGCCTGCTGAAGCTTTCATGCCTTCAGAAGCAGGGAGTGATGTATGATGCATGAAAACGGAGAGGATGGGAGCAGAGCCAATGGGACAAGGAAGCTGTAAACAGATGACATCCAGAATGACTCCAGAACCGAGCCCTGTGCTTCTCTAAGCGGGCACCTCCAGCTTCAAGTGGCCATGCTTTTGCTCTCTTGCCGGGCCCACGTTATCCCAATGCTGTATGACACAGGTGAAGAGACCCACAGCAAGTCAGTCCAGATGTGTTCAGCACAGCTACCAAAAAGCAGGCAGAGGATGTGCAAAGCAAAGCGAACTCCCAGTCAGCACTCCTCCCTCTTCCTATTGGCGTCTTCATTTAATGCACAACATTCTTCCTATTTTCCCACTGGGGTGAAGTGTATCCAAAGAAAGAACATTTCAAGCTTTAACAGAAAATTCCTTATTATCTTTGTGGAAAGAGTACTCAAACATCAAAAATACTTGCTACTGCAAAACACCTGTATCAGTTCATAGCTTTCCTTAAAGTGTTTCCATTTCCCCTTAGCAGTTGCACAGTAATGAGTGCAATGCTTTATCACATGGCTGCATAAAGGTTTCCCTGACTGCTTTTTAAAAATTTACCCAAAAAAGTGAGATATTATATATACTTCTATATAAATAAGTGAAAAAGGCAGGCAAAGCTTCCTTTAAAATCCTTAACAGCCAGCTCCCCAAGAGCTTATTTTTGTTTTTTTGGCAACAGCAGCATTTTCCACTGCAAATTTGCCATACCCCCAAACCCTTTCAGTCTTTTTTTTTTTTTTTTTTTTTTGTATTTTAAATCAAGGACCTCTATAGCACCGGCAATTCATTTATGAGTTTATGGGTTCATGCGGTAGCACAGGTTCCCCTCACCATACCCTATGCCTCTTTAGTCTCCACTAATCCATTCCTTTTGAGACTAGCTAAATTGTTTTCCCTCCCAGCAAGCATATATATTTTTTCCACCCCATCTTTGCCTAAGTGAAGAGGAAGTCCCAAAGCTTTCCGGGTAGGGGGTAGGGTCCAAGTCTTCCCTGCCAATGACATGGGATCCAGCCAACCCAAGACTCCAAGCACACCATCAGGAACGTTCCCTAAGTGAAATACCCTGGCAAGAGAGTAACCAAGGAATAACAGCGGGCTCCTTTTTTTTCTTTTTTCTTTTAAGAGAGTTGAATGTGCAAACATTTGTACATGGGTGGGTGGGTGTGGGTGTCTTTACGCTCAGTGAGTTCTTCGTTTTGCTAAGAGATCTTGCAGTTGCTTCGTGAGCAGTTCTGGGGGGGGCTCTGTGGAGGACGGATGGACTTGGACCTCTTCAGGCTATTGCCTTTGCTGCCACTCCCACCCCCACTACTAGCCAGGGAATATGAGCGTCCATGCATCATCACCGCGTTCATCCCATTGGCCATAGAGAAGGATTTCAGGTGACTTTTGATGGTGACAGGCAGTGGAAGCTTGTCAATGAGATGGACTGGAGTACAGGAGACAATTGCTCGACAGCAGAGGTCCTGTAAACTGAACACTAAGGAAAAGACAAAACAGAAAAGAAGGTAAATTTCTAGCATTAGCAAGGTTACATCTCTGGTATGTAGCAAAGATGTTTTGTCCTCTACAGAATTAGCAGATGAGTGACAAAATTTTCTCATCAAAGGGAAAGAATTTTTGGATGCTGAAAATAAATTTAAAAGACCATTTGAGTTTAACTGGTTTAATTAGGAGTAGTGCTAAAGTGAAAGCAACAAAGGAAGCAGAACAGAAAGAACACACTATCCTAGATCTGGAGCTAGAAGAGGCTTTGGAGTTCCACTAGTCCAACCCATTGTTACAGACGAGGAAAATGGGCCCAAGAGTGGTTAAATGTCTTGCCCAAGTTCACAAGGCAGTTAAGTGGATTTCTAAGTTTTTTTCAGTTCTAAAATCTTGGATCATATCACCCAGGCCCTCCGGTTCTAAATCTAGCCCCCTAATTCCACTGTATGTTTTAGAGCTAGGACTTGAAGCAAGATTTTCTGCATCTCAGACCAGTGTGCTTTATGCTATGACATGCTGCCAACAGAATATCCCCTCAGCCCACTTCCTAAAAGGAAAGGAAAGTGTTTATGAAAAGTGACAGGACAGCTTCAGTTGTCCACTTGATGGCACCCCTCTCCTGTCTGTCTGTCCAACAAGAGAAGGGAATAATGAAAATTACTCCTGGGTCTGAGAAGTGCTGAGGACAACACTGAAATACTGCTTTGCTGAAACAAAGCCTTTATTTCTGGACCTGCAGTGTTTTCTTTAAAATAGTAGCTTTCAGTCTTATCTTACTATTTAGGAATTAATCTATACAAAGAGATTATATAGAGCGATGGGTTTGGTTTTTTTTTTTGGACCAAGTCACAATAGATCCTAATATCTCTTTTCTAGATTTAAAAACTAATTGCTTATTGGAAAATACTTTTTCCTGCATAAGATATCATTTTGTGGCAACCTTCAATTCTAAATGAATCAAATATTGTTTAATTTATTTAGGCTAAAGGAAACAGAAAATCACTGTGTGCTGTCACCCAAAGGCCAATGGGAACAGAATAGCTACTGATGTCCAGCAAAAGGGGACGTTGAGCTTAGTACAACTACGCAGCCTTCTCACAATTTAGGAGGCCTTTAACTGGAGTGAACATGTTATTCATTATATGTAGTAACACATTTCTGGAAAGAGATACAAACATAAAACAGATATTGTTTTCCCATAGGAGCAATGTTATATTTGGAGCTTATGCCCTGACCAAAGATTTGGCTGTCAAATAGTCATAAGGTTTTTCAAACTGGATGGAATCTGAGATTATCTAGTTCAAAAATCTCTTTTTGTAGATAAGGAAACTGAAGCCCAGAGAGGTTAAGTGATTTTCCTAAAAGTCACACAGGTCTTTCTGACTCCAACTCCAGATTCCATGTTTTTTTCACTACCCCATTGAGATGTTCAAAAATATCACAAGTAAATGTGTAATTATAAATTTTTGTAATTTTAGATAGTAAAATACATAAAAGTACTATACAAATTGATGATACTCAAGGTGCCAATGTACTATACATATGCATACTGCACATAAAACTACAACTCTATTAAAAATTTGACCTAAAAAGAATATGCTCATTATAAATACACATCAACTGTTCAATTTTGCTTTCTTTTAAATTAGAATGACTTTCGGGGGGCTCCCTTAACACAGGGGAGTAAGGTATGAATTTCAGGGTCTACGTTTCTCAAAAAAGGAAGGGATATTTTAATTGATGTCTCTTTTTCATAACAACTTTCTTTGCAGAAACATTTGAAATTAGAACATAGGCCTTAGAATTGAACTTGAAGAACATTTCAAAAAACCCCTAAGTCATCTAAATGTTAGAAGCATGTACACTAAAGACTCTGGTTATTGAAGGTTAGAAGAGCAGAAGTCACTTCTATCAGGCTCACTTAGCCTCTTTAGTTAGGTCTTCACTGCATTTTCTTTCACCTCAATGCCCCTTCCCTTCCCCCCAATCATCAAATGGAGCTAGGAAGGAGCAGAGGAGTTACAAAAGGGCAGACAGAGTGAAGAGTCAACGTAGACAGGTGCCTTTCTCCAAGGAAGATGAAGACGTAAGACATACATAAGCCTATGGATCTCAGAGCTGCTTCTTTTTTCAATTTAATGTTTTAAAAAACACTTAGCTCAAGTGACCTTTCTATACATTCCTACTATGCATGAGAAGTCCCGTGAAAGAACAAGAATGAGTGCAGAGAAGGGATGAAAAAGTGAAGGGTAGTTGGCATTAAACAGCACTGAAGTTGAACAGAACAAGGCAATTTCACAAAACTAGGCCATTGCTCCCATTGCTCATACTGAAGAACGTGACAACTTGTCAGCTAGAGCCTGCTCTAGCTAAGCTCCCCTCTTGATACCTAAGGCAAGGACTACCCCATTTTCAACCCCTAGGGTTACACTAACGCTACCAGAGCTCTCCTCACCTCTGTTGGGTCTCCAGATCTTCTCCATGCCATGTCGCATGAGAACAATCCGGGACAGCTCTGTGAAGGACTCAATCACATTAAAGTTGCACAGCGGGCTGACCTCAAAGAATGTCATGCAGTTCTTTTCGGCATAGGAGCGGGCTTGCTCTGTTGGCACCTGCCGCTTGAAGGCCAGGTGGAGCCTATTTCCCACCAAAATTCGGGGAACACCAGGAGCGTGCTGCAGGAAGAAACAATTCAGACCTGTGTCAGGTCAAGAAAGGACTTGACACTGAGGCATGAAGAAAGGAAGGAGGTGGCTTCAGGGGCAGTTTTACTACTAGTGCAAAGCAAGGGTATTTTTCTCTCATTTTCATGTCTAACAGAAATCGAGAAGTTTTTTCTTCTCTGGTTCTCTGGTTTCATGGGCTGTAGGACAGAATAAAATAGACTGACATCTTAACAGGCTATCTAAGTCAGACAGCTCCAATCACGGCTCTGCTTCATTAAGATTATCATTACTGGAGGCCCTTCTCAAGGGTGGTAGTGATAGTAGCTGCATCTTTCCAAATTTACTATTTTAAAAAAGTCTGAGCTTTTCCTGATATGTCTCTGTATCCAAAAAACACACATACTTACCTCATCAATTTCCTTTATCCATCGATCTATACCATCAAAGGACCAGCGGTTTGTGATATCATACACTAGAAGAATTCCCTATAATGGGGGGGAGAAGAAATAAGATTTATAAATTCCTACTCTATTCAAGATTAATACATAAAGTATTCACATTAGTACTTGCTCAGACACCTCAGGGAAAAGAAATTCTCATGATCTTTGTAACCAAAAAAAAAGGGCCAGAAATAAAATATAATCAACACTTAATGCATGCAAAATTTATTCCTATTAATTAGTAGCTACATTGCTCAGCTGGGTAGAGGCCAGGAACCTTATACTAATACTTCCTTATATTGAATACTTACTGTATTGGCTATTTGATGACATGTTATATTATATCTTCCTAGTAGTTTAAAGCCCTTCAGGGTAGGGGTGATTTCTTTTTTCTTTTTTAATTAATTAATTTATTTTTAACACAGTTTATAATAGATGACGCAATTCCAACTTTTGGTCAGGTGATGCTTCTTTTTAAAGCATTTACAATATGGACCACAAAAGAAAAATTTTTTTTTAAACATTAACTGAGACACAAATAATATCTATGTTGCTATCTTCACAAGCTCTTGACCTATGTCTTCCCAGTATTACTGAGAATTAAAGGACCCTAACTTAGTGTTGTTGGTCTAAAGTCCTAAGCCTAATAGCTTAATTTGAGACAAAGGGGTCATTTCTTGTATGCTTCCCAGTGCCTTGCCCATAGTAGGTACTTAATAAACGTTTGTTGACTTGAATTGATACTCATGAAAAGCTATGAACTAGGTAAGGGAGATAGTAGTATTATACCCATTTTACAGGTGAAAAAAAACCTTTTAGAGGTGATTTGTACAAGATCAAAAAGCCAGTAAGTAGAAATATTAGAATTAGCCAGTTCCAGTGATCTTTCCTCTTTATTATTTTTCCTCTTTTCTTTACCCCAACAGAAGTGGATAAATCATCTATAGCTCTTAACTTATCCACACCAACATTCCTCTCTGCTGACATACACAGACTATAGTTTCTTAAAGGTAGGGGTTATTTCATTTTTTAACTTTGTACCTCCAGCTCAACTTATAGTGGGCACTTATTAAATGCTTTTTGATTGACTGACATGGAAATGGGAGAGGATGGGGACCATAACTATATCTTCTATTATAACCAAGTTCACACCTGAAAGAGTTGAGTTTCCCTCTATGGGTGAGGAATATTGCATATACTGACAGCCTCAACCGATGTTTTTTTATTCTTTGTCACAAATATGAATTGCTTGGTATATTACATAAAATTACGAAAATCCAAAGCTTATTGGAAATATCAAAAAATTATCTTTTATAGTCTATGCGAAGTTCTGTTGACTTGGTCTTAATTATAAAGAAACAAATTCAGGAAAGAAAATTTACTGCTTAATGTGTCAATAGACCAGACTTTGGCAGGAGTGGTCTGTTTCAAATTATTTCTTAGATTGAAAGCATTTGTGTGCATATATGTTTGTACACACACACACACACACACACACACACACAGACACACAGAAAATACAGAAGAGGAAAGGAGGGAATTAGTTGAGAGCCTCCATGTTACAGAGGTTCTCTAAGTGAGAGATATACCACCCCCTGGTGGGCACTGCAGGGATCGGTAGTAGCCTCGAATGCAGTTGGGGGCATTGAATATAAATAAGGGGGTAGTGGAAGTATGAGAAGAGAAGCGAAAATAATGCTTCATATGTTGTGTAACAGAGTTAAAGTCATGGTGATTACATTATTTTCCTGTTGCAAGATATTTCAAGACCATACTTTCACTGTTTGTAGCATGAACCGCAGCACCCTGAATCATCCAGTAACTGCAATGCTTAATGTTGTAGTCTGGTCATGTCTTGTAGCTTTTGAATACAAAGAACCAAGAAGAGCCCCGTGATCTCTCAGATTAGAGAACCAAATAAGAGGTCCCAAATCTGCCAACTGTATATCCACAGAAATATTTCTCAAGAGGGCTAAGGTCAGGAGAAAATTCTCATTACATTTTTCAAAATAGCCTCTAGGGGAGGGCAGACCCCCTTCAAAAAAAACCAAAACAAAAAACAATCAAAGGAAAAAAAATTCCACCACTACCACCACAGGATTAAATAAGAAGAAAGGACCAATATGAGCTCCTTTCTTACTCTTTTCTTAATGATTACAGTGTTAAACCAACAGTGATTGTATTGTAGAGGTCTAACCTCTTGGGTATAACTCTATTGGAAGGAAAATTCAAAATAGAGGGTCCAGAACCCCAAAATGTACCACCATAAGTTTGTTAACAAGAAGGCATACCACATAAAATTTTTTTAAAAACGGAAACAACACCAAATGCAGCTAAAATTATAAAGGAAAAAAAAAACCAAGCCTATCAACAACCACATGAAAAAATGCTCCCAGTCACTAATAATGGATCCACAAACGCTGTCAGAAGGTGAGCAGCATACTTCCTAACTGCTTCTCTAAGTCACAGCTGGTCATTCTACTGATCAGAGCTCTAAAGTTTTTTCAAGTTTCTTTGCTTACATTCTTGTAGCTACGACATAAATGGTTCTTTGCAATGAGTTTTACATGTTATTTCACTCGTTCTTCAGCTACTCTGTGATGAAAGCAGAACACACTTTCTTGTTACACAGATGAGAAAAATGAAGCTAGGAGAATATAAGTGATCTGTCTGTGATCACACAGATAGGAAGATGTGTGAGGTAAAAAAAGTATTTTTCTGACTCAAGTCTTGTACGCTCTTCCTACCTCTAGTTCTGCCTCCCTCTATTCTCAGGGATTGCCTCTGTGATCTGAAGATGGAATATAGCAGAGAAGGATTTCTACCCCAAACTGATTTCAGACTATATCAAGAGTCCATGACAGTTCTCTGGTTAGGGGAACAGCATCCAAAAAAAAATGCAGTAGGAGACAAGAGGGCATGGAAGATCATTAGAATGTTCAGATCATTATATTTTTCTTTCTTTAATTCCAGCTTTACCTGGAACTTTGATTTGTCCAGAAGAGGGAGAAAGACAATGATATTCTTTAGCACCACCATCACCCTGCTCTAAATGTGGCTTGTGATAGTTTCCTCTTGTATTTGCTGGTTGTTTTGTTTTTTCCCTTACCATTAACTTTTAAATTCACTGAAAACAGAACTCTCAATATAATGCATGTTTCAAAGGTAATAGCAATAATAAATACAATATAAAACTTTATTCCTCACCAGTGATCAAAAGGTATTCTTAGAAATATTAAATTTTAAAGCTGGAAGAGGCTACTTAGTATAACTTTTTCTTTTTAAAAAATGAGGAAACTGAAGCTTAGAAGAGGGGGAAATCATTGCTCAGAACAGCAAATTACTGGAAGAGTTGGCTGTCTCAGCCCAGAGCTCTGTTTGCCATATCACGGGCACAGGTATCATTTCTACATGGACAAACGGCCAAGATAGAGAGTCCTTAGAGACAGGGATACATCGTACCTTATACCTCTCCATATCCTCAATTCCTAGAACAAATACCTTGAACATCACAGCTGACATGATTTCATGGTGATTTATGGGATGAAGGCTATTTGAGCTCTGCTTATTTTTAGGTTCTGGTCAGCTTAGACTTGTCAGGTGGGGCACTCTACATACTTTAATGGCAATTCCAAAATGGGTTAGCACAGCCACTCTGCAAACCAGCTGCAAGTGTTTGGTAGCCTGGTCTACATGCTGCACTCTGCCCCCAGGGGCACTCTGGGGATATTTATGCAAAGGTGTTTCTGGGTTTTCAAACTAGAAACTTCGAGAATAGGATGTCAGTCACTTCAGGAGCATTTTACTGTGAAGCCTTCCAACAGTTCAGTGGATTAAGATTGCTACAGGGACTTTTTTGTTACATCCCTCAGAGACCAATTACTCAGAATTTCAGAACTTTGGGATATTTCCACTCTACCATGGTATCATATTCACTCCTCTCCTCCTATGTCCCAAATACCTGAACATTTACACTGTATCTCAGGAATCATTTTCTGTGAAACTAGCAATGCTAACTAGAAAGAGTCATCTATAGTCAGTGAAAACAGATGAACAAGTTCTTTATTATACACAGTTCAATGAATGGTTGAGAAGTAGAAAAAGATACACCTTCCTTACAATTTTCTCCCATCCTATAATTCTAAAAATCAAGAGAAAAAATTTATGCTATTTTTCCCACAACTCCATTCAATATACATATAGTTTCAAAATTGCCATATACTTAACTTCTCTCTTAACAAGGATGGCAAAAGGAGAAAATGTAGCTCACTATAAAAGTTTCCAAAGATGACGTTTTTCCCTTTGGAAAAGATAATCTTATACTCCTTTCAACTTAAAGTTTCCTCCAAATCCTGCGAAATTCATGTCTAGTCCCTGAGGTCCTGTTAAAATATAAGAGAATGGACATAAATCTACCACTTTAGGCTCCTCTTCTATGCTAGCACCAAACCATTAACTTGGTACAGACTAGGAATATGTACAGATCTTAGATGGCTGTAGAAACATCATTGCCTGGGGGGGAGACCCTTGTGGCTAAACACTGAAGATGTTGGAAAGAGAACCACAACTGGGTTGGTTGGCTCCTGCAAGCGCCTCTCTAAAGTCATCTCTATGTTTCTAGTGTCTGTCTAGGTGCTCACTTCTCAACTAAAGCACTTTATCTGCTTCCCTTTTCCTTAAGCAATCTTTTAGATAAACATAAGATCAGTTATTAGAAGACTCCCGGTGGCAGACTTTGAGGCTATTTGGTAAAGCCAGTCCCTATCCACAGCATGTATCTTAATTCCTTAAGCCAAGCTGGTTGGTAAGTCCTTCATTCTCAAAGAGGATCAAAACGACATCACTGTGCTAGAGTCAAATTTCGGTGTGTCCAACTGTGTCATATTAAAGCCAAGTATAAATGGTAACAAGCCTCATCTTATGGAACATTGAAGTTCCTAATGCCATTGAGGTTTTAAGCAGAAACATTTGTAGAAAATCATAAGACAAAGAAAAGATGTTAAAAGATGTGAATAGTAGTTAACATTTGGCAATAATACACAACGGGATTATAGATTTCTCAAGATATTCCCAAAGAATAAAGATAGTCATAGGTAGTCTATAGTTAATAAATGTCCAGGAAAATTTTGTTAGCACAAGAAACCTACTAAGCATGCTAAAAACAACTTAATCACCCACTAATACAACTAATTCATTTATATTTTCTTTAATTATGCTCTCATGTTTTCAATAACAAGGTATTGCTAAGAATTATAAAACAGCACATCTAAACAGCAGCATTCCTGGCTCTTTTAATTATTCATTATAAGTCTAGGGGAGCAGGTTTTTTTAGACTCCGGATTTCTTTCTTCTAATGAACAATGAATTTATTTTCCTTCTCTTTTGCCCTCTCCCACCCTTCCCCATTAAAATAACAACAAAGGAAAAGTAAACCTTTGTAACCAATATTCAAGGTCAAGAAAAACAAACTCCCTCACTGCCCACGTCTAAAGTCTCATTCTGTACCTGAAGTTCAAAGGAAACCTTAAATCTCCAAATAACTCTCTTCATTCCAGCCAACAGTTGCAATGGAGGCAGTAGAGATAGCACCAAAAAGCCCCCAGAGCGGCTGAACTAGATTATATACAGACAGGTCAAAGGAGATGATCTTTGCTAGAGGCAACACTCTCATTTTTTTAGATCTCCACTCTTCCCACAAGAACTCTTCTTTGTAACAAAGGGAAATAAAAATCAGTTAAGTAAAACCAATGGACTCACTGACCATATCTGACAATTTAAAGCAAATTTCATAGCCACAGTCCCCTTCCCTCTCTATTCAAAGGAGGAGGGGGTATAAGACAACACAACTTTAAGAGCCCTGAGATTAATTCTCAAGCTAACTAAAAGGGCAGGGAAAAAATATTGAATGTTTAGAAAAGGTCATGGATACCAAATATTTGAAAAAATTAACTAAGGAAAAAAGGCAAAAGAGAAAATATTAACTACTAACTGATAGGCTTACTTTCTCACTTCTACAAAATCTTGTAAGAACAATCTACACATGCATTAAAGGTATTTATTGATGAAAGTATGAAAAAAGTTACCAGGTGGTATATGTGCTATTTGGATAGAATATACAAGGGTGCCACCAACATTGTAGATTTATTCTGTAGGGTGTCAGTTATTAGAGAAAATTTCTTCTTCAGTCACCAATAGAATCACAGAATCTTAGAAGGGAAGCTGGAAGGGGGTTTCAAAGGCAATCTAGTGCAAACTTAAATAAGAATGCCTCCTATATTATACCTTACAAGGGGCCATCTGTTCTTTGCCTGAAGGTCTCCTATGAGGAGGAACCTATATACCTTGAGGAAGCCCACTCTACCTTTGGACAGCTATCTCTAATAGGAATTTTTTTCCTTATTCAATCCTAAATGCAAGGGCCAAACAGAGTAAGTCTCTCTTCCACTGGATAACCCTTTAAATACTGGCAGATAACTATCTTTTTCAAGACCATATATCATTACAGTCACACAACTGGCTAAAATGTACATAAAATACAAGATCTCATTGTGCTCATTCTTTGTTGAATATAAGAAAGCAACTGATTCAGTAGAGCAAAAGGTAGCATTAGAACTTTCTCCTCCAACAAAGTACTGCACACACTGTTATAGGTAGGTAGTCTTATGTGAACAGTGTAGTTTTACTTCATGATTTGAGGTGCCACTGATGTTTGAAATTCTGCCTGTGGAAGGCCAAGTTCTTAGCATCCCTGTTAAAAATTCAACAGTTTTTCTTTCTTCTCCTATTAAACTTTTGCAAGGAGCTTTGCTGTGTAGGTTTTATTACCACTTCAATCCTCCCAAGATAATTTCTTCAACGCATTTCTTGTGAAATTGGAAGTAATTGCCAAGTACAGGTATCCTACCTAAATAATAGCCACTTATGTCTAAGATTGCTGAAAGTGTTGAATGTGAGGCAAGGCAAAATTATTCAAAAGACTAAAGATGAGTTCAGCAGCCTCTGTCATGTGCACCCATGCCTTATCAGCACTCTCCAAACCTTTAAGGCTACAATAAAGGTAAGACTTCTACTGATAAAGCAGAAAAAGCTCTTTTATAGGAGCAATCCAATTTCAAATGGCATTGATACCAAAGATTTACCACTTCCTTTCCTCTAAAGAAGTAGGAGCTCAATACTGGTATGCACACATGAAGACTCTACACAAGCCTGAGAACACACAATGATGGTCCAGCATCCATTCTCATTACCTTGTAGCCTGTGTTATATCTACTATTAAATTTCACTGAGACACATAGGGTTATATATGGGGTCATACCTTCACTTTTTAGTGGCATGTTGGTAACTACATAACAATTTCTTTAGAGAGTACTTGCTTATAAGCATGTGTCACAATAAAAAGGATTCCTTAGGAGTCATTGGGGGTGGAACCAAGATGGCAGAGTAGAAAGACAGACTTGCTCTAGCTCTACCCCCATAGCCCATAAAATGCCTGTAAAAATGACTCTAAACAAATTCTAAGTAGCAGAAGTCACAAAATGACAGAGTGAAAGAGATTTCCAGCTCAAGACAGCCTGGAAGGCCAACAGGAAAGGTCTACTGCACTGGGCTCAGAGCAGGATGTGGCAGCACAGGCCTGGATCAGGTTTCACGACACAGAATCACAGGTAGCACCTGTGGTTCCCAGGTTTCTCAACCCATGAATACCAAAGACAGCTTCAAAAGTCAGTGAGAAAGCTCTTTCACCTGGGTGAGAGGTGTGTGTGTGTGTGTGTGTGTGTGTGTGTGTGTGTGTGTGTGTGTGTGGGGTCTAGCCCAAACCCTAGCCTCAGGGCAGCAGAAGTCACTGCAGCAGCAGCAACCATTTTTGGAGCCCTCCACCTAAAGACCCTGATCTGGATCTCAGCCCTGACTGCTGGCCCTGGGGTGAGGAAGAGTGTTGGTATGGTGGAACTGGTGGAGGCTCGAGAGGGAAACCTACTTAAGATCCTGGGCAGAAAGGAGTACTTGTGGCTGCTAATAGACTACAGCATAGGCCAGGAGAGGAGGAAACTCCTCTCCCTTGATTGTACCACCTTGGAGGAACTGAGAACTTACAGGTCCCCAGAGTATAGCCTACTCTTGACAAAGGACCCAAAAGTCAAGTAATTGACTGGAAAAATGGGGAAAAAAAATAAGACTATAGGAGATTATTTTCTTGGTGAACAGGTGCTTTCTTCCATCATTTTGAATGAGGAAGAATAAAACATACCATCAGAGGAAGACACAAAAATCAAGGCTTCTACATCCAAAACCTCCCAAAAAACATATGCAATGGTCTCAGGCCATGGAAGAGCTCAAAAAGGATTTTGAAAATCAAGTAAGAAAGGTGGAAGAAAAATTAGGGAAAGAAATGAAAGCAATGCAAGAAAATCATGAAAAGCGAGTCAACTGCTTGCTAAAGGAGATCCAAAAAAGTGCTGAAGAAAATAACACCTTTAAAAATAGACTAACCCAAATGACAAAAGAGGTCCAAAAAGCCAATGAGGAGAAGAAAGGTTTAAAAAGCAGAATGGGCCAAATGGAAAAAGAGGTTCAAAAGCTCACTGAAGAAAATAGCTATTTAAAAATTAGAATGGAGCAGATGGAAGCTAATGACTTTATGAAAAACCAAGAAATCACAAAACAAAACCAAAAGAATGAACAAATAGAAGACAATGTGAAATATCTCACTGGAAAAACAATTGACCTGGAAAATAGATCCAAGAGAGACAATTTAAAAATTATGGGACTACCTGAAAGCCATGATCAAAAAAAGAGCCCAGATATCATCTTTCATGAAATTATCAAGGAAAACTGCCTGATATTCTAGAACCAAAGGATAAAATAAATATTGAAAGAATCCACCGATCACCTCCTAAAATAGACTGAAAAGAAAAACTCCTAGGAATATTACAGCCAAATTCCAGAGTTCCCAGGTCAAGGAGAAAATAATGCAAGCAGCCAGAAAGAAACAATTCAAGTATTGTGGAAATACAATCAGGATAACACAAGATCTAGCAACTTCTACATTAAGGGATCAAAGGGCTTGGAATATGATATTCCAAAAGTCAAAGGAACTATGATTAAAACCAAGAATCACCTATCCAGCACTGAGTATAATACTTCAAGGGAAAAAATGATCACTCAACGAAATAGAGGACTTCCAAGCATTCTTGATGGAAAGACCAGAGTTGAATAGAAAATCTGACTTTCAAACACAAGAATCAAGAGAAGCATGAAAAAAGTAGACAGCAAAGAAAAATCATAAGGAACTTACTACAGTTGAACTGTTTACATTCCTACATGAAAAGATAGTATTTGTAACTCTTGAGACTTTTCTCAGTATTTCAGTAATTGGAAGGATTATATTCATATAGACAGAGGGCACAGGATGAGGATTATATACATACAGACAGAGGGCACAATAGGATGGGATGATACCTAAAAAAATAAAAATTGAGGTGTGAGACAGGAATATATTGGGAGAAAGGGAGAAATGGAATGGGACAAATTATCTCTCATAAAAGAGGCAAGAAAAAGCTTTTTCAATGGAGGGGAAAAGGGGGGAGGTGAGAGGGAAAAAGTGAAGCTTACTCTACGACTCTATTACTACTTGGCTTAAGGAGGGAATAACATGTACACTCAATTTGGTATGAAAATCTATCTTACGCTACAAGAAAGTAGGGGAGAAGGGAATAAGTGAGGTATGAGGGGGATGAAAGAAGGAAGGGCAAATGGGAGGAAGGAGTAATTAGAATTGTCCTTTTGGGGAAGGACAAAGTCAAACGAGAGAATAGAATAGGGCACAGGACAGGATGGAGGGAAACATATTTAGTCTTTCACAACATGACTATTAGGGAAGTCTTTTGCATCACTACACATATATAACATATACTAAAATGCTTGCCTTCTCAGTGGGGATGGGTGGGAAGGGAGGAAGGGAGAGAAGTTGGAACTCAAAGTTTTATGAAGAAACATAGGAAGGAGTTTCTTAGCAACTCAGATCTTGGATGGTATTTGGGAATAAAGGAGCTTAAAAAACTCAAGACATATGAACAGTTTTTTCTAGTTACTTTCCCATGACTTAGATTATTGATAAATGATTATGTAGTTCCTAACACAGGATAAAGGAAGAGAGAAAAATAAGCGTGAGCATTCAACTCTTCACATTAACTAAACAGTAAGTTTATAAGTAAACATCATTAAAAATTACCTCAGGACAAAGCCTACTTTGAGGGAAAAAAGGAATAGGTTAAAATAATACTATCCAACAGATAAAGCTGTCTATTTTTCCACTATACCTGATCTAGAGGCTTCTAATAAGATAATTTAAATATCTCAGAACACAGGTCAGGTTAGGCCTAAGGCTAAACAGAGTCTGACTGCCAGTTGCATCTTGCTGCCTAATGTCTCTTTCCCCAAATTTAATAAATTGAGTCTGGACCCTAGTACAAAAAAAGACATACATAGTAGGCTATGTAATAAACAAGCCCTCTATAGGCATAAAATTTGCTAGGAATTTTTGCCTTCAATTACAGAGTAACTGGTACTTCAAAACAAAAGAAACAAGCATAAACTTCCCAAGTTCAAAAATCAATCCCCTCTTATAGCCTTAATTTAGACTTCCATTTTATGGTATATTGGAGTCAAGGAACCTCAGAGACCATCAAATCTATTCTCCTCATTTTGCAAATTAGGAAACTGAGGCTGAGATAGTTTAAATGAACTGTCCAAGATCACACAGCTAATAAGTATATGAGGGCAACATGTGAACCCAGATCTTGCAGACATCCAATCTAGTACTCAATACACTTTAAGATGGTACCTCTCAAAACGTAACTTCATCTCTTGGAATCCATTTCCTCAACTATAAAATGAGGGTGATAATACCTAACTCAGGATTTTTGTGAGGATAAAATGGGATGATATGCACATAAAGACTTTTGCAAACTTTAAAGTGCTAAGTAAATATCAACTATTATCATTACTAGGTGAAATGCTAATGGGTACACAGATATCCATTCAACAAGCATTAGAAGAAATATAATAGACAAACGCAGGAGAGGTACAAACAAAGTGCAAGAGGCAGGGAAGACACAGGAGGCTTTCACGGAAAAGGTAGATACTAAGAACAGCATATGAAAAGTTTGGCTAGAGTACAGAATATATGGAAGGGAATCTTATGTAAAGGTAGAGGAACACCAGAGTGTGGAGTGCCTTGAATATTATTCTGAACTTTACTCAAGCAATAGGGAGTCAATGAATGTTTTTTTCAGTGTAATAATAAGACCACATATATAAGGAATACTACAATAGCAATGTGATATGAAGAGAAGGGCAGAAGTGAAAAGACTTGTTAGGTTAATTGTGATAGTTCAAAAAAGTAGGAATGAAGGCTTATAATTGAATGGCCTCAGTGAGGAGAGAAAAGGAACACATTTAAA
The DNA here is from genome assembly GCA_023548195.1 of Bettongia penicillata ogilbyi. Classification (NCBI taxonomy): domain Eukaryota; kingdom Metazoa; phylum Chordata; class Mammalia; order Diprotodontia; family Potoroidae; genus Bettongia; species Bettongia penicillata. The sequence continues at coordinate 5,225,042 of JAJHZJ010000321.1, read as the reverse complement.
AATCAAAGATTCTAAGAAGGGAATATAGCTGAGCTGTCATCTAGTCCAATCTTGGTAATAATAAAGATTCTCCTCTGCAATAATGCTGACATCAATTTCTTCCTGAAGAATCTCCAGTAAAGGGAAACCCACACCACTCAAGGGGCTGACTCTCCTTTTGGCCAGTCCTAATTTCTAGGAAGTTCTCCCTTCTCATTTCCATCGAGCTAAACTCTGCCACTCTGTAACTCCCACTGAGTACTCTTAGTTCCCTCTGGAGTGAAGCAGAGCAATCAATGCAAAGTTTGTTTACCACCTACTCAGCGTCAGATATTCTACAAGGTTCTGGGGAAAAAAAAGAAAGAAAAAAGTCTTTTCTCTTAAAGAGCTTATATTCTATTAGAAAAACAAGTCTAATCACTCTTCCTTATGACAGCCCTTCAGATACTTGAAGACTACGCTGTGCCCCTCCTAAGCTATCCCTTCTCCAGACTTAAGTCCAACCCTAAACATTCTCAGTTTCTGCATATGATCCTTGTATGACAGACCGTGCCAGGTCATCTGTGTCCTTCCTAAAATATGTTGTCTAGAACTGAACATATACTCCAAGTGAAATCTGATCACTACCCACATTCCAGACATAGCACAAGAGATTTCAAACAGAATCGACAGAACTTGGTAACTGATTATAATAAGCAAAGAGGAAAGAGCGTAGGGTAACACCAGGAATAAATACATGAGACCAGGCGGATGGTGTCATCAAGGACAGGAGGAGGGAAGTCAAAAAGAGATTTCAAAACAAAAAAGTCTTGCAATAGTTATACCTGTTCCTTCCTTTCTCTTCTTGCTGTACCCTAGAACATGCCTTCACTATTAGCTTCCCAAACTATGGCAATAGTCTCTGGAGTCAAGTGCCAGTATACCACAGTACTCTAATAACATAAATCAGTCAGTAATTATGCATTTATTAAGTGCTACTATGTGTTAGGTACTGTGCTAAATATTGGAGATATAAAGAAAGGCCCAAAAATGATCCTGACCTCAAGGAACTCACGTTCTAATGGGGGAGACAATATGCACATAACTATTTACACACAAGATATATCGGAGAGACAAGTAGAAGGAGTAAGGGGACAGGGAAGGGCCTCTAACAAAAGGTGGGGTTATTAGCTGAGTCTTGAAGAAGGCAGTGAAGAAGGCAAGTGGAGGTGAGGAAAGAAAGCATTCCATGCACAGGGGACAACCAGGGGAAATTCATGGTGTCAGGAGATGGAGTGTCCTTTGTGAGTAATAGCAAATAGCCCAGGGTAGCTGGACTGCAAACTGCACTGAGATCTTTTCTCAGTCCTCATCCTTCGCAATCTACCTGCTGCATTTGACACCGCTGACCATACTGTCACCTCCTGGATATTCTCCTCTGTCTGGGTTTTTGTGACGCCATTCTCTCCTGATTTGCCCACCTGTCTGACTATTCCTTCTCAGTCTCCTTTGCTGGCTCATCATCTACATCATGTCCCCGAAACTGTAGATGTGTTCCCAAGGTTCTGTTCTGGGCCCACTTCTCTTCTCCTTTTGTATTCTCTCTTTCAGCCAGCACATCACCTTCCATGTATACAGCTTTCATCTCTATACAGATACTCCCAGATCTACAAATCCAACCTCAATCTCTTCACCCAAGATTCACTCATATCACCAACTGTCTATTGGATGTTTCAAATTAGATGCCATGAAGATATCTTTTTGTTGAAAAAATTTTTTTTTCAATTAACAGAAATTTATTGTTTCACCTTCCAACCTAACCCACCCATCTCATTTAAAAAGAAAAGCACCACCCCTGCAACACACATGCATAGTCTGCCTAAAGGGCTATAAAACTGTGCATACTCTTTGATCTAGCAATACTACTTCTAGGTCTGAATCCCAAAGATGTTATAAAAATGAGAAAAGGACCCACATGTACAAAAATATTTATAGCAGCTGTTTTTTTTGGTGGCCAAGAACTGGAAATGGAGGGGATGCCCATCAACGGGAGAATGGCTGAGTAAGTAATGGTATATGAGTGTAATGGAATACTATCATTCCATAAGAAATGGTGAGCAAGCACACTTCAGAAAAACCTGGAAAGACTTATATGAATTGATGCTAAGTGAAATGAGCAGAACCTAGAGAATATTGTACACAGTAATAGCCACATTGTTCAATGATTGACTTTGATAGACTTTAGCTCTTCTAGGTCATGCAAGGACCTAAGACAACTCTAAAAGATTCATGATGGAAAATGTCATACGAATTCAGAGAAAGAACTATGGAATCTTGAATGCAGACTTCAGAGAGGCCTGGAAGGACTTATATGAACTGATGCTAAGTGAAAGGAGAACATTGTGCACAGGAATAACCACAGTGTTTGAGGAATTTTTCTGGTAGATTTAGCCCTTCACAGCAATGCAAGAACTTAAAACATTCCTAAACGACTTGAGGTAAAATGCCATCCACATCCAGAGAAAGAATTATGGAAGTAGAATGCAGAATGAAGCAGAATATTTTCTCTTGTTATGTTTTGTTTTTTCTCATGGTTTCCCCCACTCGTTTCAATTCCTCCATGCAACAAGAGTAATATGAAAATGTGCTTAATAAGAATGTATGTCTCAGGGAGGGAGGGGGAGAAAATCTAAGACCTATGGAAATGATTGTAGAAAACTGAAAACAAATAAATTAATTTTTAAAAAAAGAAAAATTTTCTTCCTTATATATTAAATTGTACTGATTTTTTCCCTGATTCTGAGCCAGCCTGAGAGAACTGTGGGAACAAGTTTAATTTGGTCTTATTTTCTAGATATATATCTTTGTGGTCTATATAGGATTTTATTTAAAATATGTGCATCAATATTGATTAGCAGAATTGGACTAAACTTCTTTTTTGGCTTTGTCTCTCTGGCTTTATTTATTTGGACAATCTCTATCTGAGAAAAAATTTCACAGAGTACTTTTTATCTCTATTTCATAAGAAAAAAACTTTCACCGCACAGCTATGAATTGCTTTAAGTATCTAATAAAAAAATCATTTGTAAATCCACCTGGCCCAGATGTTTCCCTCCCTTTGGCAGTTTACTTGCTTAAACGGTTTTTCTGAGAATCTTTTCCTTTTGTTTTATTAGCTTGGATATTTAAAATTTTTTTTGCTATGTTTGCTTTTATAAGGGAAAGATTTCCATCCAAATAAACTATAAATTCTTTCATTTGAAAGAAGCTTCCAAGTATATTTGCAATCACATCAAATGATACCGTTATTCTACCAGCGAAACACATTGATAATACAATGGCTGATTTTCAGAGCTCAAAGAAGTACATCAGGAATTACAGGCTAGTTACGTGAATCCATCTTTTCTCCTCATCCCACCAAGGACAAGACGGAAATGTACTCTTCCAGGAAGAAATCAGCACATCTGACACAAAGCATTTCAGTATGGAAAAATGTCATCAAACTCCCAACCCCCAAATAAAAAAAAAGTAATAAAAGTACAGCTAAGTGTTGCTCTGGAGAACAGCAAAGAGAACAGGGTTGAGGCGTGTCCTTGTCCCATGAGCCTTCTTTCCTCATGTTTGCCTTGCTTACCTGTCAGAAGCACATGGGTTCATGCGATATACCCCACATACTGTCAGTCACAGATATTACTGTGTTGATTTATTTTCAGTTCAAATTCCTTATTCTAAGCAGTACTGAAGATGTCTGAAGCAAGATTATTCACATTTTTCAATTACTTCTTTCTCTTTCCTGTCTCAAGAATTTAAACAAAATCAATCATGAAAGAATACTGAGAATGAATGACATCTGTCATGATAGAGATGAATGTGGGTGATAAAAATGGCTTCAACGTAGGTTTTTCATCCCTGGAGTAAAATCATAAAGAGAAAGTTTACAAGTAATTCAAATGATTACCAATTCACTCAATTTGGCACCAGTAAAAAGCAGCATATAAAATGGAACTGGAACTACATCATAAAAAAAAGACTGAGCCAGTGCCCTATCAATCTCAGAACACTCCATTCTATGGAACTATAAAATCAAACTAGATGGTGCTTTTGTTAATAAACTTTTAAAATGAGTTTTGAAAGTTAGTACAGACCCACAAGCCACACCCTGGAAAGAAATTAGGCCAAATTTGCAATAAACTAAGAGTAAAGACATAATTATTAAAATTTCAAAAGTGAATTAGGACACTAATTCTGAACTTTGGACTTCAATACTTACTGCTATTATCTAACAATGCAAGTTAAGCATGGTAAGGGGCTGCTGAGTATTATGCAGCTTATTTTATGATTTATATCTTATTGTATTTCCAAATACATGTAAAAACAATTTTTACCATTTTTTAAAATTGAATTCAAAATTCCCTCTTCCTTGCTCCCTGCCCTTGGGAAGACAAAGAATTTGATAGACTATATATGTGTAGTCATGCAAAACATATAAAACACAAGCAAAAGAAAAAGAAAATTATCAAGAAAAATAAAGTTTGAAAAAAATATGTTTCAAGCTGAATTCAGACTCTGTCAATTCCTTCTCTGGAGATGGATGCCATTTTCATAATAAGTCCTTCAGGACTGTCTTAGATGATTGTATTGCTGATAACAGCTATTCACAATTGATCATGGTACAACACTGCTGTTACTGTGTAGAATGTTCTCCCAGTTCTATTCATTTTACTTTGTATTAGTTCATGTAAATCTTTTCAGGTTCTTCTGAAGGTATTCTGCTCATCATTTCTTACAGCACAATAATATTCCATTACAATTACATATCACAACTTGTTCAGAGATTCCCTAATGAATGGGTATCCCCTCAATTTCCAATTCTTTGCCACCACAAAAAGAACTATGCAGCTTATTTTAAAAAGATTTATAGGGGGCTCCCGATTTTTAATGAAAACAAAGAGAGGTAAAACATAAATTAGATGGACTGCTATGCTCTGTGGTATGTACTATTAATTTAATTATAAATGATTTGTAAATGCTGCCTTGATTCATAAATTTAGGCATGGTTTACTAAAAGATTATCCATCTTATAGGATTATCATAGACCCACAGATACACTGGTTCAATTTCTGTTAGCTACAAGAAAGTCTGTTAAAAAAAAAAAAACCTCAGTCTACCAAAGCTCTTTTGCATTCAATCTAAGGTTTAAATTTCAAAAGACTTAGGCATATGATCATTACAGCTTAAAGGCCTAACTTTGGGGAATTAGTTCCATTTCTCTCCTAGGCCACCAAAAGGTGTCATAAAAGTATTATATAATGCACTATCATGATATCATTATATCTCACCTAAGTCCTGTTAAAGAATTAATGATAAAATTGTGCTGATCCATCTGTGGTGTGTCCTAACAATTCTAATACTGAATTTTCAAACAATAGGGAAAATCAAATCTACACTCCTTTCGCCTCCATTTCATTTCTGCATTATGTACTCACTCTCCAGTAGCAGAATGTGGAGAATCTGAATAGCATTATGTCACAGAAGCCCTAAGAAAAGGAGTTTAAAGAACAAGGGCAGGGTTTGTTTGGGGTTTTTTTGGTGATAATGCATAATTTCATTCGAATATCACTGTATCTGGACTTGTACAAGTAAAAGGGCATGCTCACCGTCACTGAAAGATCCCCAAGGAGGTGGGGAGAACAACATTACAGCCCCATGTGAGTTCTGGGCCCTAACCACCCCCAAGGCTCAGCACACACTCACCTGATTCTACAAAGTTAATTTCAACCTGGATTAAGAACTCCCTGATTTCTGGGCTCAGGTGTCCTGTTGTCTTGGCAACTTCTGTACTAGGTTTCTGATATATACCTTTTCCCTTATGTTAAATCTCAGTTTGAAAAATTTAGAGAAAGGGGGCAGTGTGGAAACAGATGCAAGACCTTACAGAGGTCAAGGACTAGGAGGACCACAAAAATGCCATCGATTCAGTAATGAGAGGGTCAGTAGTGATCTCTGTAAGAGTAGTTTTGGCAAAGGAATATGGGTAGAAACCAGAATGCAGAAGTTAAAGAACATGTCAGAAGGAAAAGAACGCAACGCTTCTTATACGCATACTCTCCCTTCCACTGCCACGTACCTCACTTTAGATCCAGGTCCTCATCTCTCATCAGAATTATTATAGTAGTTTTCAAACTATAGTCACTTACTCTTATCTCTTTCCTGTACAATCTACCCTAAGAAATTCAATTCAACAAACATTTATTAAGTTCTTAACTGTGAGTTATAAGATTTGGATAAAGAGTGAGATGTAAGTTTTAGATAAGATACAATCTAGTGTAAGTAATAGCCAAATTCCAAAGTCCAGCCAACCAAAGATCTTCATTCATAATGTGGCCACAACTTAATTTAATAGCCTTATCTCATTCTCTCTCCTAAATGCATCCAGGGTAAAGTCAAAATGGACTGGCCACTTGTCATTCTTTGAAGAGTTTTGGTTCCAAAAGTCTCCCACTAAAAGACTAATTTTAGTCAAAACATTAGATGATTTAGTTAGCTGATTTTTTCTCTCATGACCTTGACAAACATGAACATTTCCATACACAAAGGACAGAAAAAGAGGATTGCAGATTTGAGGTCAAGGACTATCACTTTTTACTTTGTATCTCAAGTGAGAAGTACAAAACATTATATATAGTTGGTAATAAATAATGTTTAATTGAATTTAAAGCATTTTATGGCACCTTTTAATGTCCTTGTGCATTATTTTTATTACGATTACATGCATGTCATATCCCCCAGTTAAACAGCAAATTCCATGAGTAGAGATGTTTATCTTCTCAGGCCCTGGTCCAACTCTAGCCACAGAAGAGGAAGGTAATGTAGAAGGTAACATCAGTTTTAATAACTCATCCAAAATATGCTACATTTTCCAATACTGAATAGAATTTGAACGCATGTCTTGTAATCTCTAGACTAATGCCCCAAATATACCACTGTTTTTATAATAAAAATTTTGGCAAATTTAAGAGTACAGAAACCAATATTCAGCCAAAATTGCAGGTTATCTAGATTTCGTTATCATCTCTGCAAGATTAACCTTGCCTAAGGGTCTACCATTCAACAGTTTGTGACACTAACTTGGTGTCAGGGGAATGAGAAAGAAAAATAAAAGGATCGAGAGAAGATGAAAGAAAAGTGGAGGAAACACTTAAGAGTAAAAGCCACCAAAAACTAACACAAATTAGTGACCACACTTTTTACTTTTGTCATTAATAGCAAACTATAAGTTATGTGGCTACAACATCCTCCTCACCACTGGCTACTATTCCTTGAAACTAGTGAAGTGAGGAAGACTCACTTGAAAAGAAAACTTTGCTTGTGACAGATCTTCCACATAAACTAATAAAGGAAAGGATGAATATTCTTAAAAGAGTATTAAACATGTACTTACATGCTTTGATTATGTCATGCTAACAATAGAAAATCAATGACAAGAAAAAACTTTTTAATTTTACCTGAGCACCCCTGGAGTAGGATCTGAAAATGGTACAAAACCTCCCCTGACCAGATGTATCCCTGAAAAGCAAACAGAGTTCAGAAAAGTAACTACACAGAATACCTAAAACCCTGGCCATTTTTCCTTTTTCATTGTGCTCAATAGGCAGGAGGGTTCTGGCGCAGTGAACTAGGGAGATCAGAGGTAGGTAGATGGTACAATGGATAGATCACTGGCCTTGGAGTAAGGAAGATCTGAGTTCAAATTTTGCCTCAGACACTTGCTAGTTGAGTGACCCTCAGCAAGTTAATTAAACTCTCCCTGTCTCCATTTCCTCAGTTGTAAAATCGAAATAAGAACATTACCTATCTTACAGAATTGCTAGGAGAATCAAACCAGATAATATATGTAAAGCACTTTACAAATTGTAAAGTGTTATATAAATGATATTATCACCATTATTATTAGATCTTATTTTGCATTTAACTTCACCAAAATTTTGAAAGTTGTTGAAGATTTAAGGTGGAAAGATTTCCTTGAAAGACTAGCATACAAAGGATGGGGACTAGCTCCTGTCTATTTGTCAATGATGCTAAATCTTGTCAATAGACAAATGTTGTCAATAGACAAATGTTGTCACTAATATTTGAACCACTTACCTCACAGGGTTGGTTTGAGCAAACTTTATAAATTATGCATACAAACCATCATGAATTACTGGATGAGAGGTATAATACAGTTTAAAGGCAGGGAAATGGATGACTTCTCTTCCAGTCCTGAGATTAAAGGTTTTATTGTGTTATAGTAATACTATAGTTAAGACCAAGTATCCATATTACTTCCATTTTTTTTCCTTTGCAGGTTTTTGCTTTCCTTTGATGTTTGACTGCCTGAATTGTTTATTTAATACACATCTAGTAGTATCTGCAGCAGCTACTTATTGGAACAGTTCACTGAAAGTCTAACTCCATGGTTCACATTCTCAGAAATTGCCATGAAATATTTATTGTAGTATGGCAATGCTTCTTTTAACACATACGATATGTGGTAGCAGAGATGAAGAATTCCTGCTCTGTAGTGTTAATAAAGGAATAAAACTATTTTATGCTGTAAACGTGTCAAAAAATAATTTACATGGACGAAAAATCTAGCCCCTGTGATGAATAAAAACAGTTTCTGGATAATTAATAATTTATTAATTAGGCTAGTCAGCAATCAATAAATTGATGGTCAGAAGATTTTCTTAGTAAAGGCTCTAAGACAGACCTTGAAAGGCAACTCCCCTGGCAAGTGAAAATCAACACGGATTGGTGGATGTTTAATGAGGAGGTGGGCTAAATGTCTTTAGCTCCTCTCTGAGAACATGGCTTTACCCTGAGACTCAGCAGCCTCAAGGCCTAGGGGGGGCAAGGGGAAGCCATCTCCTTTTAGACCTCTCTGGCTAGTTTTCTCCTTCTATGAGCTAGGTTGCTCTGAACTCTAATGGAGGGGACCAGAGACAAGGGGTTCTTCCTCCAGGGAAAAGCTCAACCAGGCTGAAATTAGGTATCCCAGGTGGTTGAGGCCCAAAATTAAGGAATATGTGCCTTGAGGGCTAGGAAGAAATCTCATCACTCAGTCATGCCCTTTGGAGGCTGACTGACCTTTTCAGGAGTTGGGTTTCAGAGTTCACAAATTAATAATTAGTTATTAATAATGGTACAATATTAATCTCTCTCACTCCCTTTCCTAAAGTCTTTTGAATAGGTCAACAACTAGCACTGACCAACTGCCACTATGTCAAAAAACAGATGTCTAGGTGATGTGACTGACCTAAGGCAAGTTACTTAACTATCCTGAAACTAGCCCCTCACAAATGTCTATTTCCTTAGCTGCTTAAACACAGGTCTTTAGAACTATAGTCCCTCTTGATTTTAACCTTTTTCAAAGGATGACACTCTGGGGAGGGATGAAAAGGATGCCAAGATCTTGAGGTTTTTTTTTCTCTCTCCTCAATTAGACTTATTTCTTCCAGTTCTAAAAATCCTAGGATTCTAGGAAAAAATCATCACTTTCTATTAAAGGGGAACTGGGTCTCTTAGTAATAAAACTTTTGAAGACTGGTTCCTGCAACAAGTTGTAGCATTACGTATTATGTTTAAAAAGCAGGGACTCATTTTAACTGGGCTCCTCTGTATATGAGAGCCACCTTCTTGCATGTGTGCATCCTCACTGTTATCACCTGATGAGACGAGGACGGAGGGCAGCGCCTTACAGTTGCACTTCTTTACCGCCGCCCCTCCCAGTCTTCGAAGGTGAACCATGCGCTGCCACTGAGTCAGACACAAGATTCCAGCTAGCTTTGCTCAGCGCTGTAAACTCACCAGAGTTCCAGCTTGACCCGCCTGCCATCCAGCAAAATTGTAGTTGTCTTATAATCTATCCCTGTAAAAAAGAAAGAAAGAAATAAAAATGCGACTGAAGAGAATGGAGCACAAGGGACCCGGGCGGAGTCAAGACCCAACGCGTGCTGAAAGCACCACCATTCTGCTGGGTCTGCAAGGCTCTGTGGCGATGCAATCTTATCTTAGTGGTGTCGGAAAGAATGCCAGGTCTGGAATGAAGAGGACCTAGATTCTGCTGCTTACCATCTGTAAGCACGTTGCCTCACTTCTCCGGACCTCAGTTTCCTCATTTGTATAATCAGAGTTTTGAATTGGATGAGCCATAAGCTTCCTTTTCATCTCGAAACCTTATGAGCCTATGAACAGATATTTCCACAGTTCTCTCCCTCCTCTCTCACTAGGGAGCATAACATGAAAAAACGACAGTCTCACTGGAGAATATTTTTGACTCTGATACTCCAACTACTTATCTTCATTGTTTTTCTTCAGACAACAGGCCTTTTTTTTATACTACCCTCTCCCTCTTAAAAATTGTATCAACAGAACAAAGTCTTGAAGACATTAGTGAGAAGAGAAGTATTAGATAATTATGTACTTCAGATTAATTTACTGTCAATTTAGAAATTCCCTGGCAGCTTTCAGTTTTAGGGTTCCATATTTCAAAGTTTAAAAGCTCAATCTTTTTTTTTTATTTTTCATATTTGGTCTAACAGACCTAAAGTCATGTTCCTTTTCGTTACATTATTTACTCATTTTTACGAACAATCATATAGTTTGGAAGGTCTACCTACTTGGCTGAAATTTTCCCTAACACTGAGACCTCTCCATAACTCTCATATCATTTTATTTATTATGTATACCACTCATCTGCCACTTAAATGGCCTTACATCATTTTTGTGTATATATGCCTGATCTTCATAGCTATGCTATGAAGTTTTTCAAGTAAAGTGTCTAATATGTTTTAAGTCGGAAAAGATATATTTATTAAGGAGAATAATATACTCATTGGATTTTATTTTACAAAATAAATTTTAAAAAAGTAAAAACATGCCATCTTTCCATAACTGATGATTATCAGACAAAGCCCTTCCTTGAATGATCTCAGACAAGATTTCCAAACTTACAGAACAGAGCAAGCTGTCAAAATCTGTATATTTCACATGTTGTATACACCAAATGATACCAACTTGATTTATTTCTTCAAAATCTTCAAAAACCATACATTTCATAAACATTTAAATATGCCCTTTTCACTAGGTTCAGCCACTCCAGATTTATACAAAGCAGCACACAATAAGAACAGAATAAATGCTTTAACAATATGAAATCCCAGACTCTTAGCCAAAAAGCCTTTCACCTGTTTATTGTTTGAACAATTCTTCCTCACCGCTAATGTCAGTCTCTTGTGACAAACCACTCCCCACACTTTGATGTATCAAAAGTTCTCACAGATTACTTACCGAGTGCCCATATCCAGGAAATTTGCAAGATGTGACTTTTGTAGATGTAAATATGAAGGGTAAGTGTAGGTAACTGCAACTCACCCCAAATACCCATTTTGTATAAGCATAGTGTACTTAAAAACAAGGTATCAATTTATGTAACTTCTCACACAATGGAAGACACTATGATTCAGAAAGCACCCCCCTCCTCCATCTTTTTTGTTTTGATACAGTAGAAACAGTGCTAGAATTAGAATCAGAAAACCCAGGGACAAATCCCATTCATCTTCTTTATTACAAAGGCCATCTTAAGCAGATCATTTAGCCTCTCCAGGTCTCAGTTTCCTGATCTGCTAAATGAGAATGTTGGACTAGACGACCAGTGAAGTCTCTTCCAACTGCAAATCTCTATGTGTAGGGTCCCTCCCCTCATTCTGTCAAGTTCCCCCAAGGAGCTAAGCAAACTTTGGCACCGCAGTTTTAATAAAGCAACAAAAGCCACCCAAACCGTTTCACAGGACTGAGTATTTTTTGTTTAGTCAATCAGTTCAATTCTTCATGGTTTTCTTGGCAAAGATGCTGGAGCGCTCTGTCATGTCCTTCAGCCCATTTTACAGATGGGGAAACTGAGGCAAAGGGGGTTAGGGGACTTGTTTAGGGTCACTCAGCTATGGGTGTCTGAGGCCACTTCTCAACTCAGGTCTGCCTGACCACAGGGTCAGCATGCCCAGCTGAGTTATTGTACCATATTGTACCATAAAATGTAACTATGTAGTTAAAAATGTAACTATGAAGAATACAGAGAAGCATGAGAAAAGGTATATGAACTCATGCAAAGTAAAACAGGCAGAACCAAGAAAATATAACTAAAAAAAAAAACAACCAATCGTCAAATGTTAACTACGACTAAGCTTGACCCTGAAGAAGAAATACATATGTCTCCCTTTAGAACAGAATACATTTGGAAAAGTGATAAAAAGAAAAGATATCAACACAATTTTTAGAAGAGATATGTATTATATATAGAGACATTATATATACAGGTACTGGTAATACCCATATGGGTATTACCTATATATGTATACCTATATATTGGTGTGTGTGTATATACATATATCTAATATACACACATATATAGGTATATATATATAGGTAAACCTATACACACACACACACACATACACCTATATATACCATACACAGGTACTATATATAATATAGATATTATAAAGAGACATTATATATACAATATGTATAAATTTGCCAGGGAAAGCAAACTTTCAAATGTGAAAATCCATTTTGCCAACAGCATAACATAGAATTAGCACAGTAAATGCTTTAACCTCTTACTCTTGCATGGAGAAATCTATATTAATAAATCTTATATGATTTGCAGATATTTTTCTCTATCAGGGAAAGTTGTGCAAGGCAACATTTATTTTACTGACATAAAGGCTCTTTTTGTGGACAGAAAGGATTGCTACACACTCTGAATGAGAGGTATTCATTAGCTTCAACTGCTTCAAACAGAGAAGTGGTTGATCAGAACTTATGTTTATGCTTTCATTTACAACAAGACAACAGGAAGGCCAAAAGGTTTTGCCAAGAGAGGGTATAACTTATATGCATATGTAATAAGAGGAGCCTAGTGGGTAGTTCAGCTGGTCCACGTCCACCAATCTGCTCTGTCTCTCGGTGCTTGAGCAAGAAAATCTGCTTACCTACACGCAGCTGGGTAAAGTCAGAGGTGGGAAAACAAATGCATCAAAATATGCAAAGTGTTTAGAGGCCCTTTGAAGAATAGCATAAAATAAGCCTCTTCCTAGACTAGATTAATGAGTTATAAGGTTTCTCAGTATTTGTTTCTGATACATAATGAAAAATAAATTTCCACTTATTTGTGTTTTTATTATTTGCTTTACTGGGAAGAAAAATCACGGAAGGAGATAACTTGGCTTCATGGATTACAAGGGTTGTGTTACACCCTTATCCACTCTAATTTCCAAGAAAAGGTATTTTTTGTTTATGAAAAGTACCTTGGGGTTATCAAGTCAAATAAAATAAATAACAAAATTTTAAAACCTGAACCAAACCAAACCAAATAGGTGCCAAATACAATGGGCAGCTAAATTCTACCAAGAAGACTCAGTTCAGAGCAAGCACAGAAAGAACACAAAGTGGCTGCTCCTTTAGATCTGCATTTGCAACAGACATTGGTCATTCACTTCACCTCTTACTTCATTCTGAAATGAGCACACGTTAGGTAGAATTCTGGTACAGAAGAGGATTAGTTGCTAAATTTTGCAGACAACTGGAATGTATAGCAGCAGTCACTGGGCTCTCAGACTAGATATCGTTTCTATATTTGGAATAGGCTTCTGGAAGAAAGGCACTCAATTCTACAAGAAAACAAAAGGTTTTTGAGTTGTTTTGGTTTTTTTTTTTGCCTATTGTTCTTACCAGTACCTAGTCACCTACTATAAATTTTATTGCCAATAAAACAAGCAATGTTAGGAGTGGTCTGCTAAAGGAATTAAAGTGAAGCCCTATTATAATGCTACAAAAAGCCATGCAACCTATTATCTTAAATTCTAACTATTTTTAGCATTTAATCACACAGAACAGACCGTTTAGACATTATCTTTAATTAGACCCAAGGAATCAGTTTGGCTATGCTTTCCTACATAAAAATATAGTCAGATTTCTGGGTCCTGCCAATGATATAACAAAAAAGTTCTTACATCACAAATGACAGCTCAGTTTATCACTGAGTACACCCCTCAATGCTTTCTCAGTGAAGGTCCCTCCAGTCACTCCTCTTTTTGACAGAATGCTAGATGGACTACGAGTCTAGTTCAAGAAGACTTCTGCATTATAGAGGTGCCAAGTAGGCACAAAAGCTCTGCTCCGGGAGGCAGTAGAACAGGACGTTTTGGTACGTTCACAGAATCTTAATGTTGCTAAAATGCAGGCTGCACTAGGAAACAGTGGAACATTATTAGTTGACACAAAAGCCAAACTATTTTGAAATGCCACGTCCAAAGGGAAAAACAAAGGAAACTGGTTGTAGAGCAAGAGGTGCCTTATTGCTCTTGTAAAGGCTGATAAAGCATCAGAGATTTAAATGAAACAGAAGGGAGTACCTTCCTAGTGGTAAGGAATTACCACTATATTATAGTCAGTAAAGAAAGTTATGGCATCTCCTTTGGAGTTCTTTAAAATGGCTTTCATTTCTGTTATACTTAGCTCCATACAAAGTGTACTTCTAGAGAAGGGTTCAAGTAAAATCACAAAGAAATCTAAAACTCACTATTTCAAAACATCTTGTGTTTAGAATTTCTCAGCAGAATGATCCAGGTTATTTTCCAAGTAAAAGAAATTTGACAATCAATCAAAAAGACTTTATCAAGCCTTTGACATGTAGCAGGTCGCTTCAAAGAGATGAACTTAACTCCATTCCCTTTCTAATGAGTGCTAGGGCTTGGAGTCAGGGTGACCAGAGTTCAAATCCGACCTCAGATAGCTGCTAGCTGTGTGACCCTGGGCAAGTCACTTAACCGCTGTTTGCCTCAGTTTCCTCATCTGTAAAATGGAGGTCATAGTAGCACCTACCTCTTAGGGTTGTTGTGAGGATCCAATAAGAAAATAATTATTAAGTGCTTAGCATAATGCCTGGCACACAGGAAGTGTTAGCTATTATAATAATTATTAGTATTGATAGGGATGAGGATATAAAAAATAATTATCCAAACTGATACATTAGGAGTCTATCTTGCTGGGTACAGACTATGTTTGATTCCTCAAAACCTTAGTTGTAATTTCAGAATCCCTCATCTCTAGCTAGAACTTGGTGAATTTAACAGTTAACATATTCCAAATCTTTTTTTTTTTTTTTACTTTTTCCCCTTACATATTTTGTGAACACTTCTGACACTAAAACACATTTTGGGATTGCAGAATTCTCAACTAATCAGGCCACAGAAAAAGGCAAATTAAATTTCAGTGACAGCTATCACACTTTTCTTAGACTTCCCGATTTAGATTTGGAAAGAGAAGCTGTTATCAACAGATTCATTTCCTAATTTACCCCATTACAAGTTAATAATGTGTCCCACTGATATGTGGGTATAATGAAGCCACGGGAACCAATGTTCCCATGACTCAGCATCTAATCAACATCAAAACTTTGAGAGGAAAAAGAATAGAAAGAGTGATTATATCAGAGTTTGAACCGAAGAAAGGCTTTCATGTGTGCTCAAGCACAAGATGATGTTCCTAGAGAAGGGAGTCAATTTATTTCCTGACAACTGTATCGCACCTCTGTTCTCTTCCTTTCCTATCCTGATCTTACATCTGGATAATTTGTGGGTAACTACAGTCATTTGGGTTGGGGCTGGAAAGAATGAGTTGAATAAATTGATCCACTGACTCCATCTCTGCCTCTTTTTCCTTACTTCTAGTTGGAACAGCTGCACTGAGGTTGATTAGGTCATTTTCTTTTCCTCTCATCTAGTTGACAAGGCAAGTAAAGTGATGTCTCCAAACTGCACTGTTGAAATAAAATAAGAGGGTAATTGCTGTAACAAGCTACAGTTTCTTCTCAGTCCTGAAGAGCTGCACTGTTTATCATAGTAAAACAAGCTCCATTTGTAAGTTTTCCAATAACTGCCCATCGCCATTGTTAAAGTACACATGCACCTTAAACAAAATATCAGAGGGTAAAGTTTCCAACTCCAGACAATCAGATGGCTTACTTCAAACGAAGCCCAACTATGCTCTACTGTCTATAATTAGAAGTTAATTTTCATCCGGCTACATGCATCAATCACATCACCTTAACAAATCCCTTTTGCAGCTGCATCGCAGAAAAAACAGTTATGTCCTGCATCTATCACTAGATGTCGCTATTGGAAAATAGAGCTCAGCTTTTGTGCTATTTTCTCAGTTTCCTCATAACGAGCTTTTTCTTACCTCCTCCACCTCCAACCAAAGTGCTATCGGCTTCTATTCTGGAGTGATTTGGGGAAAAACAAAATTGCTTATTTAGGTAGTATGTTTAAAACTGGCTTTTCTGTGGTAATCTGAGAAAGCAGTATTAATCAAACAATCAGAAAAGTCCACAATCACAGCAAAATGAAGAACCTTAATCCTCAAACCTATGTCCTCTGAGGCACGGTTTGACCACCTAAACTAATGGGAAGAAAGAAACATTTGCCAGACAGTTTATGTCCTACACATTCTTCTCCAGCCAAAACATCTTCCTCGACTCTAAAAGGATGGGATTGTTCTAGATCACGGTAGCACTGAATCCTATAAATGGGGCTACACAATGTCTATGGGGGCTTCTATGTGTCTCTTTCCAAGGTGGGGAGTTCAGAGGTAAAGGAATAAAGTAAGGTGCATACAAGTGTAGGGGGAGAGATAGGGGAGTTACCAATAAGTGCCAGTTTGTCTACTGTCCGGATCAGGGGTTCCTAATTTGCAGTCCAAGAGCTTAAAAATAATATTTTGACAAAAATATTTCACTATAACTGATTTCCTTTGTAATCCTATGTATCTTATTTCATACATTTAAAAACATTATCTGAGAAGGGATCTATAGGCTTAACCAGGCTGCCAAAGAGGTCCACAACACAAAGAAAGCTAAAAATTCATGATATAGATCAGAAGTGTCAAACTTGTGCTGAACAGACTGAAATGTAATTGAGAAATGTTTAATGAATAAAAATGCAATAAAACACAAATAATGTTGGTTTACGGTTTTCTGAGTCAATGTGTAAACCCACAGAGATATCTCTATGAGTCTGTCACCAATGCTATACATGATCTAAGTTTCTTTTTCTCTAGCTCTAGGATTCTGATTCTATAAATGAGCATTTTGGTTCTACTGATGCTTTTTTTGAAGAGTTCTTCCCTTGACTCTTCTTTTCCTTCTCTTACCTCCAAATGTTCAATGGTTATAATGTAAATTTCTTCAGTGTTCTCCCCTCACAAGCTATTTATAAACAGTAGATACTAACACATGATATGTATGGTTTATTGCACCATTACTCAACATGCAGTTGCAACTTTTTAATGCATTCAGTTTAAATTTTTAAATATTTTGAATTCTGAATGTTTTATTAATTTGGAAAGCAATTAGAGCATAAGGTGCTCTAGATTTATCATAATCTTCCTTTATGTACATTGGAATGTGGCTTCTCATCCCTCCTTGGCTAGTACACCACTTTTCTCTGACCCCTGTGCCCCATCCCCCATATATTCATGACAATCTACCCTTGTTTTATATCCTTTTCATAATATAAGCTCCCAAATGACAGGAATTACTTTTTGTAATAAGGTCTTAATAAAAGTAAGTAAGCTCTTAATAAAAGTTCATTGATTGATTTGACTTGTCTAATCCATTAGAACCTGAGCTTCAGGGCAAGCACCGTCTTTGGCCTCTTTTTGCATACACAGGGTTTAGCACTGTGCCTGACACATAGGAGCGGCTTTAGGTGGGACATCTAAGTACTGCAGCGATTTGGACTTTCCAAATATCTATTTCTACAGAAAAGCAGGTGGAAATACTCTGAAAGAAGATTTTAGAAGCTGGGGAGACTAGGAAAAGCCTCACAAAGTAGGTGGGATTTGAGCTGAGTCTTGAAGGAAGTCAGGGAACAGGTAGGTGAAAAGGAGCAGAGCATTCCAGTTGTGGAAGTGAGCTAGTATGAAGCCAGAGTGTCATGTCAAGGCTCTGCAAGTAGGCCAGTGATGCTGTAACCCAGAGTGTAGAGGAGAGGAAGGTGTGAGACTGAAAAGGTAGAAAAACATCCATTTATGAAGAGCTTTAAATGTCAAACAAAGGAGATACTATTTGATCCTAAAGGTAACACAGAACCACTGGAATTCATTGAGCAGTTTGGCCTGTGCTTCAGAAAAACAATGTTGGTAGCTGAGAAGAGAACAAAGTGGGGAGACCTGAAGCAGAGATGTCGGTTTGTTGTTTGTGCTTATGACAGCACAGGGCGATGTCCTGACTCATGAGTGAACTGGATTTAAGGGTGGCACACCTGCAACAAGGAGTCAGCTTCACTCTCTTTCAGTCGCAGAAATCAAGTGGCAAGACAAAAAGTCAGGATGACTGGAGATGGCCCAGGGTGCAGTGGTTGACTTCAGCATCTCTGATGTCTGACCAAGCTCTAAGCTCTCCACAGGATCTGTTTTAGCCACCCATTTCACCCGGGGAAGTCTTTAGGTGCTCGGAGTAAACACCTCCCTAACTCCTGTCAGTTATCCTCAACCTGTCTTAGCCCATCTGCTGAGATCATTTACTGCGGGTTACTGCAGCAACCATGCTGCACATGCTGTAGCTTCTTGAAGCCACAGGTGACTGTCCAATGCCAGGAGGACACCGAAAGGTAAATGAGCAGCCCTGAAAAGGGCTAAGCAAGCCCTCACACCAGAAATACTAGTCCTCCTGTAAGGCAATTGAGATAGTCTGGGAAAGAGGTGATGGGAGTCTGAACTAGGATTGTTGTACTGTGTGTACAGCAAGAAGGGGACATAAATTAAAGATGTTTTGAAGGTGGAAGGCCAAAGTTTGGCAATGGACTGAATATGTGAGAAGTGAGCAAGAATATTAAGGATGACACTGAGGTTGCAAGCCTGAGTAACTGGGAGGATTGTGATGTCTTCAATAGTAATAGGGAAGTTGAAAGGAAGAGGAACATTTGGATAGAAAGTGAATGAGTTCTGTTTTGGACATTTAGAATTTGGGATGTAGATGGAACATCCAAAGGAAGGAAGAACAAAAGAAGGTGCTGAAGTAGGGTTGGAGTCAGAAGAAAGGACAGGGCTGGACACACAGATCTGGAAACATTCAAGTGAAAAAGCATAAAGGATTTCTAAAAAAAAATTATAAAACCACCTCAGTCTTACCAGATAACTGGCAGATGTCTATTTCTCCAAATAGCAGACAGTAATTAGCCCAGAAGGTGTTTCGTCTCAGACTCTACGGACATATAAGTGTACTTTCTTCCACTACAGACTAATAACCATTAGGATGACCCACTCAGTCTCCAGAGAGAATCATCAGACACTAAGGGATGGATTATTCCTGCTAAGCAACCTAGCATTCTTCTCTTCTTGCCAAGAGATAAAAACACTTCCTGAATAACTGAGCTACGATTAAAAAGAGAAGTCAGACAAGGTAAGATCCTGGAACATAGAACTTCATTTGTGAGATTAAGATTCACTTAAAATAGAGCATGTGCAATGTCACCAGCTCCCCATGAGAAATAAGGATCAAACTAGGAATAATGAGGATATTTTCCTAAAAGAAACTTCTGAAAATTACAGACTAGGATTTTAAATATCAGGACAGTCCTTAAGCTGGAGTAAATTGGAAACATTTACTCAGAAAACTTTGACCATAGTCACAAAGGGAATCAAGTCTGTCTCCTTTTGCCCACAATTCCTCTATTTACCAAATTGGTACTATCAGAATTAATAGACTGTGCTTTAAATGTGTTAAAAGTTAGTTTTTTGCTTCCTGTAAAATATAAATTTCTGAAGAGGCTAACAATCTCTTTAAAATGGCAAGAAATCAGGTCAATAAGAAAACTATGTTTCACTTAAAAACCATTTGAGGAGAAATCAATATTCATGATAAAAGTGTTAAGTTCCCAAGTTGTTTTGAACAAATGTTTCTCCAGTTGATTTTATGCAACTTATAGGCAAAGAAGTAATCTGTGACCTCTTTCCCTCACTAAATTTAGAAATATTATATCCACTGACATTCTTTGTAATACTGGGGAGAGGGAAGTATGTGAGCTACCTGAACTCCCTACTCTAATAAGTCAGTTATCAGATCAGAAAATTCTCAGGCTGTCGAGCAGGAATTCCTTTTCCATCCCTCCCTGCCATGAAGAACACAACTTAAACTCAACCCCCTTTTCCATGATTTCTCAACTCCTATAACTGAAAGAAAATGCAAGTCTTTAACAGCATTTTTTGAGAGACAGAACAGAGAGGGAGGTGTAATGAAGGAATTCTACCAGTTTCTAAACTGAAGGGTACTTAGCAGTGATAGGGGGTACGCTCACACACAGACATTAGAGAACAAGCACCAGACTGAGGGTAGAATCACTGCACGTAAATCTTCTCTACTTACAAAACAATTCGGCTTCTATCATGCATATTAGGCATAGGCTTTTTTCCACCTTCAGTTATCTTTTTAAATTTTTATTAAATTTCACAAATACCAAAAAAGAACATTTTCACACTCAAAATACAGAGATTTATATGTGAAACCAAAAATCTCATATACAGCTTGCTTTTACCCTCTAAACAAATGAAGGCAGTCAAGCAAGTCAAATCCATACTTTTGCCATGTCCAAAATTCTGCCTCATACTTCAGGGCTGGTTCTAAAGGAGTTATTTCTGAATGGTGATATTATAGTTTTTAAAAATAACTACTACTAAGGGAAGACATTCAAAACAGCAATATATCTGCTCAAACCAGACATCTTCGGAAACACATCTCTTCGGTCCAACAGTCTTAATCCTATTTAGCAGCTGGGGAGAAACACCACTTCTTTCAGAACCTAGCCAGGTCCAGCCTATGCCCTCTGAATAGCTAATAACAAAACGGGCACATATGCTGTACTTGGAAGGAGCCAAACCCTCAGGGAAAAGTTGCTGTAATTGTATGCATTCAATTCAAGCTTCCAAAAGGTTCCCCTCCTCCATTTTGTATAGAACATGTATTAAAATAAACCTCTCTCATCTTTGTACTGAATCAGTAGAGTCACAATTGCACCCTTGCATGTTGAATTCAGGATTATAGGGGTTCATCTCCCACCTGCATTCTTTTTTTTTATAGAGTGCAATCTCTTGTCACATTCCTAACCCTCTGACTAAAAGTGCTAAAGCACCATACTAGCTAATTATAAAACTGGGGAGGCCTATTCAGCATGTAAAATCTGGTCCTTAATAGCATTAAGCATGGGTCATTGGCTAATTCTGTATGATATGAGTTTATAGACAAATATCCAAAGTCTGAATGTTGAGAATGGATAATCATTTGGAATTCTTCCTTGGTGAATGCTGACGATGGCATGTTTGTCATTTAGAGGTCACTTGTGAGCCATTTGGGTGCCCGAGGCAAAGGATTTCAGAAAGGAGCCAGATGGTTCTTCTATCTGATACACTTGGATCGTCCCAAGTCTCTCAGTAAAAAGAATATGTAATTTCAAGCACAGTTTAACCAGTGAAGACACTATCATTTCCTTCAAATTTCAACTCAATTTAGTATTTTGTTATAAATGGAACTATTTCTTTCATTGCTTGAGATGCTTACTAGCAAAACTGAATATCATTCAAGTAATTAACTTAACCCTAACTAAAGCTAACCTTTCCAAGAACTTCATATTGTTAATGACAGTCTCCCCACAAAGTTTGCTCTGTTGTCCTGCTGATTAAAACTCAAGTCTTCTCTTTGCAACGCTGCTCTTGGAATCGCCAAAGCAGGCAGTTACTAAGGTATTGCCTAGAAACAGGCTTCCACAGATACTGCAACTTTGCATGTTACATAAAAACAGCTGAAAACATCCCCTAGTGACTGTGGATGTATTACTAACAGCATGAATACCAGCAGAGCAGCTCAATCTTCAACAATAAAAGGAACAAAAAAAATTCTTTGGGAGGAAGGGGAAGTAGAATATGAATGTCAGATCTGCATACTGAGAGGCTTGGGTATCAGCAGAAGTCCTATCCAGGCATTCAGGTAAACTGGACGATCAGTTAGGTCTTTCCATCTCTGGGATTTATGTCTATCTCCATCTTTTCATATTAGAATTAGACTTTCAAAAGAACAACAAACCGAAGGGGCTAAGAGCAGGCGTAGGGCTTCATCACAGAAAGCTCCTCCCAGATGACAGCCCTCACCTTCATCAAAGGCTTACTGCCGTTGCCTAAGAGTACTGGAACCTTCCGCTATACAACAAAGGCCAATTTTTAAAAGTAGTGATATCATTATTTTTTTGAGTAGACTATAGGATATAACCAATGAAGAACCCTGAGAATCAAAAAACTGTATAACAGGAAGACACAATAGACCGGTCATGTGAAAAGGAAGGGTGACACATATAGGGCACACACCAACAGGAAGAAGCAAGGAATGTCTCCCGGGCATTAGGTAAACCCTTCTGAACTTTTGGGAAGACACATGGTATGTAAGCATGAATGGATTGTCACCTTCTATTATTGGAGGCAACTTCCACAACCCCCCAGTAATATAAAGGGGTGGGGGAAGAACATTTTCTAATCTTGTCTTTGGGGTTAAGCATGGTCATTTTTCCTCCTGTTCCTTCCATTTAATTTTATGTATTGTTTCCTTAGTTCTAATTACTTTACTCTGCATCGGTTCATATTAGTCTTTCTATGTACCTCTAAATTTTTCATAGCTATCATTTTGCACCATTCAGTATTTCATTACATTCGGTACCAATTCATTTTACCACTCCATTATCAATGAACATGTACTTTATTTCCAGTTCTTTGTGACCACAAAAAGTGCTGCTACTACTACTTTGGTGTATGAGACCTTTCTTTGTGTCTCCTTGGGACACATCCCTATCAGTGGGATCTCTAAGGTATCAAAGGTTATGAACGTTTTAGTAATTTTCTTAGCATAATTGCAAACTGTTTTTCAGAATGTCTAGACAACTCTAACAATAGCCTATTAGTGTGCCTGTCTTTCTACAGGCTGCCTTCATTTACTATTCTCAACTTTTTGTTATCTTTGCCAATTTTGGGAGTATGAAGTGAAATTTCAGTGCTATTTTACTTTGCATTTCTCTTGTTAGTGATATGGAGCAAGCCTATATAGGGTTGTTAATGACTTTGCAATTTTTCTTTTAAGAATTGTTTGTTCTATCCTTAGACCACTTCTCCAAAGGGAAATGGCTCTTGGTTTTATATGTCTGGATATATATGTGCATATCCTATACACTACATATTCTGAATATCAGAGAAAATTGGATATGAAGATTTTTCTTCTATATAGCTTCCCTTCTTGTTTTAGTTATGGTGACTTTGTTCCTATAAAAGTTTACCATTTTCATGCAAAATCATCTATTTTATCTTTTGTGTTTATTTCAACCCAGTGATAGATTTTAAAATTCTCTATATCAAATACTTGTGAAAGGTATTTGATATGGCTCTTTTAAAAATGTTTATGGTTTATTACTATTCAGGCCACAGATCCATTTTTGAGTTTATTATGGCTTGTGATACAGGATGATGGTTTAGAACTAATTTCTCCCTGCTTTCCAGTTTTTCCATCAGTTTTTGTTAATAAGGAGTTCTTTTCCAAGTAATATATATATTAGTCTTACTGAATACTAGCCTACTGAATTCAATCATTAGCTGCTTTGCTTTAGGCAGAAAAAGAGTTTCAATATAAGTCTTGATAAATGAAATTCACTACTTCTGTGTTATACTTTTGTATCAGGTTTGTGATGTTTTCCAAACTTCTTATCAATTTCCCCTTTCTGTCAAGATGGTCTGTATCTTGTAATGGAATACTATTGTGTTATAAGAAATAATGAACATGAAGACTTCGAAGAGGCCTGGAAGAACTTATATGAACTGATGCTAAGTGAAAGGAGCAGAACCAGGAGAACTTTGTACACAGAAACAACCACAGTGTGCGAGGAATTTTTCTAGTAGACCTAGTCCTTCATAGCAATGCAAGAACCTAAAAAATTCCCAAAGGACTCTTTGAGGCAAAATGTCTTCAACATTCAGAGAAAGAAGTATGGAATTGGAATGCAGAATAAAGTGGGATATTTTTCTCCTGTGGCATGTTTTGTTTTGGTTTATTTTTTCTCATGGTTTCCCCCATTCATTTTAATTCCTCCATGCAACATGACTAATGTGAAAATGTGCTAATAAGAATATATTTATAGAAACCACATAAGATTATATGCTGTCTTGGGGAGGGAGGGAAGAGGACGGAGAAAATCTAAGACTTATGGAAGTGATTTTAGAAAAATGAAAACAAATAAAGTAATAATTTTAAAAAGATGGTCTGTATCATACACCAATTACAAAATTGCTTCTGATGATTCTACTGATTACACTCAAATGTTTTCCATCATATTCCCCTCACTCCTGACCCTAGTTCCTAGACTTCCTAATATAAGTATACCTTCAAAAATATACAAAATATCTATAATGCCATTCAAACCCACTCCTCCTCCTTTTAACCTGTTCTTTTCCTTTCACGTAAGGTATACCTTTTGAGAGCTATGTTCCTGATATGGGTCCCACACCAAGTCTCACCAACTACCTATGAGGTCAAATTTGTTTCCTTATATTCACTATGCTTGTCACTCATACTTTACACATTTGTGTAAAGATAGAAGGGGCCGAGTTCTACTGCTAGCTCCTTTCTTGGATTTTGTTTTCTGTGATTGAGTCTACCATTATTCTTCATCCTACACTTTTTAGCTACTCTCTAAAATATCTCACTTGATAGATGGGCAGTTTTCTCTTTTCCCTCTCCTTTTAAGATTAGATTTGTAAAACTCCAAGCAAATACTCCCCACTATGGCCACAAGCCTATCATTCCTATATTTTAAGCAACAATCTAGAAATCCAAAAATCCATAACCAGCTGTTCATTTTCTAAATTTTCCTTTCTTTCCTGAGGCTCCTATCTTTTGAGTGTCAAGAGTGATGAAGACATCACTTGTGTCCCTAAAGTTCTCAGTTTTTTGCCCAATACTTCGTAATATGCAGCATTGTTTTCTAGATGGTCTTCTGCAGTATCATTTGGGACACATGAATAACCAGAAGGGGATAACAGTCATCAAAGATTTATAAGTCTTGGGAATTCTCCTTCTCTTTTTTAATTTTGAAAATTTTAATTTAAAATACCCCAAAAAAGAGCAGTTCTATACTCAAAGCAAACACAAAAGAGGACTGTATATGAAATTGTAAATCTCCATTTTACAATGTTTTTCTTGGTGAGTATGTAGTAAATTCTACACATTATTTTCAAAACCGTCCTGCTTGTCTATGCTTTCTTCTGTTCCCTTCTGTGTATTTTACAAAATATTATAATAGCCCTCTTCTTGAGAGCATTACTATTAACTTGCCTCTTACTACTAAAACCAAGAAAAGGAAACAAACTCTTGAAACAAGTATAGTCAAGCAAAATGAATCACTATAGTGACCATGTTCAAAAATGTATGGCTCTGAACCTTGTGTCAACCACCTGTTAGAATGTGGGTAACATGATTTTCATCATAGGTCCTACTGAAACATAGATAATCATTGCATTGATCAGAGTTCTTACTTAAGACTTCGTATTCATATAATGCTGCTGTCAGTCAACACTACCCTGGATTCTCTGAGACCATTCCTTTCATTTCTCACGGTGCAGTAAAATTCTATTATATATTTGCCACATTTTATTCAGCCATTCCCCAAATGAGGAGAGGCAAGCTAAAGTACCCCTTTATTGTGCAAGTTATTTTCTTTTCATCTCCACCTTCCCCCCCTTCCTTTAGTTTTCTCTCCACAATCAAAAGCTTCCCCCCACCCCCTTACAGCTATTCCTATCACTCACCCTCTTAAACTCTCTTCCAATTTGTTTCCCTGTTGAGTTTAATAAATTCTAAACCAAACCATTCCCTTAAGGCACTTAAAGGTGGGGAAGGGAATTAGACAACATGTCCATCGATAATTAAACATACAAATATAGACCTTAAGACACTAATAGAAAAGACAGGTAACACTGTTACTGCTGTCACTTATTCTATGTTTGACTTTGGAAGCAAGTCATTTTACAATCTCAGTTTTTTCCTCTCTAAACTGCTAATGAAAATATTAATACTGTCAACCTCACAGAGAATTTATTCTGAGTACCAAATAAGTGTATTTTGTGACCATAAAGTGCTATACAAATGTGAGTTATTAGTGTATATGCAGGAAAGTCTTCTCATTTGAGAACCCTCTACTACAAAAACTTATCAACATGATATTTATTGTATCTGCACTGGTCCTTAGAGACCAATCTTCTGGATATCAATGAGATTTGGTAGCTCTGGTGTGTTTAGCATTCTGGCTATCTATGACATTAGCTCATGGATTCTGTAAAGTAAATAGGTTTCAGATATTTGAAAATATGCATTGCATAAGTTTCAACCAAGAATGTTTTGCTTGTATTTTCAAACCATGCTCCATGCAACATCAGTTTCATGGGATAGCTCTCAACCTTTCTGTTTTAAAAAGAAAAATCCTTTGGCATCCAGTAAAACCTATGGTTCACTTCTGAGAATAATATTTTAGGATATATAAAATATAATTTCTTGGTCACATAATCAATAAGATAAACATTTCTCAAATATCTTCAAAAGACAAATTTTGCACAAGAGATAAAACACTTTCAACTATCTTCGTGATCTAAGACACTAAGAACCCAACAGATAACAATTCAGTAAACTAGCAGCATAGAAGGCTACACAAGTACCTAACCCGCTCAACTCAGCATCCGCTACCCCACTGCCTGCCCCACTACAGCTGACCAGGGGCTCACAACTGAACCCAGCTAAACACTCCTGCCTCCCTTCCCTCCCCTATTTCCAGTTCCAGACAGTCAAACTACGGGGATGGAAGAGTTGAGGAAGAGGAGAACAATCATTTATATAACAACTATGGCTCCAGAGATCCTCAAAACAATCCCGTGGGGTAGGTACTATCATTATTTACATTTGGAGGAAACTAAGGTTAAGTGACTTGCCCAGGGTCACAATGCTAGTAAGTGTACGAACAAAAGAAGCTAGATTTGCATTAATGTCTTCCTGACCCCAGGGCAAGCACAGGCACTATGCCATCTAGTCGAAGAAGTTTGCTCAGTCTGCAGGCAGTGTTTTGTCCCAAAACAGCTCAGTCAGAGAATTTGAGAAGCAGAGGGAATTGGGGTAGGACGTAAGTGTACCTGAAGGGCCCAGTATCCAGCTGGCGCCAGGTCTAGCTGTCCAGAAGTCACTTAAGGAAGAGACCAAGGCTGATGAAGCATGAAAATGAAGTATGAGGAGGCTGAGGTGGCTTTAAGATCCAGCCTCCAGGGAAAATACCATCAGAAGAGATGGACTGAGAAAAAAAATGACTGAAATTACCAAAGATTATAGGAGGAAGAAAACTCAATTCAAGACCTTAAGCATAAGTTGATAAGCAGAAGACATTAATATCTGACAGGAATATGGCCTCCAGATCAACCAATCAGGCATCTATGAATAAATATTGTGAGACAAAGGAAAATTAATCAATTCCTAAAGAGGCAAAGAATCCTATGGATTCCCAAGAGAGTACAGAAACAGAGAAAGATATTCTTGAAAGGCTTAAAAGAAAAATAAGAACTTCAAAAGCAGAATACATGATCTGCATAGCAGAAGTAGTTGGTAAAATAGAAAAACTTGTAATCATTGTGGAAAGATTAAAAAAAAACCCAGAGGATTACTTAGTGGAAATGCAAATATACATGGAAATGAAGGACAACCAGGAAGAAGTAACAAAACCTGAACTAATGTAAGAAATAATACAAGAAAACTACCCAGAACTTCTGAACACAAAAAACCAAAGTGCTAATCAAAAGAATCCACAGATTGCCTCCAGGAAAAAACCTGTGCCAAGCCAACTCCAAGATACATTAGTGGTTAAATTTAGCAATTCTACTGACAAAGAACAAATCTTGCAAACAGCAAGAAGGAAAGGCCTTTACATATAAAGGAAAGAAAATCTGAATAACACAAGATTATTCTGTCCCCATCAAAAACTGCAAAAGGATTGGAAGGTGTTCTGAAGAGCAAAGCAGCCCAAGATGCTACTCAAGATGATTTACCCTGAAAACCTAAGCCTAGTGAAATAAAAAGGATAAAAGAGGGAGTTGAAATATGCACAAATGTATAAAATACATGATTACAAAGGAAATAATTTATATTGAAAGTTATCAAAAAAATTTAATTCACAAATGCTAGGTAAGAACCCCTGTTTCCCAGAGACAGAAAAGTGTTATTAATATAACCCATTTATTTCAGAAAAAGCTGGAAAGGCTTACACAAACTGATACAAAGCGAAGGGAGCAGAACCAGAGAACATTATATACAGTAACAGCAGCATTGTGCAACGATCAATTGTGACTGACTTAGCTCTTCTCAGCAATACAATGATCCAAGACAATTTCAAAATACTCACGATGGAAGATGCTATCCACACCCTGAGAGGTGACTGATGGAATCCGAGTGCACACTGACGTGTACTATATTCACCTTATTTTTTTCATAGTTTTTCCTTTTGTTTTGTTTCTCCTTTCACAATATGACTAATACGGAAATGCTTTACATGACTGCCCACACCTAACCTACCTCAAACTGCTTACCATCTTAGAGCGCAGGAAAGGAAAAGAAGCGAGGAAATTTGGAACTCAAAATTTCATTTTTAGATGAATGTTAAAACTACTTAAAAGAAAAAATTTAAGATCCACCTTTAAATTTTACAAAATACAAAACACTTTTCCTTACAGAAAGAATATGAGATAAGTACCCAACCAATGTTACACAGTAAGTGACAAAGGCGGATCCCTTGACTCAGTTCAACAATCTTTTCAAGCCATAAGGATGCCTCTAATGGCTGTAGTACATTCATTTAACTCTGCTACTCAGGTCTTTTCCCTGAAAAGAAACTGGGATTCTCAGTTATAAACCATAAAAATTAGTTACATAAGGATAGTGCTCAGCTCTCATGGTGCCCCCAGTCCCTACTCCATGAATACTGGTATTGAGTCTCCCAATTATACAGTGCCACTGAATCACTCTTTAGGAGTGAACTAGCTTAAATGATGAGTCCCTAGAAGACATGAAACTGAACACAAAGCAACTCCCAAGTTTCAGGAGGGTGCGGAAATTACTCTCCCAAATTGCTGACTGAACCTTAAAGGGCAAGAATATCATTACCTAAACTGCTGACTCAGTCACCTTTAAAAATGGTTTTGCAATGAGTACAAAAGAAGGCAATATTGGAGAAAAAAGTAATTACATAAAGAGGAAATTGCAATTTTTACTTTTTGGGGAGTAATACTGTTCTCCACTAGTTATCATCTTAGTAATTTGGAGCTATAACTATGAGAAATCCATTTTCTTGCATAACAATTTAATCACACTGGGAAGTGGGAGCTGTAAAAGAAAGCTATTCTGAGAAGATGGAAAAACAAAAAAGATGGCCCTGCTCTAAGCCTGGAGTGAACATCAGGAACGGGTGTCTGTCATCTTTCTGCAAATTCCGTTTTTGGCAGCAGGAAGAGATTTAATACCTTCTCTGTGCAAATCTAATCCTGTTTTCAGATTGCAGCTTAGAATCAAATTTTCAAGACCAATTTGTTCATGAGGCTGTCTACATCTTCACTTGTGATTTCACCCATTTCTTTCAGTTCAATTCACTTCTTAAACCTATATCTCTCTCTCTCTCCTCAGCTCTAGTCCTGACCTCTAAATGTCTATGAGACAGTTTCACTTGGATTCCCCACTGGCACCAGAAACTGAGCATGTCCAAAACTGAATTCATATCCCTTCGATTCCACCCCACCCCACCCCAAACCTTTCCCTCCAAATTTATGTATTGCTTCTGAAGGTGACACTCTTATTACTCAGGTTGGTAATCTGAGAGTCATCTTTGACTCTTCTACCTCTTTTGCCCCCTATCCCCCATCCCAAATAGCTGCCAAATCACTGTGGTTCCATTTCCACAATATTTCTTATATCCATCCCCTTCTCAACATTAACATGATACTACCCTAATTCAAACTCTTATGACTTGTCATCTAGCCCGCTGTAATGATCTCTTATACTCTTTGTCACCCTTCTCTCTCCTTTCCTATTTATCCTCTAAAAAAACTGCTTAGGCATAGAACTGGCCATCCCCTAATCCTCCATTCAATGGAAACTGCTCTCTCCAAGACTACCAATGCCCTTTTAATTAACACATCCAGAGAAAAGGCTGTTGGATCTAGTAGAAACAGATCAGAAGATCAGAAGCCAGAATGCAAGAGACTAAAAAGTTACTGGGAGGTAAGCAAGCAGAAGTGATGGGGTGCTTGGGTGCATGTACTTGGGCCCCAATTCTAAAATCACATTTCTCCCTAGCCTGAAAATACTCTCTCAGGCAGTTTATCCCCAGCCCAAGGACACAGCCTGCCCTAGCAACAACCATTATCTCCCTTCCTGCTATAGTAGCAAGCTGCACCTACAGAACTCATTAGGCTTAACCAGCTGTGTACTGGCTGAATCCGCTGTGTACCAGGTCATAACGACATTTACTACTCACCGACCAATCATATGTATTCTATATACATATGTATCATATGTATACTCCCTTACATTAATCTTGTCTAACAAGACATTGATGAGAGAAGCTTGATTTTTCCTCATCAGCCCTGAC
Source organism: Bettongia penicillata ogilbyi (assembly GCA_023548195.1). Classification (NCBI taxonomy): domain Eukaryota; kingdom Metazoa; phylum Chordata; class Mammalia; order Diprotodontia; family Potoroidae; genus Bettongia; species Bettongia penicillata. The sequence continues at coordinate 5,194,287 of JAJHZJ010000321.1, read as the reverse complement.
TGCTGGTTGACTTAGTGATGTTTCAGGCCTAAAATCACACCTCCAGGTAGCCCCCTTGGGCTATTTACCGATGAATTTTGAGTAAAATACCTGCTCAGTAGACATCAAAAGTGAAAGTTCTTTAAGCACTGACCACTCCTTAACCACTGCCTAATCTTACTCCAAAACACTTAGCATATTCAGTACAAGTGATACTATAGAATATCCTATATAAACTTTTCTTATACCCCTTTAAGGTTGCAGATTCCCTAAAACTCTTGCCTGCTGAAAAGCATAATAAATCTTTACCTTGACCTCAACAATGCTTGAGTCCGTGAATTCTTCTCCAGACGACCTATCCCTGGTACCCCATCTTTGTGGGGGTCTCACACCACCCCCCTTCCAGCCCTCATCAGAAGCAGAGTATGGATTATTCTTCTGAGAATTTGGCAGTGCACAGGATAATAGCCTGAGGGAATGTCACAGTAAAGTGAAGGTTTTTAAAAACTGAATCAACCTCAACTTGTTTGTAGGATTCAGTGAAAGACTGAAGATAAATGAGGGGATGAGGAATGATCACTATGGAGAAAGGTCATCTCTTCCTCAGTAATAAAAGTAGGAGAGTGTATGAGTAAAGGCATAGAGGGGTTTTGTGACATCAAGTGAGAGAGAACAGAAGTCTCATGGTGGATGACCTCTATTTTCTTAGTCATGTAGGAGGTGAAGATATCTTCGAGGAACACTGGGGGATGGCTTGAAGAATCAGATAGTTTGGAACAAACGTTGAGTGGAGTGGGGTAGGGTCAATTAAGCTTTTAGAACTAAGAGGACTGTAGAGACGATCTAGTGCCACTACCTGCATTTTGCAGATGGGAAAACTGAGGTTCAAAATAACTTGCTAATACCACAACTAATGTGGCAGAGGTAGGACTAGAATTCAAATCTCTTTCTCCAGTTCAATGTTCTTTCTATTCCGTTATTCTGCTTCGCAAAAAGGGGTAGGAAACCAGCAAAACATTTTCAAAATGGTAGTAACAGTAGAAACAGTTTTTAAAAAGTAAAGCCAACTGGACACAGGAAAATACAGCCATGGAGGTCTTCAGGGAGGCCATATCCCTCTTGTCTTGACATGCTAATGCTCAGTACTATTGTTTTCCTTTCCCCCTTCTAATAAGAGAATCTCACAGGAAAGCTTATCAGGAAGTGTTTGGTCACTGACTGCTAAGATACAGGCTTGAACATTTTACAGCTCATTCAGTGACCAAACTTGACCAGCAGTAAAACATATCTCCTCTCAGCAAAGAGGGAGGATGCAGTAGGTGAAGAATTAACCAACATTTTGTTTACTTACAACATATGTTCTGCATTAACTACATCATTCTTTGTTAAAAGTTAAGGTTCTACTGAGAGATGTATCACAGGGAAGTGACAGTGAAGTAATTCTTTAAATAAGGAATTTTACTGTAGTTTCTACTGGAGAGTTTAAACAGCTACATAATCTTGGGCTCTCTGTATACAGTGTATGGAAAATCACTACTGGATGATTGTGTCCTTTTTTTCCAATCTACAACCACTGTACTGGAAAGGCCTGAGAAGCTGGGTACCAATGAAGAGATCTGATAAAGCACCTCATTATTCTCTGCGTTCCCCACCAATTCTCCGCCAAAGTGGGCAACTACATGAGGGAAACACTGTATAACAAATTTTTCTGATATGTTGCTTAGTGTTGACACACTGTTTTTGGTTTTTTTTTTAAACCTTTCTTTTATGGCAGGGACTCTTAATCAGGCATCCATGGACTTGTTTTTAAACACATCTGAGAACTGTCTATTAATATAATTAGTTTCCTTTGTAGTCCTATATAGTTTACATTATACACTTGAAAATAATATTCTAAGAAGGGGTTAAGTTTCAGACTACCAAAGGGTTCCATGACAACACAATAAAGGTTATGATTCCTTTTGAAGTATATTTTCTCAGCATAAATTATTAAACCTCAACTTCAATTCTTCAGGGAATGAAGTATCCCAATGACTTGTGGCCATACAACATCACAGGAAAAATATTTGATGTTAAAAAGATGAGCCTTTGTTTCAAGAATAAGCTTTGAGTCAGTAAATGAAATGTCTAACTTCCCAAGTAACCCAGATTGCTTTTCTGTTCCTGTTCTATTCTAAGCTGGACTCATAACCCATTGGTAGCGTCTGAGACATGTATTACCTGTATATATACTGATGTCTGAGCTCTACATATTGTTCATCGACTTACACAGGGTAGTCAGATTATCCACTGAGTTCTTCTATATGGACATTTAGGCCAAACATCTTGAATTGAAAATGAGGACCTGTGTTCAAATCCTACCCTTGACAGTCCTCCTTAATCTTCATGCCTTACCTCTGAGAAAAACTCCAACTTATCTTGTCTCTATCTGGCTTGTTATAAGGCCAAGCAAAGTAGAATCTTTTGCTGTTTTTGTTTTACTAAAAGTGTCTCTGAATGAATAATGTGATTAAAGAAGACCTTCCCCACACACAGATGCACCTGCCCACTGAAGAAAGCCTGATGGGGGGAGCTGTTTTGTAGGAGGGTCTCGTCAGGCCCTCTGGCTCCGAAAAGTGTATAAATACTCTGAGGGTGAGGTTTTACTTTGGGGCTTATTGACTGGAAGAGTGTTTTTGGCCAGACTAGGAGTCTGGGGAAGTCGCTAAGGAGCCCTCCAGTTCCCCCTGTGAAATCTCAGATGTTCCCTCTCTGGTAAAGATCTGTGTATGTTAATGATCAGACATTTTGGAAGCATATCTGTTGACTTGATTTCTCTGTATTTTCTCTGAAGTTCAGAGGGCTGACTTTTTCCCCAGAACTAACTGAATGACACATGTGCTTGATTAAAGTGATCATTAACCCCTCAAAAGTTGCCTTTTCTATTAGAGAAGCATTTCACAGAACCTGTGGTAGCAGGCCCCCCTGTAGATATTGGGGTGCTTACTGATATACTTGTACATAGTTGTTTGCAAGTTGTCTCTATTAGACCATGAGCTTCTTGAGATCAGGAGCTGTTTTTGCCTTTCTTTGTATCATCAGTGCTTAGCTCTGTGCCTGGCACACAGTAGGCTATTAATAAATGCTCATTAACTTCCTGTACTATCTGTCTGACCTTTGGTTGTCCTCCCCAAATTGTAGTGCCTTATTTGGAGAAGGTGGAGTGGACTAGGTAGACTCTGAAGTTTCTTCCAGTTCTAAATTGATGATCCTAGTATGTCCTAAAAGTCAGTGGGGAGAGGTACATAACAGGTATGAACAGGTTTCAAAATATCACAAAGAATTTCACAAAGCAATACATTACAAACAACAAATTACAAGGGAGAAGTGGGATAATGGATGTCATGACAGAAATGTATAAGCTGGAAAAAGACAGACTGATCACATAGAGAGTTCAGGGGATACAGGACAGCCTTGCATACTCCACTGGCATTCTAAATTTGGGCAAAGTCCACAATATACCGAGTGTGATGATCCCTGTGGTGATCTTACGGGAGGGCATGGATAACTAGAACGGGCCTCCCTGGATGGGTCATAATCTGCTTCACCGGAATACCTACATTAATGAAATCACAGATTCAGAGTATTAAACGGCACATAAGCTATTAATAGTGGCTACTAGAAAATGTAGTAGGATGCAAAGATTTTCATTCAAAGGAAGAATAAAACAAGTTAAGAGGCACCCTAACAATGCTGTACCTTTTAAATAAAGTTAACAAAAAATGACACACTGAAAATAAACAGTTCCTGACTTGGGATATCACAGCTGATGTAGAGGACAAATGTACCGCTTTTCATTTTTTTTGGAAGGCTCCTAGAGTGCCATTAAATGACTTGAAATCATGTTCAAAATATTCTACATATGTTTCTCACTAAAACTTCCAGAAACCTAAATTAGATGAAGATGATTTTGTGCCAATCTATATAAAATTTCCTACTTTTGAGAAGATGACTAGTGTTTGCATTTTTCTAAATTGGAATTTCTGTGACACTGCAAAGCTGAAATTATCAACTGATGACCTGGCCCAGTGTTCCAAGTGGTACACTGACATCTGCAAATAGCTCCTTTTTCAAAATTATTATTACGATCATCTTCATCGTTTATATAGCAGCATAAGGTTTATAAAATGTTTTCCATTTTATAAAAAGTCATTTTCCATACGACAATAGTAAAGCATCACCATCTCCATCTTACAGGTGCTTGTGCAGAGATTCAGAGTGGGCACACAGTTACAGACTTGGCAAGGTACAAAACAGGGACCCCATTTCAGGTTTTCTGACAAAGATTTATAGTGTCTTCTATCTCCTTAAATGATCATTTGCATTTTTGTACTGATTGTGAAACATTCAGTTCCTTACAGCCAATTTACTATGTCATTTCTTCTGTGTGACTTTATGCAACTCATTTAACCTTTCTGGGCTTCAGTTTCCTTATTTAAAGAAGAGGGATTAGACCAAACACCATACATTCTAAATGGATGTGACCTTACTATTAAAAATTATACTATGAAAAGACTGGAAGAGAAAAATGATGACCTCATGTTTCCTTCAAGCTAAGTCTATGATCCTATCATCTCTGAGCTCAGTTTCTGATTCTTGACTTCCCTCTTAAATCCCCTAAAAACATCACTTTCCTGAAGTGCTATGATGTTTAAGAAACTGGCAAAGTGTCCCTGACATAAATGTTGAGATTATGCAACTTCATTTTGTGCCAAATACAGATGAAACTCATGCCGACAACAAACATATGGGTAATACACATCTTTAAAAATCTGAGTTGTTCAAACATTTTCATTTTATTTTTATAACAGCTAAAATTGCATAACAATTCCTTTTCTAATATTAGAAGACTAGTACTATATTTCTGAAGACTTTCATTGTTAGTACTAGAATATCGAGTGCCTGCATGGCATTGCTGAAAGAATGCCAAGTTTAGAATTAGATTATCTGCATTCAGATTCTGGTTCTGCCACAACTTTGGACAAGTCTCTTAACTTCTCCGCACTTCAATTTTCTCCGCACTTCAATTTTCTCATTCATAATATAAGATAGTTGGACTGGATGACCCCTAAGTTCTCTTCCAATTCTGTATCCATAAACTATGAATCTTTATTAAGTAGGCATGTTTCACCTGTCTAATGTCTCTACATGCATCATACGATTTTCAGTGTTGGACTGCACTGAAATAGGAAATACTTTAATTTAGAAATACAATCTTGCAAAAATCCCTAGGTGGGTTCAATAACATTTAAAACTTGAACACCTAAAACATCTCTTGTTAACAAATTAATTTAGTAGAGAAAGGGCTAAAAACTACCATATACAATTAACTCAGAGCTATTTCTCACTCCTTAAAGGAATAAGCTTTAAAAAGAAAATGACTACAAACCAATTACCAGGATCAAAAGTGAGGTACTGGGGCTTTACTCACTTCATTTCCTTTCCTTCCTACCTCCCTTTTCCCACTAACTTTCCTCTACCTCCCCAGCAGAATTTTTGGTAGTGGCAAATAACTGGAAGCTAATAATTGGGTGCCCATTTCTTAGAAGACAGTTGAATAAATTAGGGCAGGAAGGTAATGGAATATTATTATACCATAAGAAATTATAAAAGGGATGGTTTCAGAGAAACATGGGAAGACTTATATGAACTGATGTAGAACAAGGAAAACAATTTATATAGAAACAATAACATTGGAACAACAAGCAACTATAAAAGACTTCAAAGCTCTGATCAATGAAATTCAGTCACAATTCCAGAGAACCAAAGAGTGGATTTATTTTATTTGATTATTCAAATTTGTTGCAAAGTAGAGAGTATTTGGAGGGAGGGGGTTGAGAGAAGGAAGGGAAAGCGAAGGGAAAGGATAAACGATAGCAACTCAAAAAAAGGAAGACGATGCCAACGGAACATGAAAAGAAAACACAAAGCAAAGGGGAGTTTTGAGGAGGAACACAACAGTTTTAGAACATGCTGAATTGAGGTTATTTACTTTAAAAAAAGAAGCTGTACATAAGACTCAGGTTTCACATACAATCATGTTTTTCTGTTAAATTCTCAGGCCTTAATTTCTTCATTTGAAAACGCAGAGTTAGAGTCTCCTAACAGGTGTGATGATGGCTACATCACAATTTTGTACTCTGCTATGGGAAATACATAACCAATACAGATAGATAACCCAAGGCTTAAAGAAGCTCACAAACCATTCTGCCAAACGCACGTTTTTAGCTATGACTTTTATGAAAGGAAGTGCACAAACTATTTCACTATTTCACTATTCAAGCGTACTGCTTCTTGACATGCTCTAGACCTCAGAAAGTATTTCCTTACTCTATACAGCTTCTTTCCCAGGAGTCACTATGGCTCCCAAATCTCAGGCACAATTCATTTCCTAGAGGGCAGCTGGCTATTTCATCAGTCACAAAAGTCCTTTCACAACAAAAGACTGCTTGCTCTGCCACTATCATTTAACTCCCTGGAAGTCTGAAGTGATCTTTATCATCATCATTAGAGAGATGCACCCAAATGGCATATCCCCACTCCTACGGATATCTTAAATTCATTGGTTGGTTATTGTTCTGTTTGTCTGATTTACATACACTTTATGATAAGACAATATATTGGGGTGCACATATTACATATTATTTTCAGTTGTTCAAATAGCTAATTTAATGTACTTCGTAGTCATTTTTGGAAAAGTAGACCATGTTCAGGAACATAATCCTTAATTATATTACCGTAATGAATATAGGAAATCTGACATGATTTTGAACTCTTTTTTGAAAAATAAATTTTTATGGTATTTTTTGTTTTTACATCATAGTAATTCTTGGACATAGGCTTCCTGCTTCCTATCTCCCTCAAATTGAACCCGTTCTTGTAAAAACACTAAAGCACTTAAGGCAAAAACACCATCAATACAGTGAGTCTTAAAGAACTTTTTCAAAGAACATTATATAACCCACTCTAAATTCAAGAACTACCTATACAAGACATGGTTCACACAATTACACACTGGAAGACTTCAGAAGACGGGTAGTCCTCATCTTATACTCCACCAAAAAAACCTAATTATAATATACCTGACAAAAGTTCATCCAGGTTTTGCTAAAGGATCCAATAATAAAGAGGCTACTACTTCCCAAAGTAGCCCATTCTGCCTTTGGGTGGTTCTAATTCTTAGACTGTGTTACACAAACACAAAATCTGCCTGGCCCTCTGTACCTTCCATCCATCCACTGTTCCCTTATTTTATTCTGTGAAGGTCAGCAGGAACAATCTAATCCATTTCTATTCCTTCAAATGTTCATGGACAACCACATTGTGTTTCCCTAAGTCTTATCTTCAGGTTAAACATTCCTAGATTCTTCAACCAAAATTCATGTGGCATGATCTCAACATTTAGATACTCTGACTGCTCTTCTGTTGATTTTCTCCTGTTTATTACATCTTGCTAAGATATGGTCCCAAACATGGTTTCATCTTCTCACCAGGCGGAAAAGCTTTGGGCTTCCCTTACCTAGTGGAATCACTTCCCAAGAATCACTGGTTTGACCCAGGCATCTTTTCAACACAAATGTACTCTGGCCAGATTATATAGGGTTGAGAAAACTGAAATATAACCATAATCTCCCAGGAATCAAAATTACTGGTAACTGAAAGAGCATTGGAAGGGTTGTGTGGGTACGGGAGGGAACAGGCTGTGGCATATTTCTAATAATGACCTATGCTGAAGAACTGACAAATGAAATACTAAGGAAATATCTGACCAGAAAAGAAGGCAAGCCAGTGATGTGGTGAGAGTGAAGGCTAAGAGAGGGAGAGCCAGCACGTCTCCATAAAATGTAAAAAGACCTCAAAAAAGACATCCAGAACGTTTGGCAGATTCTCTTTTGAGGACCCATCTAAGAAAATGAACAGGATGCAAAGGAGTACAGATCATAGACTCAAATAGTCCAACACCCACATTTTACAGATGAAGAAACTGAGGCCCAGAGAGGTTAAGCAACCTGATCACACAAATAATAAGTGTCAGAGGCGGGTTTTGAACCCTAGTGCTCTGATTCCTATTGTGTGCTTTTCTCTATGCCACAATGCTTCCCATTGGCTGTAGCCTGAACTGAGACAATGTAAATGTTAAAATACTAAGTTATAGTAAATCTCACTTATCCAACAAACGCAACTATCCAGAACACAACAGAAACCAAGAAGCAAACAAAAAATGCTTCTGAGTAACTCTCCAAAAGTTCATGTAATTAAATTTTGTTACTTATGGCAAAGTCTTTCAGCCCTCACTTAAGAGATCTATTCTCTCTTATTTTAGACAGTTCTAACAAATGTGGTTATCGAGTTTCTAACTCACAAGAGAACAAAACCAGCGAATTACAGAGAAGTGAGACTGCTAAAAGTAGGCCCTGACAACAGCAAGAAGTCAGCGGACACTGAAAGAGGTGACAAAGTGTTAAAAGCAGATGCAGACACACACACACACACACACACACACACGCCTCTTTAAGAGGGTTTGGAGTCTTGAATAGTGACAGTTTACATGCCATTCCTTGAGGAGTTAGAAGGGAGCATGAGTATTAACTTTGATCTATATAGAATCTGAGGAGCTGAAATTTTAACTCAATCTGTAAAAAGACTGAGTTTAACTGTTATTCTGGTGAGATGGTTAAGGGGTAGCTTGAGAGAAACTGAAAAGGCAGAGTCTGCAGAAATCTCTCCTTACAGAAAAGTTTTAAGTCTTATCTTGTGAAGAAATATTATAAAGAGAATTTTTTTGAGGATAAGTAGGCTTGAAGACTATTGACCATGATTCTGGAAGGTTACCAGCCATGGCCGGAGAGTGTCTATGAAAGGACAGAGAGAACTGAGGTTTTCTCTCAGTATGCCCTGAAAGAATTGCGTTTAATCCTTACATTGTTAATAAATAAGATTTTTCAGGGACTGGCTGAAATTTTTGACAGATGAATGGTGGCACTGTATTCCAGCAGTAAGGAGAAGTTAAGACTAACATTTACTCTGGCTATGATCTTTTTCATAGCCAAAAACATAAAAAATATTTTTGTCTTTGTGCTATTATTGGTTATAATAAGTTGTATGGCAAACAACATTAATATATTTATTTAAGTTTAGGAGCTAAATGGTTGGATAAACATAAATGAGTAACTGCTAATGAAAAGAGTGTACAATTTAAGTAATAATAAGTAAGGTTTAATAAACTGTAGTGGAAGCTAAGAGCCAATTAATACATGAGAGGCTGCAATTTTAATATAACTTAATAAGGAAATAGTCAACTATATCCTTGAGTTACACCAGAACTTGGAATGATGAGAATAAATATGGAAATGATCAAGAAGCTAACTAGGCCAAGGGGTGAATATTCCACGTAGGTCACATGAACGCCAAAATTCTCCAATAGTATCTAAAAAAGCATAGCGGTCTAGACCCCGGTAGGGAGCCTGTGGCCTTGAGGCCATATGTGGCCCTCTAGGTCTTCAAGTGTGGCCTTTCAAATCCAAATTTCACAGAACAAACTCCCTTTATAAAATGATTTGTTCTCTAAAACTTGGACCCAGTAAAAAGGCCCCATCCAAGGACCAAGAAGGTCACACATGGCCTCAAGGCTGTAGGTTCCCCACCTCTGGTCTTAACTCACAGCAAATTTGTATTCTACCTCTGGCTCCCATAGCTCTTTTAGGTGATTTCTTATTTTTGTTGGGGGAGGGGGCAAAACTTCCATGCAATTTCCTTTACCCTCCTCCTTATGCCCCCTCCCCTCTTCAGGTACAACTCACTTCTCCCAAACCTAATACTCCCTTTTCAATTCCCCTTTTAGTATTCTCTTCCTCTATTAAGATGTAAGCCCTTTGAGGGCAGAGACTGTCCTGCTTGCTCATTTATATTGGTAACCTCAGTGTTTGGCACATAATAAGTGTTTAATAACACTGTATCATAGGGGCAAAGAGTCCTAACACTTCAATGGTCAAAAGAATCACTGTATAAGCACAATACAATAACTGACACAAAATGAAGAGCCTAGACTAGATAATTTCTAAAATTCCTTCCAAGTTCTCTCCTCAGAATGACTGTGAAGAGGAAATGAGATAAATATAAAAACACATTACCTATACCATGCAATTTCACAAATTAGAAGTGCCAGAGAAACATATAGTTATAACCATAAAAGTCTGTTCAACATATTAGTTGTTTTCCCTCTTTTTTGGGGGACAGGGGGGAGGTTGTCAATATTTGTTGTTATAGAAAATCGTGCTTACAGACATGAATTAATCATAAATCAACAAGAAATTAATTCCAAAGCAGATGAAATGGGAAAGTTTGCTGGTACAAATGAGTGACCTTGATCTAGGAGATTTTAATTATATGAGGCTTATCCTACAGAAGCATGGTAGGAAATTGGGCCAAAAAGGGATTCCACATCTATGAGGCATGTGTCCATGAGACTGGGAAAAGAAATGGAATGACCCTGAGATTGGCATATACTTCTACATCCTAGGCTACGTGACAGTCAATCTGAAATGAATACAAAAACTTCTATGTTAACAAAAAAAACGCTGCTACCCAAGATGTCAAATTCCCTTTATCAAGATAGATGATTAGTATTTTTTTTTTAAATTTGCCTGTCACTTGCCACTAAACTTGTTTTCTCATCTGTAAAATAAAGTGCTTGGAAGTCCTTCCAGTTCTAAATCTATGATCCTATGATCTAATAAGCCATAAAATTTAAAATGACAATTAAATGGAGAATCTTGTTTAGGCAAAAATGTACAGAGTTGTGCTGTCCCTACTGAAATAACTTTGTTCTGAAGTTCAGGATCTTCTTGAAGTTACTGAGTAAATGAGGTGTGGAAAAGTTTCTGATTCTCAATTTAGAGCTCTTTCCACCACATGTAAAATTAAATGTTCAATCAAAGATCGGATGACCATCCCTCAGGGAGGCTGCAGAAAGATTTTCACTTTGAAGCAGAAGCTAAATTAGATTATTTTTAGGGTTCCTTCCAGATCTACTAGTCTATTGATAGCAATAATGGATTAGAGAGAAGAGATACTAGCGGCAAAGAGATCAGGTAATAGGCTATTACCATCATAAGGTGAAGACATGCACCAAGGTGCTGGCTATGGAAGGAAAGGCATTGCAAAGCAAGGGTCAACATATTATTGGCTAATAGCCTATACTGTTTCTTTATAAGAATTATCAAAGATAGATCGAAATATATCAGTAAGAAATCAGCAGACAGAATTGTTAAGCTAAAAAACAGCTCTTAGAAGACTATCTTCTGAGTTACAAATACCAAAGAAAACAAGATCATTAAATTTCTTTACAACTCTAAACTGTTTACTAAGCATAAACAGTCCTAGGTCTACAGTAAAAGGTCAGTCAGTGATGAACACTTAGGTGGATATTCAATATGCTTAAAGCTGGTTTGGACTAGAATCAAGAAAAAGACCCCATCTCGGTCCTTACTGAGTTTATAATCTAGTGGAAGAAAAACAGAACCAACCCAAATAAAAACCATGATGAAATTACATTATGAGAAAAGATGCACAAGGAATTATGGCCATGAAGAGTGATCAGTACTAAACACAATTTAATGAGAAAGACTTCTCAAAGAGATGAGTTGGTTCAAGAAAAGAAAAACAAAATGAAGATCAATTTTAATATTCTGCAGAATTTCCAAAATTGCCGCAGGTAAGGTTCAGTCAGCTACCATTATTTGTCCTCACATTCTTAAACATCGTCAAGCAACAAAAGGTCTATTTACACCACAAAATCTTCACGAACCTTGTTCACAATGGGAAATGTAGTCATCTTCCCCATCTAAACTTCTACTGATTACCAACTCAATAAGCTAAGACTAGAGAAATGTCTTGTTAGAGCCAATCAGTTCTCTTACAGACATTAATTCCCACAGAAGAGAAAAAAGGAGAGAGCCCACTATTTCTTCTTGGCTTTGGGCGTGTGAGTTGGTATTTATTTTCCTTGCTTCCATAATTCTAGTTTTACAGATTAAGAAACCGAGGAACATTGTCATTAATGTACCCTGAAGTCAACTGCCCCAACAAAGGGCATTCAATGACTGAAGCAATGAAAAAATCTCAGCAAAATAAAAGCAGGTAACCTGGTTTCTGGACAACTGTAGAACTCTTTACAAATTCAATAGCTATGAACTAATCATATTAGAGCAATCGGTAAAAGTACCACATCTGCTACGTAAATACTTGAGAATCAAAACATCCAATCAACACTGCTTGTAAAAATTAGAATCTGTCCTTAAACACCCAACTGTGTCCAGAGGAGAGTGCTTCAGCAATGACAAACAAATGAGCATTTATCAATGATTTACGATGTCACAGGCACTGCTTCAGGACACAATGTTTTCCTTTCCTACCTGCCAACCTCACTATAGGTTTAGAAGGAATCTTGGAGGTAAAGTATTCTTCTTTATCCACTGAGATTCCCATGTTTTAACCCAACCCAGAGTTTGAGTGGAGGAAAGCCATCTATTGCTCTGGTCAAGAAGAAAGAAAAGTAGACTCTTTCTCAGTCGTCATCATCATCACAATCATGAGTAGATAAGGTGGCACTTAAACTATGTGCTAGGAACTGTGCTATTAAGCACTTTACAATTATTATCTTGTTTGATCCTTTCAACAGTCCTGAGAGGTAGATGTTATCTTCATTTAACAGATGAGGAAACTGAGGCAAATAGAGGTTATTTGAGTTCCTCAGAGTCACACTGCTGCTCAGTGTCTGAGATCACATTTGAACTACTCTTCCTGACAACATGACTATCATGGAAATGTTTTGCCTGATTACACACATGTAACCTATATCAAACTGCCTTCTCAATATAGGGGGGAGAGGAAGAAGGGAGAGAATTTGGAACCAGAAGTTTTAAAAACAAATGTTAAAAAATATTTTTACATGTAACTGCAAGAAAACAAAATACTAAATAAAAATTTTTTTAAAAAGAAACAAACAATGAAATAAAGACTACTGATTCACTGACCAATTACTTAGGAATGATGATAAACGCTCAACAGATGCAGAGAAAGCCTTCGACAAAATGCAGCACCCATTTCTACTAAAAACACTAGAAAGCATAAAAATAATGAAGCTTACCTTAAAATGATAAGTAATATTCATGTAAAATCATCGACAAGCATTATCTGTAATGGGGATAAGCTAGAAGCCTTCCCAATACAATCAGGGGTGAAGCAAGGATACCCATTGTCACCTCTATTATTTAACATTGTACTGGAAATGTTAGCTATTGTAAAAAGATGAAAAAGAAATTAAAGAAATTACAATAGGCAATGAGGAAACAAAATAATCACTCTTTGTAGATGATGTTATGCTGAGAAAATCAACTAAAAAATTAACTTCAGCAAAGTTGTAGGATAGAAAATAACCCCACATAGATCATTAGCATTTTTATATATTACTAACAAAGTCCAGCAGCAAGAGATAGAGAAATTGCATTGAAAATAACCCTATACAATATAAAATATTTGGGAGTTTACTTGCCAAGACAAACCCAGGAACTATAAGAATACAAATATAAAACACTTTTCACACAAATAAAGTTAGACCTGAACAACTGGAAAAATATTAATTATTCAGGAGTAGACCAAGTCAATATAATAAAAATAACAATTCTACCTAAATTAATCTATTTATTCAGTGCCATACCAAACTATCAAAAAATTATTTTACAGAGTTAGAAAAAAATAACAAAATGCATCTAGAACAAAAGCTCAAGGAAAACAAGGGAACCAATAAAAAAATGCAAAAGAAGGTGGTCTAGTCATATCAGATCTCAAACTATACTATAAAGCAGTAATTATCAAAACAATCTAGTGGTGACTAAGAAAAGGAGTGGTAGATCAGTGGGATAGATGAGGCACAAATTACATTATAGTAAATGAACACAGTAACCTAGTATATGATAAATCCAAAGATCCAAGCTTTTGGAACAAAAACTCATTATTTGATAAGAACTGCTGTGAAAACAAGAAAATAGCAGGGGCAGAAACTAGGAATGGACCAGTATCTCACACTGTATGCTAAAGTAAGGTCAAAACAGGTACACGATTTATACATAAAGGGTGATACCACAAGCAAATTAAGAGAGCATGGAAGTATTTATCTGTCAGATATGTAGATAAAGGAAGAAGTTATGACCAAAGAAAATACAAAGAGTACTACAAAATGTAAAACAGATAATTTTGACTATATAAAATTAAAAGGTCTTTGCACCAACAAAACTAATACAACCAAAATTACAAAGAAAGCATAAAACTGGGGGAGGGGGAATTTTGCAACAAGTATCTCTGATAGAGGCCTCTTTTCTCAAATATATAGAGAACCGAATAAACAAAAAAAAAACAAAAAAACAACTTCAAGTCATTCCCCAACTGAAAAATGGTTAAAAGAACCACATGTACAAAAATATTTGCAGCAGCTCTCTTTGTGGTGGCCAAAAACTGGAAATCAAGGGGATGCCCATCAACTGGGGAATAGGTGAACAAGTTGTAGTATATGAAAGTAATGGAATACTACTGTGCCATAAAAAATGATGAATAGGAAGACTTCAGAGAGGCCTAGGAAGACTTATATGAACTGATGCTGAGTGAAAGGAGCAGAACCAGGAAAACTCTGTACATAGCAACAACCACAGTCTGTGAGAAATTTTTCTGGTAGACTTAGTCCTTGATATCAAAGCAAGGACCTAAAAAACTCCCAATGGACTTTTGAGGCAAAATGCCTTGCACATCCAGAGAAAGAACTATGGAATTGGATTGCAGAATGAAGCAGACCATTTATTTTTGTATTATGTTTTGACTTGTTTTGCTTTGTTTTATGGTTTCTCCCATTCATTTTAATTCTTCTATTCAACATGACTAAGGTGAAAATATATTTAATAGGAACATGTGTAGATAAAAGATGGCATGCCATCTCAGGGATGGAGCGGGGAGGGGAGGAGGAGAAAAAAAATCTAAGATATATGGAAGAGACTGTAGAACACTGAAAACAAATAATTTTAAAATGGTCAAAAATATGAACAGGCAATTTTCAGACAAAAAAAAAATCAAAGCCATTTATAGTCACGTGAAAAAATGCTCTAAATCACTATTATCAGAGAAATGCAAATTAACAACTCTGAGATATGACCTCACATATTACAGCGATTAATGATAAAAAAGGAAAACATTGATGTTGGAGGGCATGTGGGAAAACTGGGACACTAATACACTGCTGAAGTAGTTGTGAACTGATCCAGTCGTTCTGGAGAATAATCTGGAACGGTTCCCAAAGGGATATAAAACTGTGCATACCCTTTGATCCAGTAATACCACTGCTAGGTCTATACCCCAAAGACATCCAAAAAAAGGGAAAAGGACCTAATTGCACAAAAATATTTAGAGTAGCTCTTTTTATGGTAGCTAAGAACTGGAAATCAAAGAGATGTCCATCAACTGAGGAATGGCTAAATAAGTTGTGGCATATGATTGTAATAGAATATTATTATAAGAAATGACAAGCAGGATGATTTCACAAAAACCTGGACTTACATGACTGATGCATGGTGAAGTGAACAGAAACAGGAGAACATTACACACAGTATAAACAATATTGTTTGATGAAGAACTGTGAACAGCAATATAATGATCTAAGACAATCCCAAAGGACTCATGATGAAGTACACTATCTGATTCCAAAGAAAGAACTGACATGGTCTAAATATAGATGGAAGCATAATATTTTTCACTTTCTTTTTCTTTTGAGTCTTCTTGTACAAAATGACTAATATGGAAATATTTAACATAATTGTACATGTATAACTTATGTCTGAATGCTTATCATCTCAGGAAAGGGAGAAGGATAAAAAAGAGGGAAGAGTAAAAGAGAGGAGAGAGGGATAGAATCTGGAATTAAATTTTAATTAAATTTAATTTATAAAAATTAAATTAAAATTTTAAATAGAAATGCTTTTTAAAAATTTAAAAACAGGAGGGCAGAGCCAAGATGGTGGAGTAACAGCACGTACTTTCTAGAGTGCTTCCCCCAAGCCCAGCCAAAAACCTGTAAAAAATGGTTCTAAACAAATTCTGGAGCTGCAGAGCCCACAGAATGATGGAGTGAAGCAAGTCTCCAGCCCAAGATAGCCTGGAAGGTTGCTGGGAAGTGTCTATCATACCACGCTGGGAGCAGAGTGCAGTCCAGTATGGGCCATGAGTGCACAGAGTACCTGAGCAGGCCTTGGGGAGAATGAATCTCTCCTGTGGTGGTTTCCAGACTTCATGACCCCAAAACGCTGAGGATGAATTGGAAGATCAGTGGGAATAGTCTGTGGGACCAGTGCAGGAGAGCAGAGTAATCCAGCCCCAGCCTCAGGGCAGCAGAGGGGGGATGGGTTGGAGAAGCCCACAGCAGCCACAGGAGCAGCGGCACAACTGTTTCTGGCTCTCTAGGCCCACGGATTGTTGGGGGATCTAGCAGCTGATAGTATACCCTGCCACCCCCACTGGAAGCAAAGATCTACCTTGGCAAAGAGCTCAGAAGTCAAGTAATGGCTGGGGAAATGAGCAAAAACCAGAAAAAGTATCAGACTAAAGAATCTTACTTTAGAGACAAGGAATACCAAAGCATGCAAACAGAAGAAAACAAAATCAAAGTTCCTTCATCAAAAGCCTCCAAGAAAAATATGAATTGGTCTCAGGCCATGGAAGAGCTCAAAAAGGATTTTGAAAATCAAGTAAGAGAAGTAGAGCAAAAATTGGGAAGAGAAATGAGAGTGATACAAGAAAATCATGAAAAACGAGTCAACTGCTTGCTAAAGGAGATCCAAAAAAATGCTGAAAGAAATAACACTTTTAAAAGACTAAACCAAATGGCAAAAGAGATCCAAAGAGTCAATGAGGAGAAGAATGCCCTAAAAAGCAGAATTGGCCAGATGGAAAAGGAGATCCAAAAGCTCACTGAAGAAAATAATTCCTTAAAATTTAGAATGGAGCTGATGAAAGTTAATGACTTTGTGAAAAATCAAGAAATTATAAAACAAAACCAAAGGAATGAAAAAATAGCAGACAATGTGAAATATCTCACTGGAAAAACAACTGACCTGGAAAATAGATACAGGAGAGACAATTTAAAAATTATGGGACTACCTGAAAGCCATGATCAAAACAAAAGCCTAGATATCATCTTTCATGAAATTATCAAGGAAAACTGCCCTGATATTCTAGGACCAGAAGGCAAAATAAATATGGAAAGAATCCACCAATCACCTCCTGAAAGAGATTCAAAAAAGAGAAACTCCTAGAATATTGTAACCAAATTCCAGAGTTCCCAGGTGAAGGAGAAAATATTGCAAGCAGCCAAAAAGAAACAATTTGACACACCTATCAGACTGGCTACCATGACAAAACAGGAAGATGATAAATGTTGGAGAAGATGTGGGAGAGTGAGAACACTAATTTATTGCTGTGAGCTGATTCAAACATTCTGGAGAGCAATTTGGAACTATGCCCAAAGGGCTACAAAAATGTACATACCCTTTGACTCAGCAACACCGCTTCTAGGACTATATCCCCAAGAGATCATAAAAATGGGCAAGGGTCCCACACGTACAAAAATATTTATAGCAGTTTTCTTTGTGGTGGCCAAAAACTGGAAATCAAGGGGATGCCCATCAACTGGAGAATGGCTGAATAAATTGTGGTATATGAATGTAATGGAATACTATTGTGCTATAAGAAATGATGAACAGGAAGACTTCAGAGAGGCCTGGAAAGACTTATATGAAATGATGCTGAGTGAAAGGAGCAGAACCAGGAAAACTTTGTACACAGCAACAACCACAATGTGTGAGGAATTTTTCTGGTAGACTTAGTACTTCATTGCAATGCAAGGATTTAAATAATTCCCAATGGTCTCTTAAGGCAAAATGTCTTCCACATCCAGGGAAAGAACTATGGAATTCAATCGCAGAATGAAGCAGATAATTTTATTTCGTATTATGTTTTGGTTTGTTTCATGATTTTTCCCATTAATTTAATTCTTCTATTCAACATGACTAAGGTGAAAATGTATTTAATAGGAATGTATGTGTAGAACCTATATAAAACTGTATGCCGTCTCAGGGAGGGGGCAGGGATGGGGGGGAGGGGGAGAGGAAGGGAAAAAATCTAAGATATATGGAAGTAATTGTAGAACATTTTAAACAAATTAAAAAAAAGAAACAATTTGAATATTGTGGAAATACAATCAAGATAACACAAGATCTAGCAGCTTCTACATTAATAGATCAAAGGGCTTGGAATATGATATTCTAGAATTCAGAAGATCTAAGATTAAAATGAAGAATCATCTATCCAACAAAACTGATTATAATACTTCAGGGGAAAAAATGGTCATTCAATGAAATAGAGGACTTTCAAGCATTCTTGATGAAAAGACCTGAGCTGAATAGAAAAACATGACTTTCAAACATAAGAATGAAGAGAAGCATGAAAAAGTAAACAGGAAAGAAAAACCATACGGAACTTACTAAAGTTGAACTGTTTACATTCCTACATGGAAAGATAGTATTTGCAACTCTTGAAACTTTTCTCTGTACTTGGGTAGTTGGAGGGATTAGGGCACAGGGTGAGTTGAATAGGAAGGGATGATACCTAAAAAAATAAAATCAAGGGGTGAGAGAGGAATATATTGGGGGGAGAAAGGGAGAAATGGAATGGGGCAAATTATCTCTCCTAAAGAGGCAAGAAAAAGCTTTTTCAATGGAGGGGAAATGGGGGGAGGTGACAGGAGAAAAAGTGAAGCTTACTCTCATCATTTGGCTTAAGGAGGGAATAGCATGCACACTCAATTTGGTATGAAAATCTATTTTACACTACAGGAAAGTAGGGGAGAAGGGGATAAATGGAGTGTGAATGGGGATGGTAGATGGGAGGGCAAATAGGAGGAGGGGGTAATTAGAAGTGAACACTTTTGGGGAAGGCAAGGTCAAAAGAGAATAGAATAAATAGGGGGCAGGATAGGATGGAAGGAAATATAGTTAGTCTTTCACAACATGACTTTTATGGAAGTCTTTTGCATAACTACACATGTATATAACCTATATTGAATTGCTTTCCTTCTCAGTGGGGAAGGAGGAAGGAAGAGAAGTTGGAACTCAAAGTTTTAAAAAGAATGTTAAAAATTGTTTTTACATGCAACTGGGGAAATAAGAAATAGAGGTATTGAGGTACAGAAATCTAACTTGCCCTACAAGAAAATAGAGGAGATGGGGATAAGGGAAGGGAGGGGTATGATAGAAGGGAGGGCAGACAGGGGGAAGGGGTAATCAGAATGTATGGTGTCTTAGGATGGGGGGAGGGGAGAGATGGAAAGAAAATTTGGAACTCAAAATCTTATGGAAATATAAAAATAATTTTTTTTAAAAAAGAAAAAAGTTTTAAAATGATAAACAGTGAAATATCAGTATAACTAATTAAACATGCTCTGTCTCCACCAGTTTTCATTATTCATGAATAAATGGCTCTACAATGATTTATGCCTTCATTTGTTTCAGTCACTATGATTTTATGGATGACTTTACACAGGTCACGTGTATTTATAAGTTGATTAATTCACACATTTGATGTCTTTTACTATCATAAATGAGGCTTTTTTATAAAGTTCTTTTGATCTTTATTGCTAGCAAATAAGAATGTTATTTGAGTTAATTTTGTATCATGAAACTGCAGATTAATTCTTATGCCAGCTCCTTTCCATCTTACAACTGCTAAAATTTCGAACACAATGTCAAATAGAAGTGATAAAAATGGGCACCCTTGTTTTTAGTGGGAATATTTCTAATGTCTGTCAATGGCAATATTATGATGGCTCTGGTACTATGAATGCATTTTGGATTTTATCAATGGCCTTTTCTGCACCTACTGGTTTGAACCGCTTTGTTTATGTTGTAGTATACTGGTGGTTTTTCTAACACTGAAAATTTTTCCAAGCATACCTAGCTATATGTTGTGAGCTAATGTGGCATTTAGCATTTTTCCACTCAATAAAACATGTCAGTATGGCATCCTGAAGGACAGACTAATTATAATTAGCCTTAGAATCAGAAAGAACTGGATTCAAGTCTTGCCTGAGATACATACATACAATCTATGTGACCATAGGTTAAGTCAATTAACCTCTTGGTGCCTCCAATGTAACTCTCTAAAACTATAAATCACAAAGAAATTGAAGATCTATATTGACGGGAGGGGTTTCCACACCAGAAGCTCCTCATACTACTGAAATCATAAGTCCAGTCAAAAAACTCATAGGGAAATTCAACCATAATTCTTTTTCTTTTTTTTTAGTGATATCTTTGCTAAGGGTTTAAAATGAACATTTTATTTTCATCCCAGAAGGTATGGGAGACTTTCACATTTCTCTATATTCAAAAACCATCTGAAGACCCTAAAGAACTTGTTATTAGAGGTTTTGAAAGAATTCACCTGTAATCCTGAAATAGGCAGGTTTTTTTTATGTGAGGTAACTCATTCATGAGCCATCTTATTTCCTCTTCCAAGACTGGTATTTCATACTATGAATTTTCTGTTCTCAGTTTATCTAAAATTTGTATTTTTTCAGCCAGTATCACCATATGTAGTATTCCCTGGTTAAGTTTAATTTTGTTTGTCCCTTTTTCATTTGTAGTTTTATGATTTTGCCATCTCCTTTAACTAAGTTTTCTATTATTGTCAATTTTATCAGATATTAAAAAGTTCTTGCTTTTAATGAAATTAAGCTCTTTCATTTTCTCTTCTATTTATTTCTGTGTTTAATTTTATAATCTTCATTTTACTTTTCTCTGGATTATTTCCTTAGGTATGGAATACTGCACACGACATAAGACTTTTGATATGTTGATTAGTTTTATGAAACTTGTTTTCTTTCTTCCTAGTTTTCTTTATTCCTTGTTTATAAGGAATGACTTTCTGGAAGGGGAAAGGCCAGTAATAAAGTGAGAAATGCAGGTAATGAAAAAACAAGAGATACAAATAAAAGAGTACTTTTTAAAGTATGTCTTAAACATTTTATTGTCTCTAATTTTAAGTGAAATAACATCCCCCTATGATGATTAAAACTGTTTTGAAGAGAAAATCAGCTGGGAACAGAAGTACTACAAGTGAATACAAAAGTGATAGCTTAAAACAGCAGCAGAAAATTCAGAGATACAATTCATAAGCAATATTTTTTTATTCTTTTTGTATATTAAAAATCATACTTTTGATGGCTATGAATTCTTTAAAAAAATTTTTTAAAATATTAGCACAACAGAACACGGAACTGATTAATGATAAGGTAAAGTTTGGGAAGGGAGGAAAGTACGAGATGGAGTTTTTCCCACAGCTCATATGAAGATAAAATACTGATTTCAATTAATGCTGGAAAAAAAATTACAAGCAGTAATCAGTAATGTGATGTTTTCAAAAACTTTGCAACAAAAATCAAACTCTTCCAACACACTTAAAGTTATAGATAAAAATTATAAAAAATAGATCAATAACCAGTTGTGCCAAAATATTTACAGCAGCATTTTCTGTCACAGAAAACTATAAACAAAGTGAGTACTGATCAGTTAGGAAGTCCCTAAAAAGAAAAAAGAAAAATTTTCCCCATATAATGTAATGGATTGTCACAATGAGAAATGATGAATGGGATGAATTCAGAGAAACCTGAAAGCCGTGCATGAAGTGATGCAGGGTGATGTGAGTAGAACCAGAATATTTTATACAATGACTACAACACTGTAAAATAGAACAACTGTGGAAGCCTTGAGAATTATTAACAATGAAATGGACACTCACAGATCTGGAAGACTGATGATTCATGCTATCCACCTCTTGGCAGAAAAATATCAAACTGAAGGCGACATAGTCAATGTGCAGTTTTGTTTTGTTTGACTATATTTATTATAAGGAAGGGGATTTTTGGAGAAGGGATGGAGTAGTATGAAGGAGGTTGGGAAGCTAGCGATGGTAAAAAATAACTTACTGCTGAGTCATTTTTGGCTGTGTCCAATTCTTTGTAACCCCATTTGGGGTTTTCTTGGCAAAGACACTGGAGTCGTCTGCCATTTCCTCCTCCAGCTCATTTTACAGATAAGAAAATTGAGGCAGACATGGTTAAGTGACTCACCTAGGGTCATACAGCTAAGTGACTGAGCTCCAACTTGAAGCTGGGTCTTCCTGACTCCAGGCCTGGTGCTCTATGTGTTATAAAATGGTAATAAATTTAAAATTTTATTTGAATGATATGCAAGATAATTATGCTGTTTTTATAAAAAATGGGGAGGCATGAGTTTTTTGGAAACAAAGTTTAGAAACAATTATTGTTAGCAAATGATTAATGGGCTTTATTTCAAGATCCATTCTGTAACTTTTTTAATAAGATAATTCAGGCCACTTATTGTTAAAAAATTATAAATCTGATTTGTTTTCTGACATTTCTTACTATTTTTAATGTTTCTTGGAGGAAGTGAAATTTATCTAAAAGTATTAAAATTAATGAAGAAAGTTATATTTCCATTTTAAAAAAACTTATCTTTTAATTCTCTGAGTTGTTGCCCTCAGCATTACCATCTCTTTTTTATTCTTCCACTCCTTTTTTGTTATTAGTTTTCATAGTTGGCCTTTTCAAATACACTAAGTTCCCCTGACTACAAATACAGGATCCTCTCCTTTGTACTTAACTGCTTCCCAAAGTGGTCTTTGTAAGTCAAATTAATGTGTTTCTATTACAATTAGAAAAGATTTTATTTAAAAATCAAAGTATAATTATTTAATGTTGAGCTCAAAGAATATTACTTTTGTTTAAAAACTTATCTGGTCAATTTGAAGTCCCTTCTCTCTACTGATTATATGTAGAGATCTCTTCATTTATGGATACTTTCTTTTCAAACAATATGGTCATGCCTTCAGATCATGAAATATGGGGGCTGAGGCTTGTGTTTTCATGACTTTCGTACATTTTTGTCCAATTTTCTTGCTTTTCCTTATTTTTAAAAAGTCTTGATATTCTCACAGGTATTTTTTAAAAAACTTAAATTATTAATTTTCCTCTCAATAATTGGAGTTTTTTCTCTTTGTAATTCTATAGTTTAACACCGTCTCAGTGAATCAGGATAAACATAGTCAATTTTGCTATAATTATTTATTTTGAAAACATGAATTTGTTCCAATGAGATATTTTTATATTAGGGAATGTTTTGAGTATAACCAAATTTTGTGTTTGCTTATACTCAATTTTATCTGTGAAAACACATGGAGAGGATACAGAAAAACTATACTACTTCACAATTTATAAGATGTTACCCTTCAACACTCCCTTCCACAAGCAACCTTCAGGTCTTTTTCAAGGCAAAGTGCAATTTATTATGTATTTTCTGGTTCAACAGATGTGGTCTGAAGAGGATTAGTCTACTCCTCTACTCTCTTCCACCATGAGGTAGGCAGGGGAAGCCTTTGAATTGGCTGGCAGCTAATTCCACTTTACCAGCCTGGGCCCTAGGAGAATGGGGACTCAAGACTCTGGTTGGCATGTGGACACCACCACTATTTACCGTAATATTTATTAAGTATTCTTAACCATTTAATACGTACAAAACTGTGCTACTCTTTTTATTAGGTTCCTATCTTTTTAGGTATCATTGATGATTTTGAGTATTGTACCCTTAACTCCATTTCTCCCGTAAATTCTGTAGCCTTTATTATACAATTTGGCATAGTTTGGTGATTTCTCACAACTCATCTGTTCCCTTACAGAACTGAATGCATAACACTCTCTACTTGTGTCTGCCTCACCTAGTCCTACTTGGCAAAATTTCTGCCAATGAGCTCCTAGTGTTTAGTTTTTTTTGTCATCTCAGGTCATGATAAATTGGTTTAATCTTCTTCATCTTCTAAATCTGTTATTTTATCCAGCATAATATATGTAAAGTACCTTGTGTAAACCTTAAAATGCTACATGTGAGCTGCTATTATTACATGTATTAGTTGCTCTTTAAGTTCTATCACATCTTATCCTTCAATCTGTAAAACTCTCCTGATTTTTGTTTAATATTATTTTATTTGCTACTTCCACTGATGTTTAGACGAATCACTTTACAATTTTCCTGTTTTTTCATGGTTGGTTTTTACCTGAATGAGTCTTATCCCCTGATTTCTTTAATGTTTGTTAAAATAAGTTTTATTAATAACTTTATTGACAGTAATAGCTTTTATTAATAATCAAGAATTATCAATAAACAATTTTTATAACATCTTATTTATCTCAAGTAACCTTTCCCCTCATGGAGAGCCATCCCATGAAATAGTAATTTTTAGAGAAAAAAAAATCAGCATATTGACCAATACATTGAAAAAAAATCTGAAAACATGTTCAATGTATAACAAACTGTGGGCCTCTCAACTGAGTGTGTCCTTTCCTATCTCCTTATTTGAGTCCTGTTAGAGCTTTATAATCTTGTTATATTTACTTTTTATTTTTTTGGTGTGTAGTTCTATTTACACAGAGGTTCCCGTATTATTTTCTTGGTTCTGCTTACTTCCCTCTGCATCAGTTTATATAGATCTTCCAATGCTTCTTTATATTCATTCCTTTAATGTATTTAATAACTCATCTAATATATCACAAGATTAGGACTAGAAAGAAGCTAAGAAGCTCAACAGCCCATCCCCCTGATTTTTACTGTTGAAATAACTGAGGCTCCAGGAAATTAAGTGATTTGCCAAAGGCCACAGAAGCAGTGTTGGAGGTATGATTGGAATCTAGACCATCTGATTCTAGAGCCAAAGCTCTTCCCACTGTACTATCCTAACTCTTAATGCTTCAGCTTGCAGTGAAAGAAGTAATAAAGTAATAGAAGAGGTAAACCTCTGTGATTAAAGTGTAATGTGGAACAGCTACAGAAGTCTGGACAAGAGATTTCCAGGAATTCAGGTTATGGAGTAGGACTGGAGCCAGAGATTCCTTACGACCCAGACTGGTAGGGTGGAGATACAGGCAGTGAGCTGGTGCAATGGAGTCTGGATGACCTGAGTTTGAATCTCACCTCAGATACTAACAGTTTGCGACCCTGGACACTTAACCTTTCAGCACCAGGACCAGAGGTGACAAGGTCACTGTAGGCTCTGGGACTTTGGAGCAGGCTGGTTCCACAGGCAGAAACCACACCAAGGAAGTTTTCAATTTTTTTTTTCTTCTTCTTTCTTTTGGGGTATGTGTGTGTAGTGATAGAGTATTGGAATGAATTATAATTCTATTCTGTTGAGGGTATTTGGGCTGAGCTGGCTCCCTTACTTTCGTTCTACTATGTCATTTTATAGGAAGTTCCCATGAAAAACTTTATTCTCCAGTCTTACCTAGATATCAGATCCCATTTGCTCTGTCATGGCTTGATGTTCTAAAAAGGATATCAAAGTGACTCATGCATTTGTGAAGCAGGAGAGATCAAAACATGCTTGCATGTCAACCTGTCTGAATGAACAAGCTAGACAAGGTTCAATTTATAAAGTTATCTGCCTTCAATAAAAGAAGAAGGGCTGGTTTCAAAGAGCAGCACTGAACTGAGTGTTTGCCACACCTTTCAGAGAAGTCAAGAACCTTGCTGGTTGCCTTTTGCTCCCTAGGTGGGAGGGCACAGTATATGTTTACACACTAACAGAAGAAACCTAGAAACATATTCTGCACTTTCTTGCCCTGCTCACTCTGAACTGTTCTGATAGCAGGATGGCAGCACTGAGGCCATTGTGGCAATACTGAAGAAATAACAGGCGTTCAAGGGCACAGAATAAAGCTTTGAAGCTGGATATTCTCTGGCAGGAACTTCAGGTTCTTTTCTCCAGAATTTTCTACAACTTCATAATTTCTCCTAAGACAATATGACATACTATGATTCTCTATAAAAATACTTAAAAGTCTCAAACTGAGAGATATTTAGTTCACAAACTTAAAATGATAATGAGTTGGCATTTATATGGTATCCCAAAAGTCTCAGTGCAGTATTATTGAACTTTAACAGTGTAATACTACTGAGGTGAAGTTTTAATAGCTTAAAACAGCACTAAGACTTTTAGGATCCCCAATATAATACTTTAAGGTTTAAAAATCATACAAATACAAATACATATACATATATTATTTAATTTCAACCTCAAAACAATCCTGTTGTGATTCTATCACATGCATTATTACATTTTACACATAATAAAACTGAAACTTGGAGAGATTTAAGTGACTTGCTAAAGTTTGTGAGTATCAGATAATTTTACCACTACAACACAGGAACTCTCTTCAACTGATGGGGGAAAAGAAATACACTAGCATAATACTGAACAAACTCTCACCCCACTCAAGTTTTTCAGCCAATGGATGAAGGAGAGAAAACAACTTAAACAAGGACCTCTTCAAAGAAATAAGAAAGCATCCTAGAAAATACCATATTGATACAAATGTAAGCCATGCCTTAATATAGACTATACCTCTACAAAGAATCTCTTTGAAAGACTACACATACACATAAAAATATTAATTGTAAGTGGCTCTCAGATTTTCCACAAGTCTAATTTGAAGAAAAGGTGTGGCCTATGTTCACATCAGTATGATACAACTCCCTCAAAAGCAGTCATCTTGGGTGGAACCCTGAGAATTATACTGTTCCCATGCTTCCAGACAGAGAACTAAAAGATGAAAAAAAAAACACAAAGCAGACATCCTTATAAATACTGCAATACAGCTAACCTAGGTCTTCTATTTTTCCAAAGAATTATTTAATCAGTGGCAACAGCAGTATCTCTTAACTCAGCTCAGTGAAGTGCAAAGTAGATCTGTGTCCATTACATTTTATATCTCTTTTCTGCTATAAGCCAACACATAGACCAACACATAGACCAGGCATATGCTACCTGTAATTCGTTGCAACACTGCAGGATCTTTTTACCTTTTCCAAAATAGGCAACTTTCCTGTTGGAAAATATTGAAAACACTGACTCTTTTTTTCCCCTCACTATTACTTTGGGCAGAGCTGTAAATTTTACACAAGATCCTTTCCACATTTCAGTTTAGGGTTTCATAGGAAGTGTGGTAATTAGGCTTACAATGTAAACAAAATAAGACAAATGAGGAAGGCTGAATGATTCAAGGGGCTGAAAAGAACTTATTAGCTAGAGATCTTAAATTCTGTCAGATCTAGTTAGCTCTATGGCTACAGCATTGTGCCAATGAAGTTAAGATTGAGGGTTTTATTCCTAAAAGAATAAATTACATAGAAAAACACTATGTTGCAGGGAAGATACATGCTCAGGTTGGATTGTGTGAGCTCTTAGGTTTCCAATAATGCGAAGATTCTATCATCTCCATTCCATGGCCAGAACGAAAACCCATAACTTTGGGTACCTGTCTTACAAGTGAAAAAATCATTCACTTCATAGACCACCACTGGAAAAAAACACTCAAAGCATAAATCCTACTGCCTGAATCAGTAGCATCACCTTTGAACGTGAAGAGCATATCATAAATTTACATTTTAATTAATCAGCAGTTAATATCATGGACTAAGGATCCTAACTGAGACTCTCCTAAGCTTCCTGAGGAACTTCTCAGAAGTCCTAACACTTTTTCCTCCACCTGAAAAACAAAAAAACTTAGACTGATTATACAGAAAAAAAAATTATTCCCTTTCTGATCCTCCAAAGTGTTTCCTCCAGCTTAGGCTCTTCAGAGGAAATCTGTTGCCTCAGTCCCCATTGAACCCATAGCTGGAAGAGGGATATTTAGTTCCAGGACAGTCAATCCCCAAACCATGATGACTATTAAAATTTTAAAAATGAAGAAGCAGCAATATAATCTGTTATTTGAAGGCCCACAAATGAGAAAATAGTCAATGCTATAAATGTTCCTAAGAGGCTGACAAAAACCAACAAAAAACAAACCACAGACCCTTAGGAAACAAAACAAGGAAAAAGGTAGATTAGAAAAAGTAAAAATTTTTTCAATAAAACAGTATTTTTAGAACACACAAAAAACCTGCATTTGGAAAGATTCAATACTGACTTCTAAGTTAAGTCAACATAATTGCAGAGTCATTGGGATAATGTGCCCATTCCAGGTGTTACTGGTTATTCTGGGTTTCACTGAGGATATTAACTGGGTTTCAGTGAGCTATTTTTAAATACGTATATTAAGAAGGAGGACAAGCAGTGATTGAATTATTGAATTTATTCATTCGTTAAATTCTGGGCTAGAAGGGACTTGGAACACCTAGTCAGAACTCCTCATTTTATAAATAGGGAAACTGTAGTCACAAGACATTAAGTAACTTGCCCAAATTCGAGATCATAACCCACGTCCTCTAATTTCAAATTCTATGCTCTTTCCACCAGACCCATTTCATTTCAAACATTTCCTTGCCCTGAAATCTTGTTTAAAAAAAAAAGTGCTAAAAATACCAAGAGAGGAAGCATTTTTACTCAAGGCACAGCAGGCTGATTTCCTGAGCACTAAGTATTTTCACACCTGGTGGGAACGGTTTGCCTGTATCCATCTGTCACATGTATCAAGAACACACCCAGAAACAATACGCTGACTATTAGACCTACAACCCTGCCACAACCATGTCACATGACCCCAACTAATGGACGACAACAGGGCTACCATAGAACCTGGGCCACAATCAGATGACCGACACAAGATGAAATTCCACCTGACATACTCATACCCCTTTGCATCCTTCTAACCACTGTCCTTTTTTCCTTAAGTCCCTTCTGCCCATCTTCATAGATTCTAGAAGTCCACTGGACACTTCAGTGGAGGTGTTTAATGGGGGACTTTAAAATCCACCTTCTTCTACAAAAGGAATATTTAGAGCAAAATCTAGACCTCATATTACTGAATACTTGAAAGGAACTCAAAATGTTATTTTCCAGAATATAGTTTGCTCTAGGCTCTAGCTGTATTCAACCTCTCAACAAGGCTTGGGACCTTTAAAATGATAAAAGATGGGAACAGATTGCAAATTGCCATAGATCCCACACCCTTCCTGAGAGTGTTACATTTTAACTACTGTGAAGGGATGAAGGAAAAAGGCAGAACCAAATGTCAGCTCTTAATTACAGTCTTCAAAACTACAGTAAATGCTCTGCCACAGTTTCCATTATAAAGCTTGATTTCACAGGAGGTAGATGGGTTAAGCTTGCACTAATGTACAAAAGAAAAGCCATAATAGCTTCAGATGGGACCCACTTTTAGAGGACTAAGGTGTCCCGAAGTCTTTTGGAACACCCCATATGTTAGCTGGTACACAGAAGGAATCAAATGGTTTAACTGATTTTAAAAGTAAGTTTCCTGAATTGAAAGTCTATTGTGGGATACAGATACATAGTGTCTGTGATAAAGACAAGGTTGCAATTAAATTTAATATACATTAAACACCTATTGTGTACCAAGCCTGGTGCTTAAGGACTGAGTTAAGACACATAATTTGGATTAGAATTTACTTTTGAACTGATCCTTAGAAAAGAAAGGGTTTAAAAAAAAAAAAACTCAGGAAGAAGAGCTAATTCTAGCCCCTGATAGGGGAAGCAGCTTCCTGGATGGCTACAAAACAAAAATCTAAGCCAAGATCCAGTAGTTTAAACATATACAAACAGTGAAGATCTGGAGCTGTGTAACCTGAGCACAAACTAAATTTATCTTATGCTTTTGTACTCCCTAATTACTACTGCAGTGCAGTTGGACTAATCCCCCCTCTTCCCCAAGTCCTTACCATTGCTGTAGGCGTAGGGGGATTCAGATGCTCCATCTTGAAGGCTCTCCAGGATTTCTCCCTTTCCAACATCGCTGTCTCCTACCAGCAGGAATTTGAGCAGATAATCATAGCTCTTCACAGGGCTGCCCTGGGTCCCCATTCTCCCTCTCATTAGCAAAGAGGCAGGATCTGCATACTAAACATGCAGCCACACTGACACAAGAGCACAGGTTCCAGCTTCCAATCTCGGAGACGATCCCCTAAGGGGGTGGTTGTGGTGGAAAAGGGAGGGTGACAGTACAGGAAAGATTCACCCTCTCAAAAGGAACTCTGGGTCCTGTTCACCTTCCATCATTGATCTTCCTGGCAAAAACACTGCTCCATCCTGACATAAAAAAAGACGCCAACTAAGTTATTGATATCCTTTATGGAGCACCGCAGATATATTTGTGCCCAACTGCCAAACCCAACATATAGTCTGAGAGTCCTGTTTGCTAAGCAGGGCGAAGGAGAGGGGGGTAAAGGGGACCACAAGACGGGCAAAAAAAAACAGCAGTCAATTTATTAGCCTGTATTTCAGGTTTTCACTTTCACCGCTCCCTCTCCTCCTTAAAAAGGGATCGTCCCTGAAATGGTTCAAAGAGGACAGCGGGTGTGTGCGTGTACACACAGATATAAAATACCTGTATACAACAAAAACAGTCTGGAGCATCTGGGCAGACATAATCCAAACCATCACTAGGCAGGTCCGGTGCACCCTCTTTACACGCTTCCCCCAGGCGCAGGTCTTTGCTCTCCTGAGCCTTTTTTGGGGGGGAGGTCCTCAAATACAAAGACCCGGGATCTGCTAAGATTTGGTCTCCCCGATCGATAAAGTGAATAATTTAAATTCAAGCCCACCTTCCCGCAGCTGTGTCCCCCACCCCCAGCTCATTGTTCATCCGCACCCCACCTCTGCGCTTCCCTTCCTCCCGCCGTGGGTGAGGGGCCGCGGTCCCTTCCCCCAGAGCCCCGCGCCCCTGGAGCGCGGAAGGAGCCCGAGAGATAGGTGAGCGTCAGGCTGGGGGGGTCCCCAGTCCTTTTCCCCTAGGCGGACCCGCGGCTGCGGGGTCTGGAACGCTGCCTCGACCGACACGCACCTGCTCCTTCTCAGGAGGTCCCCGAGGCACGGCCCGCTGCCGATGTCGCCACCTTCCCTCAGGCCCGCGCCGGCTTCCTTCCCTCCCCGGGCGGCCGCCGCCCCAACGCGAGCCCGGGGCCGAACGCGGGCGGAGTGGGTGGGGGCCGCCCCCTCACGGCGCGAAGGGCGGAGAGGTGGGGGGTCCCGCCGAGAGGCGGCCGGAGAGCACCGAGCGCCCGGGCAAGGCTGCGCGGAGCGTGTGCAGGCCGGCTCAGCAGCCGGTTCAAACGCGGCGAGGAGGCTGCTCCAGGGCCGCCACAGCTTCCAGCACCCACCGCCACCGAGCCCCGCCGCCCCGCCCCCCTCCTCAGCCAGCTCTGGCCCCCAGGCTCCAGGCTCCGCCTTCTAGGAGCCCCGATTGGTCGCTCGCCACCCACCCTCCGCGAGCCATTGGCCCCCTGAGCCTTCCATCACAACCCGCCCGAGCCCGCCCAGCCCACTTGGTGCGCTCCTCCCTCTCTTCACCCACTCCGGCGAGGCGACCAACCAGAAACTTGCGGCGGCAGGGTTTTTTTTTCTTGCACAAGCTTCCCACTGCGACCGCCGGGAGAAGGATGGGTAGGAAGACGCCCTCCCCTCCGGGAAAACTACAGATCCCATCAGACCGTCAAACCTCCTTCTCTCGAGAGGTACCGGGGAAGAGCGGGGTGCATTGCTCACTGGGAAATGTAGTCGTTTGCAGCCATCCTATCAGAAACCGCGTGCGTGGCCTGGCCAATCAGCGCTCGGAGAAGTTACGGTGGGCGGGACTTCCGGTATCTGCTTGTGAGCTTTGGAAAAAGGTAACTAGAAGCTGACGAGATAGGAAGAGTCGTTCTGCGAAGGGAGAGGTGAAGGGTGGCTCCGTTCCTTAATTTTGGGGAGTTACCGGGGTAAAGAGACTCAGTCCCTGTCCTGGGAGAGGCCTCAGTCTGCTGGGGGAGGGCACCACCTCCGCCCCAGGGTAACTCCCAGTAGGAGGCGGGAGACCCGGGGAGCCTGCATTCTGAGAAGCCCAGGTTTGAAGGCGGAAGATGGAATGGGAAGGAATAAATAGCCATCAATCATTACGCGTAATAAGCGCGTACCGTGCTCCAGCGCTGGGGTTAGAGGATACCTTGTTGTCCAGGACCTCCTAGACTGTTGCGGGAGACAACGTGCAATCACCTGTGCACCAACGAGAAGAGATATACAGGATAAACTGGAGATAATCATCAGAGTTTGGAAAGCACTTGGGTTAAGGTGGAACATCAGCGACCAAATTTTAAACCATGTTGACAACCATCCTTAACTCTGATAAGGTTGGCATCAATCTGGTCTGTCCTGGGGAGAGCCCGAGGCAGGTCCGGTTGGTTCAGGAAGGAAATCTTGAAATGAAGCTTTTGGGGAAAAAGTAGAATTCCAGATGGTGGGAATGCAGAAGCAAGGATTTAAGGTCTGGCCAGTGCGATGTGCTTCATATTAGAACTTTTCAGTTGGCAGGAACCTTGGAGTCAAATCAAGTCGAATCAAGTTAATTGCTTAATTAAGCACCTGCAGTGTCAAGGTATTGTGCTAATTTGATGGGGATACAAAGAAAGGCAGCAAACACAAAAAGCACTAGAACCTTAGAAATCCTGTAGACCAGTCCCACTAAGAAAACGAGGTCTAGAAAGAGGAAATGATTTGCGTGCAGTCATACCTTGCTTTAGTGGCAGAAGCAGAATTGGAGTCTCCTAACATCTATTCTTTTCCATTGCATGTCACAGCTCAGGGTAACTGACCTTGATGCGGTTGTGTTCATGCTCATTGAAGGCATTTGACAACATGGCTGAAAACATCATGCTAAAAAGCAGGGGAGCAAGCATACCGCCTTGTTTCACTCTATTGGTGACTGGGAAAGCAGGAGAAGACTGTTCATTATCCAGAACCCGGGCAAGCATGCTGTCATGTTGACATACAATAGGGATGAACTTCTCTGGTCAATCAAATTTTAACAGAGCCGTTATGCTGACCTTTAATTGTTGTATGCCAATGAAATCTGGATGGTATACCAGAGCCATGCCAGGAAACTGAATCACTTCCATTTGAATTATCTTAGGAAGTTTCTAAAGATCACTCGGCAGGATAAGATACCAAACACTGAGGTCCTTTTTGGAAGCAAACTGCCAAACATTCAAATGTTACTTCAGAGAGGGAAACTCCAATGGACTGGCCATTCGAATGCAAAACATACCCTTGCCAAAAAGATTGTTTTATGGAGAAGTCACACAGCACAAGTGTTCACATAGTGTCAGAAGAAACTATACAAGGACACTCTCACGATCTCTCTTAAGAACTTTGGAATTGATTGTGTGACATGGAAGACGTTGGCACAGGACCACTCAGCATGGTGTGTCCTCATCAGAGGAAGTTCTGTGCTCCGTAAGCAAAGCAGAATTGAAGCAGCTCAAAAGAAAGAAGAAATGTGCAAATTTACCCATCCCAAGGGTTCACATGGACTATTTGTGCCCATCCTGTGGTAGAATATTCCCGAGCTCCTGTTGGTTTGAACTGCCACGGTCAGCCACACTGTAACTTGACTCTACATAATGATGTCATTTTGGTCCTCTTAGAGAAGGAAGAACAACCAACCACAGCTCTGGGGCTCTGGTCAAGATAGTGAGAAATGGAATTTAGTCAACAAACATTTATTAAACACTTATTACCAGTCAGTTACCATGCCAAGTGCTGGAGAGTACAAAGAGAGGCAAAAAATTCCCTTCTCTCTGGGAGGTGTGAAAAATGATTATTAATAACCAATATCTTGTCAGTTTAGAGCATCTCCCCACTCCACTCCCTTCTTCCAAAGTCCTGGCTTTAGGTTCAGTTTTCTTTAGTAGGACATTACTGATAATGATATGCATTGACAGCCATCACTACTCAAAGTAGCAATTTAATCTAAAGGAAGCCTATTGTGTTCTATTGCAGTTTGGGTGGGAACAGATTCTTTGGTCTAGATTTTGGTCTAGACAGTCCAAGACTATATATATATATATATATATTTTTTTTTTTTCTCCTGTTCAGAGGTGAAAATTGTTAAGAGTGACATCAACCCCTGTTGGAAGAATATATAAACTGTGCAGATTGACCCCAAAGTGAGCTCATTTCCAAACTCACTCCCATGCATGGGTGAATGCATGCTGCCTGATTTGACACCTAATTCTGTTGTTTTACTTAGACTGAACTCTGAAAGTTGACAGAGGTCACATTCTAGCGGGGAACAGCATTCAAGTAACTCTATACATGATATTCTCAGGGTATATTGGAGGTAATCTCAGAGGGAAGGCACTGGCATAAAAAGGAATCAGGAAAGACTTCCTGCATGCAGAAGATGAGACTTGAAGGAAACCAGGAGGGAGAGGGAAGGAGAGAATTCCAGGCACATAGAACAGCCAATGAAAATATGTAAATTAGGGAGATGGAGGTTCTGTCAGGACCAAGGAGACTGGGTGAGAAAGAGAGTAAAGTGTAAGATGACTGGAAATGTAGGAAGGGGCCAGGTTGTTAAAGACTTTCAAAGCCAAACAGTTAATTTTATATTTGTTGCGGGAAATAATAAGGAGCCAGTGGAGTTTGAATGGAGGGAGAGGGGTCAGAGGACATTGATGTGGTCAGACCTTTAAGGAAGATCATTTTGGCTGCTGAGTGAACTGGAGGATGGATTGGAGTGGAGAAAAACAGGGAGACCATACAGGAAGGTATTTCAATAGGCCAGGCGTAAGATGCGGAGGAGGGCGGGGTATGCAGTGAGGCTCCTCTGCCTTGGACTGTTGCCCCCTGTGACTTTTTGAATATGACAAATATTTGTTATTGTTAACATTATCTAGGCTGCAAGCTTTACCTTTGGGCTTTAAAACAATAAGGCTTATAATAAATTAGTGAGTTGAACCCATGGTTTGGACTTCTAAATACTACAAATAGCTCTGATTTATATAACACTTTATGGTTTGCAAAGTATATTCTTTACTACAAATCTTGAGATAGATAATAATGCAAGTGTGATTTGCCCAAAGTCACAAAGCTACAAAGTGGCAGAGTTGTTTCTTCAAATAGCAATGTTTCAATAACAAAAAATATGTAAATGAAAATTTTAAAAGGCATTTTTGCTTTCTCTGGTGAGCTGCCTTTACCAAAAAGGAGCAAATGCAGGGAATAATCCTGATTAAGAGTAATTAACAGTTTATACTTCCATAGCACCAGCCTTCTGTGTTCAAAGCATTGGCCTCATTATTTTTCAGAACTTTCTTGTGAAGTAGGCAGGAGGCAGCTAATCTCCCCATTATACAGATGAGTTAACTAAGGAGCAGTGATTTGCCTTAGGTCACACCTTGAGTCAGTGGCACAGCCTGGCCTTGATCTTAGTAGTCTGACTAGTAACTTTATAGACCTCATTAAGGGCCTCCTGGCAAAGTGTATTGTGCTAATTGGTAGGGATGCCTACACAGTGGGAGAGGGAGGGGAATGCAAAGATTTCAAAAGGGGTCTCTTTCAATATAAATAAACCATAAAAAACTAAATAATAAATTAGGAATTAAATCTTGAACAAAGATGAAATACTTACAAGGCAAAGTGCATTATTAGGACATTAGGTGAGTTGAAATATATTTAGATAAGATGCCTGAGTTGGGCGAAATTGTCACTTTAGTAGATCAGTTCAGGAAGGCTTCCTGGAAGACGTCATCTTCATGATGGCTCCCCCTCCTTCAGGCCCACCTCCTCAAAAAGGAGATCTCTTCATCAACTTTCTCAACATTTTGCTTGAACCTCCCCTCTACCTTGATGTCATTATTATTTTGGATATTTGCCCTTCTGTTCCCCTCCCCCACCCCAGCTACCCTTATGAAATTAAAGCTTTTTGAGAACAAGGACAGAGACTGTTTCATTTTGTTTTGATATGGCCAAAGCATAGGCCAGTTTTGTGCATTTAGTAGGCATTTTAAAATATTAAATTGAATTGAGGTGGGCTTTCAAAGGCATCTTATGGGATGGGGCAGGGGTGGGGAACCTTGGGCCTCAAGGCCACATGTTGCCCTTTAGGTCCTCAGGTGCTACCCTTTGACTAAGTCCAAATTCCATAGAAGAAATCCCCTTAATAAAAGAATTTGTTCTATAAAACTTGGACTCGGTCAAAAGGCCAAACCCAAAGACCGCAAGTTCCCTACCCCTGATGGGGAGAGGTAGGGATGAGCCATGAACTAGTCCTCATGGTCTGCCTTTCTAAAGAGATTTTTATTCAAAGGCTATTATAGGATCTTTTCACCTCTCCATGCTGGAGCACGGGACTCCAAAGTCAAGAAGACCTGGTTTCAAGTTCCCTTTGCAATACTTACTAGCTCTGTGACCATGGACAAATCCCAACCTTCCAGAAATTGTTTCTTCTTCTGTAAAATGACTCACAGGATTGTTGTGAGAATCAAAACAAATATGCATGTGTGTGTATATATATATATATGTGTGTATGTGTATGTATGTGTGTATATATGTGTACACACACACACACACACACACATATATACGCACATCTATATCGTATTAGAGTGTAAGTTTCTTGAGGGAGGACCTGTTTCATTTTTGTCATTTCAGTCCTAGCAAATAATGCATAAATGTGTATGTGCATACACACTCATGGTTTAAAAGGAGGTATCCTCTATTAATAAATGCAACAAAAAACAAAAGCATTTACTACTATGGCATAGAAAAACAGTACCTAAAAAATGTCATTCTCCTCCCCCCACACACACCTAGGGCACATTTTCCCATAAATACAATGTTTATGAAAAAGGTGGACGTAAACTTAGAGTCCAAAGGTAATGAGTCAGACATATGATTAGGAAACTCATGTACCCTAAGGCATCCCACACATCTAGTACTGCAGGGACTAGATATCTGTTCTCTCCCCACTCCAAGGTATAGCATTTCTGCTGGAGAGGTGGCTTGGCTGGGCTCTCTAGGTCAGATTTTTCTGAAATTTGGTTCTTAACCAACATGGCTAGATGTCTCTTGAATCCATACTGAATTCTGTTCTTGCTGCCAGAGGTCTCTCCCTGAAGCTGCTTTCTTCTTTGAATGCTATCTGTCTGTTTCTGTGTCTGTCCATAGAATATATGTCTCTGTCCTCTGTCTCAAACTCTGAATTGCTTCCTGCAGGATACGGGGCTACTATAAACTTCCATAGACCATATGGAGGAAGAGGGAGAAAGAAATGGACAAGAATTCCTTTCGCACCCTACAGAGTAATTGCCTCTTAGACATTGCCTTCTTTTGATGATTGACTCCCATTCAGGCTGACTACAGGGTCAATCTTCAGCCAGAAAGTAGACTCATATTTATACTTCATTTTCTGTCCCTTCCTTTCTACAACCATAAACTGTTCTGGTAGGGAACACTGACTCTTCTCTCTACCCAAGTAAAAAGTAATTTGATGAGTAGTGGTGTTGTGATAGTGTACACAAAGGAGAAATTATCAAATGCAATAATGTATGTAAGCACTTTGCAAACCTTAAAGCACTATATAAATACAAGTCATTATTGTTAACATTAATTAAGTTACTACTATAGGCAGAGGCACTGAACTATATGTGCTGAGAAGTACCTGATTTTCTCCCTAAGAGTTTACAGTCTGCTGGGACTAAACAAATGGTTTGGCAGTACCAGGAACTGAATGTATGCTCTGAGAATCTGCCCAATTATTCTCCCTACCTCCATTTCTTTCTCAGGGATTGGTAATGAAATCAGTGAGACCTTTGTTACTTTGAAGGGAATGACAATCTAATGCCCTCTAGATCTACTCAGAATTCTTATGGTTCTACTTTGTTAGTTACACTTCCCTGAACCCAGCTCCTTGCTCCTTCATACTGGTCCACATCAACTCCAACCCTGCCATGTACCTGTCGCACTCTTCCCTGTTCTTCTAC
Source organism: Bettongia penicillata ogilbyi (assembly GCA_023548195.1). Lineage (NCBI taxonomy): Eukaryota > Metazoa > Chordata > Mammalia > Diprotodontia > Potoroidae > Bettongia > Bettongia penicillata. The sequence continues at coordinate 5,156,347 of JAJHZJ010000321.1, read as the reverse complement.
AGTGCTTTCAAGAGTACCTGTTTTGGTGTTGACAAATTGACCTCCCCCTGCCCCATTCCTTTGAACATTTTCCTATTGTAAGTGTACGTGTTCTTTGCTTTCAGTACAATGTAAATTTCTTGAGAGCAGAAGTTGTTTCATTTTGGGTTTGGTGTCTATAGCATCTTAGCATATATAATCAGTGTTTAATAAATATTTGTTGAATTGAATTAGAACATTGTATGGAGGGTCAAATTTTTTAATGTATTGATTGTTTTTGCTAAATTCTTTTCTCCTTTTTTTTATTTTAATAAAATCTTTATAATAAGGGATGGATCTTGGAGAACCAATAGAAGAGGAGGGATTTGGGAATATTTAGGTGATGTAAAATCAAATAATAATAATCAATTTTATTAAAAAAAAATAAAGGAAAATTGAATAGGATGAGGAGATAAGATGTCCATAGTACAAATTAGAAAGTGATAAATCCAAGAGAATTTATCGAAGAGGAATATAATGAGTCAGTCAGTCTTTTATCAAGTGCCTACTATGTACCAGGTGCTATATGCTAAGCTCCTTGGATACAAAGAAAGGCAAATGAAAAGTCTCTGCTCTCAAGGAGTTCATAGTCTAATGGTGGAGACAACATTCAAACAGCTGTAGTGACACAAGCTTTATATAGGATAAATGGAAAATTATAGAGGGAAAACATTAGAATTCAAGAAAATTGGGAAAGAATTCCTATAAAAGGTCAAATTTTAGTTGGGACTTGAACTAAGAGGCAAAGAGGAGAGGGAATATTCCAGGAATGGGGGGACAGTCAGTGAAAATGCCCAGAGTTAGGAGATGGAGTATTTTTTTAAAGAAATATCAAGAAGGCCAGTGTCATTGGATTGCAGGGGGGCTATAAGGTATAAGAAAACTGGAAAGGTAGGGGCAGATTAGGAAGGGCTTTGAATGCCAAACACGATTTTATATTTGTACCTAGAGGTGATAGGGAGACTCTAGAGTTTAGTAAGTAGGGTGGGGGTGGGGGTGTGACATGGTCAGAATAGCACTTTAGGAAGATCATTTTGAGAATTAAGTGGATTGGCATGGGGAAAGACTTGTGGCAGGAAACCAACGAACAATCTCCCACTAGGTGCTAGACACTGTACTAAACATTGTAGATACAGTTAATGAAAAAGACAGTCCCTCCCCTCAAGGAGCTTATAAAAAGTTCAGTTTCCACCCTTTACAAAAGAAGACATTGAGAGCACTTTGGTACAACACCCTCCAGCATTCAATCTGAGGGAGAGGAGGCTGAGGGAGGTGGTGTTAGTCAACCGTTGAGTTAGCAATGATGAGAGTAGAGGGAATGAGCTTAACTTGGGAAAGGCAGCTTGTAGAGTTGAAACTAGGCAGAGCAGTAGATACAGAACAAAAAGTTCAGGAAACAGGCATTGCAGTAGTCCCAGCATGAGATGATGAGGACCTCCCAAAGTGGTGGAGGACAGACACTTCATTCATATATGTATAATTCTGCTTCTGCGAGAAGTAGTTATTGATTTGTTTGCTTGAAAGTTCACTTGTCTAGTGGGCATGGGTCTAGTCATATTTCTTTTTAAATTCTTTTCAATTATTAACCATTTGTTTTTTTCTCCATCCTGTCTTTTCCTTCTGCCTCCCAAAGAACAGATCAAGCATGTTGGTTCATGTTGGCCATTTCCACAATTTGCCTTTTACTCTGCTTATTAGGACATCACTGACCTTTCAGTAGGTGGGTAACATTCTTCATCGATCTCTGTAAGCATTGTTGATGGCTGCATTGATCTTAAGTCTTTCAGAATTGTTCATGCTTTTGGTTCTCATTTCACTATCATTTCATACAAGTCTTACTAGGTTTCTCTGAAACCTCTTTCTTCATTCTTAAAGTATAAAGTTTCACATTCATTTGTCACAATTTATTCAACCATTCCCCCGTTGATAGGCTCTTAGTTTCCAGTTATTTGCTACCTCAAAAAGAATTGCAATATTTATTTTTCTTTTATCTCTTTATCGTATAGGCCTAGAAGTGGAATTGTTGGGTCAAAGGGCACAACTTGATAACTTAGTATCTTCTCTCAGTGGTTTAAAATTGCTTTCCAGAATGATTACCAATTCAGTTTCCAATAGTACATCAATGTACCTGCTTTCCTGCAATCCCTCCTACATTTATCATTTTCTTTTTTATTAACTTTATCAATCTGATGGGTTGTGGTACAGCTCCAGACTTCTTTTAATTTACTTTATTTAATAGTGATCGGAAATATTTTTTGTATGGTTTTACATAGTAATTTTGTAATTCTAAGAGAAACAGTCACTCTGAGACATTTGTTCCTTCTTTTGAATATGACAGACTGTAGTATACTAGAACAATATGGACACCAGAACTATTGTTTGGGACAAATGTGATTTTCTGAATATAAACAGAATGTGAGAATTTGGTTTCTAATCAATCATAAGCTATGGTGAGGTCATTTGTAGAGACAATCAAGAGTCTGAACCCAGAGAGAGAGACAGACAGACAGACAGAGAGAAGGAAGGACAGATTACTTACTGTACTAGCTGAATTTGAATCTAAAAGTCAAGGATATTATAGTTGCTGTTCAGGAAGTCCAGATAAGCAAAGGGGGAAGAACTTGGAAACAGAGAATCAGAGGAGTTACCCTGCTGATTGACTGGTTTGGTTATGAGGTTTTCGGTGTTCTATCTGGTCAGTTTTTGTAAAGATGCTATACACATCTGGGAAATATATATGTATGTACATATATATTTATGTGTATACAATGTATATATACATACATATATGTATTTCTGATGATTATTGAACAGGAATAGAAAAGAATATATATGTGTATATATATATGTGTGTATATTTGTGTATATATATATATATATATACACATAAATATCCCTATCATATACAGATGTGTGTATTCATATGTGTGTATATCCTTTTCTATCTCCATTTAATAATCATTTATCTATCATATTTAAATTTTTTAAAAATTCAATTTAGGGCAATAATTTTTTACTTTTTTGTTAGATTTGTCTAAGTATGAAAGAAGTACGTGGAGGTTCCCAGTTATTATAGTTTCTTGTTCTATTTCTCCCTATAAATAAATTTATTTTTCCTTGAAATATGAAAATTTCTTTGAAATGTTGTATCATTCAGTGAATATATATTTTGATTATAATTCATTTTCTATGGTGTATTTATACACAACGTAGTTTCTATGTTACAATCATGTCTGGTTTTGCTGTTGCTGTCAATGATGTCATGATTGCTATTTTTTTTTTTAGTCCACCTAAAGCATGATAAATTTTGCTCCAGCCCATTATTTTAACCCTGAGTGAATCTTTATGTTTTAAGTGTGTTTCTTGTAAGCAGCATATTGATGAATTCTGCTTTCTAGTACATTCTGCTATGCCTTTCCATTTTATAGGTAAGTTCAACCCATTAAAATTAAGGGTTATTATTGTTAATGATACATTTCCCTCAATTCTATCACCTTATACTTTCCCCTCTCCTTACTCCCAACTTCCTTCTTTACAAATAATATGGTAACTTGAGAATATGTGCCCAACGCTTGCTTCTTTTCCACTACCCTTCTTATTTTCATCCAGACCCCAATTATGGTTTTTACCCATTTTTTCTTTTCTTTTAATCTTCCCTTCAAGATCTGTCCTCCAAAGTTGGAATTTGCTTATGATCAATCCTTCCTTATGCTACCTTCCTTCTTAAATCCCCCTCCCCTCTCCTCCTTCTTACCTATTTCTCAGTTTAGTTTAATGCTTTCCTATATCAAACTCTGTGGTTGTTTGTTTTCAACTCTTCTTTGCCTGGTTCAGATAAAATGTAAGGTTCCTGTGATGCCCACTTTCCCCACTCCTTCATGCTTTTATAATCCTTTATCTTGAAAATCCTAATTATATGATTATGTTATTATATAATTATATTATCTCCCTTTGTTCTCTGGTGGATTCCTTTCCCCTTTTTTTTCATTACTTAAGATAACCTAAACAGAACAAGACTACTCCCAGACCTTTTGTTGGCTCTATTTTACTCTTTCTATTACCCTTCCAGACATTATAGAGTTCTTTCCCAATTAGAATGTAAACATTTCTTCATCAGATCTTTCTTTCTAATTGCCCCAGTATATTTCCTTTTCTAGATTATGCCTGACCAATGTGTTTGCATTTAAAAAAAATATTCTGTTTAGTTCTGATCGTTTTGTGAGGAATACCTGGAAATCTTTTATTTCATTAAAAGTCTACTTTTTCTCTACAGAATTCTACTTAGTTTTTCTGGCTGTGTTATTGTTGATTTGTAAGCCTTATAATTCTAAGCTCTCCTGTCCTCTACAGTTATAGTTGCCTAGTCTGTATTTCTTGTTACCTTTTGGAGTCACAGTTTTCTGTTTGGTCAGTTATAATTTTCAGGGAATCCACTTGGGTAAGGCTTATTATTTTCCATTCTAAACTATTTTCCAACTCTTTCCTCCAGAGCTTTTATTTCATTTTTAATCTGTTAATTTCTTTCCTGGTAGAAAATCCACTTTTTTTCCCCTTTGAGTATCTGCTTGCAGTTGTTAGGGAGTTATTCTCTCCTTACAGGGTAGATTTTGGGGTATCTTTGGATTTATAATAATTGATCAATGTCTTCTTCAGTTACCTCATTAACCTTAGTTCCTGAATTGGGGCCTTGTGCCAGGTTCTGCCTCCTGTTATGCTTTTGAGTGGGGTGGTAGGTTCTGTTTGGTCATGACCTGCATTGACCTCCACCTCCTGGCATTAGGTTCCTTTGGATCTTTAAGGTTCAGAGCACTGGATCTTCAGAGCCTCCTGTAATATCTCAGGATAAAATGATAGGGATCTTGGAGCCCAAGTACCTAGACTTTACTGGTCCTAATGCTGTCACTGAGCACAGCCTCAGCACACTGGTTGCTGCTTTTCTCCATCATTTCCAAAGTTCATGCTGTAGGTGTTTTGTGCCCCACTTAACCCACCTCCACTAGTCACTGTTGTGCCCATCATGTAGCTTGGCAGCTGGGTTGCCATGGCACACTCATTCCTGTTTGTCACGTGACCTGAGGCAACCCACCATCATCAGCCTGTCTCTAGTCTGAGAGGTACAAGAGTCGTATCTTTTTGCTGTCATTGAACATGAACAAAATGAGTGCAACCGTGTACCAACACAACTGACGCCCACTGTGATGAACAGCAACGACTCGAGGGCTTCTCCTTCCTTGATGCATGGCAGCCCTTCACGTCCTTTACAGAGAGTTGTAATACATGCCCCTCCCAAAAAAGAGAACTAATAGAGGACACCAGATGAGTTTTGATGAGTGCCTGGCACTCGCTCCAAGGTCACACACTCAGTCCAGTATTTCCTTGTATGTGAGCAGCTGCTGGGGAGATTTTTTGGTTCTAACGTTAAAGTTTTTGTAATGATTTTGTAAAATGGATGATAAAAAGAAATGGAAGATTGATTCAGAACAGACTGTTTAATCTGGAGTGGACAAACGGATACTTACCTGAAACAAAATAGTGATAGCCATTCTGAAGTAATGCAATCTTCAGCACCATTTCTAATCAAAACATCCTCACTGAAGCAAATTGAACACTAGGGAAAAACAAATTAAAGTGTCCAAATTGTTGAAAAAATCTCGGTGGGGAACAATGGTTTTTCAGAGAAGTATACTTGGAAAATGAGGCAACTACTAAGGTTACTTTTCAGATTTCTAAGGAAATTGATTTCAAACATTATTCCCAAGTACAACAAACTGATTGCTAACAAGAAGTGTAATACTTCCTGTTAATTAAATGTAAACAGCAAGAAAACCTGAAAAATGTACTAAAATTTGTACTGCTTAGCAAAGTAATTTTTTGAACATTAATGTGATTTCATGATAAATAAAAATCTTAAGTAATAAATATAATTAATTGATATTAATTGAAATTTCCTTTTTAAAAATACTGTTTATTTACAAAATAGTTTAATTATTAATTCTACCTTTACTTGGAAAGGGAGTTGATAAAAACCTATCGGTGGCTTGAAGAAGTTCGACCTATTTTAATTTTGACCCCTCCCTATTACCAAGTTGTCAAGGCCTGCTCTAGTGTGTTCCAGGAGGCTCTAGGCTCATTTGGCTAAGCACTAAAATCAGCTTCTATTGTAGACTGCTTTTCCTATTTGAGGCTGATTTTTTGGTGCAGTTTTGGGGTAAAAAAGTTCCTTACTACAGTTGTTCATTGGATTCCTTGATCATTATTTCATCTGAGGCTATTTTTCAGTTTTTGATGGGTGTATTGGAGTAAGGCTGTCTGCCTATATCCAGGCAAGCTTCTTGTCATATTTCCAGTTTTACTTCATGAACTGAGAGTTTTCGTTAGTGCCAGGCTCCCAACTGCCCCTGCCCCCTTGGATAGAATGGTTACCCCATCTGGTCCTAGTCTATATAGTCTGAGGTTCCGATGCTGGCCTTCCTTTCCACTGGTATGTGTTGTGTACAACATGCTTGCCCTTCCTGGATTTTCCTGGATCCTCCAGGTACAGAGTGCTGAGTTCTTCAAGGCTCTGGGAGATGGCTCAGGTCAGCTTGCTGTTAACTTTCAGAGCCCTTAGAATGTGTGGACTGATTGTTGCCCTCTAGGTCCTTAATTATTCTGGAGTCTTTTTTGCTGGGGCACTCCAGTCTCCTACCCTGTTCCTTACTCTAGATCCTTTGGCTAGGGTAACTCCTTAGGGCCTGTAAGCTTCTGGCTGGTTCCTTTTGTCCTCACTGACTGGATGAAAGCAGATGTTGAAGTTTTTTAAATTCATCCTTATTTACTCCAGTACACTTGTTTTAAATCTGTTCTGGAGTACACCTATAGAAATGGAACTGTCCTGCTCCTGTTCACTCAGACATTTTGACCCAAAGTCTAAAGTGAATTTTCTAAAACATAGCCCATTTCACCCCCAGTTCAATAAACTCCCTCTTCCTTCCAAGATTAACATAAAATCCTTTATTTGGAATTAAGTCTCATCACAATCTGGTCCCTTCCTGTCTCTCCAGACTTCTTGTACTTTACCCTCATGCCTTCTCTGATCTAACTATATTTCCTACTGGCTGTTCCTCCAACATGACACTCCCATGTCTATGCCTCTGCATAGACTGACATTCTAGAATGCTCTCCCTCTCTTCCCCCTCCCTGCCCTCCGCTTAGATTACCTGCTTTCTTTAGGACTCAGTTCAATCAAATGCTACCTTCAGTAGGAACCCTTTCCAGGTCCTCAGAACCTTTCTCCTCTAAGTTCACCCTCCCTCTACTCTCTACACTTATTCTAATGTACCTGTGCTCTCTCCCATTGGAATGTGAACTTTTTTGAGTAGAGAAACTCTTTTCCCCCCTTTATTTATATCCCTAGTGCTTAGAATAGTGCCTGGCATATAGGTTGAGTGAATGATACATCGTAACCAAGACCCACTCTGATTTATAAAACATTGTTGTCCTTTCATTCAACCCCTTGCCCATTCATTACATTCCTGGGGTAACATTATTTCACAAAGCTCGTCCTTTACATAATGTAGAGTTGCTACATGCCCCTCCCAAAAAAGGGGAACTAATCGAGGACATTAGATGAGTTTTGACTATTATCCCCCAAAAAGAACAGGAACTGAGACCCAGCAAAGGGAAGTAACTTGCCCCCCATCTCATGGCTAGTAAATGGTATAGCTCGGATTCCAAGAACCTGGATCTTCTGAGTTCAGGTTCTAAGCTCCAGTCCAGAGCTCTTGCCAATGTTGCTACTAAGGATAGAGCTCAGAGGCTATAAACTCCAAGGAGAGGAAATGTACCTTTTGGTCCCCTTTTGTCTGTCTCCTCTCAGTTCCATAATGACATTTTAAGTTTTTCCTCCATATTCTTCCTGCTGCCTAAGACTATTATTATTAAAAAACCTTTTGGACTTCTTATCGACTATATTTTCATGTATTTCACTCCTCCCACCCCTCCCTACCAGCTCCAACAGTAAATGATAATTGGCATTTATCTAACAATTTAAGGTTTGCAAAGTGCTTTAACCAAATCTCATTTTTTCCTAGGAGATAGATGCTATTATTTTACAGATGAGGAAACTGAGGGACAGGGAAGTTAAGTGACTTGCCATGGATCACATAACTAGTAGATGTTTGAGACCAGATTTAAAATCAGGATTTCCAAGTCTATCTACCAGAGCCATCTAACTGGCCTCCCTAGGAAGGCACTCCCTTACTCCAATTTGTTCCTTTGTGCTTTCAACTGCACTGAACAAGATGCTCCTCCTCCATTCAATTCATCACCTCTAATGTCATCACCATCTTGCTAACTCAAGCCTTGCTGCCACCTCCTTCCCTCCTGCCACCCCTCTGCAGTTGCAGAGGCCTCATTTTTTGGCTCACTCCATGCAGCATCTGCCACTCACCAGGTTTCAATTCCTGCATATATCTGCATTTGGATGGTAGGGTTGGAGGAAGGTTTGCAGGATGGATGGTTTGAGGGAAGATGGAAAGATAGCCACAGTCCAGGGGGAGGGGAGAGAGTCTAGGGGATGGAGAGAAGGGTCCTTGAGTTTCTGAGAACAGAGTTGTATCTAAGAGTCTGCTATGGATCTTCATTCACTACCTTATCTCCTTTTACCTCTTGTATTCATTCTTTGGGGAAGTAGCCAAGAAACTGAGAATCCACAGTAATACTTAGGCATTATAATACCTGGGGATGAGCTCACCTCTTCTCAATATCTTTTCTTATTCAGTCACTTTTAGAGACACCCAGAGAGACATCTGAAATCTTGAGTCTATTTCCCTTTCCAGACTCTTAAAGCTGAATCTAAAACTACTCATCCTGAAAGCTCCTGTCTTATGGTGAGAGGTGTGTGTCTCCCCTCCCAATCCTCCTTAGTAACAGGGCATTTTTCACTTCCTAGGGCCAGCCTCCTGAGTGGGGTGGGGTGAGCGGGGGGAGAGACACATCAGGCAGGTATGCTTAACTCTGAGTTAGGTTGGGAGCTGAAAATGGCAGGAGAAAGATATTGGCTGTGGGAGAACCACTTGAACCTTCACAATTCTTTACCTATCCCTTCTGTCTTCCAGCAACAAAGGGTTTTACAGGGTTAATTTTGTTTGGGGAGAGGAGAAAGTTTCATTAGTCACAGGGTGAGCCCTAAACTGGACCCCAGACTGAGCCCTTATTTAGGACTCACATAGAAACCTAATTCTAGTCACTAATCCCCAATGGCAATTTCACAAATACTGCATGTCCCCAAAGTCTTTTGTGGTTTCAAGCCATATGTGCTCTCCATCGTAAGGACTGGCAGGGAAAGCAAAGATGACTTAGAAAAATCCAGTCTAAGAAATGGTGCCAAAGGTCAGAGCCATGTCGTACTGATGAGAAGCTCTCAGAAAAGATCTTTCCACAAGTGGGGAAAAGGTAGAAGGGAGGGGAGGGTTGGCAGCCATGTGAAGAACAAAGATTTTCTCCAAAGTGTAACCCCTCCATCCGTGGTGAAGTCCAGAGGGAGAGGGAGGCCTTCAGTCACACTCCTGCTAAGGTCTGAAGCAGCAGGTCGGAGAACACTGGTGCCTGGTGGGATAGATTGAGGATGCTCACAGCCACGAGGCTGAATTTCTTCTATCATGGTCATGAGGCTCTGCAACAGGGGATATCTTTGGAAGATAAACATTGTCATTGGAGTAAATAATTTATCATTCCAACTGGAAAGAGACCTGCTAACTCATAAGTTATTTATGAACCTCCTTTGCTTTCTGGCCTGAGAGCTGATTTTCCAAAGTATGTCAGGGAAAAGGGGATAGGGAAAAGTGTCAAAGAGCAGCTGTGACATACTGGGGAGCAGCTGGAGGGATTTCCCAGGCCCCTTGCCAAGGTAGGATACCTTCCCTCAAAATGGCCAGATCTGTCCCCAGGAATCCAATCTCCTTCCCCTCTCTGTAATCAAGGGAGACTTTCTGAGAAGCCCTACCCTGACCTATCTTTGTTGACCCTGCTCAGAAGATTGGACAGATTCCCTGGATGCCAAGTCACTAGGCTAATGGGACATCTGGCCCTGAGAACCTGTACCCTACAATAAAGAACTTACAATCTAATCGAGGACACAACAAACATGGGGAAAAAAAAGACTAAAATATGAGGCTATATACAAGTATAGCCCAGAGTTCAAGTCTAATGGATTTGTAGAAAGCTCTTCTTATTGATGAAGAAAATGCTTATTTGATGCCACATGTCTGCATAAGGGGCAGAGTTCGTGAGAGTTTAGGAGTTTTTGCTTCTGGCTTGGATAAAGGACACACAGAGAGCCCTGGAGAGAAAAAAAGGTTTATCCAAAGAAATAAAAATACAACCAAATAAGATAATGTTAATATGTGGTTTTCTAAGTTAGTATGGACTGCAGGCACCCCTTTTTATTTGAATTTGACACCGCTGTGGTAGAAGTGAAGCCAGTGTTTCATTCTGGCATTTTCTCAGTCCTTATTCTTCTTGAGCTCCCTGTGGTCTGATTACTTTCTCTTCCCTGACACTCTCTTCTCTGGGGGCTTTCCGGACACTGCTCTTTCCTGGTTCTTCTCCCTACCTCACCGCTCCTTTTCTGGTCCCTTTGCTGGATCTTCTTCCAGATCACACCTGAAAAGGTGGAGGTCCCCCAGGGTTCTGTCCTGGGACCTCTTCTCTCCTCCCTCTATGGTACTTTACTTGGTGATCAGAGCTTGTTGTGTTCATCCTTTGTTTTCAAAGAAGACTGTGATATCAGAGAAATGATGACATGACTTGCACCTGACTGTTTTGAGGGAAGGCTGTGCAAGGTCACCACCCCCACTTTCTCCTCCTGAGCCATCTGGGCCCAGTGACCAGATATTCGTCAGGATGACTGGAGGACAGCCCAGGATGCAATGGGAGACCTTGGCCTTTTTATTCAGCTCCTGTGGATGGATTCCATGGATTGACCTCCAGTCTCAAATCTCCAACTGCCTTTCAGATATCTCAAACTGACTGTCCTATAGACATCTTAAATTCAATATTTCCAAAACAAAATTGATTATCTTTTTGCCTAAACCCTCCTCCCTTCTATCTTCCCTGTTACTGTGGAGGACAATACCATTCTCCCAGTCCCTCAGGCTCATGACTCCTTAGGAGTCATCCTGGATTCTTCATATTTCTCACTCCCCAGATCCAAGCTGCTGCTAAGATCTGTCAAATTTTGCCTTTGCAACATCACTGTAACTTCAGCCCTTCCTGCCTCTAACACTGCCATCATTCTGGTGCAGGCCCTCATACCTGGTCATTGCAATAGCCTCATGGTGGGTCTGCCTAACTCAAGTCTCTCCTCATTCCAATCCATCCTCCATTCAGCCACTAAAGTGATTTTCCTACAGCACAGGTCTAATCATGTCACACAAACCCCCTCCTCTGCCCTGCCCCTAAACTCAATAACTCCAGTGGTTTCTTATTGCTTCCAGGAACAAATACAAAATGCTCAGTTTGGCATTCAAAGCCCTTTATCATCTTGTCCCCTTTTACTTTTCCAGTCTTCTTACACCTTACGCTCTAACAGATACCCCTCCCTGCAGTGAGACTGGCCTCCTGGCAGCTCTAGGAACAAGGTATTTCATCTTTTGGCTCCAGGGACAGTTAGGTGGCTCAGTGGATCAAATACTAGGCCTGGAGTCAGGAAGACTCATCTTCCCGAATTTCAATCAAGCCTCAGATTTTACTAACTATGTGACCCTGAGCAAGTCACTTAACCCTATTTGCCTCAGTTTCCTCATCTGTAAAATGAGCTGGAGAAGGAAATGGCAAGATATTCCAGTATCTTTGCCAAGAAAAACCCCAAATGGGGTCATAAAGAGATAAACTGAAAATCTCTCTGATTTGGTCATTCTCTCTGGCTGGACCCCATGCCTGGAACACTCTCCCTCCTCTGCTCTGATTACTGAACTCCTTGGTCTCCTATAATTCCAACTAAAATCCCACCTTCTACAAGAAGCCTTCCCCAATCCCTGTTTGTTCCAATGTCTTCCCTCTGTTATTTCCTACTTATCCTAAATATAGCTTGCTTTGATTATATTTGTTTGCATGAGGAGAAAGTGAAGCTGGTGACCTTGCACAGTACTCCCTCCCTCAAAACGAAATCAAATGCAACACATGTCATCATTTCTCTGATGTGATGGTCTTCGAAAACAAAGGAGGAACACAGTTTGTTTGCATAGGATCTCCCCCATTGGATTGTAAACCCTTGAGGGCAGGGACTGTCTTTTGCATCTATTTGTATGGCTAATGTTTAGCACTGCACCCAGCACATAGTAAATGCTTAATAAATGTTCATTGATTGATTGTATAGCCCTAGTTTCCAGTTTGCTTTCTTAGAGATTTTTGGGAATTTCTTATTGAGAATGGGGAGTTGAGATATCTTCTTCCAAGTAGGAGAGTTCATTTGCTTTGTGTATTATCTGTAATTTTAATCTATCAAAATTCTCTGATTCCTATATATTGCTTGGATAAATGAATTTATTTACTAGTCACCATTTGTGATGGTCTTTTTTAAACTAACATTTGGTGAGGAGTCAAATCTCTGGACATAGCTTGAGGCATTTCTCACCCTTTAAGTAAATTAAACCTGAAAATCATTTTCCCCTAGATTTCTCCTTTATTATTTAGGGGGCAAACAGGTATAATTCTAGTCTAGTACTAGTCAGGTTCTAATCTGAGGAGATCAGAGTGCCCAGCCTTGTGACTCCAATCTCATGCTTCCTTTCAGGCAGGAATCAAAACTGTCCTTGGATAATGGGGCGGACAAGGTTCCTGAGATACCTTACTCATGCCTCCTTGTGAATGAAAGACAAATCCATGTGGACATAAACCTAACCCACATAGGTTACACGCAACCTACAGAAAAAGTGACAAATGAGTTGGATAAACAGAATATGTTATATGAATTCAGAGGAGGGAGAGATTATTGTGGGATAGGGAAAGGCTTCTTGAAGTGTAAAGGCTGTGAACTGGGTTTTGAAAGATGGGGTAGGTTTTAGACAAATGAAGGACAGTGGAGAAGGAATAAAAGTATGGAAGCAGGAATGAACAAAGTGTTCTTAGTGGAAAGTGAGTTGACCAATCTGATTAGTCCGGTTTGGGAAGGTTAGTTATGTTTGCTGAACATATTAATGAACAACAGACAGGTTGGGATTACATTGAGAAGAACCTTGAATGTCAAACCAAAGGATTTGGATTGGATCCTGTAGCAACTGGGAATCACGAAAGTGTTTTGAGCAGGAAAGCAAAATAGACAAAAAAATTGCCGATTTTAGGACAATCAGAAAAGTAGGGCAGAGGGGTATAGCACTGGTAAGCACCCATTACATATGATCACTGACACAAAGAGGGGCTTCAGCTGTGTTCCCAGTACAGCTTTGTTTGGATGCAGCCATGCTGCTGACCAGGAGTTGAGGGCTAGCCTTAGGTGGCTATCTTGAAATTGAATGATTGACCCTGGGCATTTGAGAACCACATGAATGCTTTAGGGAAAGAACCTTCTCCCTCTCTGGCAGAATGATTTTCTAGGCAATGACCTTTTTGGTTACCCATTCTTTGTGTTTCCATCCCAGCATTCAGCTGACATGCAGTAAGCACTTAATAAATGCTTGTCAATTGAAAAAAAAAAAGTAGAAACTTCTGATGTACTTCATTGGCCAGCGTCACCTTGCTCCAACTCCTTCTTCCCTTTAACTATGAACTGGGAGATTTTGCATTTTTTACACATGGGTAACTGAAGCACAGAAGGCTCTTAGGGTTACCCAACCACCTCCCTCTCTCCATGTCCCTCAGCCCCTATATCCACAGTTCAGTCTAGGGAAAGGCATTTTTCTAAAGGATCCCATCACTTATTCAGTGCTATCCACACCCCCCAACTTCACTCTGGTTTTTATTTAATGAAATATTCATAGATGCCTGGAGCATCCTAGCCCTCTCCCCACCCCTCAGCCCCTAGGGATCCCTTCTCTTGGTTAGAAAACTCCACATCTTGTGTTCTCAGGGCCTTTGATGAGAAATCTTGCTCTCTTTCTCATCATTTCCAGGGCCCACGTGGCCTTGGTAAGGATACTGAAGTTCACTCTAACCCTTATCAGGCAAGAGGGGGTGGGAATCACACCATCTGCCCAATGTGGCCAAAGGGGAGAAAAAGTAGTTCTGCCAGTGGCCCCAGGGAAGAAGAATGCTCCAGCCCCATATGGTACTACTGCATTCACAGCCATTGGGGAAGGGGAAGGGGAATCATAGTAGGAAAAATGCAAGTACAGTTTTCACCAGGATCAACTCCAGTCTTGGACTCAGAATCCTGCCACCGGCTGATGCAGTTACTGCAGGCAGATGTGCCATTCTTTTAAAGCCTCTCAAGACCCACTACCCTTCAGCACCAGGCAGAAGGAGGCAGGTTCTCTCTCGTCAAGACCTTCACCCCAGAGGGAAAAGGTAGTCCGGCTCTCATCTCACATGCCATATCTCAGAGACTTCCAAGTCTCACCCTGTATTCCTCTTGGACCTTCATCCTCCTCTGCAGTTATAGCCTTGGGGAAGTTAGTTTCTCACCTGGTCTAGGAATAAGAGCCATTTAGTCATGTAAGCAGTTGAAGGACTATGGTTGGAGCCCAGGGGAGTGCACAAGATGACTGCACTGCTGCTATCTGGATTAGTAGAGCCTTCAGTTTGCTTTAAAACAGTCAGCTGAGAGCATGGATGGCAAGGGAACTTCTCATGAGGAGGAGAGACAAGAACCAAGAGTATGAGAGGGAGAGAGGAGCCTACACCAGTGGGAGCTACTCATTTTTCTCTCCCAAGGGAAATAAAGCCTTTTAGAAAAAGCATTAACCAAGAGAAACTTGAAGATGGTGCTAATACTGCCAATGCTCTCTGGGAAGGAACTCCAAGGGCTGCATCCATTTGAGAGGAAGAAGCTTTAGAGATCTGGCTTGTGAAGTTCAGAACCCTTCCTATTATGGAAGTGGTACTGTGTAATGATAATCCTTATGCAGCATAAGGAGACCTGACTTCTAAGTCCAGTTGTGCCAAATAGATGACTAGCTGTGAGACCTGGGACAGATCATCCAATTTCCCAAATTTTCTCATCTATAAAATGGACATAATCTGTGGGGTTAAGTGCCCATTTTACAGGGCTCATGTAGATTCATAGTATCATAGTCATAATTTTGAGAGCTAGAAAGGACCTTAGAGATCATCTTGTTAGGGAATCATAAAGTGCTAGAGCAGGAAGAGATTTGAGAGATTGTTTAGCTCAACTCTTTCATTTTAGAGACAGGGAAATTGAACCCTAGCAAGGGAAAGCAAATGAGATAATGAATGTAAAAGCATTTGAGGAAGAAAAGTGCTTTACTTATCCAGGGTATGCAATTGCTATTACCCTCGTCCCACCTCACACTGCCAACTACATGAGGACAGAAGCAGGGCATAAAGGATTTCACAGTATTTTCTTCTCCCCTTGAATCTTCTGTGACACAGTAGGTGAAAACTGAGAAGCCTAATCTTGCCTTAGACAATAGATGTGCAACCCTGGGCAAGTCATTTAGCCACGGTGTGCCTCAGTTTCTTCATCTGTAAAATGAGGAGGTTGTACTGCATGCAATGTCCCTTCCAGCTCCAAATTCATGAGACAGAATACAGACATCCTTCCCATTTGGGACAGAGGCTGCCACTTTAGAGGGAGCTGTTGGATCCCTTACAGTCCTCACTTTACCCTGCAATGGCATATCCCATTCTTAAAGTTATGGGACTTTAGAGCTGGAAGAGTTAGAGATCTCTGGTCTAAGCATTTTACATTAAAGATGAGGAAACCAAGGTCGAGAGAAGGAAAGTGACTTGCTCAATTACGTCACTGAACGAGGAAGTGGCAAAAATCCCTTCACTCTAACCCTAGAACTCTTGCCATAAACAAGGAGTATATGGGTGCTGTGGCAGTGACTAGATTGGGCTTACTTTTTGGTTGTTCAGAGTTCTGCTCTGGCTCTTCACAGGACAAGAAAGTTTGTATTTCCATACTGGGAAAGTGGACCTGTCCTATTGGTTCCTGATTCAGCTGAGGCAGAGCTTAAAGAAAACTTTTACAGAATTCTTCTGTTCAGAGGATCAGGGGTTAAGAAGTGTTTGGGAGAGCTCCAAAGGGAGAGATCCAAAGAATTAGCACCCACCATCCACCATGCAATCACTTCTGCTCCCCTTCTGCCTCTGGACCTATATTCAGGTCCTTGGCCCTAGGCAGTTCAGAGGTTGTGCACTGTAGGACACTCTACTGCCTCCAATGGGAGAAGGCCTCTTGGTATAGGATGGGAATCCAAGTTTCTCACATCACATTAAATGAGGCAATATTAGCTAGATAGGGTTGGGGTAGCCAGAGAAACCTAGCTCTGCTCTGCCCAGATAGGCTTATACTTGGGAAGCAGCAAAAGGGCAGAGTTCTTCTCTAATCCCAGTTGTATGCTCCTAAAAAGGAAATAGGGATGAATACATGTAGGAAGAACAAGCTTGCTTCTTTGGCTTAGCTCTAATTCTAATTACATGGAAGAAATGAGCTAAACTGCTCCTATTAAGAAACAATGATAAATTCCAGCTGTCTTCCAGAATTCACATACAACATGCAAGTACTCCCTCCCCAAGAAACCTAGATTCAGGCCCCTCTCCCTGCTGATAAGAGGGAACTAGAGAAGGGACAGGGAAGGCAGAGACTAGAGCAGTTTGTTTAGTGTCTAAAGAAGCTATCTGGTATGTATTAAATGTCTGGCTGGTTACTGGTTTGAGTACTGGTATCTAGATGCTTCTTAGGGAATGTTCTTAGTATATGTAAAATGGGGAATGTTTAAGGAATTATGAATAAAAGAATTTTCAAGCTTCTAAGACTTGGTCATTTCCCACTAGAGTAGGGGAAGGCACCTCAAGTTTACCTTTGATACACCCCAGGTCACATTAAAGCAGGATTAAATGCATCGATGGAGAGGGCCTGATCCATGATAACAGCTACCATATCACCACAGTTTCCCTACCTCATCTCCAGTCTGCCAGTCTGGGTGAGTAGGGGAGAAATGGTATGAGGCATATACTTACTACTTTTTCTTACCTTAAAGGGCTCAAGACGAGCAAAGCAGAAATAATCACCCTCCAAAACAATTTACAAAAACTTTATTCTCATGGAAGGAAAAGGGTTAAATTAAAAGGTGACTGACTACCATAGTGTACCATGAAGCCATCATATACAATCCAGAATACTCTCGTGTTCTACTGCCTGGCCATGTGTGTCTGTGGAAGATGATATTTGTCATGCTAAATGCTCCTTTCTCTTCTGGGGCCAAACCTGGGAGTTACAGTTATCAACGTTTGGGCTTGTCAGATGATTAAAATGTAATAATTTCTGATGCACAGAAGGTAGGAAAGCAGAGGAATGACCCCTTTCCTATATTAGAAAGCACTCCCCCAATACTCCCTCCACCCACTCAATGACATATAAAAACCATCCTCCATTTTGTTCATCTCAATGATTAATTTGGTCCTGATAGCAAAACAACAAAGCAAATTTCTAAGAATACAAAGCCTGGGATGGGGTACTGTGGCATTCCCTTGGATTCATGCTGCCCTACCAGAAATGGGAATCAGAATCCTTCCTTGAGAAAACTCCAGGTGGGAAGTCAGACCCAAGTGTACAGGAGGGCAGCACCTACCAATTATAGCAAAGTCCTTACTCTTATTCTTATTTCTTGTGGGTATGTGCTAATTGTCATTTAAAAAAGCTTTATTGATCAAAGAGCACCTATATTTCATAGGGGCTCTGTTCATCATGCAGTTGGCAATGGACAAGGAGGTCCTTTTGGAAGATTAACTTGGAATTAGAAAGTGTCTCCCTCCAACCCACTCTCACCCCCCAGCAGAAACTTAAGGCACCAAAGGAGTGTTTCTTCCCTCATTCTAGAATAAAATCATACACCATGGGGTACTGACTCAGCAGCGTTATGATGCTAATCAGGGAGATGTGGCCTATGCTTCCCACACATATGAGCAATTAGAACAGCAAGCCTCTTGCGTGGGGGTTTTCCTACTGTCGATACCCACGAGACAAGACAGGCAACAGAGAAGAGACCACTGTCTCCCAGAAGGATCGAAGGTCCAGAGCTAGGCTGACAAGTGTTTCCTTTCTGAACCACCCACATCTATTGTGACCAAAAGAAGTGAATACCCTAGAGCTGGTAACACACTGAGTACACCTTCTCAGGGGTATTCATTTATTTGGCAGAATGGAAAATGCCACTAGTTCAAGGAATAACCTTGCTTTTACATCAAGCTCTTGACAGCATTCACTGCGCTGTAGGAAAACAACAGGGGGATGTGGGAGGAATTTTCTTGCACAGAGACATCAAACCTTGCTCATGTTGTTTTCACCATTTTTCACATACACTACAAAGGAACAAATGAATCCAATGGGAATTGACTGCTAGGACAGTTGGAAGGACACAGGATTCTAAAGGACTGCCTCTATTAAAAGTACAGGAGGGTGCCAGAGACATTAAATGACTCAAAGCAAGATCAGTATTTTTTTCAAAATAAACTTTTAACACTATTAAATTAAGAAGAGTCCTGGATACTTAAAGCTTCCTAGCAGATTTCAAAGGGCTTCCAAGGAACTCAATTTTCACATTTCCTCTTTTTATAAATAAAGCAGTAGAGGCTGAGAAAAGTGGTCTACTCCCAGGTTATTATAGACTTGAAAGAGAATCCAGGATCCCTGCTTCCAAGGACCACTGATGATGATTTTGACCCGTTCATGCCTTTTTATCCGTTCAGTTCTTGTCCATGTTTTCCCACATATCCTCCACAAAAGATCCATCCAACATGCTAGGTCTCTTTGTCAAAGTCTTTTTACACTTTCTGGATATCACCCTTGATCTCACCCTATGACAAACTCATCTCCATATGCCATCATATATTTCTTCAATGATGTGTCTTTTATGCCTTGTCTTGGTCACATATGCAGCAGCCTACTTTTGCCCACTGTCTTTTGGGGCATCTGCAACTTTGACTCAACATTTTGACATTCCATGATGAATGACATTGTATCACAGGGAAAACATTTATGTAAGAGAATGGTTTTTATGCTGTGGAGTAGCTTGGGATCATTAAAAAGAACTGCAAAATTTTCCAAAAGCAATCCATCCTGTTCTCTTCTGTCCAATATGCTGTCTTTACATTCCCATTCAATTTTGAGCCAATTTATGATCCATCTGCAATCCATGTCACAAATACACAAACATAGACCAACTTAATGGTCTAGTCACCTAACTATATGTTATAGTCAAGATAATGGGAATTTTGAGCTGTTTAGTTTTTCCTATATATGGATTTTTGAGGCAGTTTCTTTTTGGAAATTATGGGTCTCACTGATGAGGTAATGATCTGGAGCTCGATAAAATGATATTATATGCAAAATGGAATATCTCACTAAGGGAGAATCTCTCTTCCATTTGGACCTTGCGCAGTACATCTTCCATGCAGTGGTAGATACCTTTGCCAAGCATACATCTCTCCACTTGTGCTTCTCTTAATCTTAAAAATAATCAGTTATTGAACAGTCATCTTGGTAGTTGCATTTATTCAGGGTTTTTGCATATTAACGTGTGTGAGATCCCTTACTGATCAAGTCAAATGCTTCTGTGTAACAACAAAAAAATCCGAAATAGGATCTTGCATGCTCTGCACCTTTCATTCAACAGAACTGATAGATGTTGTCTGCCTTAGAGAAACATTTGTGAAAACCTACTTATTCCTTAAAACATTCAGTAAAGATATTCTTTGCTATCTCAGATGGATCATAAACATATACATGTACAGAACCCATTAAAGATTGTATAAAGACAAGAAAGTGTACATGTGGTTTATCATTTATTAGTAGTCTCAATTATCTTTTTGGGTAATAATGCAGTCCATGATTTTTTTTTCCCATTGTTTTAGTACGTTTCCCTACCTGGGATATCTTATTAAACAATCCTTCGGTGCCTTCGTAGTTGCTTTACTACTAGGTTTCTTGAATATGTTCATAGTCTGATCTGGTACTGCTCTGCACAACTATCTTAACATCAGGGACTGAGGCACTAGAACTCATGTAATGATTCCTCGGTCACTGAGTATGAAAATAGATCATTAAGGAAATTTTGAAAAATTTGTTCTATTTTCCATTTGAGAGTCTCCTGCTTGTTTCATTACTGAATTCTCTGCTTTTAGGATGCTGACCTCACTTGTCCTCATTTTCATCACTTTTTGTTGTCATATGAGGTGACACTTGGATATTTTTTTTTCATGTAGCTGTGATCTCCCTGCTCTAGGTACTTCCTCTAATAATGATGACTGTAACCAGTCTATGCCTTCTCATCCTGTTTTAACTCTTGGACACATCCTTCTGTAAACTCTCTACCAGAGGCGCTAGGGGCTTTTTCTAGCTCTCTTAACATGGCGTGAACAGCAATGAAACACATAGGCTATCTAATATCCCTCACTCACATTTGGCCCACTTTCTTTTCTAGTCATACATTTCTGTGATGGCTTTATGTTTATCCTTTGGAATTCTTGGCACATGGTCTGCTCATGACCACCACGCATTTCTCCAATGCCCTTTAATTTTAACTTCAATTCTTCATTGACTGTGGCATTCTATGACAAAGTTACACAGCTCCACTAGAAAAAATATTATTTTAAAATATAGTAATGTATTTCAGGAAGAAGCTTGGGAACAATAAAAAACCCACAATTTTCTAAGGCAACTTACTTACCTCCTCCTAATAAACTCTGAGTACAGGTTGCAATAATACTACTTATAATCTTCTACCATCCTTTGTAATATTTTAATAAATTTATATTCTAAATTGATATTGCCTTTGGCTCCATGTCTTTACATGTATCAAGGAGTAATTTAGTGAAAAAGCATAAAGGTACTGTGCCAAGGAGATCATGTTACTTATTAAAGTAGTTTTGTAGCTCTTTTGGCCTCCCCATTGTGGTAACTGCTTTATATCAGGTAAGATTTTGCAGGAAATGGTAATCAACATAACATTTGCATCTTTCCATTTCCCTTTTTTGCATCATCAACGACTTATTTGAATAGGTCAGGTTTGTAGCCATTATTTTCCCTTTATCCTTTCTTCTAATTTAATGTTATTTTGACTGTTTCTTGCTCTAGCCAGTGGTCTGACTGCATGACAAGATAACTAATTTTGATTTGACTCCCAAATCTAGAACCAGTCTGTTAAAATATAGTGAATCAAATTTTGTTATATCATTCAGTACTTGCCATATCCAATTCACCTCATCATTTCCATCTGTCCACTCTCCTGAACTTCATGACCACTAGTAAGTCCATTATTCTGCAAGATAAAAATCATCTCACTCCCCTTCCTCAGATCACTTTCCACTCTAGCTCCAAGGCATCATTATGCCAGGTAACCTTTTCCTCTATCTCTCTCCTCCCCCTCTCACTCCTACTTTGCAGCTTCTTTTTATGCATTGTCTTTCCACATTAGATTGTGATCTCCTTGAGGTCAGTGACTGCTTTATGCCTTTTTTTGTATCCCTAGTGCTTAGTACAACGCCTGGTTATTGCTGTTCAGTCAGTCTGCCTCTTTGTAACCCTGTGGAACCATAGCACACTAGTCCTTGACCCGAGGGGCTCATCTTCTGATGTCATGCACTTTAATACTGTCCATGGGGTTCTTCTTGGAGTGATTTGCCATTTCCTTCTCCAGCGGATCATCTTTTGTCAGAACTCTCCAGTATGACCTGTCCAACTTGAGTAACTAACCCCTGCAAAGCACAGCTCAGTTTCATCCATCTCTCCTGGAATCCTGCCTTCTCATGGAGGAGGGACTTGCATAGCCTCAAACACATGAAGCACTTAATAAATGTTTACTGACTTTACTGACATAAAAGCATTAAGCTTCTGACTTTTGACTTTCATTGTTTTTCAAACCTATCATTTCTCAATGTTTTATTGATGATTTTTTATACTAGTCTTTCCCAGTAAGTGTTCCCATAAAATTCTTCCTTATAATAAAAAAAACCAGCTAAGTAACATCCCAATCCAAGTACACATGACAGTGTGACGGTGTCTGCAACTCTTTGTACACATAGCCTGTCACCTTTCTACTAAGAAAAGGGAAGTATTTTTCATCAGTCCTCTCATATATCTGAATTTTGATGTCTTTTAGAGTTTTCATTTACATTATTCGTCATTGTAAATAATTTTTTTCTAAATCCTCCCATATTTCTATGAATTCCTTTTTGTACAAGGCAATAATATTACACTGCATTCATATATCACAGTTTGTTTAGACATTCTCCAATCAATGGGCACACACTGTTTCCATTTTTTTTGCTACAATGAAAAGGGCTACCATAAACATTTTGGCATGGGACCTTTTGGGGGCATAGATCAAATGGTAAAATACATGAATCTAAGGGTATGAACAGTATAAGTTGCATAATATGTATTAGGTTCTTTTTCAGAATGGTTGGACCACTTCATAGTTCCACCGCCAGTTTACTGGTGTGTTTTCCCTTCCTCCCATACTCCGTCCAAAATTGACTATCATTTAAAACATTTGATAATTTAAGGGGTGTGAGGTGAAACTTTAGTTACTTTAACTTGCATTTCTCTAATTATTACTGATTTTCACATAGTGTTAACCACTCTTTTAACCATTTGATCATTTTTCCATCTAGTAACATGCATCATACTCCCCAACATATTTTCATTCTCCTCACCTTTCTAACTGAAGTCATTAAGTATCAAAACATTGGCTTGGTTTGGAGGATCTTACCTACATTATGGTAGAATTTCTCAGTGTCTTTATTCTCTACAGTGGATACTGACGCAGAAGCTGCAATTATTTTCATGGTGGGCTTTGCTCATGCTCATAATGAGTACTAAAAGATGATCACAGGTCCTATTAAATTATGTTTCTCATTGCCATTATAAATGTGATGAAACCAGTTCCGCTAACCTCTTGCTTGACTTTCAAAGGAGACAAACATCAAATGCTAGTATACTGTCAAGCTTAAATTAAGATCAGCACTATAGTAAGCACAGACATGATCAAGATAAATTAAGACATGGTTCCTATCCTCAAGAAGTTTACAGTCTTATCAGTTCATAACTTCTAAGGAGACAATTATTTCCTACTCCCCAAGATTTGTTAGTACAAGGTAGACTCATGTCTATAAAAACTATTTCAGATTCTCCAGAGATGTAAATGCAAGATTAGAAACAAGGGACTAGGGGATCCTAATTAGGAATCCAAGAGTTATTTCAATAGAAATACTATAGTTTATATCACCGGAGGTAGATGGTAAAGTGATCACTTGTGTGTGCAAACCCAGAATATAAACAGAAGTTGCTTTGTTTGAAATCTCCATATAGAGGCCTGGCCTCAAATGGTACTTTCATCATTTAGGCCCCTATTTAGGCTCATTCTGAAAATTAATTTCTCCATGAAATGTTTGCAATTGGGGAAAATTCTGTTGAATTGATTCAGCAAGAGATTTAGGCCATTTTCTCTGAGCTTCCCATTAAGTGGATCTTAAGTAGGCTTTCTAGGGCCAGATGGGTCATGCCCCATGTGGGCATGGTGGCTGCTTGAAGAGTTTACAAATGACTATCTTAGGGAGCTCGGAAGAAACCTTTCTGGATAGCCCTTAGAAATGTTATTTTGGGAGGAAACACACACACACACACGCTTGCAAAGGAAATGAGATATTTTTAGGTCTGACCATATAAGCTAACCAAAGAGATTAATTATAGGCAGCAGAATATCCTTAAAGGACGTTCTCTCTCTTCTGTCCTCCAAAGAGAAATTTTACTCAAATAGAAGTGAGAGTCATGATTTCAGAATCCTGTGGCAACATGAAAAGGAGGTGGTATCCAGAGAGAGGATCAGAATTTGCAGCTCTGCATAAAATGAAAATATGAATTTGAAATTCCAGCTGGTGCCTATTACTTTAAACCTCTGGCAAGTGGAAAGGTTGATCTTGCACAATATTTCTTAGTACAATCTTTGAAAAGAAGAGAACGCAGACTTCTGTAAAAATATATATGTATATATAGATGTGGAAAGAAGAAACACGGAAGATTTCAAACACACTTGGGAGAGGGAAAACATTAGAGAATTATGGTGACAAATGGAGGCTTGAGTCACTTATTAACATTAAGAGAAGGTGATGTCCGTTAGGTTAACAATGCATGGCACAAATCATAGATTGTGGCATTTGGTAACTGAGTCAGAAGAGAATCTCAGAAAAAAGGAAAACAGTGAAAAGGAGAAACTGAATAGTCCTACAGCAACCAGTTCTTTCTAGCAATGGAGCAGAGGTCTATCTGGGGGCAGAACTATCTCCTCACTATACATACCACCCTCCTGAGTGCTTCAGGGAAGAGAAAAATCAGTTTTTCAGCAAGAACACACGAACTGACATAAAAGATAAGCACTTCCTACCATGTATGGTTGTCAGCACATAGTCTGAATACTGGCTACCAGCTTCTGAGATGTTCAATGACATACTCTGTTAAGTACAGTGGGAAGGCAGCCCACACAGAACATACATTCCACCACAGTCATGGCTGACAGTAGCAACTGCTCATTAACAAAACTTACTCTTAGAAATTAATCTTATAATAAAGGACCCAGTAGGACAGAGGAGAGAGGCACTACAGGGTCCATATGGGCACCACGGTACAGGGACATCATCATCTTATGCTTGAGGTACCCAGGACACTGACCTTTCTTTGAAAATAGCTGCTGATCTTTGGCCTACTCAGGAGGCATTAGTGTAATCAAGGATGGAGCACACTTCATTAAAACCCACAATCCTTCCCTCCAACCAGTCAATACCACCTAAGTGCTCAGATGGGAAGAGAAAAACTGAAAGAGGATCCACAAAGTGCTTCCCACATTAAACCTCACTCCCGTCCCTGCTAAAGTCTCTGTTTCTTGGCCAGAGGAGTTCAGGCAGCACTGAGCCAGCAATCGTTGGCTCCATGCTGCCTTTGGCTCCAAAGCAGCAAGTTAAAACGTTTGCTTTGGCTCAGGCTTGTGCACTTGGCTGATTTCCACTCTTCAGTCCTGCTTGTCTCCTTTCTGCTTCCAGGGGTAGATGAGCTCACCAAAGAACAGCTTCTTACACAGTGAGCCCCAGGAGTCCTTGGGGTAACAGCTGTAGGTGGGGAGACGGTAGGTTTGGACCACGCTGCCATACGACAGAGGATTGATCTGTAAATACACAACCAGGAAAGGCTGGAGCAAAGATGGACTTAAACAAAAGACAGTAAAGGATGGCATGAAGTAGGGAACTGATTGTATGTGTATAACCTATATCAGACTGCTTACTGTCTTGGGGAGGGGAGGGAGGGAAGGAGAAAAATTTGGAACTCAGAATCTTACAAAAATAAATGTTGAAAACTATCTTTACATATAATTGGAAAAAATGAAATACTATTAAGAGCAAAAAAAAAAAATAAAATAAAATGGAGTGGAGATTTAAAAAAAATAAAGGACTAGACCTCTGGTTCACAGCTTCAGAAAAACCCAAAAACGATGCATTTACCTCCCTCCTTAAGCGTTGCTCTTTCTTGCATATTCTCAACCGTGCTGCAGGACACCTCAGGGGATCTACAGGAGGTGGAATTTGCTTTTGGGCTCATTGCCTGTTGACTGTGCCATGTTTAAATGGTTTTGCAGTAAAAAGTACAGGCATGTTGAGAATTCAGAGCAGTGCCACATATGCATGACATCTCTTAGAAGACTCCTGTTCCTGGGGGATGCACGGAGTGCAGACGCAGAGGAGGTAGCTAAGGGCCCTGTTCAGTGGCTGGTCACATCGAAGACCTTATAGTACTTTAACCTAGAATTTTTCTTGGTCTAGATTGAGGGCTTCCCTCTATGCTCTAAGTGGTCTGCAAACTTCCCTTCACTGTTTTTCTAAGTAGAATATCCTTAGGAGACTTTCTGGGATAACCTAGACGATGTAGAACTAAGCTCAGAAATGAAAGAAGTAAAAATTTGAGATCACTTAGGCTATGGTGTGTCCTTAAATGTTCTGTTTCTTTACTAGAGGAGATCAGAGGGAAGGGGAAAGGAATGGATCCTTTGAAAACTTTGTCCCACTTCCTCCCAGTAATAAGGGGTTTTCAGCAGGATGATCTGGTTGTAAAAGAGATAAGCAAATGGTAACTGCTGTAAGTATATGGAACTATAAGAACCTAAGTTCTTGTAAGAGACCACTAGGTTAAATGATTAGAGTGAGACCTGTATGTGAAAACTATAATAACTTTTCATTGCACAGTTTTAAGTTTCTGAAAAATCCCACCTAAATCCTAGTTTGTAGGTCATATGGAACACTAAATGAACTAGGTTATTCAGTTTTAATCTTCTGAGCTTCTGGGCAGTCTCCTAAACCTTAAACCTTCAGGACCTCAGTTTCCCCAGCATTATCCCTCACTACAACATCATTTAGGAGATAGGTCCTTAGAGAAAACATTTTACTGAATTCCCAAAGGATCTTAGAAACTAAATTTCCCTGGATGGGTTCCAAGATGAACCTGACTTATGTAGTGTTCCCATTTATTGAAAATGGTATTTCAGAAATATATCAGTGAAGCAATATGGGTCATGTTACGAGATGGTTTCAAGGAAAGGAAACTTCATCTTTATACTGTTAGCTCGCTATTTCTTAACTTCTCCTCCTGTATAGGATCACAGAAAAGGCCTTAGAGATTGCCTGGTCTAGGCCTTGCTCAAAGTCACACAGCTAGTAAATAGCAGAGTTGACACCTGTACCCAAAGTCTTCCAGTCCCAAACATTGGGCTCTTTTAATTCTATTTCTACAGGTTATTAAACTTTTATTCTTTGGACAGCAGAGTATAAATCTTCATTTAACCTATCAGTGAGGAAAAAAGCCTAAGACAAAAAAGCTTGCTCAGTCCATGTTTTGTTAACTTTCTTATTGTTAGTGACCAGTCACTCCCATCTTTCACATGTTCCTTCCGAGAGAATGCGCTTTACATGCTGAAGTATGAAGCTCTGATGTTTGCTGTTGCCAAGGCAAAGCTGGGCCTGTAAAAACCCATAGCAGTTCCAACTTGTCTGAAGCTTCACTTGAGTTACTACAGTGACTCAATATTGTTAAATAAGAACAAAGCATTTTCCAGATGGACTGCTCTGAGGTAAAAGGGCCAAACCAGAGCTGTGAAAAGGCAGACACGTTTATAAAAAGGCTTGATGTGCAGTCATTATTCTTGTTCCTAATTGTGATCCAGAATACTCCTCCACCTCTAAATAGAAACCAGTTTTATTTAAGACACTACAACTAGTAGGGCAAGTCATTTGGAAGAAAATTGCTGAGAACACACCAAAGAGAACATGCATTTTAGACAAAGTTGAATAATGTGGTCTTGCTGCAGGCTATTTTATATTGAAGTACACTTTTAAAAGCATGAAGATTGGCTTCCTGAACTAAATAAATAAATGGTGAGCTTTCTGTGACCTGGTACTAACGGATCCTCTCCTCCAGAACAGCAAATTTTCCTTTTTCCTTCTCTCAGCTCTAAATGGGTCACTGTCTAAAATTAATCTGCTAGAAGCTGATGGCAGGTGGGGCTCTAAACTCTAAAAGATCACATTCCCACAGGTCTTTCCATAACGCAGCTATGCACAATATGTTCATGCTCTTGGTTTAGGGCTGAAAGTATTTTCAATAGGCTTGCTGATGAATAAGCTAAAGGAATAGCTGGTATATGGTTTTAAGACACATTTTTAACTAGAAAGTTGGGGCAATTTTGTAAAGGGAAAGATTTCATTGGCCAGTGGGCCAGAAAATCCTAGACTCTGAAAGATGATTTTGCAGAGCTCCAAGATCTCCCAGGTTCTACTCTACTTTCAAGTCCTCCTGCTAAAGAGATGGTAAGAACAATTCAGCACTTTTGTTACTGTGTCATGTGGGTGCTACTTTCTAGGGAGGGGGAATGACCCTGTCAGCAGCTGAATCTTCATGGAGAGAGAAGCAAAACCAAGTCATTCCAGCAATGCTGCAGGTGAGCCCAGCGTATCTCCCCATTTTGAGAACATGTGCATGGATGACAAATGGACATTTCTGAGAAGTCTGAGGTGGAACAAAATGGGCTTCTGTTCTCTTTACCCTGTCCATAAAACTCAGAAAAGCCATCAGGGACTAGGGGGCCGACACTTTTGAAAATGTAGCTAACGTAGCTTATGTTAGCCCTGGTCACAGTCAGAGGCTGAAGGCAAGCATGATTTTCCCTGGTATTACCTGCATCAGAAGTCGGAGGGGTTTGCCTGCTTCCTGCTCCAGGACTCTGAACTTTACACCCGCTGAAAACCAAAGAAAAGATGTGTGTGAATAAAGGAGAAACACTGCTACTCTG
Organism: Bettongia penicillata ogilbyi; assembly: GCA_023548195.1. Lineage (NCBI taxonomy): Eukaryota > Metazoa > Chordata > Mammalia > Diprotodontia > Potoroidae > Bettongia > Bettongia penicillata. The sequence goes on along the minus strand of JAJHZJ010000321.1, from coordinate 5,127,839 downwards.
GGCTCCCTTTGGCCTAGTCTTACTGTACCCAAGGACAAACACCATGGGGTGAGTCAACACAAACTGAAATCACCTGCCTGTATGGATGAGAAAACTAAAAATATCAGTCACCCCATTGTGCTGGCAAACAAAGGGGAAGAGTGGGTGGAGGAAGAAATGTCACAGGTAGGAAAAGAAAATTTCTCTATCAGTTCCAGGACCTAGAAACCTACGTGGGAACTGCATACCACCTTCACCTTCTTTTCTGTATCTCTTTTCTGAATTTTTTTTCCTTTTTTTTTTGAGAGTGGGGAGTAGGAAAGGCTTGATTATCAAAAGAACCTCACAAAACTTTATTGAAATAAAGACTGGTGAAATTTCTAACAGGGAGGGGAAGGGTGGTTACTTTTCACAGCTGGGTTGGGCTGCCACTGTCCCTATGAACTACCAAATCAATTCAGCTTAACGAAACAATTCCTCCCTCCAATCTAGTTATACCTGCGTTCCACACTCTTGTTCACCACGTGTCTGCCCTATGTCCCAGCCCAACTAGACTCTCAGGAATCTATGCCTTTATTTTCTGAAGGTTCTCTTCATCATGATCTGATAAAATCTCACTCATCCTTGAAGGCCCACTTCCTAAGCAACTGATTCTTTTGAGGATTTTCCTGATCATCCCCCATGTTTTCTCTTGGTCTTTGTATAGCATTAGATTTTTTCTTACGCTTTTATAGCTTCTGCTTAATTATAATTATTATGCAGTTAACATGTAGCTATTATAATATATTAATAAATGTATTATATCTTCCCTAGAGGCAGCATGGCCTGGCGGATAGAGCTGTTGTTCAGTCACTCAGTCCTGTTGTATTCTTCAGGACCCCATGGCCCATAGCATACCAGGTCTTTCGGTCCTTCATTATCTCTCAAAGTCTATCCAAGTTGATGTTCATTTATTCCTTGACACTATCTATCCATCTCATCCCCTGCCATCCTTTTCCTTTCAATTACATCAGGGTCTTTTCCAATGACTCCTGTCTTCTCATTATGTGGCCAAAGTATTTCAGCATCAGTATCTGACCTTGCAGTCAGCAGCCCAAATTTCTTTAAGCACTGACTGATTTGATCCTGCTGTCCAAGGGACTCTCAAAAGTTTTCTCCAGCGTCACAACTCAAAAGCGTTGATTCTGCAGCATCCAGCTTTCCTTGTGGTCTTACTCTTACAGCCACGTGTTCCTACAGGAAAAATCATAGCTTTGACTATAGAGAAATTTGTTGGTGAAGTGATGTCTCTACTTTAGTATGCTGTCCAGATTTGCCATAGCTTTCCTTTCAAGGAGCAAGTTTCTTTTAATTTCATGGCTTTGAGCTCAAGAATATGAAATCTGACATAGTTTCCATTTCTTCTCCCTCTCTTTGCCAGGAAGTGATGGGACCAGTTGCTAAGATCTCAGGGTTTTTTTTTATGTTAAGCTTCAAATCAGCTTTTACACTCTCTTCTTTCACCCTTATCAAAAGGCTTTTTAATTTCTCTTCACTATCTACCAGCAGTGGTATCATATGCATTTCTGAGATTGTTAATATTTCTCTCAGGAACTTTAATTTTTTTTTCATTTTTAAATTAAAAATTTAAATTAAAAATTTAAATAAGAATTTAAATCCATCCAGCCTGGCATCATGCATGATGTAGTCTGCATATAAGTTAAATAAATAAGGTAACAGGAAACAGCCTTGTTGTACTCCTTTTCCAATCCTAAACCAATCACTTGTTCTGTGTTCAGTTTTAATAGCTGCTTCTTGGCCTGCATATAGGTTCTTCAGGAGACAATAAAGTGATCCGGTACTTCTCTTTGAGGACTTAGCACATTTTGCTGTATTCTGCGTTACGGCTTTAGTGTAGTCAATGAAGCAGAAGTTCTAGTTTTTCTAGAACTCCCTTGCTTTCTCCATAATTCAGTGAAAGTTGGTAGTCTGGTCTGTAGGTCTTCTGCCTCTTTGAAAACCAGCCTGCTCTTCTGGTACTTCTCGGGTCACATACTGCTGAAGCCTACCTTGCAGAATCTTAAGCATAACCTGTTGGTACTTGAAATGGGTGCGACTATATTTAGAACATTTTTTGGCATCGTCCTTCTTTAGGATTGGGATGTAAATTGATCATTCCCATCCAGTGGCCACTGTTGAATTTTCCAGATTTGCTGGAATATTGAGTGGACAGTTGCTCCAACATTGAGCGGTGAGAGAGCTGGCCTCAAAAACTGACTTGCTTCCCCTGACGTAAAATCACTCAGCCTCTCAGTGAGTTAGGTAACTGTCTAATACTACATGATCCAGAGGTGTTGGCCTGCATTGGAAGGGGGAGTTTCTTTACCTGAGAGTTCCCTGGATCTCTATGAAATCACAGGTTCAGTCCTTATCCCTATATATCTCTATTAGTTTATAAACCCTTGAGGTCAAGGGTTGTATCTTAATTATTTTTGTATTTCCCCCAGCAAGAAGCACAATGTTTTGCAAATTTTGAGTGCTTAATACATGATTATTGTAGGAATAGTTTGGTTTTCTCATTTATTTGCAGATGGAGAAAGACAGGAACCTTTCCCTACCCCCACGTAGCTCAATGAATTTCAAACAATGGATGACTTTCATCTTTATTATCTTAACTGGTCACATTTTGGATGCCACTGGGCAGTTGTCTGTGCTTCCTTATCTGGGGCAAGAGATTCTCGGGTACTTGAAAAGGAAGCACAATAGCTAATTGCTAATCCTGTGACAACCCTGTATAGTGAGCATCCTGAAAGGTAAATATCAATGTACATTCCTCAAATTCTTCATCCAGTGATGATGGAACTGGTTCGGTTCACTAAGGCGATGTGGCAAAAATTCATCAAATGGCTTCTGAGTTTAGAATCCTATATGACCCCCTCTGAACTAGTGTGTGTATATACATCTCAAAGTGACACTGAAAAATGACAGGCAGATTAGGTGTCCTTTAGATCTTTCTGGCTATCCTAACTTTAAGTACCTTTGAAAAGTTGTTTTTGAAAACTATTTACCTCTCAGGGCAAGGATGTTGCAGGATACAGCACCTCCTATTTATTTAGCGCTTTGATATTAACAAAGGAGTTTCCTTACAACTCTATAAGGAAGGTAATGCAAGTGCTATTGTCCCCATTATATAGATGAAAACACTGAGATGTGGGAAAGTTAAATGACTTATCTGTTATTCCACAGTAAGGGTTAAAACAGAGATTCAAATTCAGGTCTTCTGATATCAAAACCAGTATTCTTTTGATTCCATTATACATCAAGTAGAAAGCTAGATAAAATGATCTCTAAAGTTTATTCCAACTCTCAGTTTTCCTGATCACCTAATCAGGTAAATCAGGCAGATAAATTTACACATCACACAGGCTAATCCAACATCCAACTTGAATAAGAAGACCTAAGTAGAAATGTCTTTTTTTGCACAGAGTTTGACCCAACATAAACAAGGGCCACATGCCAGGCAAGAAAGATTGAATGACACTTAGGCAGAAATTGAGCTAGCGAATTCTGGGCCAGAAGGGATTCCATGATGCCTGGGGTGTAGCCATTTAGGTGTAAGGTAGGCTGGTGTGGGGGTCTTGAACCAGTTCTGATCATTCATGTGGATGTCCTGAGGATTCAGGTCTCGATTAAGACTCATCTCATCTGACCAGATCCTGGGGGGTCAGTTACACTGCAGGCCTTTACCCTAACCCCTACATTAAAGGAATGCTACAGAATCACACACCTAAGAGCTGAAGGAACCCCAGCATTCAGTCCTTTCCTTTTCTTAACACTGCCCCAACGTTAAAAATGCTAGCATTTTGGCATATGTTATTATCTCAGCTGTTTAGCATGAAAACTATTGGATCTGCAGGTGCTTGTTTTGCCTAGTGTCAAGAAGAATGATGGCACTCAGTTCTGTGTATGAAGGGGGCATCAGGAAAGAAGTCCAATCTGGCCAGAACTTGTGATCTGTCCACCACCACACTACTACTTTAGTTAGTTTTAAACAAAATCATATTAATGTTTTCCCTTCAAGTTGATCTGAAAAACTGTCAACAAAGATTCTGAAAAGCTTTAATGCCAAGACAGGAGCGACTCTGCTAATGGATGAACTGAAAAGGGTTTGGCTCAAACCTGGGAAGTCACTCACCTGCCCTGCCCTTTCACCTTTCTGGTCTAGGAACTGTGCTGGTCATCATACAGGAAATAACTTTCACTTATATTTTAATTAAGCTTGCACTAGAAAGTCTAGATCAAAGCAAATAGGTAGTCAGTGAGATATTACAAAAACATAAAGAACATTTGTGTTCTGGGCCAAGACAGGTGTGAAGGAGTGGGTTTTCATGAACCAAGAGGATTACTAAAATGGGATGAGATTAAAATCTGTGCCTTATATGAACAAGTCTGCCCAGCCTAAACCTAAATAGGTTTATACCTAAATAGGATTTTTAAAATAGTTTTTTTCCCTTAAGACTTCTTTATAATGCCTATTACAACTTTACTATAATTTTCTGCCAGATTTTCCTAACCTGACTGTGCAGACTCTCAGATCTGGAAGGAACCTCGGAGGCTTTCTTAGCCAACCAGTACATTTCTTTGGTTTAATTGGTAAAATGAAATCGTTAATTTATTATCCAAGCCCAGGCTCACTTTGGAGCAGAGTCTGATAGCATTCAGCCAACTAAGGAATCACTCTGGAATGAATGTAATAATGGCAGTATTAAATATAGTACTAGATACAGTATACAGAATCAAATGTAGTAAGTATTTAATACTTCTTGAATTCTCTTGCTAGCACAGCAAAACCAGTACCCAGACATAACACCTACCTGCAAGTCTGTAGGACCTGCATAGTCGAAGACCAATGGAAAACAGGGGAAGGGAGTCTATAAGATCCACGAGCAGATGGATCAGCCCTTGCACGATCACCACCAACAGACGGAGCTAGAATGAGAAAAGCAGTGCTGTGAATGGGCCTCCAGGAGAGACATGCAGGTCAGCCTATACAACTCATTTCCCTGCCAGCACTGCCCAATTCAACCCAACTCTGGACCCCGTTGCCATCTTGGAAAAAGGCTCTCTGCTTTGCCTAAACAGCTAAGAACTCAGCAGGGACTGTACCTTTCTATTCTAGAAAGTCAGAAAAGTACATTGTTGGAGCCTGTGAAGACTGCTAAAAATAGCTATCATTTATCTGGCACTTTAACGTTTGCAAAACACTTAAATATGTTATTCTTGTTGGATTCAAACTCAGAGCATATTGTCTATTTTAATTCTGAAACTCAGGTATCAAGAAATCAAAAATAGAGCCAGATTTTCTAGATGAAATTAGAGGTTTTTTTTAGCAAGCTTTCCATAACTTTCCCTGAAAAAAGAAGGCTGCCAGCTAGATCAAAGCTGGCAAGGAGAAATTACATAACAAAGTTTCTTGAATAAAGTTTTGTCTAGCACAGGACACAATCATGATCCTTGCCAGTAAGTCATTTCAGAATAACTATTACCACCTAATACGAAACTTTGTCAGAAAAGAAATAGTGATCACCTGCTGGCCAGTCTTTCAAAGGAGATGTGATTTCATAAGTCCAGTAGCTAAATCCTTTCTAAGGACTAACTGAGGTATTCAGAGGTAAGCACTATTTCAGGTCTCTCAGGGACCACTGAGGCCCCAGCAGGAATGCACTAAATAAAGGGCAGTAAATTCCTGTCATGCATGAAAGACAGAAGGTAGCACAGAAGGCCATTTGATTGCTAACTGTGTCCTGCCTTAAAGTCTCCGTTAGACATTTCTAGTCACTGGAGATGGCCCAGCACATACTCTGGACTTTTTCCTCTCTTCATATGCCAAAAGAAAAGAAAGGAAAACAAAAGGAGATCCCTATGCTTTATGTTTCCCTACTAACTGCCTTAAAGAGCACCTATCAGCTCTTTAAGGAAGGCATGAACCAGAAGAAAGCCTACTGATTTCTGTCTCAAGCCCAATCTTAAGGTTTTTGGTATCAAATAAGACACTGACCATCTGCCAGATGGACAACGATCAAAGCAGACAAGTGGTTATCTTAGCAGCTCTGTACAGGAAAATTAAATAGAGTCCAGGGGAAAGTCAACGGACCAGGTTGTAGTTGAGAGACTGTTTTAAGTACTCCCTACAGAATACAGAACTTGACAACATGTACTTTTGTCTCTTTCGCCTGTGGGCCCAGCAGGAAGTACAGTATATTAAACTGAAATAGGGTAACGCCCTCCCCAAAAAACCAGATTATGGATGATTTTCAGATTTCACTCCTGTGATTAACAGCATTAGACACTGGGGTTGTCTACTTACCAGAGTAAAGACCAAATAGTAGAGGGCTGTGGTGGGCAGAAGGAATAACAGGATGGTAAAAAGCAAAGTCCCAATAAATAGCTGTAGAACAAAACATACATTCACATATTGAACATTAATGGGGGCAGAAGGACCTACACTTGAAGGCATCCTAAAACTGGAGAAACTTCTGGTCCCTCCTCTTCCTATAACTAAAAAGAACTTCTGCTAATCTTAATGGTTTGGTTTTCACAAGAAAATTCAGTAAACTAGAAGCTTCCTTCTTATAACACTGCCTGACTCAGTTTAGTGTGTTGTATTTTAACTGCATCACAATTTACTGACACTATGATGTTTAATTACTTACAGTCAAAAGAATGGCAAAGAATGTTTGTTATAAAGCTAGAGGGGCCCATTTTCTTTTGGCAAAGCAAAGAAAAAAGACATATCATCAAGGAAAGGGAAGAGAGATGCTAAAATAGGTGTTTATTAAGCACCAACTATGTGCCAAGCACTGTGTTAAATGCTTTACAGATATTATCAAGATAAAACAAACACACATTCCAAATGCTGGACTGTTCCAAAATCCCAGGGACAAGAATAGGGTGGCATGACAGGGGTCTGAAGGTGCCCCAAGAGGCAAAAAAAGAATCAGGAGAAATCTAGGGAAAGAATGCTAAGAGAACTGGAGAGAAGCAAAGGTCAACAACATGTACTCCTCATTACTAAAGCAGTACACCCCTCCCCCACAATTTGGGATGCTGGGGGCTTTGGTTAGTGGTTCCAATTAAGTTAGATCATAATGTTTAGTTGTTGAGACACTTAGGTTCCTGAGCACTTGACAAAAGCTCAAAAAGACATAAGGCAAAAGCTCTAAACTTCTTTCTGGTGGTGGAACCAAAACCCCTTCTCCATACCCTAAGTAAGAGTGAGTGATATTGTTTTACAGTAAAGGGGCAGAATAGGGCCTTGTGGAGAGGACACAGTTCCTAAAGTTAATGGTGGTGGGGGAAGTTAAAGATCTTTCCCACCCATTAATAGGCCTCAGACACCTTTTATTAATTTCTAATGAGGCACAGGGGGCACACGGGTCACGAGGATCTTTCCAGCCCTGAAAAGAGTGTGTGTGACTGTGAGTGTGTGAGTGTGAGTGTGAGTGAGTGTGTGAGTGTGTGTGTGTGTGTGTGTGTGTGTGTGTGTGTGTGTGTGTGTGTGTGTGTGTGTGTGTGTGTGTGTGTGTTTGCTTCGGGACTTATTTTTTTCTTTCTTTTTTATTATTGATTTATTTGTTTTCAGTTTTCTCCAATCACTTCCATAAGTCTTAGATTTTCTCCTCCTCTCTTCCTAAGACAGCATGCAATCTTATATGGGTTCTACACATATATTTTTATTAAACATATTTTCACATTAGTCATGCTCACAGAAGAATTAAAATGAATGGGAGAAACCATGGGAAAAACCAAAACAAAAGGAAACACAACACAAGAGAAAATATTGTGCTTCATTCTGCGATTCAGTTCCATAGTTCTTTCTCTGGATGTGGAAGGCATCTTGCCTCAAGAGTCCTTTGGGGGTGTTTTAGGTCCTTGCATTGCTGTGAAGGGCTAAGTCTACCAGAAAAATTCCTTGTGCACTGTGGTCGTTACTGTGTACAACATTCTCCTGGGTCTGCTCCTTTCACTCAGAAGCAGTTCATATAAGTCCTTCCACTGGGGATTTTTAGCAAGAAGGTTTGCCAGATGAGACTCTGGGCAGCTGCTAAGGAGCCCCTAGATGTTGACGCTTCTCTGTCTGGTAACTCTGCATGTATTGCTTATGGTCAGACAGTAGGAAGCCCTGTCTATTGATCTTTATTTCTCTGCTTGTATTTTCTCTGAAGTTCAGGATACTGACTTTTCCCCCTGAACTAAGTGAATGATACATGTGCTTGATCAAAGTGATTGTTGGCCCCTCAAAAGTTGCCTTTCCTTTTGGAAAAGCAGATCTAAGAACCTGTATGGCACACTGCCTCGCGTATGCCAGGGTCTTTGCTGTTACAGGGTCTCTCGGTGTCTCTACGAGTTAATTTGGCCCACAAGTAGGTTCTGGATGAAGAGAAGGGGTAAAGGACACTGTGGATAATGTAAAGCAAGTTCCTAGGAGTAGGGTGACTTGGAAATGCAAAGTGCTTTTAGTGGACATCTTACTTTAAAAATTATTATTCAGTTATGAATAAGGCATGAGGCTTTCCTCCACTCTTTCCCTAGATCAGTCTTGATCTCTTTTCACCCCCTTCTCTTCCCCTCCCACTCCTCTCTCTCTGTTCCTTAGCCTTTGTCTGTGATGTACCTTCTTTGATTGATCCTATTATCATAAAGTCCAATGAACAAGAATAGGGGGCAGGAAAGGGGTTTGAAGGAAAGGTACCCTAAGGGGCAAAAAGGAATCAGGAGTAATCTAGGGAAAGAATATTAGAACTGGAGAAGTGAAGGTTAACAATTTTCTCAATTAAATAACAGCTTTAAAAAATGAGCTGCCTCCAATCCTGAGAATTACTTTGATACTACTGGCCATGATGAAGAGACAAAAAAGCTGAAAAAGGAAAAAGAAATTGATTTGCCCAAGACCATATAGTGACTTCATCAGTAGTACTTGAATATCATGCTTAAACAGAAAATTATTCCACAGGAAAAGGTGGAGTGAGCCTTACCAGGGGCTTTCTATTCTGGAATCTCATTTTAGTAATTCATAGCAGATAAAAACAGATTATTCCAAAAGCAAAAAAGACTGGAAAGCCCAGTGGATTCAGAATGTCAGGATAAGCTTTATCAATTAGCTATGTGATCTTAGGCATGTAACATCATCAATCGGACAACCAGTAGGAAATTCCAAATAAGGACAAGAGTAAGAAATATCAAGGTATTATATGTCAGGGAAAGGAGATGGACTGCACATGTGACAATGGATGACAGGTAGACAGGTTATCTGTGCAATGTCTAGAGAAAGCAAGGATATCTCTAGTAGATACCTTATGGTGAATTTTTGAAAGAACATGGGAAAGAGTCGCAGAAGATGGGCAACCCCATGCAAGGGTTGTGAACTCCATCATTGGTGGGAATGTTTGAATCAGTGAGATCACTAAGTTCTTTCAGGATCTGAGTATGAGAAGGAACTGGATACCAAAAAGGAACTGATGAAAATCTTGGCAGTGACCAAATTGTCTTGAATAAAAGTGGAAATCAGGTATAGTTGGATGGATATCTGAGTCTTTTAGATAGTCAATTTCAAATAAATTAGAAAAAATATATAATTAGGATATCATGGATTGAAATTATGTAAAGGACTAAGAAAAATGGAATAATCTAAAGAATGAAATTTTGTTGACACTCCCACCTTAATCAGATGTGATGATGTATAAATAATGTATAAATGCATAAATAAAATATTTTCTGTCCTTTGGAAAAAAAATCACCAATCTGGACTATCAGTTTCTTGGTCTGCAAAATGAAGCGTTGGACTAGATGATCATGAGATGAGATGCCACTGAAGCACCTTGGTTAACTCCATCCATCCCTGTCCTCTCCTTCCATCCTTCTCCTCCCAAGCAAAGGCACAACACCCATTATTATTTTGTTCTACCTTGGGTGCACGGACGAGCAGCCTTCCTGTATAAACCGGTTCTTCTTTGTAGGCACATTTTAAATCATGATAAACAAATCTTTTTCCGGGACTGCATTTTCCAGCCATGGCCATTTGTTAATTATTAATGTAGGAAAGAGTGGATTCCAACTATGACTCAATACCTTCATGACTATGCTTGTTTAAGGCTTCCACCACTTTAGAAAACTGGATCCTGGCTCCTGGTCTTCACTATTTGTGGTTTACTCTGAAACTGTACCACAGGAAATAAGCAGGAAGACCTAACATTGTTAGAAGGTGAGGGACTGGAGGAGGGCTGACCTGCTTGGAATTACTAGGTCAAAGGAAGGGACCAGGACAAATCAGGCAGGTGGGATATTCAAAGAAGACTGTGATGCTAACTGGAAAATACTGTGTTGAGAAAACCATATAGGGGGGCACAAAACTGAAGACACCTTCTTCTCAGAAGGTTCCCAGAAAATGATTGTCTTGGATCAAGCTGAGAGAGCCATCATCATCTGTTTCATGACCATTGGGTGCAAGCTTGCTTATGTTTTACTATTTAAGTCTTTATCCAAAGCATAAATAATGAAAAACATCATGAAGGGCAGGGAAAACAAGACCATTTTCATGAGCTCAGACTCTTCTATTGTGAGAAATACAGCACAGGTAGTGGGCAGCATGTAATTTTCTCAGACTCTTCTATTTAGTACTCCTTCTTTGGCTATTTCTCATTCTCACACCAAATACCAAATATTCTAGAACAAAACAGAAAACGCTGCTAGAAATTCTCCGAACACGATAAATGCTTAATAAATTGCTACAGAATGAATGAATGCCTAGAGTAAGCATTGGCAAAGATTTTATGTTTTACTCTTGGCAGTGGCTCCAGGAAGATAAGTATTGTATGTGCCAGTATTTAAGAATATCTTATCATGTTGCTCACATAACCTAACCAGAGATAGATGGAGAAAAGTGACAGCTAATTTGAGACAGTAGCAGGGATAGAGATTTCTGTTTGGGCAACATTAAAGAACTGACATGCTTGGTGAGATGGTCTAGACTGATGCCTATTTTAGGCCTGAACAACAGGTACTTCAGAGGCATGGCCTCCCCTGCAATGTGAACGGAAGATGGCATTTAGGGGGCACACTGCAGATGACAGCAGCCTGCACTGTATTTATTTCCAAAGACTGGAGAATAAGAATCTCATATTTTCTGCTAATACCTGATCCAAATCATAGGAACAGGAATCCACCCGTTGCCTCAAGACATTCCATTTCTTTCCTCGGAAGAGGCGCCAGAGAGAAGACAAGCCATAGATTTTCAGACAGTACAATCTACAGAAAAAAGGAACAATTGAAGTAACAATCATCTGGGACTCATAGGTCCTAGGAGTTGAGAAAAACTGGGGATTCAAGATCGAAAATATTTACCAGGGGTGACCTAAGGGGCTTAGTAGGATGATTAGGTTAGTGGATATTTTTCATTAGTTACTCAGAAAGGCTAGGTTATTCCCCCCCACTCCCTTCCTTTTCTTTTGTTCAGAGATGTGAGTTTATTAATATAGGGAGTTATCGTTCAAGGAATCCCTTTCTGTCAATTCGGATTGGCAGCTGCTGTGCAACTTAGCACCTTGGAGAAGGATCTAGGTCAATGAGAGGTTAAGGTCTCCCAACCTGTCTATTATGATATGTGGATTCTTGAAGGTTATTTTCAGAGGAATGAATTACTCCTCCCACACATTCACTGTCCTACTCTAGTCCTCAGAAACTTTTAATATAGTAACAGTCATGACATTAAGTTCACATTTCCCTTTACATTTTACAAAGTACTCTCCCTGTGGTATAGACTGTGGAAGTATTAATTACTATCTCCATTTTAAACCTGAGTAAGCAGTGGCCCAGAGGGTTAAGTAACTTGCCCAACATCACACCACTAATAAGTATGCATAGTGAAAAGACTACTGAGTTTGGAAAAGGAAGACCAGATTCAGATTCTAGCTCGGATGGATGACTAACAGGTCTCTCTGGGTCTCAGGTTCTCAGCTGAAAAATGAAATCACTAGACTGGTTGGCTTCTACTCTCTCCTCCAGTTCTAACTCTTCAGAACTCAGACTTAAAATTATTCCATGTCCAGTAATCCTTCTACCACACCAAGCTGACTTTGAAGTACTGCACAGTGCTGTGGAGTAGGGTTTTCGAGATCACACCCTGTACTAGCTGCTTAAGGTTTTGGTCTTCCTTGTCTACACTTGTCTGTGGAGAGTTTTAACTAATGGAGGATTTGAAAGAGATGGTGTGAAATGAGTTTAACTCCCTCTGCTGTGAACCTGTGGGCATGGCGAGAGGTCTATGCTTAGTTCCTTGGGGGAATAATTATGCCAATTGTACCCACCTGGCTCCATAGACATAAAAGCAATAGATGTGGAAAGTGAGGAGTGCAATGATGTCTGAAAGTATGGACAGCACCACTGTCAGACCCAGGCAGGCTGAAAGGCCTACATACCACAGGATCATTTCAATGAATGGGGACAACAGATGGATATAACCTAGAAGAAAAGAATCATTTTCCTCATCAGAAGGCTCTTCTGAATAACTTCAGTTGATCTGTTTCTCTTGGAGCAGCTTTAAAAGTTGGAATCATTCCCCTACCCACTGAGAAGATAAGTAATATGAAATCAATTATATGTGTGAAATCATGTGAAAACCTACTTCCAGATTAGCCATGGAGAACCCAGACAATTTCAGGCCTTACTGATTACTCAGTTCACTTTCACACCAATGAAATCAAGGGGACTTCAGTGGTTGTAGTACAATGTAGTAAGAATATGAAAAATGATATTAGGAAAACACTTTTGGGCAACAGGTTAAAAAACTGTTGAGTCAGCTCATCTTGGGACTCTGTTTCCAGGTCAATTCTGCTAAATCCTTCCTGGTTTATTCCTTAGTTCATTCATTCATTCATGCATTCATTCATTCATTTGCCAACAATTTATTAAGAGCCTACAATGTGCCAGGAACTGAAAATATAAAGACAAAAGTGAAAATCCCTGTCTTCTATTGGGGTAGAGGGAGGATAAAACACATGTCAATAAAATATACAAATTAAATACAAGTAAAAAATAAAAGTTGTAATCCTCCAAAGCACACAAGTCACACACCAATGTGACTATCTCTCTCTATCTCTATCTAACAAATGACTTCAAACCACCTTTCAGTCACTTGTGCCCCTCTAGGTATTGTGGAGTAAGACTTGACTCTCTGCTCCCCATGGTTTCTGTGGAGACCACATTTGTGAACCAACTACCTCCCAATATTTTCATTTAATCTTACTTTCCTAACAGCAAACATGGAAGGACTTAAGCCAAAACACTCCACTTAGTAGCATCTTGAGTCAGCACACAACTACTGAGGTCCTGAGGACAAAAAGATTAGCTTTCTTACTGAGAATAAGTGACAAGAATGGGAGGGAGAGGACATGGTGTGAAAAGATTCCTAGAGTATGTATGCAAGAGGGCTTCTTTTTTGAGATAATATTTCTGGGATGGGTATAGTAGAAAATTTAGCAAAAGATGTAAAACAAAGTGAGCCATAGGAGCTCCTCAAGAAATTTGGAAAATGAAGGTTGTTATTTTTAATTCAGTGATACTTAATTTCCTTTGCAACTATAAGGAAATGAAGTCTCAGAAAACCACAGAGATGGGTCAGACCTGATCCTTCCTAGGGTTTTCTTATTCCATACTTATATTCATTTTGGTCTCATGTTTGATCAACCCAAAAGGGCTAGGGGTAGAGGCCTCTTCTCTTCCTCTGTTGCTGCCAACAGCTTGGGCCCTTGCCTGGTCTCACTGTTTCATTCCTTAGTTCATCCAGAGGCAAGATATATTTTACCAAAAGGGCTTTTACCCTTTCATCCCCTTTAACAGAATTCAGGGACCTTTCCCTGTGATCCTCCACGTCTGTCCCAACTGGTCATCAACCAGCTTTCTTGACGAATTAATTCCCTCTCCCATCCAGCTTCCATTTCAGCCCAGTCTTCCTATGTGATCAGCCACCATTTTGCCTTGAGAAAACTTGACAGTTATTCAGCTACTCCTCCAACCCAAGTCCTGGGTTCAAAGCTGGTAGTGCTTCTGCACTCTCCCACCACTTCCAGTTGCCATTAGATGCAACATCAACAAACATCTGTTCACAGATTACCTCTTCCCCACTAGGCTTGAAACACCTCCTGCAAGTTTCACATAAAGTAATATTACTTATAAAGCAATATGTTGTGATACCCACATGACTTTCACCAACAATAAGGGAAGGGACACTTCTTTACATGCATAACACAAACTAATCTTATAATTACAATACAATTAACTAGCAAGATTAAGAATGGGTTGGACCTGTATAGCCTATCAGAAGAGGGATCTGGCAGAATGTCATCCCTTCCTAAAATCGATGTTAACTCTTCCCTGAATTCCTAGATTGGATTTCCCGGTTTTTCCTTTTGCTCTATCACTGACCTCTTTTATACATGTCATCTCCCACAATTACAGTTCCAACTCCTTGAGAGCAGAGAATGTCTCACATGTTTTAGTGTCTCCCCAACACTGAGCACATTTATAGGCACAGAGCAAACATTTAATAAACTACTTTCATTCATTCGTACCACTCTTTCCCACCAATGCTACTATTAGGGCCTTCTCATTTCTCACTGGGACATCATTTGACAGCAGAGAACAGAAAACAAGGAAAAACTGTACTTACTAATCCAAAGGTGAATGTGGTAGAGAAAGAAGCGACCCAACACCTGGTCTAAAGCCCGGTTCATTTTTAGTCCAGCAGGAACTCCCATCAGCCACTGCAGCAGGTCTTGGAGTTCCCGGGCCACATGCTGTCACAACATAAAGCAAAAAGCCCATAGGAGAGAATGACACATAATCTAAAGTTTAGCAGGTTTTAGCTCTGAGGAGTTCACTGATAGAGCAACACAAGCTTAAATAGGAGGTATGTTATTCTTCCATAGAAAACAGGACACAGAGATTAAAGAACTTATCCAAAGGCCCATGGCAAGTCAGAAGCAGGTCAAGCGTCAGGGAAAAAGGACTGAACAAAAATATGAAATGAGCCAGGCAGGTCCATTCTCTGTGTTCTGTTTCACTGACCATCAGCACCAAAGAATGTTTCACTGTCCACAAGCAATTCTCTTTCATTTCATTTAAAAAGTGTAGATGAACACTTTAACTTTTTAAAATGTTCTATTGATGACTTTTGTGACAGCATTTATATCCCAGTATATGGCTCTCCAGCCCCTCACTCATTTACTGTCCCTCCACCTCAATTATTAATCATTCTGTTGTAACAAAGAAAAAGTTCTGCAAAACTGACTATTAAACCAACTGAATGTGCAACATTCTGCCCTACAGTCCCCTCACATCTCTGTTGAGAGGAGGAAGTTTGGTTCATCTTGGGAACCAAGAGCAGTCACTTCAATGACCCTGAGTTCAGCTGCCTTTTAGTATTGTTTCCGTTTACAATGTTGTAGTCACTCTATAGAACAAATTAATTCAACACAAGTAGAATGACTGGTGTAATCTTAGAGCATTATCCTGATACAGTGGAAACAGCAGTGGACTTGGGTTTGAATCTTAACTCCCTACTGATTAGTAAGTTATTTAACATCTCTGGGACTCAGTATCTCCATCTATAGAACCATAATCCTAAAGCGCAGGTGTAATCCTGTCACCGTCCTGCTCATGAAGCTTCAGTTGTTCCCTATGGCCTCTAGGATGCCCTTCACAATCTGGCTTTCCAGACCAATTGCTCACTTCCCCTCATGCTCTAGCCAAACTGGCCTCCTGTTGTATACAGTACAACCTTCTATCTCTTCACCCTCTGCCTTTATACAAGTCGTCCCAATGTCTAGAATGGTCCTGCTCCCCACCTCTACCCTGAAAAATCTGAGCTTCCTCAGAACCACAGCTCAGTAGGGGGATTTCAGAAAAACCTGTAAAGACTTACATGAACTGATGCTGAGTGAAGTGAGAAGAACCAAGAGAACACTGTACACAAAACCAGCAATGTTGGGGGATAATCAACTGACTTAGCTCTTCTCAGCAGTACAATCATCCCAACCAATTCCAAAAGACTCGTGACGGAAAATGCTATCCACATCCAGAGAAAGAACTGAAAGAGTCTTAATGCAGATCCAAGAATTCTATTTGCACTTTATTTTGTCATAGTTTTTCCTTGTATTCTGTTTCTTCTTTCACAACATGACTAATATAGAAATATGCTTTACATAATTGTACATATATAACCTATATCAAATTGCTTACTTTCTTAGGGAAGAGAGGAAAAAGGGAGAAAAATTTGAAACTCAAAAGCTAATTAAAATTAATGTTAAAAATTGTCTTTACCTGTCATTGGAAAAAAAAATACTATTTAAAGAGAAAAAAAAAGCACAGCTCACTTGTCATCCCTAACAGGAAGGTTTTCCCAATTGCCTCAGCTGTTAATTCTCCCCTACCAAATTACTTCATATTTACTCTTTATATATCTTGTTGTAAAAGAAAGTGTTTTGTAGAACTGAAAGAGCCCCATAAATGTGAGTTATGATTAAATTATATATTCATAAGTAAGCATTGAATCAATAAACATTTATTTATCTAATGAAGCATTGCGGTGCTAGAGATACAAAGACAAAAATCAAACAGTCCTTTGCCTCAAGGAGTGTACATTTTGTGGGAGGAGAAAGCACATACATATATAAATACATACAAGCCATCTCCCAAGCAGACAGAAGATGGCCCTGGATGGAAAGGCACCAGCAGCTGGCAGGAGGGAGAGGCCCATGCCAGCAACAGCCTCTCTTGTAGGAGGTGCTTCATCTTAGTCTGGAAGAAAAGCAGATGCAAAGGAGAAGGAGGAGAACCTTCTAAGCAGGGAAAAGGCCAGTGAAAAGACATGGCAGTGGGAGATGGTGAGTTCTTTGTGAGGGACAGCAAGTAGGCGCAACCACAGAGTACATGGCAGGGGGGTGAAGAGAGTGAGAGAGACAGAGAGACACACAGAGAGAGAGAGACAGAGAGACAGAGAGAGGCAGAGACACACAGAGAGAGACAGAAAGACAGACAGAAAAACAGAGAGATCATGAAGAGCTTTAAATGCTAAACAGAGGAGTGCATATGTGATCCCAGAGATAACAGGGAGGCACTAGAATTCATTGATTGGGGGTGCAGTGGGAATTTGGCTAACATGCTCAAATCTGCACTTTAGAAAACATCACCTTAGTAGCTGTGTGAAGGATGGACTGAAGTCAGAAGGAACAATCAGGAGGCTGGCCAGGCAGGAGGTGACCAGGCTCTGAAGGAGGGGGGCAGTTGTGTGAGCAAAGAGTGAGAAACACTGAGAGAGAAATGACAAGACTTGGCAGCTGACTGGATACATGGTGTGAAGGAGGAGAGGGTGACAGTGAGTGTGGGAATCGGAAGGATGGCAATGACCATGGCAGTAACAGGAAAGTTCAAAAGAGGAATCTATTTTCCGGGGAAGTCTAATGAGTTTTGTTTCTGAGATGCTTATGGGATGTCCAGTTTGAAATGTCCAGTAGATAGTTGGTGATGTAAGACTGGTGCTCAGGAGACAGACTAGTCCTTTTGGATCTATAAATTGGAGGCATCTTCATAGAAATGATAAGTAAACCTATAGGTACCAATGGAGTCACCGAGAGAATAAGGAGGAAAATAAGAAGAGGTCTAGGATAGAGCTTTGGGCTCTTGGACTCACAGTCTGGGACATAGATGATGGCCCAGCAAAGGAGACTGGAGAGGAGATGGCAGCTTATACCCGTAACTGCAGTACTGTCTTAGACTTGACAATACAATACATTAAACACAGGGTGGGTATGCAGTCAGAAGAGTCTGTTTGTGTGACTAGGGCAAGCCATTTGTCTTCTCTGAATCTCAGTTTTTTTTCTGCCCAGGCATTTTCACCCCCACCCCTGACTGTCCTACAAAGCTGACTGGTATTCTCCAAATAAGGATACTCCACAAGCCTGGGATGAGCTGTGTCAACAAATAGATAAAGAATATTTAAAAAGACAAAGTTAGCATTGCCATGACTTCTAGGATGACTCTACATACAACAGTCCAGCAAAGACATTTAGCCGGTCATCACTGTTTTCTGTATACCTGTTCTTGAATCTCAACTGACCCAAAGTTTACTGTGACTTCAGAGGAGAGTGTGACAGTGACATGTAGCATAGAATCCAGGGCATTGCTATGCATAAATCTTCGCTAAGTACTATCTGAGCAACCTAAATACGAAACCATCCAACCTACAATACTTTGTAAGTCCTATCTTTTCAATAGCATATGCCAGATCTGTGGCCTTTGAACAATACGCGATCAGTATTTTGTATTACTATAGCTCAACCCTCTTGTACTAATGCCATTTGAATGGCAGCAACGCGTAAGTGAAGCGTGTATGTGTGTGTGTAGACATACACATGTGGATCTGCCCTCAAATTCCTGAAGGATTTATTAGGAACTCTAAGGTTTTTTGGAGTCCTGAATAAATGATTTGAAAGTAAGTTCATTTATTCCTTTTAGTACAAAAAAAATGGTTAGCAGATCAAAACAGCCAGTGCTCCCTAGAGAAATCTGAACAGTAATGCTCCCTTCCTTCTTACCCCAGGAGTAGATGTATATGTCCTTCTCATCCCTCTCTCCCTTCACCCACATGGAACGCTGAGGACCATTGCTGGAACCCTGCTAGGCCACCATTTGATGATCAGACAGTCACACCCATGGAGGAGTTAGTTATCAGTGGATTGGTGTTAATTAGTATGAGAGAAAATTAGTGCCAGAGGACCAGTTTCCAAAAGCAGAATTTGTGAAAAAAGATAATTCTTGAAAACAGTAACTGAATTTTTAGCTTTGTCACTAATACTAAATTTAACAAGAAAGTACAACATGTGACTTCACATTTCAAAGGGATGTACAGGAAGCTCATGGAATTCTGGAACACCAGGTGTATTCATTTTGTTCATTTTCCCAACCTCTGAAGATCCATCTTTCTGGTCTAGCACTTGCTACTCAACTCTTCCAACATTTACCTTATCCGTAACTGTCATGAAAGCACTACTGCCTTGTGCCAACAAATCTTGCCCTTGCAGCTGAGAAAAGAACATACTTTATAAATAGAACTTATGTAATATTTAAAGCATAAGAGCCTGGCAATAGGAAGAGATTTTCTTTTTAAATTAAATATTTATATATCCGTGCAATTTTAAAGTCAAAAGGTTTTCAGTCAAGGGTGTCCAGGGAGCTTTGCAATGATTAGAGAAGATAATCCCCAAACCTGACATACCACTACAATTTTGGGTATAGGCCATGCCCAGCTGTCCCAGCCATATTGCTTTGCAGACCTTTCCACCCCAGTGTGGGTTTCCAGATCTCCAAAGACTGTTAGTTTTTAGAAGAAACAGAATAAAACATACGAACCCTCTGAACTCAGACACTTGATCTGCCTCTGCTAAAAAATGAAGAGACAGGGGAGAACAGGGAGGTGGTGCCTCACTGAGAATAATCATAGTTTCCATGATACAAGGTTTGCAGTGTGCTTTACCTACATCATCTCACTTGATTCTCATAACAATCCTGTGAGAGTCGTGCTATATCAGGATACTGAGGCCAAGGGGAATCATCTTGAGCAGGAACATTTCCCTTAGACAAGAACTCATCTGAAGAGGGTCAGTAAGTTAATGAGAAGAGAAGTTTGAGAACGTTCAGAAGGATCATGAAACCAAGGCTAAGATCTATAAATCACTAACAGTTTTAGGTGTATATGCTGACACTTCGAGAAAAATGAGAGTCTGTCACTACAGGCTCACTGTCTTCTATTGAGAGCAATCTCATTTAATCTGAAGATTACTGAAAAGTCAGCTGGCTTTTTCTTTTGACATGCCACGTGAACATTAGTTCATGAACCTGGGACAAGGAATGATGCGAAAAGGCTACTGTGACTTGTAGATGCTGCAAGAGACTGCCATGTGGACAAGTAGGGAAAGGGAAGGAGAAATGATGTAGGTTTTCCTTGGTCTCAATGGGTAGAAGTTATTAGGGGCTGAGGCACAGATTTAGGCTTCGTAAAGAAGAAATTTCCTAGCATACAGGACATTATGAACATGGATGGGCTGATTCATGAAGTCATGAGCTTCCCAGCAGTGAAAGTTCTCAGACAATAGCCAGGTGACCATTTGTCAGAAATTTTGTGGATAGGATGGCTAGGATTGGATGACCTCAAAAGTCCCTTGCAATTATAGAATTTTATCATTCTACTAAGAAAATCAAAGCAACAATTTTAACTAAATGAAAGGGGAAGCTGATACCAGAAACATAAAGGTGAAGAAAACCAGAACCAATGAGACGATGCCCATCAGAGGGAGTAGAACGTTACTGAATTAACCCTTTTGTGTCATGTTGAAAAACTGCAAAATAAGCCTAAATCCCAACAAAAGTCCTGTCCTCCAGAGGGGAGGACATGAGGCAAGCAATAATCACACCAGGAATTGGTTACTTCCAAGAGTTCAGAGTGCCAACCATTATTTTATAAATTCTCATTGCATCTCTGAGATGTAAGAGGATATTACTGTCCTCATTTAGCAAATGCGGAAGCTGAGACAACAACTTTAAAGGTAAAACGGGAGGCACCATCTCATCAAGTCTGTGGTGGAGCCAGAACTAAAATCACACTTTTGATGTTCAGCCCAGTATTGGATCTCCTTCACACACTAGCATAATTAAGGACAGAGACTAAAGAAGAATATAAATTATTTAAATGAACATACAAAACAAGAGTTGTCAGGTTCCATGGTACCTAAAAAGGCCCAAAAGACAACTAATCCCATAAACACATCCCTCAGATGAAAATGGCTAACTCCTAGTAGCCATGGGGAAACTCAACAACAGTGAGGATAAGGCATTTTCTTGAAGGCTGTATGGGAAAATGCAGGGAAGCCAACACTGCCCTCAAACATTCAGAAAGACCTGCGATCTAACTGCTATTTAGTCACGCCTGTCCATGTTTCCCCATTTACCATGGAAAGTCCTCCTAACACGCTGAGAACCTTACTAGATTTCTTTGGATCTCCCGAGGATGTAGCAAGGGCACTCTGGCTGTCCACCTACCACCCCTCACCCTCCTCATATGACCAGTTCATCCTCTTTTTATCCATTTCTTCCATGTCATTCTTTACTCGTGCTCTTTTTTCAAAGTTCTTGCTCGTAATCAACATGTACCTTTTCACTGACTTCTGCATAATACTCATTTCTAATTCTTTGGATCTCTGTCTGCGAACCATAGAATCACACTAGGAGAATACTGATACTTAAGAGATGAGCCTTTATTTCAGAGAGAAGTTTGAGTTCCTTAAAGGAGCTGTGCAACATTCTGAAAGCATTCCCTTCCTCCTGTTTGATTCTGGGCCCAGGTCACTGCCCATCTGTACTGCTTGTCCCAGACAGTCACACTGAGGGCCCAGCTGCAGGCTGACCAAACAAGGCAATAACCTGGTTAACAGACACAGTCCTTTTCTACTTGGTCCTTCTTCCGGAGATGACCAGGAAAACTCCTTTGAGGGGTTACTTAAGACTTCAATGTTCTAGGATTCTATACAACCAGAGTGATGTCATCTGCAAAGAGAAACCTCTGGAGGACCCGACCATCCATAGAAAATTCCTCTTTAATGTGAAATTCTTATAAGGAAAACCAAGAGACAGACTGGAGAAATGAGTAAACAAAAAATATTTTTAATAATAGGGGGTGAAAGAATGGAAGCAGAAATCTCCAGAAAGAATAACACTGTAATAACTATGACTAAGAATCCCAGAAAAGAGACTACAGAGCAGAAGGAATGGAAGACTTTAATAATTGGAAGAATATTAATTTTTCATGTTTGGGCCATGACAATACAACTAAAATGATGATACTACATAAATTAATTTATAGATTTAATGTCATATCAATCAAATTCTAAGAAACTTTAAGGGATTGCTAAGGGTTTTTGGGTTTTTTTTAGAGCTAAATGAAAAGATAATAAAATTAACTTGCAGGAACAAGAATCTTAAGGAAATAATGAAAAAAAGTAGAAATAAAGGTGCCTTAATAGAACCAGATCTCAAACTACTATAAAGCAATAATCATAAAAAAATTTTGTTACTGTTAAGAAAAAGAAAAAGTGATCAGTGGAACAGATTAGATAAATAAGATCCAGATACAACTGAACATAATAGCAGATGCTCAAGAAATTCAGACACCCACTAATGACTATATGACAGAAACTACTGGGAAAATTTGAAAGCACTCTGGTAAAAATTTGGTTTAGGTCAGCATCTTACATCATATAACAAAATAAACTCCAAATAGATATATATGTGTAAATGTAAACAAGTCATATCATAAAGAAGTTGGATGAGAAGGGAAACAGATTTTTATAAGTTTGGCTAGGGAGATAATTAAATAAGGGATAATAGTCATCATATAAGACAAAATGGACAATTTTGGTTACATAAAATAGAAAGGCTTTTGCATAAGAAAAATCAACGTATACAGAACTGGAAGGGAAAGCTATTTTGGAAAAAAAAATTTTGCAGCAAATTTTCTTCATAAGAGTATGACAGTCTACATATATATGTGTGTGTGTGTGTGTGTGTGTGTGTGTGTGTGTGTGTGTGTGTATTTGGAATTGATAAGAACATAAAAACAAGTGCATACATTCCTCAATTAATGAGAAAGGCAGTCCTTAAATGAAGTAATGTATGTTATCAACAAACAAATTTTAAAAAAGACTTCAGTTCACCAATAATGAGAAAAATGGCAATTAGAGCAAGTCTGAGGCTCCACCCCATCGTACTGGACAACATGACAGAGAGGAAAATGGCAAACATTGGTGGAACTCTCACGATGATATTCTGTTGGTGGAGACGTAAAGTGGTCCAATCTTTCCAGAAAGCAACTTGTAACTATGTCCCAAAACCCTGAGAAAGCACTTCCAGGCATATACCCCAAGGATGCCGAAGATAAGGGATCAATACCTAGCAAAAGTATTTGCAGCATATGTTTTGTTGTAGCAAAGAAGTGGAAACAAAGTAGCTACCCACCCATTGGGGAGTGACTAGACAAACTGACAGAAGAATGGAAGAGAATATTATTGTATTACAAGACATGAAAAATACAGATTCAGAGGAATTTGGTTAGACTTCTAAGAACTGATGCCAAATGAAAGAAGCAGATCTAGGAAAGCAATTTACATGATGGCCACAATATTATACAATATTATAAAGGAAGACTTCGAAAAACTTCAGAAATCTAATCAAAACAGTCACCTTTAGTCAAGTCAAAACATGACTGTAAAGGACTGATGATGAAGCATGCCTTCTACTTCCTGGCTGAGAAGTCACAGCCGAGAGGCC
This sequence comes from Bettongia penicillata ogilbyi, assembly GCA_023548195.1. NCBI lineage: Eukaryota > Metazoa > Chordata > Mammalia > Diprotodontia > Potoroidae > Bettongia > Bettongia penicillata. The sequence continues at coordinate 5,104,451 of JAJHZJ010000321.1, read as the reverse complement.
AGTAGACTAAAGGTAAATTTTCTGACACTGGCAATGCATTAATTTGTTTTGCTTAATTATACATATTTGTTATAATGGTGGGCTTCTATTCAGAGAAGTATGCATTAATAGATATTGCTGAGATGCAAAAAAACTTTTCAAATGAGTTTCAATAAAACATTTAAAAATACACAGAAAAAACTAAAAAAGAAATTCAGAAGGAGGAACAAATGGTAATTGTTACTACTTTTAAAAATTTGACAGCCAACTTAAAAAAACAAAACAAGCTGCGCAGAAGTAACAGTTTCTTACATTACTCTCGTTTTTGTTGAAATAGTTTTGTTAATGATTGAGTTCATAATAAAAACATTTTTAAAAAGACTAGAATAACCACAAGAACCCCTAGAGTAGCTGAAATGCTTAATTTTTAAAAACTGAAGGGAGACGTAATGAGCAAAATTGTGGCTCTTAAAGAATTTGAAAAGAGAATCAATGGTTTAGAGCAGAAAGTGGACATTTTTAACAAAGTAGTGAATACCCTGAAAAAGAAAATGTAAGTGATGGAAAGCAAAATGGTTTGTATTTATACACAGCAGATCCAAAACCCGGTGCCACGGTCCAATGCCCTTTGAGTACTGGGTGTCCATCTGCCCAGAGTACTAGGCAGATGGAGGATTTTTTTCCACTGTGCTTATATAATGGGTTGGAGCCAAAACCCTGCTGCTTCTAAGGCTATTATAAGAAAATCAGACTATGGCAGGCAGTTTACTTGTCCTTTCAGAAATCAGAAATATTAATACTGGGTTAGTAACAGAAGGAGGTTGCTAAATCTCATCAAATGAAAGAGAATGTTAACGGTGTTTCATTCAACAAATTACTATATGACAAAGTTATCCTCCAGGTAAAATATTTCTTAATTGGCTATCTCCAATAAGTGGCATAAAAAATCTGGTTTTAAGACCAGAATATGTTCTTTAAAGATAAGTAAAATGGCACAAATTGGGGTTAGAGAGTCAAATACTTTATTCCTTCTTGGCTCTATTTCATGTTCTACCACTACTATGTTCTCTCACACAAGTCACATGATTGTATAGATTAATTTCTTTAGCTATAAAAACTTATTTTCTGAGTCTTTTTTAATTACCTTGAATGGAGGAAAACATCAGCTATTTTATTATGAAAGCTTCTTTGGTTTCCATAATTACTTTACATTTTAGCAGTAGCAGCAGAGAGGAACAATCCTGTTTATTCCAAAGTAATGGTATTTTGGATTTCTGAGTTTCATCAGGCCAGAACAAAGGATAGAGATTACAGTAAGGATGCTGCTACCCTCTCCACTCACCCTCAACATGGTATTCAATGATACCAGAAGAGCTTTGGGGAAAATCAATCAAACGGCCAACAGATCTTTCTGAAGCACCTACTACATGCAAGGCATTGTTCTAGCAACTCTGAAGGAATATAAAGAAATTTAAGTAGAAAGGACTTTTCCCTTTAAACGGAGGAAGGAAGATGAACCAACTCCTGCCTCAGTCGTAGGACTTCAGGGCTAGAACTTCAACTTAACTCACATCTGCAACCGGGATGAGAGCATCGGCCAGCTGACCAATTCGATTCTTCCTGTATAACCAGGACAGCAGCGTGATCCCCAGAGCCACGTCAAGAAGAAGGGAAACAAAGATGTTGGCCTTCCTGTGAGAGTGGTAGAAAAGTGAGGTAGGGAGACATGGTGGAGAGATACTTATTTAGAGCAGGAAGACCCAAGTTCAAATCCTGGCTCTGTTCCTTACCCCCTTGCTGACCTTGGGTAAATGACTAAATCACTGCCATCACTCTGGGATTCAGTTCCTTCATGGGCAAAATGAGGGGGCTGGACTAGAAGATGTCCCAGTGTAAAATTCTATGAAAGATGGAGCTTGGTCTTAGGATAATCTAAACTAGCAGTTAAAATATATACACAGAGGAGTTTGTTTCAATAACAACTTATATATATATAGGGGTTTACATTACAAAACACTTTCATATTCACCCTTCTGCTGCATCCCCATTATAAGCCTGTGAGCTAGGCAGGGTTTGAATTATTAGCCAGAGAAATCTGCCAGGGTTCACACAGCAGTATTCAAATGCAAGGCTTTAAACCTCAAGGTCAGCACTCTTTCCCACTGCACCACCCTCTTGAAGGTCCCTTAACAGGAGTTTAGGTAGGAATTACTTATCAGGACAAAAGTAGGCTATTTTTACTCACCATTAATTCCTAAAATTAGAGAATGATGGTGAGGGGCAACTGGAGAGATAATACAAGGTCAGAACTCTATGCTAAGAAGTCTTCTTGAAGGTTTACTATTAGTGAAAAATCCCAAACTGCCCTAGGGAGGAGTCATGCCTCAAGATGCTAGATGAAAAACAAGAGGGTGAGAATGCTGTACCTCATCAGCTGGGTTTGATTCTCAGCTTTTTGGTTGCTAAAGACAAATCTGAGATGTTCTAGTCGATGTCCAACCTGCTCACAAGTTGAGAGTTTGCTCCATATGAAGGACAGAGGCCAAAACTTAAATATTCTGCAGAAATAAAACAGAAAAATACATTTCCGCCACTAGAAAAAAGGTCAGACTGTTGCACGTCAGCAGTAACACGACATAATGATTCCATTTTGCCGAATTTTTATCTCTTAGAAGGTAGGGAGTAGGGAACTGTTCTATCATGGGCCTATGGGCCTCTCCAGAGTATCTAGCAATGAAAGGAATGTGAAAGTAATCTTACAACTGGGAAGCTGTTTCTGTTTTATACAATAACCTGAGCTCCCCAAAACTGGCACTCATGCCAATGAGTCCACTGCAGGTCAACTGGACAGAGTGGAAAAGCACTAGCAGAGGCCCAGACAAGTGCTATGAGAACCTGAATAACTTCAGAACCCCCCCAAGTAGACTAGGTACAGTCCTAGGTGTTTCCAGAGCTGGTTAGCAGGAACTGCTAAGGACTATAAGAGAGGCAGCTTGTTCCAGTTACACTGTCAACTTCACTTTTTAGCATTAACCTAAGCCAATCTTCAATATCATCTCCTCGAAAGTCAACTTCTAAATAGCCTTCAACCTGCTGAGTTCTCTAAAAGAAAAGACCCAAAATGTTTTCTGGATTCAGAGGGGGAAATGGCCAAGATCATTCAGGCAGCAGAGCTGATCTCCAGCTTTCCCCAAGTCACTGATTATCCTGATTATTCAGGAACCTCCTCCCAATGTCTATAAAACTTACTTAATGAGACAAGACTTCTTATAAAGCAGAAGAAACAATTCTGAGATGCAGTTCCATGAGCTATTTTGATAAACATTTGACTGTTATATGGTAAAGATGGTTTCCCAGGAGGAAAAAGTAAAACTGACATGTGGCCTATTTTCAACACTCAGTATTTCTACTCCCATTAACTGAGGGCTCAGGACCTTCATTTTCTGTTCAGAATGGTACGAGATGTGCCTCAAACTCAATTAAAAAAAAAAAAAAAGGAGTGCTGCCAATTGCCTGAATTCAGAACCTCAGGAAGAAAGAGGTCTTAACTCTGGGCAAATTTCTGTATTGTACTAGCTACTCTGAATCATTTCCAAGAAAAATCTGCATGAAAATGTGAATTGCCTAGATTGGAATCCCTTCCCCACATTCACTAGGATTCAGATCCTGTAGAGTTAGCTTAAAGAAATTCCCCTCCTCCCATACATAGCCCCTCTTTACGCCTTGCCACACTTCCTTCAGAGGATGTCTCCAACTAAATAAAACTTGGTCTTACTATTACTATGCCAAGATGATTGGTTAATATATGCTTGGTTAATATATATATGTATATATATATAATTAACCAATATACATTGGTTAATATATACAAATAACAATATACATCATTATTTACATATACCTGCATTCATGAGCAGAGACAGCTGTTGGACTCAGGACCAGAAGATTTTGGTTTAGTTTCAATTTCTGCCACAAGGGTAAATCACTCCTCTCTGAACCTATACATTTATACAATGGTAATCATTCCTGCCTCTCTGTCAGGTCTATTATGAGGCTAAAATGAGGTAGCTTAATGTATGTGACAATATATTAAAGATGGTAAAATTTTATATAAGGTATTACTATTATTACATATGAGGGATAGATAAATAAAATGGACTCCATAAGAAATATGAAATGAACCTGACTGCATTCTTGGTATGGTATAATTAACAAGTACATGGTTAAAATTAGCTAAAAATCAACATTTACCAGTGGGCTGATTCAATGTACACCACATCTTAGGTGTTAAAAGTTTAACTTACATAAATAAATCAGGAAATACAAAATTATGAAATCAAAAAGGTACACGTCAACTAGGGGTTATTTTCGTGATCACTGAATATCCGAATGATCATGGAATATTTGCTCAGCTCAGAGCAACAACTTGTAGTTACACATGACATATATCATATAAAGGTTTTAATATAACAGTGTGTTGTACCGCATTTACAATAAGAGTTTTCTGAGGGTCAGAAATTGATGGCTGAACAATAAATATAATAAAGATTCCTGAATTTCAGCATTCTGAAAAAAACAAAATTAACTCTCACCAGGAAGGAGACCATTCTACAACAGAGAACACCCTTACAGGCACATGACTGTAGGTTAGAGTATATGTCTTTGTGCTTACTGTATGAGGACCATAAGGAAACGTTTGGTCTAGCAGTGCAAAATACTTTACAAGGCTCTTGGCCTGCAAGCTACCTATCGTCCATGCATACACTAAAATCATATATGAAATTCTGAAAGCTGTCACAATGGAAACAAACTTGTTGACCACCTGCTGACCACAAATACCAAGGAAAGCATTATCCATCAGCAGCTCTGCTTGGCTTCCACGCCATGGAACATCATGCCCCACGTCCTCCCTTTCAGCTTCCTTTTCTGTGTTGTTTCTGCCTGGGCAGGGACTGTCCAGAGCTAGTGAGTGTCTGAGGCTGGCCTTGAAACCAGGTCTCCTGATTCCAGACCTCCACCTACTGTGCTGCCTAGGGTGCTTTTCTACTTGATCACTTGTGGACTATGTTATCTGGATTGCATCAAATTGTGGAACATTGAAAAGCTTTCTGAGTTCCATAATTACTCAAAGGAGTTCAGAATTTAATCCACTTTTGGGGGAGGGAGCAATGTGGTGACATGGAGAGAAAGCTGTCCTTGAGTCAGAAAGATCTGACTTCAAGGCCCTGCTCTGACACATACAGGTTGTACAAAAGTCATGGAACTTTTCAGTGGCCCAGGCTCCAAGACTGACTATTTCAAAGATGGTGATGATCTGCATTGACAGTGGGTGTGACCTCCTTGGGAATTCCTTACACCAAAGAAATCACATATCCAATTCAAGAAAACTCTCACCAATCATCTTCTGCACTCTCTGCTGGCCTGACACTGGCTTAAGGCAGCATGCTGACATAGAGTCTAGTTAGAAAGATTCTTTTCAATCAGATGCAAGCCATGTTAATCATATAATTTAGTCTATCTCCCTTAGGTTACACAAGCTCCAAAGGGAACTTGATTGTTGGAAATATTCTGCAATTACAACTATTTTCCACCAGGTGGTGCCAGGTGCATTTGTCAGTTACAGTAATTAGGAGTACTTTACACACCCAGAGAGATGGAAATGACTCTAAACTTTATTCAGTCCTATACCCAAGGGCTTTCTTTGTGTGGGAAATTATCTATAGTATATCTTCCTGGACCTTTTGATTCTCCCTTGATTAAATTTTCTAACGAAAGTTGCTTCTGTAACTTCCCTAGGGAAAGTTCTTCCCCTAACGTGATAGTTATTATTGGGGGGTATTGGAAGAAATTATATGTGTGTATGTGTGTGCGTGTGTGTATGTGTATGTGTGCATGTGTGTGCACGCATGTATGTGTGTATGTGCTCACATATCATATATACACATATTAGATATATTTATATACATGTATGTTCACCCTGAATTTTCTTCTCTAGTTCTATTCTCACTATCTTTCGTTGTGTTTCCTATATGCAATATTAAATGATTTCTTTGGATTACCTGAGAAATCCTACTTTGGGTACAGGAAGATAATAAAAAGAGGTTAGAAGAAGAAAGGTAATAAAATAAGGACAAAATTATCTGCTGTCCTTCTACCATAATCTGGCTCCAACTTACCTTTCTAGACTTTTCATACTACTCTCCTTTTTACACTCTATGCTCCAACCAAAGTATCATAATCACTATTTCCCAGACATATGCTCCACCTCCTTACCTCTGACCTTTGGGCCTTATAACTTATTCCTGAAATGCCTTCTCCAAATCTGCTTGCTGACATCCTTGAGGGTCCCACTTAAATGCTGTATCCTCCAGGAAACCTTCTCTGAGCATCTCACTTGGAAGCCCTCTCCATCTGATTTCAGAATACTTTACAGTCCTCTAATGCAGTTGCCATTATTTTCATTTGTATTTACACACACGTACATAAATATATGAATGTATGTGTATATCTAATATATGTACATTTAACACACACACATATGTATGTCCACACACCTTATGCTCCTTCCTCCCCACACAATACAGCAAGCTCCTGGAAGGCAAAGGCTATGCTTTAATTAGCCTAAGCCACAGTACACATAATATGTGCTTAAAAAATGTGTGTTGAATGAAGAAAAAGTATTATCCCTATAAAAGAAAGGAGCTTGTTCTGAGAAAAATGTATTCATGAATTGGTGTTCTCCACACGAACAAAAGTCAAATTCACCTCTAACAGCAAGAAAGTCACACTCCAGCTCCCAAATGGGAAATTGTAAGAGACTAAGTTCTCCACAGTATTTTCCCCTTAAGATTCTTCCTAAGAGGCCTGGTTCAGTGAAGTGATCTACATGTATTAAAGACAAGCAGGATGCATTTGTTGATGCATTCACTGTATTTGGCACATACTTTAAGCCATCCTAAATTACAAGTTCCTAGAGAAAGAGACAGGTTGAATATATTCTCAATGCCTAATTATGTAAGCATTCAATACCACCCTACTTACAAAGAGGGTCAGTCACTGCCAGGTGTATATGAAATGTGACCTCACTCCTTAGTCATCCTGGCTATACACACAGGTGTATAGCCATACATGCCCAGGAAATCCTGTGCTTCCAGATCGTCTACTACACCATGCTATCAATTTGATAGTCCAGAATCCCCGTGTAGGTTTACGTGATAGTAAAGTACAGAAGACATCTTTACTACATTAGAGATAGACAAGTTTAGGGAACACCCCCCAAACATCTATATTGTATTCAAACTCACAGCCATCATTTGATATGACCAGTGTGCTTGTGCACTGGAAACTGGGTAGGCCTCAGCTCTGGGAGAAGAGAAGTACAAGCAGGGCTCTGAGACCCCGAGCCTAGTCCTGGCTCCGCTCCCAGCTAGCTTCCTGATCTTGGCAAGTCACCCAATGACTCTGGGCTTCAGTTTTTCCATTTGAAAAATGAAGGATTTAGTGAAGGTTCTTCCCCTTCTCCTGCTTATTGTTGTACCATGTAGCCAGTGGGGCAGCTTCCGTCCAGATGCCCTTCTCCCCTTACTTTGGCAGCACAGCCCGTGACCTCTAGTCCTATCAATCCATAACTATGATCATAAACAGCTGTGCCTACCAAAGATTTGTTCCTTATATGAGTGAAGAAGCAGTGGTCAAGCACAGAGTGATTTGATACGATCCTCACAACAACCTTGTGAAGTAGTTAGTACAAATGTTATCACCACTATTTTACAAAGGAGGAAACCAAGGTTCCGAAAAGGAAAGAGCTGTCCATTGTCCAGTCACAGAGAGCACGAGCACCCTGCAGAGCTGGGACTTGAGCTCTGGTCTTCCACGTCTAGGGTTCTTTTCACTGCCATCCAGTGCCACTCTATGGCTGCTCCATTGCCCCCAAAACTATGTGATCGAACTCCACTGTGAGTCAAGTCTTGTCTTATCTGCCTCCCTGGCATTGCCCTTTCTTCTTCATAGAGATATTAGCGTCCTAAGACATGTGCTGAAGTCTGATCATATACTTTGACCAACCCCTGTTCATTTACTGTATCCTGGTGCTTCACAAACCAAGTGCAAGGATGATAAAGGGGAAACGATCAGAGTTACTCACCTGCTCTTACAAAGTCCAGAGACAAGGGAAAGCAGGAAAGTCAGCAGTATGCACACGGGCACAGAAGCCTGCTTTGCCAGTTCCACGATGATGCTGGCCTCCACACCCTCCGACTGCCAGTGACTCAGTTTGATGGGCCCATCGTCGTACCTGTCTGTCAAGAACAGTACCTCGCTTTTGGCCACCGTGTCAAACACAGCTGCAAGTTTTGAAGCATCAGGAGCAGTGACAACCCCTGGTTGGCTATCCAGAGGCATCTCAGGGGGATGAAGTTGGGACAGCATGGTTTTGCGCTGGTCGTAATAAATCAAAATGATCTGATCTTCTTTGGGGGTGCCAGCTTGTCTGGAAAGGGTGTGGCAGCTCCAGAACTTACTTCCTTTCTCTTTGCTAAGCTGGAGCCAAGGCTCATGAGAAAAAATGGTGCCTAGGTCATCTAAGAATTTGTCCAGGCTCTCTTCCTTCTCCTGCTTGTTGTTACACCAAGTGCCCAGCACGACAATTTCTACTTGGCTCACTTTCTGTACTTCAGAGAGGTACTGCTTTACTTGGAAAGGGATGAAAGGGAAGTGGACAACAGCTAGGATAACGGCGGAGTTCTGTTCTGGGATCCACCGGCCGATCAAAAGGCCACTGTCTGCTGAGGAACAGCAAGAAGGGAAGAAGACCTTGAGCACCATGATGGGAATCCTGAAAAAGAAAACGGAGCAAAACTCAGATCTCTCTCCCAAAATCATGAGGAAGAAAATAGCTTCCAAAGTGGAACAGTGATAATCATGAAAGCCAGAGGGAAGTTCGAGACGTCTAGAGTCTTAACGTTAAACTCTAGCCAAGAGGCTTTTCCGTGTACTGGAGATGATTAGTGTGCTTGGACAACTTAATTTAAGCTAATGGTAAAAGTGGCGTCTTGAAGTCAGTTCTGATCAATTTTAAATCTTGAAACAACCCCAGGATTAGGACTAAAGGGCATCCTCCACCTTAGAGAGATTTGGGTAACGTCATATTGGGAAATCAAGACTTGCCAGAATGAACCAACTTTTGTAGGTGTGCTTGCACTACACCTCTCCAACAGCTTTTGGTGATGCTTTACTCTCCAGAGAACTGTGGCACAGGTAGAACATGTAGAAACTCTGACATATTTCCATGTGAAAACTACACCTGATGAGGGATCTGGGGAATTAATGAGTTGTCATGGCCAATGTGCCCAAGTCACTTTAGTAGATTTTAGGGAATATTCAATTCAACTCTATGAGGCAACTGTGGTACGTGCATATTTCTATTTTAAAACTAAGAAAATGAGGCAAAGAATTGTTATGACTTCTTATCACTGAGTCTGTCCAAAGAGCAATGGGGTGGAGGGGAGGTTCAAAAAGAAATAGAGGAAGGCAGGATGAGGGAACACAACCACGAAGGTGGGAAAGCTCCGAATTTCAATATTGAAATATGATCAGAAAGAAATCTCAATCAGTACATGGAAGAGAGATCTGCTGGACAAAGAGGTTTTCTAGCTCCTGTAGGAGCATTTATACCACAGGGACCCTGCAGATAGCAGGTGATTAACAATCATCTATTGAGTTGGTTTTTTAGGAGGTGGACATGTTCTCCAATAAAAAGCTATCATATTTATTAAAGTTCATAAACATTCCATTTACATTCTAGCACAGAGTACTTTGGGAAGTATATCTCATATCTGTAGGTTACCTATGCCTATATTTCAGTAGCAATTTATGGTTAACATCATAAATCCTACTCAAGCAACTGAATGACTTTGAACTCAGAATTTGTCTGGGATCAGTTCAGAACAGTGTGGTGAAGTGGGAAAAGCCAAAGACTATGAGTCAAGAAGCCTGGGTTCAAGTCCTAACTCTGCCATTAACTAGACATGTGACCTTGAATAAGTCTTTTCACTTTTTCAGGAATCAGTTTCTTCATCTGTAAAATGGAGATAATATTTGAGTTATATACTTCAAAGGATTGTAATGAGGAAGTGTTTTGGAACTTTAAAACATTATATAAATGTGAATTCTTATGTGTAGCTAAAAGTTTTTTCAATTTTATATCCAGAACACTATTCAACGTTCATGTCAATTCATGCTAGAAATTGGGATGGGAAATACATCAGCGTCCCCAGAGACAGAGAAAAATAAGTTACTCAGTTTCCTTCCTGAGAGAAATGCATTTATAAATCTCACATGCTAAGGAGAATTCCTGTTTATCTATCCTCAATTTGACCTTTTAGCAGTAGAAAGAACTGTCTTGAGCAGTTACAATGATTGAATTATAAATGATCTTGAACTTTTCTTCCCTAGGCCTTTCCTTTTCCTAACAAGTGAGTTCCAAGGCTCACAGGAGGTTTGTTTGGAATTTCCCTAGAGTAGGTAGGGGCTGTAATTTTTGACTCCTATTTCCTGTAGATTAGACTTTGACTTTGAAACAGGATTCCATGCAGCTTGTGGGAATAGGGGAGAATGATAACAGAAAGAGCAGTGCTGAGTATAAGAATAAAATTTCACAAAATTTGTTTACCTAAATAGTTTAAATACAAAGCAAAATGCCTATCATTTTCACCTTTTCAGAAGTTGATCTTTAACTATGTCTCAATAAGTAAGAGATGATAGTAACAAAGGATCACAAATATCAAGTTGAAAAGAGTCTGAGAAGAAATGGAAGCTGGGGAAAGGTTGTGACTTGTGTGATCTGTGCAAGTACAAATAATATGAATTTTACTTGGTCTAAAGCATTTCATGGAATTTTGTTTTGATCACAATAATGTTTATGCTTTGCAGTTCATTCATGTAATGAACAGTGCCTCCTACATGCAAAATAAGTCACAGTTTCATCCCTATCTTCATGGTAGAGGAGACCAAACTCATACAAGCCTTTTGAGGTTTCTCTGAAACCATCTCCTTCATTATTTCTTGCAGCACAATAGTATCCTACCACATTCACATGCCCTAATTGATGGGCACTCCCTTAGTTTTCAATCCTTTACCACCACAAATATAAATAATTTTGTATATTTGGGTACTTCTCCTCCTCTGATCAGAAACAGTTAGGTGGCACAATAGATAAATCACGGACCAGGGGTCAGGAAGGACTCGATTCAAATTCCACCTCAAACATTAACTAGCTGTGTGATTCTGTGCAAGTCATTTAACGTCTCTTATTTTCAGTTTCCTTATTTGTAAAATGGGGATAAAAATGGGTACCTATCTCCCAGAGTTGTTGCAAGGATCAAATGAGATGTTCATAAAGCATTCTGCAACTTTAACATACTATATAAATGCTAACTACTATCTTTTTGGAGTTTTTAGACCTAGTAGTGGCATTGCTGGGTCAAAAGACATATACAGTTTAATAGCTTCTGCCGCACAGTTTCAAATTATTTTCCCGAATGACTGATCCAGTTCATATTTTCACCTACAATGCATTATGTACATGTTTCACCACAGCCCCTAAAACATTTGTAATTTTCCTTTTTTGTCAACTTTGCCAATCTGATAGATTCTAGGTGATGTATGTTTCTCTAACTATTAATGATTTAGAATACTTTTTCATTTGGCTATTGAGAGCTTGGATGTCTTCCTCTGAAAACTGACTGCTCATATCTTTTGAATATCAATTAAAGATTGGCTATTATTCTTATAAATGTGAATAAATTTTCTATATATCTTAGAAATAAGACTTTTATCAGAGAAGTCTGTTGCAAAGATTTTTTCCCTCATTTTTCTGCTTCTTAATTTTGCTGCACTAGTTTTAATTGTGCAAAATCTTTTTAATTTTGTGATCAAAATTATTCATTTCTAACAGCTGAAATATTTTTAAAGACTGAATCCCTCTAATTTTCCTGGGATGAAAGTGAGGGATTACTCACAATCCTTATCCTACCCTGATTCAATCCAACCTGAGCTATTTGTCCTTCCTTAGGAATCCTGGGGTCCCCCAATCCTGGGGACTCACCATTTAAAATTTTATTTATTTTTACTTTTTCCATTTCTTTTTTCTATTACTATCGAGGGCAGCACTCAAATCCTCATTCTCACTCACCTACATACCCAATCTGTTACATTAGCTTGTTTCTACCTTCACCACCTTCCTCATATGTCTCCCTGTCTCCACTCACACAGCAACCACCCTAGTTCAGACCCTTATCACCTTTGCCTAAACAACTGTAACAGCCTGTTACGTGATCATCCTGCTTGTAATAAACTTCTTACTGGTCTCTGTATCATGTCTCTCCTCCCTCCAATCCAAAGTGCACCCTTGCATGGGCACTCCCCTACTTAATGAACTCCAGTGGCTCCCTATTACTTCAGGATTAAATAACAAGTCCTCTCTCTTTGGCATTTAATGCCTTTCACAACCTGGTCATTACCTATACCTTATCCTTTACTCCCCTTCACAAATGCTATAAGCTGGCCACACCAACCTAACTTGCATGCAACACCTCATTTCCTGTCTCTGCACCTTTGTGCTGTCTCTCCTCTGCTCTTGGAATGTTCTCCCTTCTCCCAGTTTGCTTAGGTTCCCTGGCTTCCTTTAAGACAGCTCCAATCCTGCTTTCTGGAGGAGCCCTTTCCCAGGTCTCTCAGGTGCTAATGGTGTTCCCATTGAAGTTCATTTCTATATACCTTGAACATATCTTATACATATCTAGGTATCTTCATGTTTGTCTCCTCTATTAGAATATGAGTTACTTGAGGGAAGGGCCTCTTTTTGTCTTTTCCAGTATCTGGCATATTTATGTAGTAAACATTTAAAAAATGCAAATTGATTGAATTAGAGAATGGGTAGGACTTCAAGAGGTGGAAAAGGACAGGAAAATGATATTGTAATCACAGAGAGTGTGAACAGCAAATAGGATCATAAAATGGCAGAGCTGCTAAAGATCTTAGAGATCATTTAGTGGAAAGTCTGGCGGGAGTCTAGGGTATGCAGGCTTCAGAAGGCATCGTCTTGAATATCAGTCCCACGAGTTTGGCCTTTGTGCACTAAGATGACCTGACAGCTAAATACGGAATCAAAGTCAGGAAATGAAGCACTCTTCTTTGTTGTTGCTACTCTAATTTACAAGGGGTGGCTCACCTGAGAATCTGATTTCCCTTTGTGGGAAAAGGTTGAATTCTCTCCAAATAGTAATTTCTTAGAAATAATAATATCTTTTAAAAAACCTATGAGGTTTTCCAAAGTGATTTTTCATAAGTCTTACAATGCCTACCACATAAGGTTACTATGAGGAAAGTGCTTTGTAAAACCCCAAAACGGGTGTAACAGAATTATCATTAGTATTAATGGTGTTTGTTTCTCAAGGTTTTAGAGCTAAGAAGATGAGAGTTTAAAAAAAACATTATTTGTGGGAAAACAATTTGGAAAGGTTTGCTGGTCAAGCATTTATCTTTTCAAACAACCACTTAAGCACATGGCCAGTAATCATTGTTAGTAACAATTATCAGGAACATTCCCATCTGTGGCTATTTAACAATTTATTAGAAACAACTGTGCTTCAGATCTGTAAGTGCCTCTAAGCTGCCCTCCGTTTCACAGCCACAAACTACACCATTACTTTACCTGCTTTACACATACATGTTCTTGATCACAAGAGGGATGAACTATGCAAGAAAATGTGAGAACTCCACCTACTTTAACAAAACCTCCAAAGCCCGTATTCTGCTAAGATTGGGCACAGAATCAAAGTAGCTTAGGTTAGAAAGGTCATTAAAGGCCTAGTTCAGTTCTACCTGAAGCACTGATTCTTGTCTTTGATCTCCCCAACAAGTGGTTACTTAGCTTTCATATGAAGACCACTCTTGACAAGGAATTCCCTATTTCCTAGGAGTCTTAATCTGTTGCTTAGAAATTCTGATTATTAAGAAATTCTTCCTAATATTGAGCCAAAAATAGCCTCTCTCTAATTTTCACCCATTGGAACTAGTTCTGTTTGTTGAGCAAAGCAGAATGAGTCTGATCCTTTAACACATGAAGTAGTGGCATCTAACATGCTTATGTTCTGTTTTTGTATAATAGTTATTTATATATGTGAGGAGTTTCAGAAACAAATCAAAAGCCTGGCACTAAAGCTTTAATGGCCCTGATGGGATACACCAATTATATAGACATCTGTTGGAGAGCCTTCTCTGCCAAAAGCAGAGCAGCTAATAATTTGTTGATTTGCCTTAATTATAATTTCCTCCATCAAAAGGTTGAAGAACTCACAAGGAGTACTGCTATTTGGGTGTGATGCTTAGCAACATAAAAATAAACAGGTTGCTGGGATGGAAATAATGTAATTCTGGAGACAAGTTGATCATCTTAGGATTTGTGATAGTGAAAAAGATAAAGGCAGGTGCCACAGTGCATCTGATATGTACCTAAGACTTTTGTAAATCAGATTTCAAAGGGTTCAGAGAAAGGATTGGTAGGATCTCACAGACTGAAATTACAGAGGAGAAATCATCCCAGGAGAAATTAAAAGTTTTCAAAAATGAAATTATGAAAAAAAAATTGCCCAGTAATTCCAGTGAGCATAGATTGTCTAAAGAAAGATAAATGTGAACAGGGAACTCACCACTGATCCAGATTTTTAGAAGACGTACATAAGATGGAAGGGTAAAAAGTGAAGGATGAATACAGCTGTTTGTTTAGCAAGACTGGAAGAACAGGGCTCAAAGAAGGGAAGGAACTGCTATTGGGGTGAGTTGTTGTGATTGTTGCGTTGTGTTTGTCCTTCGTTCTCAAAGAGCACCATGGCATCAAGATGACAAGACTTGCAGTTGGCTTTGATCTGAGTGAAGGAGAGCTGTGCAAAGTCACCAACCTCACTTTCTTCTCCTGAGCCATCTGGGTCCAGTGGCCTGATATCCATCAGACGACTGGAGATGGCCCAGGATGCGACGTGAGACCCCAGCTCTTTCTGGCAATAAAAAGATCACAAAAGACTACAGACAGAAGGAAGAGGTGATCAGCTCTTATTTTGATTCTGTTTTCTCTGTCAGGTAGAACAGTCTTCATATTTGAAAGGACAGAAAAATAACAAGGAGTTTCTATATGAAATATAATAGAACATTTAACTGACCTTAAGAAGTTCAGGTTACCCGGCCCATGTAAATTACATCCATATAAACTACATAATGAAAAAACTGGCAGATGTGATTGCTGAAAAACTGCCAGTGATTTTTAAAGTCTGTAGAGTAGAGACATCTTGGAGCTGGATATGGACAAATGACCCAATTTTTAAAAAGACAATAGAGTCAGCACACTACAGGTCAGTGAGCTTGACTTCAATTACTGGAAAAATCACAGAATGCATATTAAAGATTTGGTTAAAGAACTACTAGAAAAGGAAGTGATGCCAACAGTTAGCAGGCACAGCAGATAGACTATGGACTTACAGTCAGAGAAACTCCAATTCAAATTTAGTTGCAGATACTTATGGGCTGTGTGACCCCACACAAATCACTTAATCTCTCTTGGTCTCACTTTCCTCCTCTAAAAGAGTAGGGATAAGAAGAGTACCAACCAGGCTGTGAGAGTCACAAGAGATAATATATAGAGAGTGCTTTACAAACAACATAAATACTGGTCATCATCATCATCAAAAAACCTTAATGGTTACGTTTGGCAGACCAAGGGACGTGGTTTACCCAGGTTTTAGCAAAGCATTTTATAAGTGTAAGCATTTGACAGAATCTCAAATAATACAATTAGGTAGATTCTGAGTAGACTTGAAGGTCAGAATCTCAGGAATAGTGATTAATAGATTGACGTTGGCTTGAAGTTCTTTAGTGAAGAGCTCCTAGCAGATGACTATGCCCAACCCTGTGTATTTAATGTTTTTTTAATACAATTTAGATACAGATCACAGTCTTGTCAAATCTGCATATGACACAAAGATGGATTAGGGAAAACATATGAATGGAAGAGTCAGTATCCAAAATGATCTTGATATTAGATTTGTTGGTCCAAATCTGATAAAATGAAATTTAATAGAGATAAATGAAGTCTTAGACTGTGATTTAAAAAAATCAAACAGGTAAAAGATGAAAAGTGGCTAGACAGTAGTCTGATAAAGATCTGGGAATATTAGTGAACCATAGGTCAATATGAATCAACACTGTGATATGGCAGTCAAAAAAGTAACTCTGATCTTAAGAGAGGCATAGTGCTACAGCAGCAAGCACCCTGACACATCAAGGATGGCCTGCTAGCACAGGTTCTTAGATCTGTTTTTCTAAAAGGAAGGCAGCTTTTGAAGGGTCAATCTTCTTTAATCACATATAACAACAGAGGAAATACAAGCAGAGAAATAAAGACCAACAATAGTGCTTCTGTTTGACCATAAGCAATACACACATCACAGATCAACAGACAGATCCAATTGTCTGACCATTACATACATACATATATACATAGTTACCAGAGAGAAAAAACACCAACATCTAGGTTTCAAAAGCTGGGGGTCTACTTAACAGATAACCAGAGTCTCATCTGGCACACAGACCTTCTTCCAAACAATAAGCCCCAAAGCAAAACCTCACCTCAGAGTATAAATATGTACATACACATATATATATATTTACATAATATATGTACATACATGTATGTGTACACACACACACACACACTTTTTTCAGAGACCTCATTAGAAATAAAGAAAAGGTGTGGGTCTTCCTACAAAACAAGCCTCCCCTAATCAAGCTTCCCTTAATGGGTTCCACCTGAGGCCTACTAGTGGGTAGGAAATCTTTACTTCTCATTGACTTTACAAGTGCCAGGACTAGGGAGTTGATGGCTCCATTGTACCCTGCCATTGTCACACCATCAGTATTCAATTTGGGGAATGACATATTAGAAAGGACACCAATAAGCTGGAATTCCACCATCTGGAGAGGGTCACAAGAACAGTGAAGGGACTCAAGACACACCATATGAGATCAGTGAAGAAATAAGGGTATTTAGTTTGAATAAAAGGGGATTTGGGGGCTATGATAATTGTCTTTAAGTGACTGAACAACTGTCATGAAAAAGAGAAAAGGTCTGTTCTGTTCGGCCCTAAAGGGCAGAACTAGCTTGACTTAAAGAAAAACTTCCTTATAATTAGAGCTGTCCTAAAGTGGAATGGGCTTCCTCCTGAAGTAGTGGATCCCTCCCTCACTAAACTTGTTAAAGAAAAGCTGGACGACTACTTGTCAAATATGCTGTAGCAAGGGTTCCTCTTTTGGTCTGCACTGGATATGTTGCCTCCGAAGTCTCTTCTAGCTTGGAGGTTTTTCAGTTCTGCAAATGCCTCCTTCCCTTACCAGACTGCAAGCTCTATGGGCAGGGATGTCTTTTCTTTGTAGCCCCTTCAGCTACTAACACAGAACCTTACACATAGAAGATAGTAACTTATAAACCACAAAGCACTATAGAAATGTGGGCTGTTACTAATGGACAGGAGAAAATGTTATTTATTGAAAAGAAATTTGAGTTCCAAATTCCCTCCCATTGTAATTTGATATAGGTTATATGTGTACAGTCATGTATGTCCATATTACCCATGTTGTGAAAAAATATACAGAACAAAAAAAAGTTTAAAAAAAATCACTGTATTTCAATCCACATTCAGACTCCAGTTCTTTCAACGAAAGTGAATAGTATTTTTCATCATAAATTCTTTGGAACTGTCTTAGGTCTCTGTATTATTGAGAACAGCTTAAGTCACTCACAGTGCGTCCTACAATACGACTGTTACTTTGTACAATGCTCTTCTGCTTATGCTTATATCACTTTGTATCCGTTCATGTAAGTCTTCCCAGACTTTTCTGAAATCTTACTCGTCATTTCTTATAACAATAGTATACTATTGCAAACATATACCATAACTTGTTCTGCCATTTCCCAAATGATAGGCATCCCCTTAATTTCCAATTCTTTGCCACCATAAAAAGAACTCCTTTTTGGTACATATTTTTATATACATATATCCTTTTCCTTTTTTAATCTCTTTAGGATACAGACCTAGTAGTAGTATTGCCATCTCAGTGGAGATAGGTGGAGAAGAAGGAAGGAAGAGAAATTGGAACTCAAAGTTTTAAAAACGAATGTTAAAAACTGTTTTTACATGCAACTGGGAAATAAGAAATACAGGTAATGGGGTATAGAAATCTATCTTGTCCTACAAGAAAACAGAGGAGATGGGGATAAGGGAAAGGAGGGGTGTAACAGAAGGGAGGGCAGATTGGGGGAAGGGGTAATCAGAATGCACAATGTCTTGAAGTAGGCGAGGGGAGAGATAGGGAGAAAATTTGGAACTCAAAATCTTGTGGAAACTAAAAAGAAATTAATTAATTTTAAAAAAATCATGTAACCATTTTGACATTATATTGGTATGTGGTGTTAAGTTGCTGGTCTATACCTAGTTTCTACCAAACTGCTCTCCAGTTTTCCCAGAAGTTTTT
Source organism: Bettongia penicillata ogilbyi (assembly GCA_023548195.1). NCBI lineage: Eukaryota > Metazoa > Chordata > Mammalia > Diprotodontia > Potoroidae > Bettongia > Bettongia penicillata. Next base: position 5,085,893 of record JAJHZJ010000321.1, on the reverse strand, counting down.
GTCAAACAGTAAGTTTGTTCCCCAAGAGATGGGACCTTTGTGTTTATCAAATACTAGATTACTATGGTGATAAACTACTGTGTATTATGTACCTAATCTATTCCACTGACCTACCTCTCTATCTCTTAGTCAATATCTGGTTGTCTTGATGATTACCACTTCATCACACAGTTTGGGATCTGGTATGATGAAGCCACTTTTCTTCACATTTTGTTTCCATTAATTCCCTTGATATTCTCAACCTTTTATTTTTCTAGATGAATTTCATCATTAGAAAATGCCCTTTTAGAGGCTGCCTTGTAGAAGCATTAAGGGGCATCGTCCATACCTGCTAAGGAAAGATCTTTATGTCTTTAGAGAAAATGGACCAAGGAAGGAATGTAGGGGTCAAAAGTGGACATGCAATCCCACATTTGCTACAGAAGGTTTAACTACATAGGTGTCAAGGAGGGCTAGGCACCCACCAAACACAACACAAGAAAAATTACCTTACAAGTCACTAGCAGTTTTCCAACCCCCTCTATTCCTGCTCTAGCACAACAGAGAAATGAATAAAGCTAAATAGTTCTCACTCATTAGCTCCCCTTTTCAACCCCCCCCCCCCCTTGCCCCTAGCAAATCTGCACTTCTGGGCAGAAGGGGCCTAGAAATGGAAGAAAAAAATGTAAACACAAATTAAACCAAACTACTGGAAAGAAAGAAAGGAAGAGAAATCAGTGCAGTAATCGCGGTAAAAAATGAAACGAGTTAAAAAAGAAACAACCTTCAACACTACCATAAATCGGTAACACAAACAAAAATCAGTAAGAAGCAGTAAGGAATATTTCTGAAAGTCTACTTTGAGAACAATCCAGGTTCTTTTTGTATGATAAAAAGCTCAATCAAACCCTTCAAAGCCCAAACAACTGCTCCCTGTGAGGGCCACCCACCAAACACAACTACAGGAAAAGGTTTACCTTAAAAACCAGGAAGAGTTTTCCTTCGCCTTCTAGTCCAGCCCCAGCCCCACAGGAAAAACACACAAATGCTCAGGAAGGAGTCAGTCAGCAATTAGCACCCTAACGAGCAGCACGTGGACATTTTCTAGGGTTTTTAGGTAAGCTTCAGTGTTCACTGCCCTTCTTGACTTAATAGAAATAAAAGTTTACTCTCAATAATCATGTGGTTTTAAACAATTATTATTATTCCCTAAGCCACCCTTTTTCCCCTTTTCTATTACTTTGGGAAGAAAATAACATTCTGTATTGATGGACTTTGATGAATAACTTGTATTGAATATGTCATACCCAGTTTTGAAGAATAGTTTTAAAAAGTCCTCCACAAGGTAAACTAACTTAAAAATCTGACTTACTGGTATTAGAGAAGCCTTATGGGCAGCCAGGTGGTGCAGTGGATAGAGCACCAGTGCAGGAGTCAGGAGGACCTGAGTTCAAATTTCACCTCAGACACTTGGCACTCATTAGCTGTGTGACCTTGGGCAAGTCACTTAACCCCAATTGCCTCATCCTGGGTCATCTCCAGTCATACTGATGAATATCTGGTCATTGGATTCAGATGGCTCTGGAGAAGAAATAAGGCTGGTGACATGCACAGCCCTCCCTCAAAAAAACAAAGTCAAAAGCAAGTCATGTCATTATTTCTCTGATGGCATGGTCTTCTTCAGCAACGAAGGACAAACACAACATTAGAGAAGCCTAAAATTAATCTTGTAAAAGGATAAACTTCAAGCTCAATCTATCTTCTGATGGCAAAAGCAGGAGCCAGATAATTATCTATAGGAAAGTCACACAGTCTGGACTACTTTATTCCTTGCTGGCCTCCTTTGTTTTCTGCTATGAAGGCTAATGGCCAGGTTTGTGAAAGACCTTTAGATCAACTACACAGTAATACTAAAGATGAAGCATAGACAACATTTCAAGTTACTGCCTCAAAATCAAGACCTGAAACGTTTTCTTCAGTAACCAACTATCTCAGACCTAGAGTTAAATGATCAATTCTACATTAGGCCAATTCTCCAGTAAAATACATTCCATTAACATTGGGCACTTCAAAGCTGGTGGAGACTGTTATATTATCTATTTTAAAAATGTTTTTCTGCCTTCAATTTTAGATGGGGGGAGGGGAGGAAGGGGGGAAAGCAAACATGTCTTTATACTATCTGTTAATGGCCCAAAGGGAATTGACTCACCATACAGGAAAATTAAGTGTGTTCTACAAAGGGTTGTTGCTACTCTAAACTCTTTTAAACTTTGACTTTTCTGCTCACATGGGATTTCACTTTCTCTACCAGCTGGTATGAGGTTTCAGAATCATTTGCTTCCAAGTCAACACCTAAATTATGAGTGATGTGACTTACACTTTCACATGACAATTCATTGGGGATGTGTGTCCAAATCATAATCTTATCCTCATTCTGCCATTGGCCATAAGTAGCTTTCTTACTTCATGCTATAGCACGGAAATTAAGAGAGTACATAGAGCAGAATTGAGCTCCCCCTACTGAACAGGGCTGGAATTGCCCCAAATCAGGCTGCACAGCAACAAGACAGTCTTTCTAAAGGCTAGGCAAATACCCTTCAAGGTCGGCAAATACCTACCAGCAAGGTCACAAATCCTTCGGGATCATACCCGACATTCTCTTTGGGTTCTTATTTCTTCTGCAGAAACCTGATGTTCTCCTTGATGAAGGAGAGGCCCAAACAACACCTACTTCAACTTAGAGAAGGTTATGTTAGAGAAAGGCCTTAGAGGTCATCCAGTCTATCACGAGGATTCAAGTGTCAATCGTCATTTAAACTCTGCTTTGGATAGACTAGGAAGGAAGAATCAGGAATTCAATAATCCAGAGACAAATAAATCAGAAAACAAAAATTACTTGGCAAAAAAATGACCTACTTGGTAAAAAGCTGCAGGGAAAACTGGAAAATAGTCTGGCAGAAATTAAGCTTGGATCAATCCCTTAAACTACTACATATTCCACAATATATTCTAAGTGGATGTGTAATCTTAATATTAAAGATCACACTATTAAAAAAATTAAAGGAGATGTAGATCATATACTTTTCACAGCTACCTGAAGGGGGTGCATTCTCAAACAAGATAGGTAATTACTAAAGATAAAGGACAACTATGTACACGGAACTGAAAAGCTCCTGCACACACCAAATTAACTCACTCAGGATAAGATGGGAAGTTGTGGAATAGGGGGGAGCAGAAATATTTTTATCAAATTTCTTGCACAAAGATTTAGAATTCATGATAATACAGACTGCCCTAAAAATCTTGGTGAAGTTTAAGGTTTAAAGCTAAGCTATTAAGGCTTAAGAGTGCACTAAGTGATCAATGAATATTAACGAACAAGAAGACTTACAACTTAACAACCATGGGAAAGAATGTTACAAATTACTACTAATAAGAGAAATCCAAATGGAAACAACCCTGAAGTTTCACCTCAGTCCTACAAACTGGCAAAGATAACAAAAGATAGGAACAGACAACAGGATGTACAGGATGGTTGTGGGAACATAGGCCCAATAGTGCATTGTTAGAGGAACTGAATCAACAGAACTATTTTGAAAATCAATTTGGAATTATGCAAATAAAATGACTTAAATGTCCACACCCTTTGACTCAAATATTCCGTTACTAGGCTTATACCTCAAGCAGACCTTTGATAAGAAGAAAGTCTCCATATACACTAAAATATTTATAAGCAGTACTTTTTGTAGTAGTACAGAATCAGAAACAAAGCAGACAAGCACTTATTATAGCAGGCTAAACAAACTGGTATGAATGTAACAGAAGAGTAATGGAGAATGTAGAGAAGTAGGGGAAGACTCATGATGACACAAACTGATGCAGAGTAAAGCAAGCAGAGCTAAGAAAACACTATACACAAGGACTTCAACAACGTAAACAGAACAAAAGAAAAATCAAAAGTGAATGTTGCAAAATTATGAAGAATAAGCATGACTGGAAATAAGAGATATGAGAAGACACCCAACCTATGCAAACATGGAAGGTGCACAAATGTACATTGCACATATTTTCGGACTTTTTCAATGTACTGGTCAAGCGCCTTTTTTTCCTTTTGTGTTAAAAAATATAGAGAGAGTGACTCTGGGTAGGAGAAATGGAAGGAAACTGGGGAAATCAGGGTAATATACAAAAAGGCATCAATAAAAACTTTTCAAAAAATTTAGCTCAGATTGAATCAAGATAACTATAAAGCCCTTAACAGTGTCTGGCACATAGTAAATGCTACATAAATATTATTATTTTTAAACTTTGAAACTTTGCTCAAGTGCACAGCTGTCAAACTCAAATAGAAACCCTTCTGGCAGCACACTCCCTCAGAAAACCACATATTAACATCATCTGTGTATTTTTATTTCTTTTGTTAAATACAACCTAATTGCACAGGCAGACTGTTGCAGCAGGCCAGCACAGGCTAGGGACTCTGTGTCCTCTCCTCTGTGTGTGTTTGTCCTTCACCGGCGAAGAAGACCGTGCCATCAGAGAAATGACATGACTTGCACTTGACTGTTTTTTGGAGGGAGGGCTGTGCAGGCCACCAGCCTCACTTCTCCAGAGCCATCTGAATCCAGTGACCAGATATTCCTCAGGATGCCTGAAGATGACCCAGGATGAGGCAATTGGGGTTTAGTCACACAGCTAGTGAGTGTCAAGTGTCTGAGGTGAAATTTGAACTCAGGTCCTTCTGATTCCTACACTGGTGCGCTATCCACTGCACTACCTAGCTGCCCCTCCTTTCCTCTAGAGTATACCTATTATCATGGCTCCAGAATATTTCTAGGAATCCTCAATTAATCTCAAAAATTCCCTCAACTTTCCAAAAGAAGCAACTTAGTTTACTATGTGATCTTGACAAGTCAAATTCTTTCTCTGGGATTCTGTTTGCTACTATAAGTCAATTTGTCCAGATGACCTCTAGAGTCCCTTCCAACTTTACAATTTTGTTTGATTGGAGAAGGAAATTAAGGCCCAGGAAAGGGAAAGGAGGCATTCCATGGCTGGAAGCTGATGGAAAATGCAATATTAAAGTAAGGCAAAACTTCCTAACCATTACAGCAGTCCAGAAGCACACTGTCTTGGAGGTCTTTAAAGCAAAAGCCATGTCATGTATATGTGTTGGACCAGAAAGACTTTTAAGCCCCCGTGATTCTGAGATTGCTAGAGTAGAAAGGAATCTTAATGATCACCTAGTGCAGGGGTTCCCATTTAGGAGTTTGAAAACTTCCTGGGGGTTCGCAACTATGGTCCAAGCAATTCACACTAAAAATTCTGTCACCGCAAAGGAAATAATTGCCCATTCATCTTAAAAATATATCCTCCTTCTTTGGTATTGATCCAAATATTGTAAACCTTTGTTCAAGTAAAAATAATTCCAGCATCAAAATTAAGTTTATATATGATTAGGAGGTGGCAAAATGGACAGAGTACCCTGCCTGAAGTCAAAAAGACCTGAGCTAAAATCTAGCTTCAGACACTCACTAGCCAAGTGACCCTAGGCAAGGCCCTTAACCCTGTTTGCCTCAGTTTCCTCATTTGTAAAATGAGTTTGGGAAGGAAAAGGCAAACCACTCCAGTATCTTTGCCAAGAAAAACTCAAACGGGATGGAGAGGAGTTGGCATGACTAAACAACATATTTATCATGTTGGACATCTTCCAAGTTCTAACTTATTTCTTTAAAAAAGTTATTTTATTTTACCAACAAAATTGGTAAAATAAATTTGGTATTTTAATAGTTTTTAATTAATTTAATAATTAAAATTTAATCGTATGTATTGCCAATAATAACAGTAAGTATAAGTTTTTCTAGGTTATTTTAATTTTTACAGAAAATCTCACATGACATATTTGTAACTATTTAAATGAGTTTTATAATTTAATATTTAGCATTTTCATAAAATGTATGTTTTACAATTATACACATAATTCTATAGTCTGTATAACGAATTTATTATATATAAATACGTACAAAATGCAAATTTGGGGGAGGGACAAAAGTTATTATTGAAAGCATTTAATGAATACACCTCCATCTAAAAATAAGTCTTCACAATCCATTTTTTTTTAATTGTGGAAAAGGGTTTGCAAAACAAAAAACTTTGGGAAGCCTGGATCTGGTCCAACGCCCTACATTTCATACGGCAGAAATCTGAGCTCCAGAAGAGGGAAGAGACTCGTCTAAGGAGACGCGGCAGTAAGTGGCAGGACCAGAACTCGAACCCCGGGCGCCCCGGGCCCTGACCTCTTCCCGTCCAGCCTCCAAGCTCACAGAGCCAACGGGCGGCCCGGCAGGAGGGCCCGAAGCCTTTCCCGACTCCTCCCGCTCCCGGCCTCCGTCCCCAAGCCTCCGCTCCGGGCTCCGGCCTCCGGGCTCCGGGCTCCCGGGCCGCCCCCAACGCGCCGGCGCCACCTCCCTCCCTCCTCCTCCCCCTCCTCCCTCCCCTCCTCCCTCTCCTTCTCCTCTCCTCCCTCCTCCTCTCCTCCCTCCTCCTCCTCCCCCCTCCCCCGCCCTCCCCTCCCTCCCCTTCCCCCTCCCCTCCCCGGGAGCTAGCTGAGCCCTCGAATGCTGCTGCCCACCTCGCGCGTGCGGCCCTGGGCCCGAGGCCGCCCTCCGCCCCTGCCCGCCCCAGCCCTCCTCGCTCGGCGAGCGGTACGCACCGGCTTCCCGGGGCCGAGCTCCGCGGTGCCCCGAGCAGCCCGGGCGGGATGGCCTGCCCTTGCCCCGTAACCGGCGCGCCTCCTGACAGGAGCCCCATTTCCGCCCGTTGCTGGGCAGTGACTACGCCGCGGGTCCTTCCCCCAGAGACTCCCGGCTCCGCGCGCGGGGCTCGGCTCGAACGTTCCGCCGGCGCTCGGGCCTTGGAGACGGGACCGGGGTCCGGTGCGCGGCGCTGGTCTTCAGCCGGGCTCCGGGAGGAGCCCTGAAATGGCCACGCCAACCGGGGCTCTTAGTTTTACCCTGGCCTCAGTCTAAGGCCTAAACCCAGCCCCAGACTGAGCTCAAGACCCAGCCCCGGACTGACCCCAAGACCCAGCCCCGGACTGACCCCTAGACCCAGCCCCGGACTGACCCCTAGACCCAGCCCCGGACTGACCCCAAGACCCAGCCCCGGACTGACCCCTAGACCCAGCCCCGGACTGACCCCTAGACCCAGCCCCGGACTGACCCCAAGACCCAGCCCCGGACTGACCCCTAGACCCAGCCCCGGACTGACCCCTAGACCCAGCCCCGGACTGACCCCTAGACCCAGCCCCGGACTGACCCCAAGACCCAGCCCCGGACTGACCCCTAGACCCAGCCCCGGACTGACCCCTAGACCCAGCCCCGGACTGACGCCAAGACCCAGCCCCGGACTGACCCCTAGACCCAGCCCCGGACTGACCCCTAGACCCAGCCCCGGACTGACCCCTAGACCCAGCCCCGGACTGACCCCAAGACCCAGCCCCGGACTGACCCCAAGACCCAGCCCCAGACTGACCCCTAAATCCTACTCCAGATTGATCTCAAGACCCAGCCCCAGAATGACCCCTAAATCCTACCGCAATTACTGTTTAGTTGTTTTGTGTCCCCCTCTTTGGTACCCCATTTGGAGTTTTCTAGGCAAAAAATACCGAAGTGTCTTGCCCTTTCCTAGCTTATTTTACAGATGAGGAAACTGAGTTAAGTGACTTGCCCAAGATCACAGAACTAGTAAGTCACGGAGGCTGGATTTGAACTCAGGCCTTCCCAACTCCAGACATGGCACTCTATCACCTGTGCTACCTAGCTGCCCAAAATCCTATTCCAGAATGACTCAAAAACTCAACCCTAGACTGCCCCCCACAAAGCCCCAGATTTGCCTTCCTAATCAACAGCTGACAAATACTTAACTCTTGACCTTATATATAAAAAGGAGTAGGAAGGAAAGTATGGGTAATGATATTTCATCCTTCTTTTCTTCTAGGATCATAGCTCCTTTTCACAGATACAAGTTGGTCTGTGATTGGAATTAGCTCAAATCTGTGGGTGAAGTTCAGGGTCTATCTGAGGCCAGAGTCAAGGCTGTGGATAAATTTTGGGGTCAGCCTAGGGCTATAGATGAATTTAGGCATCAGTCTGGAGCTGGTTGAAAGGTCAGTCATAACTTTTCTGTCCATTCCCATTTGGAGAAGGAGGAACTCCTGCTAAGGTCCGGCTTCCAAAATGTTCTTCACCATTTCCCCAATTCAGTCCATCCTGTGGATTTTTCTCTTATCCTGAAAGTGACCATTTCTATAGGGGAAGTGTGTCATTTCATGGGACATGCCTTTTGTTTTCTTTGAGTTGTTGAGTAGACCATAGTGTTCAGGCTCTAGTTTATAGCTGGGTTTACCTCATTTGCCCCATGTTCTTTTTTGTGTTACTTCAGGACAGAAGGCATGGGGAGATTTCCTTAGGGTGGAGGAGGGAGGGAAAGGGGAGCCTCCCTAGATCCTCCCTGTGCTCTGACCCTGTTGATAATCACCCCACTCCACATCAGCAACTATCTTATGCCCCACCCTCTTTATTTAAAGGACATTGGATACTCCCAAAAGGGTTTGTGACACATCTCCTTATTGAACATTTAATTCAGATCCAAATCCTCTTTGCCCAAGACTCTCCAGTAAGCTCCATGTCCTAACCTTGACTGTGAGACAGGAATAGAGGGGACCCTTTACTGTAGACATGAATGTGGAATCAAGAGACTTATGTTTGAATCCCAATTCTACCCCTTAGTTTCCTCATCTATAAAATGGACATCCTAATAGTTGCACCACTTGCCTCAGAGACAGTGCTTTGAAAATCGTAAAGCACTATGGAAATGTGAATTATTAAATTATCACTCCAACTATGATTTGGGTCTCCTGGACTTTCCATACAGAGGCCAGGTGCTCTGAGGGTGAACCTGGCCTGATGGGGAGCTGCTTGGCCACCCATTCTGGTCTGAGAGCAGAGATGAGATGAAAAGAGCCTAGGATCATGGATCTATTAAAGTTGAAAGGGAGCTTAGAGATCAGCCAAGTCTGGCCTCCACATTTTACAAATAAGGGAACTGAGACTCAGAGAGGTTTGCCCAGTTTCACACAGCTAGTAAATGCCCAGAATGGGATGCTACTGAGATGAGTGTTTTGTCCAGCTCCTCCACCCCCAAAGAACCAAAATACACCAGAGAACTCTAAATCCACATGGGATTCCATTTCCTGGTGCTAATGCTCTTAGACCCTGTTCCCTCTCCTTCCTGCCATCCAATGAAAAAGTACACAAGGCATACCTTATTATCAGCTGGGTCTAGAAAATCTCCGGCAATGGGAAGCCGTGTTGTTGAGACCACAGGAGAAGCAGTATTAGAAGCTTGGACAAATTGAAAGAGCTGAAAACCAGGTCATTAGCCCATCAGAACTCTCTTCCAGTCTTCCCTTGGGCCCCACCTACCCTCAGGCCAGCTGGGGGCCGATAAGAAAGCTGGAGGTAAACCCAGGCAATGGGTAAGAGTTGATACTGGAGACTCAGGTCTGATACTGCAGGCAGGCAGAGTGAGGGGAACTGGAAAACCTCAGAATGCAGAACATAACATTTCAGAGCTAGAAGGGACCTTACAGGTCGAGTCTAACCCCCTTAATTTACAGATAGGACAGTTAAGGCCCACAGAAAGTAAATTTCTAGATGGTCACACAATCAGTTATGGCAGAGCCTCTAACTTGACTAGATACTTTCTCGATGCTTCTACTCCAGAACTAGATCACTGAAGGTCAGGCTGTAACATGGTCAAGGAACTGTGAAATATCTCTAGCACAAAACACTAATCCAGGGCTCACTCCTCTAGGTCAGCAGCAAAGGAGGGAGCCAACATTTCCACCAGACTCGTTCCCCTCTCCTGTCCATAGCTATCGCTTCCCAAGACTTTCTACCCCATTCCTTCCAGGGCCCAGGAGTCACCTCCCCCACAATAACTCAGAAAAGGTGCTCTCCTCCTTTGCATTTTCTTCCTTCACTTTTCATCCCCTCTAGAGAAATCTTATCAGGAGAGGGCAGCTCAGTTCTACCTCCTCCAGCCATCCCTGACTATTCTAACCCAACCCACAGTGATCTTTTCCTCTCCCTAATGATCACTATGGCCTTGATGAACCACCTGGTTTTCTTAGTGCATGTGTATGTTTCTCATTTTCCATCAGAAAGTGGGAGATAGAAGGGAGCCAGGAGTGGTTATGGCAGAGAGGAGTCAATCATTTAAGGTGAATTTGTGAATTTGAAATCTGTTAAGATTTAGAACTTGAAGGAACCTTAGAGATTATCTAATCCAATTCTCACAACTGAGGAATGTGGAAAACTAAGATCCAGAGAGGAGCATAAGTTCATAGGGTTGAAAGGGACCCAAGAGGCCATCTAACCCAAACCTCTTATTTCACATATGAAGAAACTGACTTGCCTAAAGCCACACTGTAAGTAGCTGAACCAGAATTGAAATCCAAGTCCCCTGTTCCTATAACTAGTCCTCTTTCCACTATAGGAAAGAAAATTCTTACCTGGGAAAGTCCATGGACACAGAGTTGGGAAGGGGGGAGTGTTTCTAGGTCTGTGAACTTGGAACTTAACAATGTTCTGATAAAGATATAAATTACCTTGCATATCAGTATAATTAGTTTCCTTCATAATGTTATCTATATTATTTTATTCATTTAAGAAGATCGTTCTGAGAAAGGGTTCATGGGATTCAGCAGATTGCCAAAGGGGCCCCTGACAGAAGAAAAGTTAAGAAATAGAGTACTCCAGGGGGCAACTTTATCCCCTCCAAATACTTCACTTCAGAAGAAAAAAATTCAACTTTCTATGGCACAGATTGAGTCCTACAGATAGCTTTCTCCTTCATAAAATGAGGAAATTTTTTTGAATTTATGAAGTCTCATCCAATTCTAAATCCTATTATCATGTTGGGATACAGTGATAAGGATCTATTACAATGAAGGAGGATATTATTATACTTCTAACAGATAAACGATAAGTAAATTGTTGCTGTTCATGCTTTTCAGTGGAATTGATTCTTTGTGACACCATTTGGGGTTTTCTTGGCAGAGTCACTGGAGTGGTTTGACATTTCCTTCTCCAGCTCATTTTCCAGATGAGGAAACTGAGGCAAACGGAGTTAAATAACTTGCCTAGGGTCACACAGCTAGTAAGTGTCTGAGGCCTGATTTATTCTCCCTCTGAGACTATGAAGTCCTTCAGGGAAGGGACTGAATTTCTGTTGCCTCCTTTCTCTGCCCCCAATTTCTTATTCCCCTCCCCGCAATACCACAACCCTTTATATAGTACACTACATGAGTGGGTACATAAGGGACTAGGGAAAGACTTGTTGACTGACTGGATGATGCTGGATTAACCTTCAGAATCTCTACTTGCAGCCATGTGAACTCCATTCAGCCTCCTACTCCTGGGATTCAGGGTTAAGAGTCCCAGAAACATGGTACAGGTGAGCATATAGCTGCTTAATGTTCCATGACGTGTCTGTCTCCATTTGGAAAGAACCTTTTGCAAACTGGAATAAGTCTTCTCACAGTTCAGATGGGGAAAGTGAGGCACAAACACAGACTATTCTAGCATGGAAAGTCAGGACAAGCACACAGGAGTCCTGACCCTTGCTTCTTGGAAGACTTTGGTGTCTAGAGCAGAGAATCTCCCTCTCCTCCTGCCCTGTGCCTTCCAGATTATCTTAAGGGCTACACTTGGTATTTGAAGATTTTGACACAGTTATCTCCATTGTCAGCTACCAACAATCGACCATGGGAGGCACAGGCCACCCCAGTAGGCCTTTGCAGACCTTTAGATACCAATATGACTGGGGGCCCAGCCCGTGGGAATAGGATTACTTCTTTCCGTTGTTCATCCACAACAATTATGTTGCCCTCAGCATCACTACAGACACCCGCTGGATTCCCAAATGGGTGCTCAAGTCGGCTGCCCAGCGAGCCCAGTCGTTGATGAGCATGACCAAAGAGATGGACATCTCCACACTCTTCACTCACCACAAAGCCCCCATCTGGGCCATTACTGACATAACGGGGGCCACACAGGCCAGGGACAGTGGTCAAACCAATGGCTTTGAATGATGAGCCCAGTGAAAAACTATGAACTAAGCCAGAGACATAGTCTGCTACCAGGAAGCGTCCCAGAGCATCCACTCCCAGCCCTCTTGGGGATTCAAAGGTCAAGATCTTCACCCATTCACCTTGGGAGGCCTTAGAAAGGTGGTGGAAGGCATAGACTGCCCTGTGGACCAGACTGCTGACCAACACTAGCCCTGACCCAGACACAGTCACGTCTTCTGACACAAAGGCTCCTGTGCCTGGCAGGCTGCAGGGCAGAGAGTGGAGAGAGTGTCCAGAGAGGTCCAGAATCTGGACGCAGGGGGCCTCATCAAAGGTCAGGTAGAGGGTGCCATCCAGGGAGCAGTGCAAACCTCTGATCCCACCGGGAGTGGCGATGCATGTCAGAAGCTGGTCCTGCTGGAACTGGAGGAGGTGACCCACACGGTCCAGCTCTACACACAGGCCTTGGCTCTGTTGCACCAGATGGTGAAGATAAGGACTGGTGAGCAGTCCCAGGCCTCCAGGGTGTTCCAGGACAGGGCTGGCCACCTGTAGGGCATGAGTGGATGTGGCTTGGAGGGCACGCATGGCCCTGAGAAACCTTTCCTTCTGTGGCCGATTTGTGTCCATGGCATGTGTCCATCTATGCCTTCTCCAAGCCAAAGGGAGTCAGGGAAGATAAGGAGGAACTTCCTGATAACCAGACTGACCACTTGTCGTAACCAGATGACCACTTGTCAGGCATAGTGTAGAGGGGATTCCTGCATGGGGTGGGAAGTTACACTAGATTACCTCTATGTGCCTTTTCAACTCTGAGATTTAATGAGGTTAGAAAGGAAACTAAAGTGATCTTCCCTTAGTGCCTGTCCTGCCAAAGCCCATATCCTCTATGAAGCCTTTCTGAGAACTTCTCCCCTTCCCTCCCGGAACATCTGCTGTTTATCATTCAGTCCCCTTCCTCCCAGTGGCATCAGTTTAAATTTGAAGCTCCCAAGAAAAATGCCAGTATTCCATTGTCCCACAACACCCCTGTACCTTTCTCCTGTTTAAGCACCTTGGAGGCAGAAGAAGGAATTCTTTCCTGTTCCCTTATGTCTTGCAGGGACTGTGGGTCACTCCCTCTACCTTAGCACCCACTCCAGAGAAAAGGATAGATTTTTAAAGCACTATCAATGGAGTCTTGACAGGCTCTGAAGAGATCACAAAGGAAGCCCTCAGACCCAGGACTAACACTCCCCTCTTTGAGCTTCTGTCCATGATCATGGCTGTACCTTCCGCACAGCCTTGGGACCCACGTATCCTGGGATTCTTCCCCTTTCATTCCTAAATTCATTTGCTGATGGGTAGACTATACTCTGACTCATGAGGGGCCAGTCAGCCCTAGGTGGAGGTTGGGTGGGGGTGAGTGGGGGATGTTAGTTCCTCCTACCTATTCCGAGTCACTGGGGAACTTCAGTGTCTATTCCAGCTCCTCACAAGCCACAGAAGCCCTTTGGAAAAGGGAGGCTTCTGTTGTTAGAGACCAGACTTCTGTTGACACAACTTGGCATAGCCCTGCCCCTGAGCTGTATCCATTCTGAGACTGGGAAGGTGAGAGAGAAAAGGAGTAAAATATGAGTTCCCAGCCCACATCCCCGAAGGGCCCCTGGGGCAATAGAGAAACCTTTACTACTGACTCCAAGGAAAAAGGGTGGGGACTGGGCAATTAGAAGAGTTTACTGGGAAAGAGAGGCCCAGGCTTTGGGAAGGCAAATTTTCAATCCTAGTGGACAGTGAGTGAATCAAGGTTGGAAAGGTTGGTGGGGAGAAAGTTTTGGGTGAAATATAGGTTCATAACAGCATTTAAGCTGAGTAAACAATGGTGTAGGTAAGGCAAGTCAACAAGAATTTATTAAGTGCCTTTAAAGGCCAAAAAACCCCACATCCCTGCCCTCAAGTAGCTCCCAGTCTAATAGGAGAAAGAACATGCAAAGAACTATGTATAAACAAGACATATGCACAATAAATTGGAGATAATCAATAGAGAGAAAACATTAGCATTAAGGGAGATTGGGAAAGGCTTCTTGTAGAAGGTGGCATTTCTTCCCCAATTGATAAATGGTCAAAGGATATGAACAAACAATTTTCAGGGGAAGAAATCAAAGGTATCTATAATCATATGAAAAAGTGCTCTAAATCACTATTGATTAGAGAGATGCAAATCAAAACAACTCTGAGGTACCACATCACACCTGTAAGATTGGCAAACATGACAGAACAAGAAAATGATAAATGCTGGAGAGGATGTGGGAGAGTTGGAACACTAATTCATTGTTGGTGGAGCTGTGAGATCATCCAACTCTTCTGGAGAACGGTTTGGAACTATGCCCAAAGGGCTACAAAAATGTGCATACCCTTTGACCCAGAAATATTGCTACTAGGACTGTATCCCCAAGAGATTATAAAAACAGGAAAGGATCCCATGTGTACAAAAATATTTATAGCAGCACTCTTTGTGGTAGCCAAAAACTGGAAGTGAAGGGGATGCCCATCAATTGGGGAATGGCTGAATAAATTATGGTATATGAATGTAATGGAGTACTACTGTGCCATAAGAAATGATGAACAAGAAGACTTCAGGGAGGCCTGGAAGGACTTATATGATCTGATGCTGAGCGAAAGGAGCAGAATCAGGAGAACTTTGTGCACAGCAACGACCACAGTGTGCGAGAGTTTTTTCTGGTAGACTTGGAACTTTGTAATAACACAAGAACTTACTGAGAAAAAAAAAAATCCTAATGTCGGTCTTCTAAGGCAAAATGCCTTCCACACTCAGAGAAAGAAATATGGAAGTCATTTGCAGAATGTAGCAGATCATGTTTGTGTGTGGGTGGGTTTCAGTGTATTATGTGTTGATTTGTTATATGATTTCTTCCATTTATTTTAGTTCGACTACGTAGCATGACTATAGTGAAAATGTGCTCAATAGGAAAGTATATGTAGAACCTAAACAGAATTGTATGCTGTCATGGGGTGGGAGGGGGGGTATTGGGGGAAGGGTGGGGGGGATAAAATCTTAACTTTAAGGAAATGATTGTAAAACATTAAAAAAAAATAAAATAAAAAAATAAAAATAAAAAAATAAAAAAAAGAAGGTGGCATTTCATTTGGGATTTGTAGGAAGTTAGGGAAATCAGGAGATGGAGATGAGGAGAAAGAATCCTAGGCATGGAAGGCAGTGAGGGAAAATGTCTAAGAGAAGGGATGTCTTGGGGGAAGAATGACAAAGAGGCCTGTGTCACTGGATCACAGAAGACTAGAAAGGTAGGGAGGGGGCCACGTTATTAAAGACTTTAAAAGCCAAAGAAATACTGGAGGTGATAGGAGGACCAGGGAGGGCGACATGGCCAGGTCAGAGCTTTAAGATCAAATTGACAATTAAGTGGGGCATGAGCAGGAATGGGGAGAGACTTAAACAAAGAGACTGGGGATATAGCAAATAGTTCAGGTTTAAGGTGATGAGAGCTTGTCATCGAGAGAAGGGGCGCAGGCAAACGACGGGAAATGTTACAGGATGGAATCTTGGCAACAGCGTGGCAGGGTGGGTTGAGAGGAAACTCTAGATTAAGAGTTAGGAGACCTAGATTCTTGCCCTATCACTGCGGGACCTTAGGCAGATGGCCCTCCCTTTTAGGGCACCCCACTTTCTCCATTTGCAAAACGGGAATGATCATCAAGTATCTCATTAAGAGCCTTAAGTTGACCATTCAGGGATTCTTGCTGTTCCTCGCTTCAGCCACCAGGGGGAAATCTAAATCAAAACAACTACAACAGAGAAAGAGAAAAAAATGGAGCCTTTTACTGAGTCATACTGTAGCCAACCCTCTCGTCTATAGGAACTCAAAGCAGCATAAAATTCAAAAGTTCTTTTCTATTTGACTGTGGAATGTATCACATGGAGACCAACATCTTTGCTTTCCTGGGTAGGTCCTACTCCTATTGAAATGAGTTTCCATTCCCTGGATACACACCAACAGCTCTGGAGAAAAGTACTTGAGGTGTGTTTGTCCTTCGTTGCCGAAGAAGACCACGCCATCGGAGAAATGATGACATGACTTGCGCTTGACTTTGTTTTGAGTGAGGGAGGGCTGTGCAGGTCACCAGCCTCACCTCTCCTCCAGAGCCATCTGAACCCAGTGACCAGATAGTCATCAGGATGACTGGAGATGACCCAGGATGAGGCAGTTGGGGTTAAGTGACTTGCCCAAGGTCTCACAGCTATTTTTATCACAATTATTGATGCTACAGGTCTTCCTGGTGTAGTTGAACCAGTCTCAGATTTGGAGAGAAGGACCTCAGTTCAAATCCCAAACCCAAATATTTATGACTGACTGACTTACCTAGGCAAGACACTTTCTCCCTCTGGGCCTCAGTTTCTAAATTCATAAATTTAAGAGGTTGTACTATGGTTCCTTCCAGTATATCAATAATCCTTTAAAAATATAAGTTCCTCATGAATAGATTGTAACTCATTTGTCATATCCTCCCTAGTACCAAGCAGTACTTTTATGTCTTTTAGTTAGTAGATATTTAATCTTTTTTTTTTTAAAAGAAATAAATGACTGACTAGTTGAGAGTTGCCTGTCAACAAAACTCTCAAGAACTGGGCAGATATGGAGAATGGTATAGCCCAGGCGTGAGGGAACCTGGGGCTCTGAGACCACATGTGGCCTTCTAGGTCCTCAGGTATGGCCTTTTGACTGAGTCCAAATTTTCAGAACAAATCCTTTTATTAAGTGCAAGAGTCAGGAGGACCTAAGTTCAAATGTCACCTCAGACACTTGACACTCACTAGCTGTGTGACCTTGGGCAAGTCACTTAACCCCAATTGCCTCATCCTGGGTCATCTCTAGGCATCCTGATGAAATCTGGTCACGGATTCAGATGTCTCTGGAGAAATGAGGCTGGTGACTTGCACAGCCCTCCCTCTCTCAAAACAAAGTCAAGTGCAAGTCATGTCATCATTTCTCCGATGGCGTGGTCTTCTTTGGTAATGAAGGAGGAACACACATTAACTGTAAAATGGAGGAAAACAGTAACATCTCCCTCCCAGGTTATTGTGAACATGAAATGGGATATTTATTATAGAGTCGAGCACATAGTAGGCTCTTAACAATCGCTTGTTCTCTTCCTTTCCTCTCCCCATAACCCCCATTATGGTCCTGGAATTAATGTTCAAAGGATGTGAAGTTGTTTTGTGGTTCCCAGGCTTGTCTTCTCATGGGAGCCTTTTCGACTCCATTCCTATTAGAAGGAAAAGTTAAATAGCATTCCTCTCCTTCAACACACCCAAATTCCCTTTCTGTTACTTCTGCAGAGTCCTGGTGACAGTCAGGAAGACCTAATCCCACCTGTGACATTTACTAGTTGGGTGATGCTGGGCAACTCATTCAAATTTTCTGAGGCCCATACCCTTTACCAATATGGCAGCATCTACCACACGGGGTTGTAAGGAACAAATGAGCAAAAGTGTGTAGAATATTTTGTAAACTTTAAAACATTGTGGAAATATGAGCTGTTATTGTATTTTAAGAGGGTGGGGCATTGTTGTAGGAGAGGGGACTTGACAAGTACTCTCAGACACTTGGCATGGGATGTCAAAACCCTGGAAGATTAGAAATGATCTCTCTTAGTCTAACCAGGGATTCTTAGCTGGGGGTCCATGACCTTGTTTTAAGAAATATTTTGATTACCGTATTTCAATAATCATTTCCTTTTGTAATGCTCTGTATTTTATTTTATGTGTTTAAAAATGTTATTCTAAGAAACGGCCCATAGGCTTTGTGTGTATGATACAAAAAAAGGTTACAAACATACAGTCTGACCTGAATCCTGCATCCTTCAGTACAAAACCCCATTCCTTCTTGGTTGGTGTTATCAGGGAAAAGGAAAAGAGGACCCTAGATCTCAATCTTCCTTTCTTGTTTACCCCAGGTTTGTTTTCACCTCCTTCATGAAGACAAGCTCCATTCAGCTACTTGGTTCTCCTCATCCACTTCCCTTCCTATCCTTCAAAAAGGCTCCTTGTTAACCTCTAGGATCAAATAAAAAGTCCTCTCTTTGGCTTTTAAATACCTGTTAAAGAGGTGAAACTCAGCCCAGGATGTGCTACACCAGGCGTAGGGAACCTTCGACCTGAAACCACATGTAGCCCTCTAGGTCCTCAAGTGCAGCCCTTTGACTGACTCTAAACTTCACAAAACAAATCCCCTTAATAAAAGGATTTGTTCTGAAAATTTGGACTCAGTCAAAAGGCCACACCCGAGGACCTAGAAGGCCACATGTGGTCTCAAAGCCCCAGGTTCCCTCTGCCTGGGCTATACCATTCTCCATATCTGCCCAGTTCTTGAGAGTTTTGTGACAGGCAGCTCTCAGCTAGTCACTCTTTTATTTCTTTTAAAAAAAAGATTAAATATCTATTAACTAAAAGACATAAAAGTACTGCTTGGTACTAGGGAGGATATGACAAATGAGTTACAATCTATTCATGAGGAACTTATATTTTTAAAGGATTATTGATATACTGGAAGGAACCATAGTACAACCTCTTAAATTTATGAATTTAGAAACTGAGGCCCAGAGGGAGAAAGTGTCTTGCCTAGGTAAGTCAGTCAGTCATAAATATTTGGGTTTGGGATTTGAACTGAGGTCCTTCTCTCCAAATCTGAGACTGGTTCAACTACACCAGGAAGACCTGTAGCATCAATAATTGTGATAAAAATAGCTGTGAGACCTTGGGCAAGTCACTTAACCCCAACTGCCTCATCCTGGGTCATCTCCAGTCATCCTGATGACTATCTGGTCACTGGGTTCAGATGGCTCTGGAGGAGAAGTGAGGCTGGTGACCTGCACAGCCCTCCCTCACTCAAAACAAAGTCAAGTGCAAGTTATGTCATCATTTCTGATGGCGTGGTCTTCTTCAGCCATGAAGGACAAACACACACACAATTGTTAAAAAGTTCTCCCAGACATCAGTCTAGATTGGCTTCTTTGCAACTCCAATCCATTGCTCCTCTACAATCCAATGGAGTGAGCGTGCCAAATGTCTACATGTCACTGTTGTTTCGTTTATGTCTATCTGTCTGACCTCATTTGAGGTTTTCTTGCCAAAGACACTGGAGTGGTTTGCCATTTCTTTCTCCAGATCATTTTACAGATAGGGAAACCAAGCAAACAGGGCTAAGCAACTTGCCCAGGGTCACACAGCTGGTAATTGTCTGAGGCTGGATTTGAAATCAGGAGGATGAGTCTTCCTTCTGTCAGGCCCAGCGCTCTGCGCACTAGGGCACCACCTGCCTGCCCCACTCTTCATATGGCGTGACTTTAAAATTTCACCACCCTGCTTGTCTTCTCCCTATTTTCTACCTTATCAATGATAAAAATGTGGGGCCCAGAACTGAACATAATATTCCAAAAGTGATCTAATCAAGCTCAAATGAAATAGCATTTATAAAACTCTTAGCACAGTGCCTGGCACTGCCTCCCCAAGCTAGGATACCATATCACTGTCCTACTTGGTAGACTCTAGTGCTTTCCTGTTATCTGCAGGAGCAAACATAAACTCTGGTCGGAATGTAAAGCCCATTACAAGCTAGCCTCAACACACCTTTCAAGCCTTACTGCACTTTATTCTCTACCCCCCTCCCCACCACCCCATACTTCAGTCCAACCAAATGGACTTTGTTATTTCTCATGCATGACTCTCCATCTCATGCCTCTGGGTACTGTCTGTTTCCATACCTAGAATTCACTCCTTCCTCACCTCTATCTCTCAGAATCCCTAATTTCTTCCAAACCTTGGCTCAAGTGCCCTCTTCTTAAGTTTTTCCTTATTTTCTTTTCCCACCCCATATTCCATCCCCCCCAAAATTAGTCCTTTCCTTTCAAGTCCTTACCAGCTGGCATCTATTTTGTATCCCCAGTGCTTACTATAATACCTGGCACATACCGAGTCCTTAATAAATACTTCTTGACTGCCTGCCTGACTCCCTGTATGGATATACCTGTTGTCTCTCCAGACTAGGCAGGAGCTGCTTGGGAGTAGAAACAGCTTTCACTTTGTCATTGCATCCTCAGCATCTAACTAGTGCCCAGCACATAGTAGGTGCTTCGCAGAGGCTTGCTGATTCATTCATTAACTTATTATTATTTAATCTTAATTAATTAAATATCACTTTAATTTATTACTACCCTATTTCCGAAGGCTGTCTCTCAAGTTTTTAGTTTGGATGTCATCGCATTTATATGTAGTTTGCAGTATGCTAAAATCTCCAGATTTTTTCTTTTTATTGAAAAATTCTATCTAACCATGATTCACCCATCTTGTGCTTGTGAGGTTGATTTCCTGAGCCCATGTCTATGACTTTACATTTATCATCATTAAATTTCACACAATGTTCTCTAGCCTATCAAGATCTTTTTTTTTCCTTCTGAATCCTGGTTATATCATCCATTGTGTCAGTTATTATTTTCAACTACCTATCATCTGAAAATTAGATAAGCAGACTATCTGTGCCTTTATTGAAGTCATTAATAAAAATGTTAAACAGTATGGTACACAGTGCACATACCTGAGGCACTACAATAGAGACCTTCTTCCAAGTTGTCAGCATTTCATTTAATGCCTATACTTTATGTCTGGAATTCAAACAGTTCTGAAACATCTAACTTGGCTATTATTTACTAGGGCATCATGTAACTATGACCAATGATCTTTTTGGCCCAGTGTCTGTTTTTCATACGGTCTATGAGGTAAAAATGGTTTTTACATTTTTAAGTAAAGTTGTATTGTATTTAAAAATATAAAAACTATTCTGGCAGACTGGGTCAGCTCTTGGACAGTAGTTTGCCAATCCCTCACTAGCCTGTATATTTTTTTTTATCTTGTCCACAAGAATAAAATGGAAAATAAAATATTAAATGCTTAGCTAAATTCTACAGTATGGTAAGTAACACTGCATTCACATGCCATGAAGTATTCCTCAATAGTTGTATGCCTAAATTGCTTTCACAGATTTTTGCTGACCACAAAAAAAATTGCTGTATGAATATTTTTGTGTGTAATGGGTTTTTTCTTACTATCAACCTTCTTGGTGTACAGTCCCAGTGGTGAGATCTCTGGGTCAAAGGGTATGAACAATTTAGGAACTCTGCAAAACTATCCCTGAATGTTCTTAATCCTAGAACTGGTCTGGCTTCCTAGATTCAGAAGTCACGGATTACCTGCCATTTCTTTTCTGCAGCTGCCATCATCCCTGGGTGCTCTTCCTCCAGCATTCACATCCTCTTTCCCTTTTCCTTCTCTGCCAACACACCATTAAAGTTCATCTTCTCTTTTTCTAGGGCTTATCCACAAAGGAAAAGGGTGAATAATTCAAAAAAAATATTATGCAAGTAAAGAGCAAGGTAACCATTGATGTAGATAAAAGCTTCTACACAGCCAGGAGAGAAAACACCATAACTTACTGATCTCTCCTCCCTAAAGATAGGTCTCAGGCCAAATCCTTAGCCTTCAGGGGTTCCCTGATGTCTGATGTATCCTTCTCCAGCATGGGCCAAAGCAAGTATGCCCTTTCTCTATACCCAGCTTGCCAGGCAGATTGACTGCCCTATTTTAACCCCTCTCCAGAGGAGTGACCATCTCAGATTCAGAAGAAATATAGATCAATATTTCGGCTCCTGGTTCTACTCATCATTTCAGCAGTTTCTTGAGTTCAAAGGGCATTCCCAGATCCCCAATCCACTAGTCTCAAACTCCCTCTAGCTCAGAAAGAACAAGTCTTTGAAATCAGGTTCTTATAAACTCTTCACTTGCTAAGCTTTCCCCCTCTCCCCAGTAAGGGAGAGGAAAGGAAACTTACAGGAACACAGGAGTTAGAACTAGGAGGGACCAGAGAGAGCATCAAGTCTGATCCCCACAGAGGACCAGCTGAGACTGGAGAGGTCACAGGATCATGGATTAAGAGTTGGAAGAGGCTTTATAGTTCACCCAATCCAGCCTTCCCACTTAAAGAGGCAGGAGTGAAGAACCATAGGGAGGAAGCTATTTGTCCAGGTTTACAAGGGTGAATAATCAACCAGAATTCAAACCCAGGTCCTCTGGTTACAGATTCAGAATTCAAACCCAGGTCCTCTGGTTACAGATTCAGAATTCAAACCCAGGTCCTCTGGTTACAGATTCGGAATTCAAACCCAGGTCCTCTGGTTACAGATTCGGAATTCAAACCCAGGTCCTCTGGTTACAGATTCGGAATTCAAACCCAGGTCCTCTGGTTACAGATTCAGAGTTCTTTCTACTCTGCAACTCCGCCCCTACTTAGTATACAAAAAAAAAAAAAAATGCAAACAGGAAAATGGAGTTTTCTCACTATTTTAAAAAGAATCTAAAACATCCCTCAAAAGTTACAAAGCCTGCCCTCTGCTCTCAGGGTTGTTGAAAGAACATATTACTCCCCCTCTAAGACTTAGATGGAGACATTAGTCATATCTAGTACTTTCAGGTTTGCAAAGAGCTTTAAAAAAATCTCATTTGAGCCTCATGACAGCCCTGGGAGGTATATACTAATATTATTCCTGTTCTACAGATGAAGAAACTGAGGTAGACAAAGGTTTAGTGACTTGCCCAGGGTCACACAGCTAGGAGCATCTTTGGCTAGATTTGAACTCTGGTCTTCCTGACTTCAAGTCCAACACTCTACTGCCTCATATTTCTTCATCTTGAGTCCAGAATACTTTCTGCTCCGTTACTGTTCCCCTCCATTAAACCCTTGCAGAATTTACAGTTTTAATTATCCAGTTTAAGCCTTTGCTGCTTCCTACCTTGAATGTGCCCTGTCTTCCCAGTTAGACTGGGAACTCATTAAGGAAGGAACCACATCTGATAAATCTTCTTATCTCCTAGCCAATTTTTAGTTAGGGATTCGGTAAAGACTTCTTGATTTGTCCTTGCAATACCAAGGTGAAGGAGGTCAGTTAGTGTTTATAGATGAGGAAACAGGGCTAAGAAAGAGAAAATTATTCTGTCCAGGGTAGCTGGTGGCATGGCCAGGACTAGAACCCAGGTCTTCCGACTTTCCATTGTGTCATGGTATTCACTGCAGTTTTTAAAAAATGGAGGCTTGCCTAAAATTGCAGAATTTGAAACATTTTTAGAGAACTGAGGTTGGGTGGCCTTTTTGAGGTGAGTCTGGCAAATACAATTTTTTACCCTTTAATGCAGTTGATTGTTATGAAGACAAAAATCTGAGAAGGAGGAACCAAGATGGTGGTCTAGTGGATTACCTATCAGCGATGGGTTTGTCTCTGAGTAGTAAAGAAGGGATTGGTGGTGCTTTGGTTCAAGTCTTTTAGTTAAGGGCAGCTAGGCTGAGTAGCAAGAATGATGAATTTGTAGTCAATAGACCAGGGTTCAAATCCCAGTTCTGCTATTTATATTTGTGACTTTGAGCAAGTCTTTTCAGTTCTCTGGGTCTCAGTTTCCTCGTTTGTAAAATTAGGAGGTTGGATTAGATAATAGCTAGGATCTTAAAGCCTATGATCCTCTAGGCATGTGGCCTGACCTTGGACCTTTTACTACCCGGAGAGGGCCTAGTGAAATCTTTAGATGACAGGGAAGTCTCTGATGTCAGAAAACTTACCCCTGCTAGAATTTAGACTCTCTCTGCATTGTTGGGACAAGACCCTGGCTGCCACTGCTGCTCACAATGTGGGGTGGTGTTTTCTCCAGGAGTGGAGTCAATCCCATAATATGCACCATCCCATAATACAGCGCCACAGGCGAGGGATGCTCCAGTGGCCCTGAAGTGCCTGGCGGCCCAGCCTGCAAAGAGGGGGGGGCTGAGGTAGGGGACCCCCTGAGTCCTTGGTTCTGATGCTATCTTCCCAGAAGCCATCCCCCCAGGGCCCGGCTGGCCTCCCAGCACAGATGTTTAATGGGGCGGTAGGAGCAGGGGGCCAAGACCTGATGAGACCAGTCACAGCTAAATGTCGACAAGGCTGCTTGGTTGTGAGTCAGAGGACCATTGGTGAGGACAATCCACCTGGAGACCTCAGGCCTGGGGGCCGCTTTAGACACTAACTTTCATCCCACCGAACTGTAGTCCCTGAAAGGCAAATCTTTCCCATGAAAAGAAAATAAGGCACTTAAACCTAACTAATTTAGGGGCCACTCTGTACACCAGTAGGAAATTTGTATCATCGTCTTGAACACTGGATTCATGTCTCCACTCCCTTTGCCATCCCCCCCCATCCTTCCCCCTTATACAAATTGAGAAACAACACAGAACATAAAGTCTCCTCCCCACTCCCCATTCCCCACTTCATGTAGTATTTTGCCATTATTTCAGTTATCATGTGGATATTTCTGTTCCATGTGAGCACTCTTTCTTAACTAGGTGACAAGTTCTATGGGGGTAGAGACAATATTTTAGCTAAACTTTATACCTCAGGCTCAGCACAGTGCAACTAATGTTGGTTGAATGAACATAGTTATAGGAAGAGCACTGGACTTAGAGTCAGGAGACCTGCCTCCCAGTTCTGCCACTGACTTGCTAGGCAACCTTGGACAAGTCTCTGGGCCTTGCAAAATGAGCTCTGCCATTCCTGGCTCCTGTCATTAAAGGCCATCATGCACCCTTCATCCTTAGAAATGTCAGCTGACATCCAAATAATTTAGAAGATTCTGGGATGATATGGCTGGAAAATCAATTGCCTCTATCTCTCACCTGCTCTTTCATCCTTCCCAGGAAAGGTGGGCTCAGTCAGAGGGAAAGGGATTAGTGAGGGGATGGGGATCAGTGATAAGATGGAACATTGGAAAGAGGGACAGGAGCTCAGTGAAGGGATGGAAACTCAGTAGGCATTATGGAGGCCCAGGAAGAGAAAGGAGGGTCAATGGTAAGGTAAGGTACAGTGAAGGTGTAAGGTACAGTGAAGGTTTAGGAGCTCAGTGAGGAGCCATGGGCTCATTGAAGAAGGTAGAAGCTCAGCGAGGGATTGGGGGCTCATTGTAGGGAATAGGATCTCACTTATAGGGAGGGGACAGGAGTTCAGTGAAGGAGGCAAGAGCTCATTCCTAGCCAGTGGTGACAATTCTCCAACCAAACCTAGGTTACTACAGGTAAGGGGACGGGAAGGTGTGGGAAGTCAGCATAGTTAGGGATAAGGGGGCTTAGTGAGGAGACACGTGCTCAGGGAAAGAGTAGGGAACTGAGTAGGAATTATAGGGGCTCAAAGAGGGAATGGGACCTCCTAGGGAGGAAACATAAAGAGGAGGATGATGGTCAGGGGAATTGGAGGTTCAGTGAGGGACCAGAGAGAGAACAGGACATAAGCACTGTCACATTCATTCTGAGATTCCATTTGTTCTCTCTCTGGAGGTTTGTCAAACCCCTGAAATCTTTTTCTGCCAGGATACACCAAGCCCGGCACCTGGGCTGAGAGAGAGAACGTTACTGGGGGGGGGGGGGGGAATCTCAGAAGTCAAGGGCAGGGAGGGAGATTCAGAAGCGCCGAGCTAGAGGAAGGGTATCAGAAATTGAGGTCTATAGAGGAGTCAGGTCCACCCTGGTAGAGGCGTGGAGTACCTAGGTGTCCTCTCACGGACTGGGACCATAAGCCATCTCTGTCCTTCCTCAGACTGGGAAGGTGTTCTACCTGCCCTCTCCCCAGTCCCCCAAAGGGAATTTCTGATGGCTGAGCCTGGCAGCACCCACTGTGGGAAAGAGAGAGGATTGGTGGGGGCCAGGCAGGCTGGGGGTCAGCCGGCTGTGACTGCCGATGTCTATCAGACTGCTTGTCCGTAAGGGCCTGGAATTCATGGCCATCTGGTGCCGTGGCCAGAGCTAGGGAGCCTCAGGCACAGATGCATCAGGATAAGCATGGAGCTGGGAGAGCCAAGGAGTTAGGACTATATTCATTTTTTCTCTTTCCTTTGGCTCCCCCAAGCCCTTCCTCTTATAGAGCCCCACAGAGCATATAGCCTGTGTGCCCTTTGCTCCAGTCTGGCATTTAGGAAAAGGGAAGAGGGGAGTTCCTGCAAGAAGTTAAGGAGTACAGTTTTATATCGGACCCAGGGATTCCTTGGTCCAGTCCCAGTTCTGGGCAACTAGGAGGCACAGTGGAAAGAGTGCTGGACCTAGAGTCAGGAAGACTCATCTTCCCAAGATCAAACCTGGCCTCAGAAACCTACTAGCTGTGTGACCCTGGGCAAGTCACTTAACCCTGTTTGCCTCAATTTCCTCATCCGTAAAATGAGCTGGAGAAGGAAATGGCAAACCACTTCAGTATCTCTGCCAAGAGATCAGACATAGTGCAAAATGACGGAACAACAAGAAATCCTATTTGTGCCTCAGTTTCTCCCTCTCCTAAAAAAAGGCAATAAATATCTCTACCTTCCTCCTCTTATCTCTAGGAACCCATAGAGAAAATAGGAGTGTGTAGGGTGCAAGAGAAGAGAGGAAGTGACCTAATGCATCAGTAAGACAAGCTAAACAACTGGCTGAAGGGAGCCTCAGTTTTCTGGAAAATGGGGCTCATCAGAATTGCTCACCCCAGCCATCCTTTATCTGCCTTATCCCCAGGATTGGCACTAGTGCACAAGAGAAATTTTGACCTTGGAGGCAGGTCTTCCATAAAAACGCACAATTATATCCTAACTTGAGCAAATTCTTACAAAATTGTAGGCTGTAGAGGTGGAAGCGACCTCAGAGAAGGTCCAATTCAGCCCCCATGTTTTACAGAGAAAAATGAGAAGCAGAGAGGGAAAATACCTGGTTCATTGTCACTTAAGTGGTAAGCAGCAGAGCCAGGATTCTGTCCAAGGTCCTCAGACTCCCATTTTCTCCCCACTACACAGCCTTCCCTTGTAGGTCAACTGGCCCTGCTCCTAAGTATGCTTCTGGTTAGTCGGTGTGACCTGGGAGGGGGTGGAGAATCGTGGGAAATGGGCAGCTTAGACCAGGAACCACATCTAGACGTCTTGCAATTGGCTATGTTTCAAAGACTGTTGGGGAAGGTTTGAGGGATGCATTGGGGATTATACACTGCGGGGACAGAATAGGGGGTGTGAATTGCTTTTTTAAGTACCTGTTCTTTTAGAATATCCATTGTTTGAGGACTCTCCAGGATTTTGGATTACCTGCTGCTTCCATTTTAAAATTTCTTATTTAAAAAAAATTTTCTATGTGCTTTTATTATCCTTTTCTACTATTTTCCATGAGATCATCCATAGTTTGCATCTGGTTTTGGGATTCCTTCTTATATTATTATCATATTATAATATTATATTTTCTGGTATTTTGGAGGTGACCTGTTTTGGGATCATTTATGCTTTTGAGTTACCTGTGGGCTTTTGGTATTTGCCTATTTGGTGAATACTCTAGAGAAAGAGAAGCTTTCTGAATAATAAAGAACCCCCAGAGCCCACTTGGGCAGGAAGGTGATTTATATTTTTACATCTGCAAAACTGTGAACAATAAATAAAGGTGACTGTGAAGCCCCCCAACCCCTGCCACCCCCATTACTCCCTCTGCCCTTTCCCCATTTCCCCAGTAATGAATTATCACTAAGAACCCAAGAAGTGATTGTGCTTCCATCCATGCACAGTATAGGGTATCCAAGAAGCTGTCCTGTTTCGGTGGGGGACAGAGGGAGGGGTGCCATCATACCAGTTGGGAGAGGGTGAAGGGAGATAGCCCCATCTTAAAGTCCTGATATATGGTGAAAGGTCCTAGGGTTAGGATAAGGTTACTCAGGGCAAATATCCTCTCCCTTTATGCCCAGTGCCAATGACCACCTAGATCACTTGCCCATAGAGGGAATTTCCTTGGGGCATCTAGAGGGGAAGGTATGACCTGAGCTCAGGCTCAGTGAGTGTGTGAGTGTGAGCTTCTGTAACTTTCTCAGGCAACCCCAGGCAGGGCTTGCTTGAGGCAAGATTTGGGAAGCGTTCTTACCAGATCTCAGCCTTCATTCTCAAGGGACCCTTCAATCTGGCCTCCTAACTGGGATATCATCTTCCTTCATCCACATGGGTCTGGGGTGGGGGAGCTCTTCTCTTATTCTACATGTGGTGTGGCTTATGTGTAGATCTGATTCTATAGAACTGTATATGGAATTTCTTCATGACAAACTCAGTAAACATTTCCCTAGTGGGGGTGGTGAGCTAGGATGGTTCTGGATAGTGTCTTTGGAAGGTGGACTCAAGTAGGGCTTCAGAAATGGGAAGGGGGGATGACAAGGAAAGACCACAGGATTTAGGACTGTAAGGGATCTTAATGGTCATCTAATCCAGTCTCTTCATTTTACAGATGAGGATAGTGTCAGCCAACAAGGTTCATTGACTTCTTCCCTGGTCACATGGTTAGCAAATAGTTGATATAGTCATCAAGGAGAGAATGTTCAGTCTTTGTCCTTGGGCAATGGGGCCAGACCAGTTGGGAAGGGACTAGGAACAAAGTTCCTGCCTCTACAAACCTCTCAGAAGATCTCTGGACTCTGTAACTTCACAATCTCGTATTCTCTGTAAATTTCTTCTTTTCCTTAAAGTCTAACCCTAAGAAAGAATAAGGAGAGGGATTGGACCTGGGATTTCATGAGTAAAGGTAACTCTCAGGCATAGGAAATTTCCTCTGCCAGGACATTGGGTCCTGTACCTTCTCTGCAATTTGTAGTTTTAGAGAGCTGCCTGAGGCATTGAGAAGTTAAATGACTTGCCAAGGTCACATAGCCATTATGTGCCAGGCAAGATTGAACTCTGGTCTTCCTGGATCTGAGACCAAATCTCTATCTACTTTCCAGGCAATCCCTTGGAAAGAAGCCAATTTTGTTTCTAGGATGCACCCAGTGGATAGAAGGTCCCTTCCATCTCTAACTCCTATGATTGTCTGTTTCTAGGGGTGGGTTCCAGGCTTGGCCAGTACTGGTCAAGAAAGAGACTAAGCTATGGGGCTGTTTTGGAGCTGGGTAGAAGGGAGGAATAAGGCAGAGAAAAGTAGAAAAGAAAGCGGAAGGCAACCTTCTGCTGAGATTGGATCTAGTAGGTCCCTTATATGAGGAGTTACTTCTCAAACTCATCCTAAATCTACCAAAGCACCAGATTTTTCATTGATGAGGCCCTTTTATCAGTCGTAAGGGAAGGGGCATTTACTTCTCCAGAGCCCTGGGCAGGAAGGAGGTAGTAGGGATAGTATCTGGAGAGAAGGTGCTTTGGCTCCACTCAACCTTGGGGGTATGTGAGGGCAAGTGGGAAAAGAGAATGGAGGAAGGTAGGGGGAAGCAGACCAGGAGAAAGTAGAAGAGAGTGGGGAAAGAGGAGGTTCTGGGACATAGAAGGGTAAAGTGGGGAAGGTGAGAAAACCTAGTGGTCACAGATACATCACATCAATGATGCTGAAGCAGCAAAGCTGAGAAGAAAGACCAGCTTTGGATGGTTGGGTAGTCTGGGGGCAAGGGTATATGGTTTGGGTGCTGTCCAGGGCCCTCATCATTTGGGCTTGGGGATTCCAGGAAGAGCGCTGGGCTGAGAATCAGAGGAAGCAATGAAATGGTTCTGGCTGGGGTGGTACAACCTAGAATAAGATTTTCCAGAGGCAATGCCCAAGGGGAATTTGACCTTTCTGGAAGGAGGGAGTGGCTTCTGCCAGAGCTCTTTCTCCTGAGGACTCAGATGGTAGAGAGGGGAGGCCCAACCCAGTCCAGATAAACACTGAGTCTTTGGTTCCTGAGGGACACAGGGGTTATGTTTGCATCCCCTCCCTGACTCATAGCCCCAGGAAGGAAATTCTAGGGTTTTGGTGCCTACGTGGGCAATCTCCCTGCTCCGAGAGGACCCATTTTCTGGGACTGAAACAGGGCAGTTGGACAGAATACACAAGTCCAGGATAGTTTGGAGGATGAGGGAGGGGCGAGATCAGGTCAGACTTCAGTGTTCTCAGGGCTATGGAGGCATGTGGCTTCTGGATCCCCAGGAAGGACCCCCATCCCATTTCGGGGTCCCCCACCCCAACCACCTAGAGGCCCTTCCTCAGGAGCCAGGAGCTGGGGGCCCCCGGAAGTAGACCCAGACCCCCCAGGAGCTCTCCCATCAGCACCCAGTAAGACACTGGAGTCTGCCTCACATTTAGTGGTATGGCCATAGAAGGACTCAGTTGCCAGTGTTGGGGGTAGAACTGTAATGGGCACCCCAGGGGACTCCGAGGATCCTTGTCTCCCCTCCGGCTGGCTCAGCTGCAGTAGCAGCAGATCTAAGGGTGTCTTGGTGGTCTCCAACCCAGTTTCCTCCCAGCCACCCTCCTCCAGCTCCAACCCAGTAGGGGTTGGCCCTTTGTCTGCTACTCTCTTCACGGACAGGTCAAGGGGCCCCTCAGGAGGCCTGGTTGCCTTCTCCAGGGCCTGGTGAATGTGATAAAGCTCCCGACGTATCTTTCCCAGCTGTTCCCGAAGCGGGCCCTGAGTGGGACCACTCGTGGTAGCCAGCTGACCCAGTCGTCTCTCCACTTTCTCGTAGTCTCCCAGGGCTTTCGACAGGTCCTCTCCAATTGGACCTGGGCTCGTTGGCCGGTACCCCTGAGGTTGTTTGCCAGGGGGTCCATCCAGGGATGGGAGCCTCGGGCAAGTAGCTTCAGAAACAACGGTATCAGAGTCCTTGGGCCAAGGGAGCAGAGGTGTAGCAGGTGGCACACTGCAGGGGAAGAATCACAAAACAAAGGTTGGGAGAGAGCTTAAGTATCTAATTCATCCACCCCAACCCCATTGTACACATGAGTAAACTGAAACCCAGAAAGCAGAAATGATTTGCTTAAGATTATACAATGTGGGTAAACGGTCAGCCTGGGAATAGAACCCAGGTCTCTTGGTACTCAGAGAAATAATCTTTCTCCCCTTCCTGGCTGAGAGGGAAGGGGTTGTTAATGAGGACCATGGTAACTGTGGACACCACCAGCAGCCAGACTGGGTGTCATGCTCCCTTCTAGCAGTCTGGTCATAGGGGTCCAAAACCTTCCTTCTCTGAGAGGAACCTTTGCAATGTGGAGTCCACGGCTTCTTGGTGATCTCTCTGGTCTCCTGAACACCTTTAGGGACCTCTCCTGGTCCTTTTTTCTTTTGAATCTACACCAGCCAAAACCTCTTCAACCCCCTCCCTTCTCAGGGCCCTTGTAGCTAGGAAGTGGAGTCAGACTCCAGCCCCTGGAGGAAGGTGGGTGAAGGATACGAGCAGACAGATAGAGAGAGAAGCCCAGAAACGTGCCCCATGTACTGACGGGGCACTCCAAGCTTCCATGCCCTGGGAGGACACAGAGAAAGTAAAGCTGGGGATGGCAATGGGATGGACGACCCGGCTGGTGCCGATTCCTCACTAAGGGAGGAATCTGTTCTCCTGGCCTCAATGTCTATCTTTGAGAAATACAAAGATTATTTTGGGCTTCAAGTTTTCAGAGGCAGAGAAGCCCCTGGAAGTCATTCTCTAGCACTCTTGTGGGGTCAGTCTTTATTCAGCTGTGTCCAACTCTTCATGACACCATTTGGGGTTTTCTTGGCAAAAGATACTGGACAAGTTTGCCTCATTTCCTTCTCCAGCTCATTTTACAGATGAGGGAACTGAGGCAAACAGGGTTAAGTGACTCACCCAGGATCACACAGCTAGTAAGTGTCCGATGCCAGATTTGAATTCAGGAAGATGAGTCTTCAAGGCCCCCACGCTCTATGCCCTATGGTGCTGCTTAGCTACCCACATTTTCTATGGAGGGGACAAAAGTGGGGAAGGGAGATGCTGGGGACCTTAGAAAATATCTAATTCAACTCTCCCATTTTAAAGATGAAGCTCAGGGAAAGTGATTTATCCAAGTTCACAACTAGTTAACAGCTGAAACTTCAACCCAGGTCTTTGGACTCTCAAGTCTGGTATTCCTTCCACTGTTAAACTGTCCATTTCTCCTACTGTACCCAGCCCAGAGGATTTTATGGCATCCCCACACTGTCCTTGACAGAGAAGAGCCCTAGAGCACACTCCCCACTCTATGTAGTGGTGGGCAGGGGGGTGGGGGGTGGGGCGGGAAGGCCTAGGGAAGATGTAGGGACATCTAGGGTGTGGGACCTACCCATGCAGCTCAGAGCCATCCTGCTAGAGGACACTCCACCCCCCAGAAGCAGCTGTACTTCAGCGATATATAGGAGAGCCATGCCATGTCTACTCTCTGACCAGTACCTCTATGACTCACCTCCTCTGGTAATCAAACTTCCCCAGTGGCAGGCTGTCCACACCTGAGGGATCCTTTAGGAAGTCAAGTCCACTCCCCAAAAAGGACTTTCTTTTCAGACTGCTCATGGCCACTGAAGGGCTGGCCAGGGTCCCTTGGGTCTTCCTCGAGCTAGTCCCAAGCAGGCCCCGATAGATCTCTGATGATGGTGTTCTGCTTGGCCCGGTACCTTCCTTCTGGGAACCCCGACACCTGCCTTCCTCCTCCTCCTCTTCTTCTTCCTTGGTTCCAGGAGGCCCTGCCTTAAGCTCCACCTCCTGGACTGAGTCCCTATGGGAACTCCTGGGCCAGGAGGCAACAGCCTTGGACATGGGTACCTTGAGGAGTCCTAGAGCTGTGGGCATCTCTCCTGGTGTTTTAGCTGGGAGGGTAAGGTTTGCTGGGGCAGGTTGGGCATCTGTGACTTTCCCACTGGGTGTTCCAAGAGCATGCTCAAACAGCAGTGGGTAGTAGAATCGTGGGAGGAAGGCTGAGCGTTCAGGGCCCTGCAGAGTTTGGAAGGGTGTAGCAGTTGCAGCTGCAGCAGCTGGTGGGGGCAAGAGTTGAGCAGCTGATGCCAAAAAGGGCATCTGGGTTATGGGGGCGTGGGTGGCAGTAGCACCAGTGGTGAGTGTGGGCCCCAGGTAGGAGAACAGCCCCGGACTCAGGGGGTAATTTATGCCTAAAAGGGACAGATTGAGGCCCTGGGCCTCCTGATAATCGCTATAAGTTGGAGGGGGATAGCAAGGGATGATGCCACCCCCATCAGTACCCACTGGGGCCAGATCTACACTGGTTCTGCTCTTCTGGCCACCAGTCACCAGCCTCCATTGTTCCATAAGGAGCCCGCCGGTGCTCACTGATTTCTTAGGTGCCCTTCCTGCCTTTGGCTTGGGATCCACTTCTGGGGAGGGTGGCTCCCGGCTTCTGCCCCCGGCATTTCGGAGGGAGAAGACATCAGTGATGATAAAGTCGGGCTCTGGCTCCCTGCTCTTATCTTTGAATCCAAAGAGGAGGGCTCCTACATCAGCTTCACCTGCAGCCCCCGCCTTCCTACCTTCACTGGGGTCCATGGCTCTCAAGAGTCCACCTGTCACTTCCTCCTCTTCCTCTTCCTCAGGGAAAGCCCCCCCATCCTCACTGGGTGGCCCTGGCTCTGCCGGGGAACTGTCC
The DNA here is from genome assembly GCA_023548195.1 of Bettongia penicillata ogilbyi. NCBI lineage: Eukaryota > Metazoa > Chordata > Mammalia > Diprotodontia > Potoroidae > Bettongia > Bettongia penicillata. The sequence goes on along the minus strand of JAJHZJ010000321.1, from coordinate 5,052,332 downwards.
CCCAGCCTGGGCCCTGGCTTTGGCCGCTTCGGTGGGGCTGGGTCAGAAGGGTCACCTTTGGGCAGGCCCCGAGGCCCCTCGGAAGTTGGAAAGAGCCGTAGCTCAGGCTGGAGGAGAGGACCCTTCTTGTAGGCCCAGTCAGAGGAGTCGATGAGCAAGGACAGGGAGTTCTTACAGAGGCTGTACTTCATGTGGTTGTACAGGTGGGACTTCTCCATGCAGGTGAAGGGGCACTGGAAACACTTGTAGTTGTACGGCTTGCCCCAGGGCCTTGGGATGTAGTGTGGTTTTTTCGGCTTACGCTCCTTGGGCTTGTAGGTGGCACCCAGACGGCAGCTCCCAACCTCCTTGGACATGGTGGCAGGCAGCAGAACTCCACGCTAAGAGGCCTCCCTGGAGATCATGGGCCAACCTATGACAGAGAGTTCTGGGTCAAGCCCTGCTGGCCCCAGGATGCTCCTCGCCACCCTAACCCAGCTCAGAGAAGGGCAAACTTTCCTCCATGGCCCCGAGTCCGGCCTCTTGGGACTCCACATGACTCTCTTCCTGTCCTTTTCTCTCATCTTCCAAGGAAAGGACTTACAGGTTCTCTACCATTCTCCCATTCAATGCCTCTCTATGGGTCCTACCTCTCTCTCCTATGTCTCTGTCTTTGTGGGGCACCGTCCTCCTGTTAATGTCCTTGTTAGCCTCAGTCCATTTCTCTCTCTCTCTGGGACTGGTAGTCTCTATCTCTGCGTTTCTTCATCTTTGTCATTCTCTCTTTCTAACTCAGCTTTTCTGTGTCTGCATTACTGTCTCTTTGTCCCTGGGTGTCTCTGTCTTTGGTGCTGTTTCTCCTAATATTTCTCTTCATATTTCTCTCTTCCTAATTGTGTGTGTTTCTGTTGCACTTAATCTCTCTCTCCTCTTCCTCCTCCTCTCTTCTCCTTCTGTCTCCCTTTTTCTCTCATCTCCTCCTCCTCTCTCCTCTCCTCTTTCTCTCCTCTCCTTCTCTCTCTCTCTATCTCTCTCCTTCTCTCTCTCTCTGTCTCTCTCTCTGTCTCTCTCTGTCTCTCTGTCTCTGTCTCTGTCTCTGTCTCTCTCTCTCTCTCTCTCTCTCTCTCTCTCTCTCTCTCTCATCTCTCTCTCTCTTCTTTCTGGCTCAGCAAGGTACCCTAACTCCATCCTACCCACACTGCTCCCCCAAGTCAAAAACACCAGATAATCCTCATTTGCCTGCCACCCCTGTACTGGTGTATGTGACATCGAGCCGCTTTTGCCCTAGGTGCCAATCCTTTCCTTGATTCCTACACTCTCACCCCAGGGATTTCCCACCTGCTGGGACCTCAGCTCATCTGTACAATGGAAAGGGGAACTGTACTGAGCCTAGCGATGGGAATGGGTCATCCAGGCCCTAGGAATCACTGAACCATAGAAGCTTAAAAGGGATCTTTGAGAGGATTTTGTCCAACCTCCGGCTCTGTGCAGAAATCCCCTCCATAATATCCCTCAGAGGGGCCCTCACTTTCCTGACTGAACACCTCTAGGGGCAGGGAGCTCACTACCTAACGAAACAGTTCATCTACTGTGGGACAGCTTAGATTATCAGAGAATTCCTCATTATACTGAGCTGAAATCGGCCTCTTTGTGTCTGCTACCCATGGCTTCTAGTCCAGCGCTCTGGAGTCAAGCAGCACAAACCTAATCTCTCCTTTAGCGACAGCTCTTCAAATACTTGAAGACAGCTATCATGTCTCTGCTAACTCTTCTCTCCAGGCTAAGTGTCTCCAGTTCCTCAGAGGGATCCTGACAGTGAGGGTGGCCAGACATGAGTAATTTCCTCCCCTTCTCTACTGGCTTGCCCCTCAGTGTCCTCTGATTCTATCTCAAGGGGAATAGAGCGGAGTCGATCAGGAGAGTGAAAGACAGAGACAGAGACAAAGGTGGCTGGGGGAGGGGAGGACGAAAGAGACAGAGACACTATGAGAGAGGGACTAGGGTGAGGGAGAATGTGCAAGGGACAGAGACGTAGAGGAGTAGATATGGAGGGAATGTGGTGGTCCAGACTCAGGACAGAGAGAGGGAGGATTATCCAAATGAAAGGAACACACAGAGACATGAGACTCATACACATTCACTATATGCTCCCAGAGATACACCCCCACACGCATATATACACATATAAGCATACTCACCAAGACACTTAAAAATATACATGGAGGCAGGCAGACTCATAGACAGACACACACACACACACACACACACATCCGTGTGTGAAGAAACACAAAGAGACATCTCGCATAGAAAGTCAATGACAGATTTAAAATCACCTATGATATTCTCAAGTCAGATTTGTTGTGTGAATGTCCCCTGCCCTCATATCTGACTCAGTTCCCTCCCTCTTTGCCCCTTATATCCAAAGCAGCCTGCCTTGGAAGCCTGTATTCACCTGCCCTACCTCTGGTCTCTTTCCCCTGAGGCTATTATAGTTGCTTCTCCAGAGAGACATTTGTGCCTCTGGGAAGGGAAAACCCAGTATGGCTTTAAGCACAGGTTTGTCCCATCCCTTTGGGACCTTGTCTAACCCTGTCCTCACATCCGAGAGTTTGCTCCCATGGGCTATGGATTGTGTTCAACCCCACTAGTTAGGGGAAAGACTCCAGTTGTCAAACAGCCTGAGTATCTGAATATGGGAAACCTAGATGACTTTGAAGAAGCCTGTCTTAATATGGAGCCTCGGTTTTCCCATCTGGATGAGAGGGTTACAGTGGCTATTTCTCCCTCTCCTGCCAACTCCATTCTACTCGCTTATATCCCAGAAGGCTATAGGATAGCGCAGAAACCGAGTTTCGGCCCAGGGTGGGTGGCAAGGAAGGTCTTTTGTGTGTCTATACATACATATATATATAATATATATATATATCTACACATACATAAAGTACACAAATTTATGTATGTCTGTATTATACACACATCTATGCATGTGCATGTGCATGCATGTGTGCGTGTGCATGTGTATGTTTGTGTGTGTGTATGTGTGTGTATTCCTTGGTTGGAGTGTCTTACCCCAGGGGTAGGGTACCCTGGGTCACAACTCTGATTTTTTTCTATCCTACAGTGTTCTGTAGCATAGGGGAATGTAGTGTAGTTGGCAGGAGAAGGAAAAAGAGTATGTACCACTGTATACTTTCCATTATCCAGATGGAAAACCTGAGTCTTTTCAATATGAGGGGCCAGTGGGGAAGGTCCCTCCTTCCAGGACTTCCATGTAAGTAAGTATAGGGACTACTTATAAAAGCCACCTCAGGAAAAAACAAAAACCTCAATAATGCGGAATGCCTGGAATGTGGAAAGAGATTGTGGCAGAGATAACAGTATTGAGATTGATGGGACAGGGTTGGACCCTTAACCTTTATCACTTTGCCTGGGACCTGACATGCTCTGATTAGGAATAGGGTCAGGCCTATAGTCTTGGGAGAAACCTTTGGGGGTGAGCTGAATCCAGTTCCTTCTGCTTTTACAAATCAGGCTTAATTTACTATTTTGTTGATAGTCTGAACTTAAGAAAGTGATAGAGGAAATGTTAATGTTGCAGATTAAACTTAAAAATGTGTTGTACATACAGGCCCCCCTCTCTCTCCCCCTCGGAGATCTGCCTTCAGGTCTCAAGGAGTTGTGGTGGGGGAACCTGGAAGGAAGATCATGACCCACAGACACAGAGCCACTAAAGACTTTCAAAACCATACAGATGAAGAAACTGAGGCTAGAGAGAAGTGATTTCTTAAGGGTCCAAAGGGGAGTAAAGAGCTGAACCGACATTCCAGCCCAGGTCTTCAGGTTTCTGAATGTGTTCTTTTTCTACTCTTTGGAGGTCTGGGAACCATTCAGTTCTTGCTTTGGGGCCGTGGCAGACCTGGGGGGAGCTTTTGAGATGCCTCCCCAGCATGGACCCTGGTCCTTCCTTGGTAGTTCAATACATAGGATCTTAGAGGGACCTCATAAGTCATCTAGTCCTATCCCTTCATTTTAACTGAGGGACTTAGGGGCAAGAGAAGTGAAGGGACTTGTCCAAGGTCATAGAAGAAAGTGACAGGGTCAGGATTCAAGATTTAGGACAGAGTGGGGACTGATTGTGCAAGGTGGGGGTGTGGCTCTTGGATGTGGAATACCATTATTCTCGTTGCTCCTGGAGTAATGGAAAGAACGTGGCTCTAGGTATTGGAGAGACCCTGTTCTGAACTTCACTGACTCCAAGGTCAGTGCTCCTTCCACTGTCTTCCCAGTTAAATAAGCATGTATTATGTACCTAAAGTCAGCACAACATAGTGCATAGTAAGCTGGGAGTCAGAAACATGTGGGTTCGGATCCTATCTTTGAAACACACTGTGTGACCTTGGGCAAGTCACTTAACTACAGGCAACTCTAAGACTATAGAAACTGTAATATAGCTGGTGTAGAGGGAAGTTCCTCACAGATGATTCCCCACACTATCATAGATATAGGTTTTTTTTTTTTTTAAGGTGTAGGAGCATGCTAGGCACTAGAGAGAGTGGGCAGGGAGAAAATTCTTAGCTTGGTATTGCTCCTACCCTCTCTTTAGTGAGGAAAAGGAGGGCACTCCTGCTAACTAGGTTTTACCCCCAGGTTAGTTACTAGCTTCCCAAGGCCAAGAGCTTCCTTTTCCCAAGCAGCCTCCCACCCACAGGCCTCAAGACTGACTGGTCTGGGATGAACTGGGTAAGCCCGTCATCCAACAGGGCCATGTGCCCTTTCTTTTGGCTGGAGATAGAGTTGAATGACCAAATAGTCAACTAAAATAATTGGACACAATGCCAGGGCATAAAACCGAGCCGAATGACCCCATCTGACCCGCTGTCATCCCCAAGTGCTGACGTCCTGCCACTGGCTCCCCTCAGAAGGCTTGGCCGTCTGGGGTGCACCGGCGACTGGGGTAACGGAAGCAATGCCCAACTCCGCTGGGTACTCAGGGGGCCTCCCGCAAAGCTCCCACTGCCCGGAGCCTTTGCCAGGCGCCCGCTAGTCCAGAGACTTCATTTGCCAAGTGAGGGAATGAGAGAAGGGAAGGGCCCCTGGCCGGCCCCTTCCCCGAAGCCCCCCTTCTCCCGTCTCTCTATAGGGCTGCTTTCTCCCCAGGGAGAGGGCATCTTAGAAAGAAGAGGGGTTCCGAGCTGGGGGAGCGCTGCCCTCGTGGCCTGCCAGCCGGTGCAATGGTCTCCTGCTAACTCTCCCCCAGTTCTGCAGTCCACCCGGGCCAGGACCCAGAGAGAGAAAAATCAAAGCTTCCTCCCCTCGCCTGGCTCCTTTTAACTTCGCGCCTCCAGAAACAATAAAAATTTCAGGACTCACGTTCCCCGGGACCGCCTGCTCGCGCCCACCTCCTGTGCGGGGACCCTGGAGATGGGGGGGCGGGGCGAGGGGAGCCGTGGGGGCCCCTCCTGACCTCAGCGGCCCCCCTCCCCGCGGACCCGCCTGGCGGGCAGGCGGAGCAGGGGCGCATCAAACTCGAGAACGGAGGCTGGGTGCCCCCTTCCCCGCGCCCCTCTGCCCCGCGCCCGCTCGCTCGCCCGCTCCGCTCTTGGCTCGCCGGCTCTCTCGCTGGCTGGCTGGCAGGCAGGCTGGCGCTCTCTCATTTGTACCGATTTGCCCCGGGGGCGGCTTTCTGATTTGCAGCGTCCCTCGAAGGGCTGAGTTTGGGGAGGGGGAGCGGGAGGGGGTAAGAGCGGGGAGACAGAAGCTTCGCTTGCCAAAAGCGGTTCAGTCCCAGAACGGGCACAGACGGAGCAGGCTCCGAGCAAAACCAGCTGGGGCGGAGCAGAATGTGCTTAGTGCGAGGCTGGTTTGGATGGGTGTGTGTGTGTGTGTGTGTGTGTGTGTGTGTGTGTGTGCACTGCATACATGTGTATTCATGCCTCTAAGTGTGGCGGGCAACCTTCTACACCTGTCATTTTCCCCTGTGGCCCCCCTGGGAAGGGGGCTGTTCATTAAGCCTGTACACGCATGTATGTGCAGGTGCCTCTGTGTGCCTCTTGGAGCTGGGGGGGCGGGGCATGTTCTTTCGGGGTCTTCTTCCTCATGCCTCTCTCGCTCTGGGAGTTGAGAGGTCCAAGGGGATGTTGTTGGTGGTTGGAGGGATGTGAAAATTGGGTCCTATGCAATACTGCAACCCTTCCTGGTTTGAATACTCACCTCCTTCTCCCCCTTCGAGTGGAGCTATTCTCTCTCCCCGTTAACATCTCCCCACTGAGCCAGTAGCCTTAAGGAGGAAGGGGGCCACAGTAAGAAAATATCCTTACCTGCCTCAACCACCCCAATCCGGGGCTTCCGGCAAGAAGCTAGAAAGAATGGTCTGCGCTGGAGTGAACATCTGTCCCTGGTAGAAGAAACTGCTCTTGTCTGGATTTGGGGTAGGGAAAGCCCTAGACACCTCTCCTCCCTTGCCTCTGCCCCACAGTACTCCACAGCAAGTATAGCCATTTTCCTCCTGAGACTCATTGAGCAGAGAGACTCAATGATGATGTGGGTATGGAATAGAGCTAGGGTAGCTACTGGATCTGGGGGAAAGAGCCTGGGTCTAAAGTTTGGGAGACCCAAGTTACAATCCTTGTTCTGGCCCTCAGTTTTCCCATTTGTAAAATACAGATTAAAAACACGTAGGAGACTAAACTGAGAAAGTGCTTTGAGTTCTTAAGAAGAAAGTCATTAATTAATACCTCATCTAGGCCCTTTCCCAGGAGGAGGCAATAGGCGATAGGATGAGACTCTGGACCCTCTCAGTAACCTGGTTTAACCTCAGGACACAGGCCAGAGGACCAGAGAATGAAAGGGGTGTGGACAAGACATCCTACCCTTTTGGGAGCAAGTGAACTCCAATCATCCATTTCCAATTCTAGACCATGGAGACCAGACCCCTTTGTCCAAAAAAAAAAAAAAAATTATTGACCTCTGTTGGGGAGCTAAGAGCCACCATATAGAACCGGACTGCTGGTAGCCTTCTCCTCTATCCCTCTTCTAAAATTGGGAAAGTCTCAGTTCCCTCATTTATAAAATGAAAGGGTTAAAATATATGTTTTCTACTTTGTCTTTCAGTTTTAAATCTATGACCATCTGTCAAATCAGGGGTTTGGGCTCCAAAGCCCCTGACATCTTTCCATGTTCTTGCTGTGTATGCTACTGCTCACGTCTACGTATGTGCCTTTTCTTGTGTGGATATATGCATGTTTTCGATGTGCTTTTTTTGCCTTTCAGTCTCAGGTGCTGGATGAATCATTCAGTGGATCTGAAGAGAGGTGGAGGAAGCAAAGATGGGGGGGAGCAAAGGAGGCTAAGGCAGGAGGTGATGGGGTGGGGGAGGAGAAGGGAATGGGACAGGGGACCAAGGACTCAGGGAGGATCCTGGGAGAAAGTGTTAGGGAACGGAGTAGGAGGGCCAAAGAATGGGAGGGGAATGAGGAGGGTACTGGGAATAAGACAAGGGATCAGGCATGGCAGAGGAACAAGAGGGAATCAGGGAAGGGGAGAGATCTGGGAATAGGAGAGGAAAGAGGAGGAGAAGGTCAGAGAATGGGAAAAATAGGTTAGGGATGGGAAAGGAGGGTCAGGAAGCAGAAAAGGCAGTCAGGGATGGAGAGGTAGGGGGTTAAGCGAGCAAGTGGAATTGTGGAGAAGATCTAGGGATGGAAGAAGGGGCTGAGGAGGAAAAAGGAGAAAGGGGGCGATGGTGGGTGAGGCCTGCAGATTGGGGGGCCCAGGCTCTGTCACTTGGTTCAGGTCAGTGCGGTTGGTCCTTGAGTCTGGTCCAGCTGGGTGCTGGTTGGGGGTGGGGCACGAAATCTGGGGGCTGAGCTGAGTCCAAGGTCCCTGCTCCGCCCTTCTCCTCCCCTAGCCTCCCTGCGGCTGGCCTCGCCCCCAATCTGCCACCGTGGGAGCAGCCACCTGTGCAGCAGGGCTCCATCTGGGATCAGGGATGGGGGGGGCGGGGCTCCTGTGTGCCCAAGTAGGGTCAGCCCAGAGCTAGGGGGAGCTGACATGATGGGGGGTGGGGGGTGGGAAAGGGAGGAGAAGAAAGAGTCCAGGAGTCTGAGCCGCTTTGTCTACCAAGTACTGGGATCTTGACTCTGTCTTTTCTGTTTCCTCCTGACCCCACCTCAGCCTGGCTGTGCGAGGGCTGCTCTGAGTGCTTCTGCTTGTGTGTACACATAGGGTGATGGGTGTATGGACAGCTATGTATGCATTGTGACTGTGTGTTATGTGCTAAGATTGGCATCACACAGGACCTCATACATGGAGGGTCTTAATATTACATAACAGTCACAAGCACAATAGCTTCCCCAACAAAAATAGAACAGAAACCTAAATAGTCCAAAATAATGGATACTGCAAAATAATTTTTACTGAGGCATGTATGTAGCTGGAGAGCTGTTATACTCATGCATAGGCCATGGATATAACATGCAGATGCAAAGTCACCTACACATTTCCCTTTCTTTTCAGACCTTATCCTGCTCGTGTGTGTGTGTGTGTGTGTGTGTGTGTGTGTGCTGGGTGGGGGCTTAGTACATGACATTCCAATTGGGAAACTGGAAGAAGGGAAGGCCCAAGTCCTTTCCCCAGCTTGAAGTCCAATGGAAAGATTTGTCTGGGGGGGCAGGGGGGCAAAGGGGGGAGGGAGAACCAAGGGCAGAGCTCCAGCCCACCAGCAAGACCTAGGCGGCCCTGTCAGTCCCCAGCTGGTCCCTGGACACTTCAAACCCACAGCCACCAGGAGCTACCCAGGACAATTACCTCTGCTCTCATTTAGATCCTTCAGACTGATTGGGTGCTCGTTAAAGGGACGGCCAAGTGGGACAGAGGCTGCAGTAACTGGGAAAGTTTCTCCCTGAGGAGATCTGCCTATATACCTTCTGGGTCCCACAGAACTCTGGGTCTGTCTCAGGTAGGTAGAGCCCAAGGGAGCGCACTCCTAATATGGTCATTGGTGAGCTGAGTGGTGATGTTGGTGGGGATACACACATACATACATGTGTACATGTATACATACATATACTCACACACGTACACACTTATACATGGGACACACGTGTGTATATGGGGACACACGTGTATACATGTGCACACACATGTACGTACATATATGTATATGTGTGTATATATACACTTGATTCCAATTATGTGCAGGATTTGATCCACTTAAAACAGTAAAAAATGTCCCAAAGGGAAGTGGGTTCAGGATGGGGGATGGGAGGCTTTCAGTAAGGGATGGAGTTTCAGATAGAAGCTCGGAGGGTGTGGAGCTGTGACAGAGAGCCAGGATGAAGCCATAGGAGCTCACGGAAGGGAATGGGGGTGGGGGGCAGAGCAGAGAGACGAGCAATCAATAAGTGAAGAAGATGGAAGTTCAGTAAGTGGATGAGGGCTCAGAGAATGGAACAGGCTTTAATAAGGGGATCTGGAGATGGGGAAAAGAACAGGGACTCTGAGAAGATGGGAGGCGCAGGGAGGGCTTGCAGATTTGGCGAAGCGTCTTCGAAGAGGCTGGGATTGAGCGAAAGGACAACGGCTTGGGGAGCATCCAGGGAGGGAACCAGGGGCTCAGGGAGGGCTTGGAGGGGGCTGAGGACTCGGTGGGAGGGGGCTCAGGGACAGGGATGGGGTCCGCGCTCCTGCTGTGGCTCCGACCTTCCGCCGCTCCCTCGCCAGATCGCGGGGCCTAGCCTGCAATCAGCTCGGCCGCGGAGGCTCCGTTTGGGTTCTGTGAGCTTCTCTCCGAACAGACAGGCTCCCCCGAGGAGGGATGAGGATGAAAAATGTTCATGTGGGTCGGGGCGACGGCTGCGGCTGCACAGAGACCATCTATCAAGTGGAACTCCCAGCGCCACAGCTGTGCCTGCCCTGATGCCTCCTGCCCCCTCAGCCGCCTCTCCCCCCGCCCCCCACCCCAGGCTGGAGTAGGGGAGGGGTCTGGGCCCTATTCTTAGGGGAGGGAACCTACCTGGGGGAGGATCCTGGCCTCTAGCGGGGGCTGCAGGGGCTGGGGTCTGTCTGAAGGTGAGCGCGGATGGAGATCTGGGCAGTTACCTAAGGGGGAGGGAGGGTCGCTCCCCACCTAGAGGAGCTGGGTTTCTAGCTGAGTGAGTGGGACATCTTTCTTTAGCTGCCCGAGGTATTTGAGGTGGACAGAATAGTGAACTGGGGGAGAGAGTTAGCAGGAATTCCACTGTACTCAGGGCCAGTGGGGTCTGGAAGAAGGAACCTACTAGTCCCTGTACTGCTAGCAATGGCTCAAACCTTTGCTTGGGCTGGGGGCTCCCCCTTTCTCCAGGAAGTCCTCAGGATAGAGTCTGGGTGAGCTTGGTTGGGATTCTGACTGCTAATCACCACTGCTCCACCACTGCTTGCACACTTATATATATACATATATGTATATATGTGTGTTTATATATGTATATGTGTGTGTATACACATACACATACTCAAGGAAATAGGTGTACAGGCATACACACCTCCATGGTGGGTTAAAGAGATACTCGTGTGTACACCTTAGCACAAATACTGCCATGTACTCAGAAATCAAAACACATGCCCACCACTACCCCACACATGCTTCATGAAGAAGCACTCATTTACACTCATCCTCCCATACCTGAACAGGCCTCATATTGGATGTGGTGTCATGGAACAAAATCCTGGGCTGGGAGTCCAGAGACCACGGTTCTAGGCCTGGTTCTGTTAGTAAGTCCAATGCCTTGTACATAGGAAGCACTTTAATAAAATGTGTGTTGAGTTGAATTGAACTTGCTGTGTGACTTCTGGTAGGTTCACTCCCCTCTCTGGGCCTTAACTATTAACTCTGTAAAATGGACTGAATGCTTTCTAGGACCCCCACTTTGGCTTTATGGTGTGCATGGCAGAGTGCACACACATGCAGACTCTTTAGAAGTATGGACATATACAACATGCCAGACCCTTTCTTCATGTGTTGCTTGGGGAAGGAAAGGAGGGGAAGAGATAAAGAACTAAAGGAGACTAGTCAGAAGGAAGTGTAACTGAGAATTTCATAATAAACACCATACATGTTGCAGGGTTTCGGGGTAAGTTTGGGGAGAGGAAGTGGGGAAGGTCTGAGGGGCCTGAAGAACAATTTTGTGAAGGCAACCTTAGCACCTGTATCTAGTATTTCTCCCTCCCCAGCCTTCTCCTTTTCTTCCCTCCAGTCTGTTCTCCTCTCCCCTCTTCTTTCATATACTCCTAGAGTATGGAGATTCACAGTGAAGGGTTACAAGGAATGGGGGTGGGGGTGTTGTTGAGTCAGTGATTGGCAGCTGTTTTTTCCAGTAGGGTGGGACTTAGGTGCAGGACGCTGGAGGAGGGGGAGTACTTGGGGGAGACCTGGATTGGAATGCAAATTCTCCAAGTCCTCACATTATAACGGGGCGGGGGGAGCTAAACTTGAGTTTCTGGGAGATGGGAGCAAAGAGGAGAGGCCTTTTCTGGGTCACTGCACTCTGGTTGGTTTCTCTCCGAGACTGACAATTTCAGGGATGTGGTCATAGGACCATTGATTTAGAACTGGAAAGGATCTTAGAAACCACTGAATCCATCATTTTAAGGGAAGGAAAATGAGGCACAGAGAGACTGAGTGACTCACCCAGGGTCATACAACTAGCAAATGTCTGAGGCAGGATTTGAATCTAGCTCTTTGTGATTCTAAGTTTGGTTTTTTAGCTATTATACCATTCTGCCTTTTAGGTGTTAGGAGCTTACAGTCCCGGAAAATTTAAGCAGGTGCAAAGTCCTATAATACCTATAATAAAGTCATGCCACCAACATCTTCCACCCTCCTCAACTATTTTTGGCTTTTGGTTCCTCAATCTAAAGATGGAGAAAGATGTGAAGGGAGCCACAGACACAGTCAGAATGAAATGACTTTGAGGTTACTTAGTTCAACTCCTTCATCTAAGTGAAAAGGAAACTGAATCCCAAAGAAGGACTTTCCTCCAAAGAAAGCAAATTAGGAGCAAAGCTGAGATCTAGAACACAGGGCTCTTGATTCCCAGCTTAGGGCAATTATACCCAGTTCATATTAATGAGGAAATCTCTCAGGAGCTCCTCCCTTGGGGAGGAGAACATAAAGATTGAGAGTGTAAGTTCATGCGAAGGAAAGGACCCCTTCCCTCATGTAAATGAGATGTAAATCCAGGAAATTCTGACTCTGGTCTTGGGATAACCTAGCTGTTCCCAGGAATGGGAGGGGTAGGAAAGGCCCCACAAGGAGCTGGCTCTGCAGGCATCAGGCAAGGACTCCATCTTGATGGCATCCCAGATACCATTGTCAGGTAATGGTCCAAGTGGTGGTGATACCCTACATAGAGAGGGGAGACTTGGGATGGTGATGGCAGGAGTAGCCCCCATATAGCTTAGCACCAAGTAATCTGATGCCAATAAGACTGGCATTCAATCCCCACAAGGAACCTCCCATTGCTTATTTCTGTTAGGAGAGATCACCTCCTCCATCCCCACCAATCCTGACCCTCCTTGGCCGCTGCATTTGTCAATGTCATAGATTCAACTATGCCCTGTGCTGGCTGAGGACGTCTCCGTTCCCCGACCTGTCATCCCCGACAACACGGAATGACAGAGCTAGAAGGAACCTTAGAGATTCTCTAGCAGACATTGCTCTTGCCTTCCCCACCCCCATTTTACAGGAGTAAAAACTGAGGTTCAGTGTGAATTAGAGGCACAGCTGGACCTAGGACTTAGGTGTCATGACTCTCAATCTCTGTCAAACGAGAGAACCTTAAGGGGCTAAATAAATATTTATTAGGATTATTATTATTTCACTACATAGGCTACCAATATCCAGCGTAACCCCAATGCCTGCGTTCGGATGACTCAGAACCATAAAGACAGGCAGGCAGACAGATGGACAGATAGCTCTTAAACCTTGACTTCCACTGCTATCCCAAATTCCCAGTTTTGGGGGCTGCAAGTACTTTTAATTGAGAGCTGGAAGAATAAAAGAAAAAGCCCTCTATAAAGGAGAAAATCTAGGGATCGACACTTCCAGCCCTCCTCTGATGAGGATCTCCAAGTATACCCGCTAGGAAGGTTTGACAGAAGTCACTGCCCCAATGGGTGCCCAGGGGAAAACAGGCCAAGAAACCACAGCCATTGACTGAACCTTGAGGAGGAGCTTAGTGCCATCTCTGTCCTCTCTAGCCTCCGGTGCTCCAAGGAGGGAGAGTTAGAGGTCAGTCGGATCCCTGAAAACCCCCACATCTTTATGGATCCAGAGGGGCAGGGAGTAATTAGCTAACTTTTCCAAAGCTGGGTGGAGATGGGGGTTCCTTGGCTTTGGGAAGCCTACTCACTTTCCAGGAACAGAGGTCAGGGGCTTACGGTTTATTTCCGTTCCACTCTCTCCGAGCCTCCCCCTTGCATATCCAATGAGGACAATTAGCAGAGACCTTTCAATATAAACTACATATGCACATACACAAATTATACACATATTTGTGCATGAATGTATCCACATACAGAGAGATATATCCACAAACGCATACCCTCCCTTTCCCCAGGCTGGCCAGAAGGACTTCCAAACTTCCTTAATCCCTGGTCTTGCCCCAGAGGGTGGGCTGCCTGGTGGTGCCGCTCCCTGCCCCTGCCCATCGCAAGCCCAGCGATCATGGTGAGGACCGTTGTTCAGCCCCTGCCTGTACCCGCCTTGGCCGCAGAGTTAGTGTCGAGGAGCAGACCCCACTGCCCTCACTTTGGGCACTTTCACGCACACATAATCCCACACCAGCCTCCACCTTCCGAGCCCCACTCCTCCAGTCCTCCCCCAGCCTGCCAATCGGCGGGTACTGGAAGCTGGCCGACCCTCCCCTGCCCAGTGCCCGCCTTGCCTTACCTGATTTCCCCCGGGGCCTGCCCTCCCGGCTCAGAGCCCCTCCCTCCTTCCCCAGGGCAGTCCGTAAGTGGCTGTGCTGGGCAGGCGGCTCGGGCTCCGGCTCCGGCTGCGGCTCGGGCTCCGCTCGGGCTCCGGCTGCGTGCGCTCTGCCAGGCTCCCCTGCCTCCCGCCAGCGAGCGAGTGAGGAGCAGTTCGGGCTGAGCACTAGGTATATATTGTCTGGGAGTGTGGCCTTAGGGCCTCTGCAGGGCGGTCTGGTGCCGTGCCTGCCCCTATATGGAAGACGCCATCACATGCTTCTCCGCTCCCAGCCAGGGGCCGGGTGGCACCCCGGGGGGAGGGCAGCGCACCAACTTCAGAACCGGGAGAGAAAGCCCACCCGGCCGGCCCCCTCCCGCCAAAGCCCGCTGGACTCGCACCTGCCCCGCACTCAAACTTCTCCCGACACAGTTTCTTAGGCTTCTGCGTGTCCCCGGCTCTTGGCTGCCCCTTTCATGGGGTGCTGGAGCGAGAAATTCGTTCGATGCCTCTTTCCTAGACTGCAGCAGCCAGAGAACTGGGGCGCGGAGGGTTAACGAAGAACCTGGCTGAGAAGGGGGCTGGAAACTCCGCGCCTGCCAGGGCCCCCGTCCGCTCCTTCCCTCCCTCAGTGTTCCTCCTCAGCCTCATCCCCATTTCCAACCCTAGCCTCCAAATGCACGTGGGCACCGCATCATGCCCAGAGACCTAGCTAGTCCTCGTGTCCACCTCTCGGGAACTTATGGCCTAGGCGAGGGCACATGGAAAGCAGAACCGAAGCCTTGAAGGCAGTGGTGAGGTATGTCCATTTGCATGGGGGCAGTCCCCATGGGGAGGGATGTGTCATGGAAGGTTAGAGCTGAAAGGACCTTAGAACACAGAATGGAATATGTCAGAAGGGGAAGGCATCTTAGAACACGGAATGGTAGAACTGGACCTTAGAACATATGGCCATAGAATGTTGGAGCTGGAAGGATCTTAGGATACAGAATGGTAGAGCTGGACCTTAGAACATATGGCCATAGAATGTTGGAGCTGGAAGGATCTTAGGACACAGAATGGTAAAGCAGGATCTTAGAGCATAGGCCAAAGAATGTTGGAGCTGGAAGGATCTTAGGATACAGAATGGTAAAGCAGGATCTTAGAGCATAGGCCAAAGAATGTTGGAGCTGGAAGGATCTTAGGACACAGAATGGAAGAGCTGGACCTTAGTACATAGACCATAGAATGTTGGAGCTGGAAGGATCTTAGGACACAGAATGGAAGAGCTGGACCTTAGTACATAGACCATAGAATGTTGGAGCTGGAAGGATCTTAGGATACAGAATGGTAGAGCTGGACCTTAGAACATAGACCATAGAATGTTGGAGCTGGAAGGATCTTAGGACACAGAATGCTAAAGCAGGATCTTAGAGCATAGGCCAAAGAATGTTGGAGCTGGAAGGATCTTAGGATACAGAATGGTAGAGCAGGATCTTAGAGCATAGGCCAAAGAATGTTGGAGCTGGAAGGATCTTAGGATACAGAATGGAAGAGCTGGACCTTAGTACATAGGCCATAGAATGTTGGAGCTGGAAGACCTTAGAACAGAATGTTAGAGGAATGAAGGCTAGAGGTTAGAACAGAATGTTAGATCATAGAACACAGAATGTCAGAACTAGAAGAGACTAGTTCATCTCTTTCATTGTACAGGTGAGGAAACTGAGGTTCAGAGAAAGGATGTATGACCTGCCCAAGGCCACACATTGCCAGGGGCAGAGACTGGATGACAGTTGGGTCTGACTTTCAGTCCATGTCTAGCCATACTGACCTGAAAGAAAAAGACATTTGAAAAGCTCTGAACCAGGTTCCCAATTCACAATTTTTCCAGCCGCTAGGGGAAAGAGACTCCAAGCTCAGTCCCTAGACTGATCACCTAGGTCTAAGGGGGTAGGTTCCTTTCAACCCTTCTCTGGGATTCTGTCTTCTTCACCCCCTCCCCCCTATCCATTGGCACAGCTGGCTTTGATATGATTTTCAACTTGTTCCTCTTCCTGTGTACAAGTAGAGAAAGCCTCCCATTGTTTATAGATTCTCAGAGCTTGTAGGGACCTCAGAACCCTCAAATCCAACGCTTCCCTGAGCAGAAATGCCCATTATCACATTCTGGACAACTGGTGATCCAACCTCTGCTTGTGTCAAATCAAAAAGAGACACTGGTTATACTTTTGCACAGAGAGGCTTTCCACCATCTCCAGGGACCCCAGTCACCTCTGAGGAAATTTTACTGTTTCTCACATCAAAACCTCCTGATGCTATTTAAGCTCATCTCCCCTAGCTCTGTACTTCTGTCCTCCGGCTCATCCTGGGGCTGCTTCCATTCCCATGCCCAGTCACTGACACGTGAACTATGAACTCACTCTGGGGTCAAAGGGCCAAAGAAGTCAGACAGTCACAGTAGGACTTCAAGGAAAGGATGGAGGCAGCATGGTACAGTCATAAGAGAAATACTGGTCATAGCTCTATCCCTAACTCGGTGTGTGACCTTGGACAAGTCACTTTTCCTTCTGGTGCATCAGTTTCCTCAGACATGAAATTTCTCACCTGTAAGATAACTAGATGGTCTTTATGATCATTTCTAGCTCTGATATGCTACAAATCTAAGATAGCTCTTTTTATTTGCTTAGAATCCTTTCAAGGCTCCCTATTGTCTGCAAGATTAAATTTAAACACAGCCTGGCATTCAAAGCTTCCTATAATCTGGTCCTTTTCAACCTTGTCTTACATGGTTTCCCTATTCAAATTCTTCAACCAGAATAGTCTCTTCATGGTTTCCCCATGAACTTTTCCTACCTCTGAACTTTTACTAATGCCGTTGCTCCTGCCTGGACTGCCTTTCCTGATATGTCAAAATCCTTCCTATTTGTCAAGCCCCACCATCTTAGGAAGGATCTTCCTTCTCTGATTCCCTGTAGCAGTGCCTCTCTATGTCTTTCATTCACCCTTTTAAAAAAAAAAACAAACAAATATTTTTATTTATTTTATTAAATATTTTCCAATTACACGTAAAAACATTTTCATTTATGCTTTAGCAGAGACAGGCTCTAGTCTTGATAACGTATGTGTGAGTTCTATTGGGCAGGGTCCTTTCTCTCTGTGTCTCTCTCTGTCTCTCCCTCTTTCCCTCTCCCCCCTCCCTTTCTCTCTGTCTCTGTCTCTGTCTGTCTCTCTGTCTCTCTCAGAACATAACTAAACCAAGGACTGGGAGCGTGTACATGACAAGAATGAATAAAAACTTGCTGAATAATTGAAAGATGGATTTGGAGAGGGAAGGGATAAGGATAGTGGAGGTATATGAAGAATGATAGAGATTGCTGGGTTCTTGAGATCCAGGAGACTTCCCATTGTTTATTGAATCTCAGAGCTGGTAGGAACCTCGGAGTCCTCAAGCCCCACCCCTACCTGAGCAGAAATCCCCTCTATGACAATCTCCACAGCTGGTGATTCATCCTGTGCTTGAACACCCTCTGTGATGGAGAGCTCACTACTGTTGGAGGTAATTCATTCCATTGTTGTATAGCTGATTCTCAGGAATTTTTTTTTGGCGTATTGAGCCCAAGTCAGTCTCCCCATAACTTTTCCCAAAGGGTATTCATTTTGTCATTTGGTGCCACAGAATTAATCCAATCCCCTTTCCATGTGCTAGCCCTTTAATTTATTCAAAAAGACAATTCTTGGATCTTTGAGCCCTCTCTTTTCTACTCTCAACACCCCTAGTTCCTTCAAACCGGTCCTTCTATGGTGTCCTCATTGGGACAAATACCCCCTTGTCAAGTTTCCCTCCACAATGTGCTTCCTGTGTGCAGTCTTTCTGGGAGACACTGAGTGGTTAGTACCAACTTCCACCTCCAAATGACCTCTGCCCAGCTCAAGCCCAAGACATGCTCATTTGCAATCAATCCATGAGTCAATATGCATTCATAAAGCTCCTACTGTGTACCAGGCACTGTGCTCTTAACTGTGCACAGACTCCCCTCGTTCAACGTTCCCACACCCTGCTTTTGTCTGTTCTTTGGTATAGGAAGGTTTGCAGCTTCTTAAGGATATAAAAATCTGAAAATTCTTTTTGGAACTGAATGCTCTCAGTTTGTTCTAAGGTCCAAACTGTATCTTCTCCACACTGTGCTCTCCCCCTCTGCCCACGTGTCAGTCCTGCAGAGGAGGAACAAGGATCTTAATTTCTCCTTTCTGGTGATGGGGACGCTGAGCCCTGGAAAGCAAATAGGTGTAAGGGGGCCATCTGTGCTTGGGCTGGGGCTTCTCTAGGCAGGATTTCTGCAGGAGGAGTCCTCCATGGCCCAGTCCTCCATCTGCATGCTCCACTGAGCACCCTCTGAAGCTTCCCCAGGAGCCACTGCCAGACAACTATTGAGATTACAGGTGCACATGTGTGTATGCCTGTGTGGCTTGTCTTGCACCCTGTATGTGCAAAAGCCAGCATGAGGGTGAGGCAGGGACAAGAGTGGGTTGATACAAAGAGTATCTCCGATGAGTGGTGTGTTGTGGGCACCCAAATGTCTGGACATAGTATTTGGGCTGGGAGCCTGAGCAGGGGAGAGGTCATGGGTGCAGGCCTATGCTGCCAGTCCAAGTGAGTATGCCAGGGAGGGGGCCCACAGCAGGGAAATTGGGGGGTCAGCCTAAGGGGAGAGGGAAGTTTGGGATGTAACCAGAGATTCTATGCTGGGGTTCTTTCTCCTGCCTACCCCATTGGGGCCCTAGTAGAGGAGCAGGGATATATGTAGATAGTAATATGTGTAGATAGTAAAGGGTAATTGTGTGGGGAGTAGAAAACAGCCATGAAGGGTGAGTGGAAGAAAGGGGGACAGGGAGAAGGAGAGGGTTATATATCCCCTAGCTTCTCAGTCTTTCCCTGTTCTTTCTGTTTCTACTTGCCAGCCCTGCTCCCCTAGGTATACACACACTTAGTCACACACACACACACACACACACACACACACACACACAAACGCCAAATTATCTAACTCTAGCAGGCAGATATGGTCTGCTCCCCACCCCCACCCCCACTCTGGTGGCACCCAGTGTTTTCTGTCCCATAATGTAGGCACAGATAGGTAGCACAGGCTCACCAAGGCACACAGATATTCCCTCTCCTTCCTTTTCCATCTCCCACCCCCTTAGGCAGCTAGGTGGTACAGGATAGAGAGGCCTGGGTATGCAGTCAGAAGACCTGAATTCAAATCTCAGATACTTATTAGCTGTGTTTCCTCATCTGCCAAATGGACATAATAATTGCACCTACCTCCAGGGTTGTTGGTGAGACTCAAATTACATAATATTTTGTAAAGACTGGCAAACAGTAGGCACTTAATATGTGCTATTCCCTTCTTTCCCCTAAGCCTTCAGCCTCTCTGTTGAGGCAGAGCCTGCCCTCTGCTCTGGGCTGGAGGACAAGAAGGATGCATGGAGGCAGAATGGGGGGGGTGAGGGTGGAGTTTACCTTGAGGAATCCAACTTCACTTCTACCTTGGCTCCTTCCCACCCTCTTGGAGCTGAAAGTCATCCTTTCTAATGGGTGTAAGAAGCTCAGCAAGCAACAGGTGAGGGTCTACTTATCTCTTCCCATCCTGTGAGTGAATATTTACAGGGATGGAGCTGCAGGGCAGGGAGAAGCATGTCTCTGAGCGTGTATGTGTGCAGGTCTTCATGGCCGTGCACGTGCACAGGAAGCGCTGTGGTACAGTGGAAAGGGCCTCGGCTTGGGAGTCACAGGACATGGGTTCAAATGCATCCTCTGACAGTGGACAGATGGCTTTGGAAAATGAAGGGTTGGAGCTGATGACCTCTGAGCTCCCTCCCAGCTCCAAAATCTAGGATTCATGCATGCACCCATGAGCATGTACAGGAAGGAGTGTACATATGAACAAATGTGTGTGTGTGTGTGAGAGAGAGAGAGAAGTACAGGTGAGGATGCCTTCTCTTTTGCTCCTGCCTGCGGGCTGCTGGGAGGTGTGCAGAGGAGATGGCAGTGTGGGTTGGGTCTCCTGAGCTGCCAATGTGGTGTCTATAGGGTTAATAGCAGTGGTTCTACACAGTAGGGTGTGTATGTGTGTGTGTGAAGAGATCTGTGAGGGTGTGTGTATGGTGTGTGTGTGAAGGTAATCATGTCTATGGGATGTGACTGTGTGTGTGTATGTGTGTGTGTGTGTGTGTGTGTGTGTGTGTGTGAGAGAGAGAGAGAGAGAGAGAGATAAGTACAGGTGAGGATGCCTTCTCTTTTGCTCCTGCCTGCAGGCTGCTGGGGGGTGTGCAGAGAAGATGGCAGTGTGGGTTGGGTCTCCTGAGCTGCCAGTGTGGTGTCTATAGGGTTAATAGCAGCGGTTCTACACAGTAGGCGTGTGTGTGTATGTGTGTGTGTGTGTGTGTGTTGCAAGGGAGAAGGGCCATTAGGAGTCATCAGTTCATCAGTCACACACCTGTCATGAAGAACACTGATATCACTGAGTATCAGCTATGTGCAGGGTGCCCCAGGGTCAACAACCTCAGGACCCTCCACATGGCATCCATCTGGGACTCCTTTCTCCTCAACTCAGATCTCACCAGGAGCCCTCTGGAATAGCTTCTGGATGCTTGAGGCCCAAGCATATGAGGCCTGAGGAGGACCCAGAAAGGTGCCCTATGGAGATACTGACACCCCAAGTCAGCAGTCCTCAGCACCCCTCTAGGATGGACACCTGTGGGATCCTGAGGGAGAGAGATACATAGACAAGAGAGACAGAAAGAGATAGAGGCAGAGATAGAAAGATAAAGGAAGAGAGACAGAGACAGAGGGAGAGAAAAGAGAGACATAAAGAAACAAAGACACAAAAGAGACAGAGACATAGAGATATAGAGACAGAGAGATGAATACATATCTAGATCCAGAGAGCAAAAGAGTCACGTAGGCCCAGAAAGGTGAAGGGGGAGATACAGTAAGAAGGCGCATGAAAGGGAGTCTGAATGCAGACTTAAATTTTTTATGTGATTTTTTTGGTCAATATTTTCTTTCACAACATGACTAATATGGAAATATGTTTTTCATGACTATATGTGATTAACCTGTATCAAATTGCCTTCTCAGTGAAGGGGGAGGGAGAGAGAGAATTTGGAACTCAAAATTTTTAAAAAACAAATTTAAAATTGTTTTTATATGTTATTGGAAAAATACTATAGTCACACACACACACACATACACACACACAAAGACTATAATGTGAAAGGTTAACACACCTGTGGCAACAGACAGACACACAGCAAAGGAGAAGAGAGGTAGAGGACATAAATCAGTGTTTCTATGACAAAGAAGCACATTTCAGTTGGATACCCTGTGAACACAAGGAGACAGGAAGGATTGACTGTGTTGTATGTTTTAATTCACTCCTTGCAGTGGGGGATGCTGAAATGCCTGGAGGCCAAAGGAATTAACCTGGGAAGGCTTCCTGGAGGGGGTGAGCCTAGAGAGAGGATGTTCTAGGGTCCCTACCGTGCTCGTGGGGAAAGGGGTAAGTGAAGTGCTTTACTACTCAGCTTGGACCTCCACAGAGCCCAAGGCCTCCTCTCCCCAGGCCTGGGCCGGCTTATTCTTGCCAACCTCTCCCCAGCTCTGATTGGCCCAGGCTGCTTAGGATACCTTAGCTCCCAGCTCAGGATGGCCAGCACTGCCCTATCTTCTTTCCTTAGGTTACATCTTGGTTTGCTTCTCCCAGGGCCAAGCAAAGGTGCCAGAACTTGGAGGCCTGTCTGCTAGCTTGCATAGATTTGTGTGCAAATATTTGCATACATTCCCTCAGCCTGAAAGGGAGGGCATATCCAACGTCTGGGGTTCTCTCCACCGCCCAAAAATCCTAAATTATGGGCTCCTCCAGCTAAAAAGAGCCCTTAGGCCATAGATCGTCAGAGCCTGGAGGGACTTTAGAGGTCATCTGGTCCGAAGGTTCTTCACCTGGGGTTCACAAACAGCTGAGGGTCCCTCTAGGAACTTTGAGTGATGGGGAACTGTGAACTTGGATGGGAAAAAATTACATCTTTATTTCAGTGTAATGGGTTTCTTTTGTAATTCTAGGGATTTTATTTATTTTTGTACATTTAAAATCATACTTTTAAGGAAGGGTTCATTGGCTCCACTAGATTGCCCAAGGGGTCCATGACCCACAAATGGTGAAGAACCATGATCTATTCCAACCATTTCATTTTACAGATGAGGAAACCGAGGCCCCCTGAGGGGAAGTGATGGGACCAAGATCACTTAGTGTGTCCGTAGCTGAGTTCACACTAGAACCCAGGACTCCTCATAATGCACAGGTCAAGCCTCTTGCTACATTCCTTGACCAGGTTTCATCCCAGTTCTAATTCCCAAAAGGAGGGCAAGGGGGGAGGTAGGTTTGAACTGTCTGGTCTGGTTTTTTCCTTTCCATATTCTGTCCCATCAAAACCTGCAGTCCTGTGTTACATTCCTTCTCATTCCAGGGTCTTGTAAGAAAATCATTTGGGTGATAATGGCTGATAAGGGGTTAGGATGTAACTCTTCCTGTGGGATTTGCTTTTTAAAAAGCGAGCTTCAAAAAAGAAATCCAAAGCTTTGATGGTGGGATTGCAGACACTTCAGCTGGTCAGAAGGAAAGGTATTTTCAGGCTTTCTTACTCACTTACATTCTTCTGCCACATGGGACTGTCCTACACTCTTCAGTGGGGTAGTAGAGCTGCTAGAAGGTAAAGTGGGTAGAGAGATGTTCTAGAGTTCAAATCCAGCCTTGGATGCTCCAATCAATAGATATTTTGTAAGTTCTGTACTAAAATACTGTGTGACCAGTTTCCTCAGCTGTAAAATGGGCATAAATAATAGCCCCTACCCCTCAGGGTTGTTATAAGGATCAAATGATAGACTATTTTTAAAGGGCACAGCACAATGCCTGGAATAGTAGGTCCTTAATACATACTTATTTTAGCTTTGTTTTGTAGTTGAAGGAGCAGAGGACGTGAGTTGAAAGGATGCTAAGAATAAGAGATTTAGGGCTGACAAAAGACCTGACCGTCACTGACATGTTCAAACTAGGGTCCTATGAGCCCAAATCCAAGTGTCTTTTTATCACCATAGAGTCTGGGGTAGTAGATAATGAGGCGGACCAGAAAGTACACTAACTGAAATCATGGGACAAGGGATAGATTGAGAGGTGAAGGCAGATCAGAAAGCATTTGGTCCATCTCCGTTTTACTGAGTCCCAGAGAAGTTAAGTGACTTGCTGATGGAGAAAGAATTTGAGCTGTTTCTCCTGATTCTGGAAATACTGTACTATGATCAAATTCAGGCTGGCCCTTGGTTTTCCCTGTAAAATGGGGTAGTAATATTGCACTATCTGCGTGAACTGACAGTGAAGGAAGTTCAAGGCATTATGTAAATGTGAGCTGCTATTTGACTGTTGTATGTGCGTGGGGAATATGAGGGAGAACAAGGGATATAAGCAGGTAGAACTGGAATCAAGAAAACACAGGAAAAAACCCTTTAGGAAGAGATTCAGGGTGTTCCAGCCCCTCTCCTATCACCCTGTATGACCTTCAGAGAGTCAGTGCTTCTCTCTGGTCCTTTGCCCCGTCCAGCCCAAGAGAAGGAGGCTAGAACTCTAGAACCCAACCAGAGGCCAGAGGTTAGGGAATGCTCCATGGTTCCACAAGGGAGCTGGGGCTCCTGGAGTTCCAATGGAGAGAGTACTAGCTTGTCCAAGGTCATGGTGTGGGCACTTGGGAGGTAGAGGGAGGAGTCAGGGCCTGCCTGGGCAGAGAGCCCAGCTTGCCCATCCGCCTGCCTGAGTTGGCTCAGCCCAGCTGACCATGCAGGAGGCCCGGGGCCTTGGAGACAGCTTGAGTCATCCCCTTGCCAGCAGCTCAGAGTCTGAGAAGGAGCGGAGTGAGGGTTGGGGGTGGGGGGCTGGGGGTGGGGAGCGACTCAGTGCTGGGAGGTGAGGGGAGGACTTTGTCTATTCACTCTGTGCTTTCTGTTGGACAGAAATCAGGTCCCCTTTCCTGGACCCAAAAAAGACCTAAAGCCCTTTCACATGTACCTTGCAGAGAGAGAAGGCCTTCATGCCTGGCAGATCAGAATCATGGACCTAGAGCTAGAAGTGACCTCAGAGGCCGCCCAATCCAACTCCCCGATTTTACAGCTGAGAGATTTGATACCAGGTTAGGTTAAGTGACTGGCCTGAGGTCACATGGGGAGTTGGTGTCAGCAGTAGAATTTAAAGCTAGGTTCTTTGACTCTATTGCCAGCTCTGAGACAGGTCAGCCAGAGAACCAGTGCCTGTGGGTCAGCGATGGACAATTAATGGGCAAAACACAATTTGTGACCATGGACCAAGTGTGTGTGTGTGTGTGTGTGTGTGTGTGTGTGTGTGTGTGTGTGTGTATCTGGAGGGACCAGGGTCTGACCTGAAACAGAAAAGTCCAGGACAGGATAGTAGGAGGAACTGGGCTTCTTACACTGGGTCACGAAGCAAACAAAGGGATGCGGTTGAGATCAGCTCATCATAGGATTACAGTGTCAGAGCTGGAGGGACCTTAGAAGTCACCTGGTCCAATTCTATCATTTATAGATGAGGAAATTGAGGTCAAGACATAAGGGCCCTAAAATCCTCTCTATTCTCATCAGTTACTCTAAATAATATGATAATAATATGTATTAATATTAATAATTTCTAATTAAAACTGAGAATACCTATTATGGACCAGATGCAAGCATCTTACAAATACTATCTCATTTGACCCTCACAACAACCCTGGGAGGTAGGTGCTTTATCATTTTACAGATGAGGAAACTGAGGCAGACAGGTTAAATGACTTATCCAGGGTATTAAGTGTCAAGGGCCGGATTATGAACTCAGGTCTTCTTGACTCCAAGTCCAGCACTGTACCCACTGTGCCACCTAGCCATCTTGAACTCACCTTTAAATTCTTTGAAGTTACCCTTTAAAATGTTTAAATGCATCAACCGCTAATTTGCTCTCCCACTACCCCCCTCCACTTCTCTCTCTGACCCTGTGTGGTCTCGGCCAGGTCTTGCAGGGCTGGAATGAGTTGATCATAGATGTCTCCAGGCCTGGAGAACTCTCCTGCTCCCAGGTGGTGGGGCAGGTGGGCATTGAGACCCCTGAGGACTCAGAGTAGGTGCAGCCAATGATGAACCTAATGCTTCCCATCACCTCTAGCCCACCCCCACTCTGTTCTGAATCTCTCCGGCTTCTCACTATTCCTCTGTCCTCTCTTGATCCTGAATTTATTTCCCTGTCTTGATGCAGTGCATCCTCTGGGCCATCTGGGTCCTCGCTCTGTTCTGCTTAATTCCTTAAGAATTTGGGACTGGGGGGGAAAGAGGCAGGGTCTCTAACAGAACTAATGTAAAAGACACTTGAGCTGCCAAATTCAAAAGTATAGGCGGGCAATTTTTAAATTAAAATTTTTTGTTATTCTGTCAAAATCATCAAATATGAACATTTCCATATAGAGAGAACCAAAATAGAGGACTGAAAATGAAACTCCAAATTGCTCCCATGTACAGTTTGCATTAAAAAAATAATATGTAAATGCCATGTATTTTAAAATTATCCTGCTTTTCTGTGTTTCCTTCTAAATGTCTTTCTGGATGTCTTCTGTGTATTTTTGAAAAATGCTTCAATGACTCTACTTTCTTTTTTTTATCTTTTTTTTTTGGAGGGCATCCTTATTGCTAATTCCTCTTTCCCTTCCAAATTGCTGCCAAATTAAAAAAAAAAACAACAAAAAACCTCTCTTGCAATAAATATGTGTTGTCAAAGCAAATTCGTACATTGGCCAGGTCCAAAATGTACATTTCAATCTTCTACTTGACTCCTACATCTCTTTGTCAGGTAGTGGGGTAGCATCCTTCATTATTGAACCTTTGGAGTAGTGGTTGGTCATTGAATTGATTGGAGTTCTTTAAAAATTGTTTTTCTTTACAATACTGTGGTTATTGTATAAATGGTTTTTTTGGTACTGGTCATTTCACTTTGAATCAATTTGAGAAGTTTTCCCAGGTTTATATGGATCCACCTCTTTCACCGTTTCTTACAGTGTAATAATATTGCATTACATTAAATTACCAGAATTGGTGGACACCTCCCCCCATGCATTTCTAGTTCTTTGCTAACACAAAAAACTGAAACATTTTGTACATATGGATCCTTCTCTCTTTCTTTGATTCCTTTGGGGCATATACCTAATAGTGGCATCATAGTGACTTGTGGGGCATAGTTCCAGATTGCTGCTCGTCATGACTGGATCGATATGTAGCTCCATCCACAGCTCCTCCAACAATTGTCATTTTCCTTTTTTTGTTATCTTTGCCAATTTGTTGGGCATGAGGTAGAAACTCAGAGCTGTTATTACTGTTTTTCTTTTACTATCATGATTTTAAGAATTTTTGGCTATTGACAGCTTGAATTTCTTTGATGACTGCCGATTTATATGCTTTAGTCATTCATCTTTTGGGGAATGGATCTTTTTATATAAATTTATATAAAAACTTTTATATAAATTTATATAAATTCAAATCTATTCCTTGTATATCAGACCTTTATCAGAGAAATTTGTAGCAAAATGTTTTTCATTTTATCATTTCTTTCCTAATTTTAACTGCATTGATTTTGTTTTTGCAGAACCTTTTTAATTTTAAGTAATCCAAGATGGACATTTTATCTTCCTATCTATCTCTGTTTAGGACTGTGTTTGGCCATGAACTATTCCCCTATCCATTGTTGTGAAGGACATAACTTTCCTTCCTCCTACTTTTCCTACCTAGGTCATACATCCACTTGGAGCTTATCTTGGGATATGGTATGAGATAATGGTCTAAAC
The DNA here is from genome assembly GCA_023548195.1 of Bettongia penicillata ogilbyi. Taxonomy (NCBI): domain Eukaryota; kingdom Metazoa; phylum Chordata; class Mammalia; order Diprotodontia; family Potoroidae; genus Bettongia; species Bettongia penicillata. The sequence goes on along the minus strand of JAJHZJ010000321.1, from coordinate 5,025,502 downwards.
TTAGTTTCTGTCAAGTTGCTTTCCACTGTCCTAGCAGTTTTTATGAATAGTGAAATCTTTTCTCCAGTAGCTGGGGTCTTGGCTTTTGTCAGATACTGTTCCTCCATGTGCTTATTTGTCTATGCTTCCAACATAATATGTTCTACTGAACAACTTTTCTATTTGTTTTAAACCAATACCAGATAGTTTTGGTGATTACTGCTTTTCAGTACAGTTAGAATTTGGAGCTGCTAGGCTCCCCATTTTTCTTCATTATTTGTTTTAAGATTCTTGCTCTTTTGTTTCTTCAGATGAATTATTTTTCTGCATCTATAAAGCTTTTCTTTGAGAGTCTGATTGGTACGGCACTAAAGTAAATTAGCTTAGGTAGCGTTGTCATTTTTTCTTATATTGGCATGGCCCATCCATGAACATTAATACCTCTGTAATTGTTTAGGGGGATTTTTATGTAGTGTTCAGAAGAAGAGGTATAGGCACAGTTGCTGGAATCGCAGAACCCTGGAGTCTGAAGGAACCTCAAAGGTCACCTAGTCCAATCTGGACTTAAACAGGAATCTCCTCTACAGTATCCTCAACAAGTACCATCTGGCTTCTCTTGGAAGACCTCCAATGATGGGGAGCTTTCTACTTTCTGAAGCAGCCCATTTCTTATTGAGGTCCCTAACACATTGGGTCTGGTACAGAATAGAGGAGGAGAATACCTTTTTACATTAATTTATTGCCTGTCTTCCTTTTTTTTTTTTTTTTTTGGTCTGATGCTTTTCCAAGTACATATTTATTGATTTTATTTAAACACACTTACACTTATCTCTGTCTCTGTCTGTCTGTCTCTCCCTCTCATACACACACATACACAATCCCATTCAGAGGAATTTTTTCAAATGGGGCAAAAGCATTTGGGGGGAAGGTACAGATGGGAGAAAGGGGCAAAACAGAACAGTCTGACCTTGGGTACAATTATGCTGGAAGAGGAGGTGGTTCAGCCCTCACTCCCATGGGAGATGATAGAGAGAAAGCATGGCAACCAAGGACCGGGCACGCAGTATTGCTACCTGGGTCAGCGGAAGATCTCCACATGACCTCAGGAGAAGTGGCTGTTTTTAGGAAATTTGACTCCCAAGAAGATTACCCTCCAAATGTCAGTGCCCTAAGAAAAAGCCTGTCTTCACTCTGTGCTAGCTATGGCTCAGGCTCTACTCAGATAGTCAGCTCCCTTCTGGCTTCTTTGCCTCTGCTTAGATACATACAGATAAACACTTGCTGGCATTCTCACAGGCTCAAATACACCATATGTACACACTGTCTCACGTACCAATTTACAGACAGGCCAAATAATCACACACAAATTCATATAGTTACTTAACATGCATTAATAAAAATCACACCTAGGGAGAGGCACATATATAGACAAATATACATTATCAATAAAGAAACATTCACATATATAGTCTCCTATAAAGACACGGAATATCATGTACACAGATATACACGAAGATATATTTTAAAAATTCACACAGAGGCCCCCACAGTCTCTATCACATAGACATGTAGGAAAAGACACGTACTAAGTAACAGTCACACAAAGTAGATTCACATGAAGCAACACACATAGATGTACATGCAGAGACCTTACATGCAGACTTCTTTTTTCTCTTACATGTATCTGCATACTCCTATCTCTCTCTCTCTCTTTCTCTCTCTCTCTCCCTCCCTCCCTCCTTCTCTCTCTCCCTCTCCTCCCTTTCTATCCTTCCCTCCCTCCCTTCCTCTCCCTCTTTCTGTCTCTGTCTCCTCCTTCTCTGTCTCTCCCTCCCCATCCTCTCTCCTTCTCTCTCTCTCTCTCTCTCTCTCTCTCTCTCTCTCTCTCTCTCTCTCTCTCTCTCTCTCTCTCTTTCAGCCCCCTGGCAAATCTGGAGGTCACACAACTGGCATACATCTGTGCCCTGGGGCATGTTCTATTTCTCCTTACTTTGCCAACCTCAGTCTGCTCCTGCTGCTACTGCTGGTGGTTGTGGTAGTGGGTAAACCTAGCCCAGATGGTGAAGATAGGGGCAGCTGGTCCACTCTTCACTTATCCCAATGTAAGAGTCCTCTGACATGGAGGATATGGCTACAGAAACAACTTCCTCACTATCCCCACTCCTCAGCCTTAGGGATGGAACCAGCTGGTAGGTGCTCCCTTTTCCCAGGAAGTGCCCAGCCAGAAATCCCCCTCTGTGGCACCTCTATCTCTGGCCCCCTCCTTTTCTGGTTGACATGATGCCATTGCATAGGAGGGTTCTATATATCGGGGCACATATGTTTGGTAGGTAATATTGCACTCCTAGTCAAAGCCTGCAAATAAGAGAAGGAATGTGATTTACCAACATCACCAGATAGGCACTAAGGTGGCACAAAAGAAGAGAGAAGGAGCCTCAGGGATGCCAATTCCTGTTGCCTCTGTGCCAGGGGAAAGAGAGCTAGCCAAGGGTGATGGTGGCTGCTGGATTCGGATCCATAAGCTCATAGAATGTCAAGGAATGGAAGACATCATCTGAGTGAACTAATTTTACAGAGGGGGAAACCGAGATTCAAAGAAGGGAAGTAGGGAAGATTGGAACACAAGTCTTCTGCCTTTCAGTCCAGAAGTTTTTCCACTATACCCTGCTAGGACAGCTCCCAGTCATCCAACTCATGGCATTAGGAATGCCTGCCTTTAGCCCCTCTCCTACTCCCTGCTCTGGGAAAATCTGAGGAGGAGGAAGAACCACAGTTACGGCCTTCCTTGAGCCTCTATCTATAAAATGAGAAAACTGAACTCAGCAATCTGCTAGATCATGCACAGTTCTCCTGGAATTCTTCCTCTGCATTATCTCTAACTTCCATTCCTTCTTCCCACTTCTGCAGCAAGAGCTCTAGTCTGGACTCTTGGGACAGTCACCTCAAGGCCTTCCCTGCCTCCAGTGTCTTCTCTGTCCACTCCCCTGATCAAACATATTCTTTTGCTCCCTGCTGCCTGTCCAAACTCCTTGGCCCAGCTTTGGAGACCTTTCCTGACTTGGATGCTATCCACCTTTCCAGCATCAGTACACATTCCTCTTCTTCATGAACTCCATGTTCTAGCCGAAGGAGACGTTAATTTGTTCCCTGATCTTGAGATGCCCTCATCTGCCCTGTGCATGACGGAGGCCATCCTCTGTTCTGGAAGCACCCTCTCTCTTTATGTTTGCTTGTTGAAATCCTTATTTTCCTCCAAAACTCAGTCTAAAGATTCCAGCCCAGGGCTGAGCCCTGGACTGTGCCCCAACCACTAACCCTAAACCTGATTACATCAGTTATCTCACAAGCATGCACATCTGTCAGTCTTAAGGGGGACTGGACAAGAGAGTGTGGATAGCTCAGTGAAGTCCATGCTCACTGCTGGGAAAATATAATTCTGAAGCTCCATCCCATTGACATCAGGAATGTCATCTTTATTCATGAAGGACAGCACTTTTTCTGGATGGAATTGGAAGTCAGAAGACCTGAGTTCTAGTTCTGGTTTGACCACTAACTTTTTTTTTGAGATTTTGGGGGAGTCATTTTCCTTCTCTTGACCTCAGTTTCTTTATTTGTAAAATGAGGGGGTTGGAGAGGGATGGATTTGATGGTCCCTAATGTCCTTTCCAGTTTTAATATTCTAGGTTCTATTTTTTTAATGGTGTGTTCCAGTCCTGACATCTTATGTTCTAACATTCTTTGTTCTAAGGTCTCTTTCATTTCTGACATTCCATTATTCAATGAAAACCAGACTGTGGACCCAAGGGAAACATGTTATCCTCCCCACCTCCCTCCTACTCTTTACACCTCCAACCATGTTAGGTCCCCAGCAGGGGAGCTGATATTTACAGACTGTCAGAGCGACCCTGACATCACAGGGGCTTAATAAGTATTTTGTTGAATGGATACATGAATGCATATCCTACTGGGCAGTGCTAAGGGGAGTTATGGGCAGAGGTGGGCTCAGTGGCTGGCTATTAATGGACCTTCTTAGATTCTAAAGTTACTATCAGTGAGCTCCCCTCCCAACACCTCTTTCTCTTATCACCTCCCCACCCTCCTCCCAGAATATGGGGGACGTCACTGCGGCTCCTCTCAGCAATTAACCCTCTCCACTTGCTCTATTTCCATCTGTTCAATGTTGCTTCCATTAATGCCCAGGATGTGAAAGCCAAGGGTGGGAAGGGGAAGTGGAAAGGCATTAACGAAAGTTAGATCTAGAGGGCACCTAGACATCACCTAGTACAACCTCTTCATTTTCCAGTTAGGAAACTGAGGCCCAGAAAGAGAAAATGACTTGCCTCAGGTCATACAACAATTTATTAAAGGTCAGAGAAACAGAGTTTACAGAGGGAGGGAGGCCAGGGAAATTGGGGAGAAAATAAGGAGGCTAAAGAGACTCTGAGAAGAGCCAGAAAGGGACGGCGGAAGAGGGTGGGGGTGGAACCTAGTGGTGGGGGGAGACCTGTCACATCACATCAGTATCCCCAGCCAGGCCAGGGCCCCAGTTTGCTTCGCCTGGGAGTCTCCCTCAGGGCCTGGACACAGCATTTCTCTTCATGCTTCTGGGGAAAAGCTCAGAGAACGTACATCAGGGATGCAACCTATGCTCACATGGACAGGTACACAAACACTTAAATCACAGACGGGGGAAAGACAATAGTGGGGCCTGTATTGGAGGTAAGCACACGGGCCCCTTAGCCCCACACCCACAGACAAACTCCATTGTCCATTTGCCACTCAGGGCTTTTTGTCTGTAGCAAAGTCTTTTCTTTCCCCTCCGGCCACCTCCCCTCACTGCCAACTCAGTGTGGGCTCACTTACTCGTTACTTATTTCCATTTCAGCTCTAAACAGCACACAGAGGGAAAACATGCCGCCAGAAAAATCATTTAGTGTCATCTCAAAGCCAGGGAGAAATAGTTCGGGCTTTACACACTTTTAGACCGCCCTTCACTTGTGTGTTCCCATTTCAGTCCAGAGCCAAAACCAGGGCAGAGCACCCAGGACTCTTCTAGAGGGTGCCAATATCTGAAGTGAGGAGATGCTTCCAGAGAAGCCTAGTCTTCGTGTCTCATGGTCCCCTGACAGCCTGTACCATCTCACCAATACCCTAGGTTGTCATCCCCAAGATCCTAGGCCCAAGTCTTTCCTTTGCCTCCATGGAGCCATGAGTGGAAGTCTTTGGAGAACATGCTGCCCATTTTCCAGTTCAGACTACTCTGCACAGCTACCACCTCTTACTACTATTTTTGGCTACGAGTAGAAGGCCTTGTTAAAGCTCTGGCTCAGGGGATTAAGAATGGAGAGCTGGTTGTGTGGATAGAAACAGTAACATGCCCTGTTTTCATTACACAATGGCGCAGCGGGAAGACTATGAGCTTTGGAATCAGGGGACTTGAATTCAGGTCCTAGGCTGGACACTTTTTACCTGTTGAGCGCACCGCTTAAACTTCCTAGGCCTTATTTCCTTCATCTGTAAAATGAGTTTAGATTGGATGACTTCCAAAGGACTCCTTCCAGCTCCTGAAAAAGCCTGGACTGGGAGTCAGGAGACCTAGACTAGATTTCCAGCATTATCATTCACTCACTGGTCAGTGTGGTGTTGAATAATTCTGTAAAATGGGTATGATAATACCTTCCTTCTTGAACTTATGGGTATTGTGAAGATTGGTTAAAAGAATATACATGCACACACACAAGTGGTGATTACTTGTGTACGTGTACACTGAGTCCGTGTACATTGCCTACAAAATGCCCCATGTAAAGGCTCTTCCTCCAGGTTCTGATCCTGGTGGTATTTTCTGTGGATAAAGGACCCTGGGCTGGGAAGTATAGGATATATACCTCCTAGAGAAACAGGAGTACCTCCTAGACAGTCATTCTAAGGAGACTGACATGGGGAAGGTGGTCAACTGCTCACCCCTTGTCTTTGGTGGGGGCCTCTGTGTTTGTGTACACAGACCCTTGGGCCAGCCCTGAACTGTGGGACAAAGAGAAACTCAAGCATCTAGGAAGGACAGTTGATAAAAGAGAGAGAGAGAGAGAGGTGTGTGCTAGGTCAGAGGGTGGAAGACTAGGTTAGATCTGCTTTTCTGAGATTCAGAGGAGCTTGGCCAAGAGCACTGGGCCTTTGCTGGGGAATTCTCCAGTCTGAGTTCTCTGTCATTAACCAATAAACATATGCTCTTCCTCAAAGACCATATCTAAACCTGGAAGCACATTATAATAAATATACATAAAGGACCTGATAGGCAGTAAATGTCAGCTGTTACCACTGGTCAGCCAATAAACATTTATTAAGTCCCAATTTGGGGCAGCTAGATGGATAAAGCGCCAGGTATGAAGTCAGGGAAGACTTGTCTCCCTGAGTTCCAATCTGGCCTCAGATACTCACTAGCTGTGTGACCCTGGAGAAGTCACTTAACTCTGCCTCTATTTCCTCATCTGTAAAATGAGGTAGAGAAGGAAATGGCAAACCACTACTGTATCTCTGCCAGGAGAAGTCGAAATGGGGGTCACAGAGTCAGACACAACTGAAATGACTGAACAACGAAAAGCCCCAACTATATGCCAGGCACTGTGGGAAATTCTGGGAAGAATAGAAGTAATTTTTAAAAAAGCAAAATACAGTTCCTGCTCTCAAGGCACTCAGTCTACTGAGGAAGAAAACAGGCAAACAAATATGCAAAAACAACCATGTACAGGATGAAAAGTAAATAATTAACAGAGGGAAGATGCCAGAGTTAAGACGAATTAGAAAAGTTTGTAGAAAAGATTGTAAAGAGATTGTAGAAGCAGGGATATTAGTTGGAACTTGAAAGATGCCAGAGAAGCTAGGAGGCAGAGATGAGGAGGGAAAGCAATCCAGGCATGGGGGACAACCAGAGAAAATGCCTAGTATTGAGAAGAGTCTTATTCATGCAACTGCAAGGAGGGCAGCCATTGGCTGGATGAAAACATGGAGGGTTGTAAGGTATAATCATTAAGTAGTGGGTTGATTAGGGAAGTTCTGACTTTATGGAGAACTGAGCCATTATTTGAAACCAAAGGAAGTAGACTGGCCCATCTTTCCAGTCTGTAATGTCTCTATTGGTGATGAATTAGTTTATACTGTTGTGGGAAGAGTCAGGCCTTTGTGCTAGGCCTACCAAAAAGGGGGTCAATCTGGTCTTTCCCTTGCAACTAACTGATGTAATTACAGAAAGTAAGGGGCAGATAGCTGGTGTTAATATGCTAAAGAAGTACAAAGACATATCTAGTCTTGTCATCCCTTTAAGAAGTTCAAGATCAGATAGCCATTGGCCTAGTGAAGATTGGACCTGCCCCTAGAGGCATTTAAAAAAGCTAAGCAGGCCAAGCCCTAGAGAAAGGTGAACAGTTTGAGGGTTCAGGAGAGTTTGAGATGAGAAACAGCTTTGTGGAGTGTGACATATATTTTTCCCAGAGGGCAGCAGGAAGGGGAGAAGATTTTTCTCTCCTCCAGGACCACCATCTCTATTGACCATGATATCTAGCATTAGATCTACTTACCACATCCAACAGGGAGCAGTTTGGAGAATCAGATATTTGGAGGCAGGGAACAGAGGTACATAATCTCCAGAGATACAGCCTCAGAGAGGCAGCATTCAAGTTAGGAAGAATCTTTGAAGAATGAGACCTCTGGCAAGCTGACTACTCACCTCAGGCAGCATGGAAGAGAGCTGACCAGGGATAAAAGAGACAACTCACTTCTGGCAGCATGGAAGAGAGCTGGCCAGGGATAAAAGAGACAACTCACTTCTGGCAGCATGGAAGAGAGCTGACCAGGGATAAAAGAGACAACTCACTTCTGGCAGCATGGAAGAGAGCTGACCAGGGATTCAAGAGACAACTCACTTCTGGCAGCATGGAAGAGAGTTGATCAGGGATTTAAGAGAGAACTCACTTCTAGCAGCTGAGATGCAAAACTGTGGAAAAGAGCTGACCTAGAAAGTCTAGCAATCCACCCAATGAAGATACCATACTCAAGGGAGGAGCAGGTGAGGGCTCCATGAAAGGAGAAAGGACACTGGGTTCCTGCAGTCTCAGATGCAGAAATTACCTTGGCTCTACATTTTCCCTGCACATATGCCTTGTTACTAATGTACTCTTAAGTTTTTGCCCACCCTTCTCATAGGCACTGTGTACATCTATGGGAGAATATACCCCAGTTTTATGGGGAGAATGTCTTATAATTAATGTTCTTATACTATGTTAGCAGATACTTTTGCTTTGAGATAATTATATCTACTGGCTGACTATTAAAGGGAACGTACCAGTGGAGGATCATGAACAATAGTTTTGGGCATGCAGAATCATAGGGTACCTCTTAAACCTTAAGTTACCAGCCACCATCTGGGGAATCAACGCATGAGAATGAGAATAAACTTGGGGGAGTAACTTCAGAAGAGGTGCTACAAAGAGTGAGCCATTTGGCTCATTTCACCCTTATTTGTGAGATCTTGAAAAAAGAAACAGAGTTAAGAGCGGACCTAGACTCCAGAGTAATTATTCCACCTACCTGGGAGCTGCTAATGGCTGCACTGGGTCAGAGGAACATGGAAGATGCATGAGATCTCATTCATCTGGCCCAAGAGGAAATTGCTGGATCCCAGTTTCCTTGCATCAGTCTTGGAGAGCTAGCTATGTAATCTTCCAGCCTGGGAGATGGTAGCTGTGAAGAGGTAATCATGTAGCCAAGTGGTGGTAGTTACTGGACTCTAACTCCTGGAGAGAACAGAGGGGGATTCCTTGGGCATAGCGACTCCAGGATCCAGCCTACTAGAGAGAGAAGGGGAGGTCCTTGGCTGAGCCAACGTCTTGGAAGAAGATAATTATATATGTATGTATATTTGTGTGTGTATGTATATGTGTATATATGTATATGTGCACACACATATACATATATATAATATATATACACATACACACATATGTATGTGATCCCTGAAACTGGATTATCAGCAAGCCACAATACAAAGGTTTAGATTACCTAGACTTGGCTCTCTATTACCGTGAGTCATTTGGTTCTGGTTTGATGTGAAGGGAATTGCTTCTTTAGCCAACTCCAGTGTGTTTTCCTTCTAAAGAGAGTACAGAACCGTAAGTTGGAGGCCTATGGGGATCTCTGGGGTGAAAGAAGGACTCACCAGAATGTCAGAGGGCTATTCTGCTAGCAACCTCAAGTTTGTTTCCCAAATTCCATCATGGCATTATGAGTCTGGAGGATGGTAGAGTCTTGAGGAAAACAATTCATGAAAGGGAATTATATTAATTGTTTGGAGGCTACTGTGAGTCCTTTAGGTGTTATCTGCATTATTTGCTCCTGTGAGTTCTTTGAATATTCTACATTTTCTGTGGAGTAGAATAAAGACTCTCCTGTACCCGATATGCATTGTTACCTTAAATGTTTGTACAGGATCTGGGGACTTTTTCACTTACATCTATGCAGACCTAAATACAACCTATATTTGAACTATATTTGGAGGTTTTCTCAGGGTAAACTCTGGGCAGGGGCAAATGAAGTGAAAGAGTGCTTTTTGGAGTGGTCACCAAGATTGAACCTGGTCTGTCCAAGTCCAGAGTCTGTAGTTCTGGGCTACACTGGTTATCCAATTACCACATACAAAATTGTACAGCATCCAGTTTGTCCTTATTGTGTATAGATTTGATCAAGATCAGTCACTCTTTATGATTTTACCTACTTAGGGTACATTGTCACTTCATAAGTTTAGGACTGGGGGAACACCTTAGAGACCATCCAACCCAACCCCCTTATTTTATAGACGTAGGTAGGACCAGAGACCCACAAAGATGTCCTTCTCCCCAGGCCACACAAGTACAAAGTAGCAGAGTGGCTAAGGTAAAAGAATATACATATATACATACATGTGTATATGTATGTATGTATATATACATAATATATTTCTGAACCTAACACATATTTTCCCATAAATCTTGCCATTTCAAGCCACAAGACACCCTTAGGTGAATAAGTCCATGATAAATCCAGAGATCATTTCTGAATCCTGAAGTCACTCACCAATTTCAGTATTCTACTCGTGATATTTTTCAAATTAGCTTATATTCCAAATCAGCATTGACCATGGCTGCCATGTCTCTTCATTTGGAAAGGAGAGATACTGATTGTCAAGATAATTTCAAAGAAGGGAAGAGTTTGAAAATGGAAACAATTACAGATGAAACTTTTTTTTGAGATGGAAAAGTGATTAGGAAGACATATTTGCATGGATATCTTATTTTTATCTCTATAGGATTTTTATTTTTATGTGGATGGATACTCCGTAGATGGTAAGTGGAAAAACAATAACAAAAATGATAGTAAAGTTGAACTATCTATACAAATGGAGGGAATACCCACCACTTCAATGAGATCACAGATTTATTGAAATATTGAATAATAAGAATAAACTTTTTATGAGAATAAGCTATTCACATGAAATGTATTTTTCAAGAAATACAAGAATTGGAAGACTTTTGTAGATGATTTTCTATAGCAGACTACAATCTTTACAATCATACAAGTGACTGAGAATATACAAAATACCAGATTGTACTGTTTATATTTTTATTTTTTTTAAAAAAAGCATTTGACTTAGTAGAACAAAATGCAGCCTCAAAGGCTATCCTTAGTTAAGATGACTCTCATACATATTTTAAAATTAGATGTCTCTGTGATAGATGCAACTGGGAATGTCTGTTCAACAAACTGCTAATAAGTGATATCAGGCAAGGTGGAAAACATCTGCTCACCTAAAGCATCTATCAGAATAATGGTAGATGTCCTGCCCAGAAACCAAACCAAAGAAGGGTCCCTGATGGATGGCAGAGTTCTCTAAATGTTCCTATTTGCAAAGGCATTATAGTGATTATATTGTGCCCTGGAATATAACACAGCTCTCACTGAAATCCACAACAGTATAGTCCATCCATGTGGGAAAGCCAAAGTGGATAAAACATGCATGTTGCCCACGTTATCATATGCTCTGGATAAAAAGGCAGAGAGAACTTGCAATCTCTAAGTATGGAGAGAGAATTGACACCAGAGAATTGACACAGGTCCATCAAAGAACCCAAGTGAGCACATCCGAAGTCATGATTATTCTACAATAAACCACCAGCACACAAGTTAAACCACTGGCACACATGGAACCATTAGCACACTTGACAGGCTATGGGGAATAGTTTGGGAGATACGAGCCCAGCAGACCTGGATTTAAATCCCACCTCTGAAATTTATGAGCTCTGTTATCAGCTTCAGTTTCCTCATCTGCACAGTAATACCTATAATACCCTCCTCCCAGAGGTGTTGTAAGACTCAAAAGAGATCAGACATGGAGAGCGGTTTGCCAATCTTGCACTGTAAACCATTGGCACAATGACTCCTTTGGCATGGTCTCATGTATTGACGCCTATTAAACCAACCATTAGGAGGGATCAGTTTACCTAATTAACAGTGGGGGGAGTGTGATGTTGGCCAGATGGATGGGAGAGGGCCAGGGTAAGTATAGAGTGTGTGTGTGTGTGTGCGTGTGTGTGTGCGTGTGTGTGCGCGTGTGCGTGCGTCTGTGTGTGTGTGTGCATCTGTGTGTGTTTGTGCATCTGTGTGTGTGTGTGCATGTTTTAGTACAGGGGCTCCTGGGTCCACATGAAGGGATAGGGAGGGGGATATGAGGATCCATAGATCAACTTTAGCTACTGAGTCCTCCGGTTCCCTGATGGGGAGATGTGAGATGGGGGGTGCTGAAGCGAGTGGAGAACAGAAAGACTCTCAGATCAGAATCAGGCTTCCTTCCTGGCCCCCATTTCTGGGACTGAGGTGGGGGGTGGGGAGGGTGGTGGTGAATCAGCCTAAGCAGCAATTGCTGCTTTGCTCCCAGCTGACGGGGACCATATGTTCGGGAAGAGGAAACTCACTTGTCGTTTTGCGGCCCCCGGGGCCCAGCCTTCATGGGCCTGTCACAGATGATTTTCCCTGCCTGAGTGGCAGGCCCGCCCAGCTCCAAGGCCCTTCACATGGGCGGGTGGGCAGTTGTCAGGGGAGGGGGCATCCCTGCTTAGCCTCAGTCTCCACCAAACCCACCCTCCCTTCAGATCTCCCAAACACCCCCTCGGACTTCCCCTTGCCTCACAACCCTTAAAATTCTCCCTCCTGTCAGACCTCCCAACTACCCCTTTAAACTGGTTTCCCCCATACCTCCTCAAAACCCTACCTCAGACTTCCTAAATTCTGTCTTCCCTCAGTACCCCCACACTTTCCCTCTCCTTAGACCATCTCAAACTTTCCATACTTCTGATCCCTCCAACTCTGAGCCCCCAGATTCTTCCAGACACAACCAAATCAAGACTTCCAAACTCCTCATAAATTTTTCCTTCCCTCCTTCCCTCAGGCTTTCTCCTTAACCTTCCGAACTCCCTTCTCTGACCCAGGTGTCCTCAGACTCTGTAGTGTCTCTGGGGAAGAAAGCAAAGGCTGCATTAATAGAGACAGTTATCTAGATTCCTTAAGACCTCAGTTTCCAGATCTGTATAAGTAGATGTCTTCTCTCTATGGCTTTTAGCAAAATGACTGCTTGGCTTTACAACGCCAAGGACGGTGACAAGGCTAGCGCTGCCTCTCCCTCCCATTGCTGTCTCTTGTCTCTGGCTCTCTTGGGGGATCCCTGTCAGTCACCCATCCCCTTCTGTCCTCATCCTGGGAGGGAGAGCTAGGAAGGGGAAATGTGTGTTATAGTGAGGAGGGAGATGTGACATTCCAGGCTGGAGTTTCTCAAAGGTCAATCCTCACCGACCTGGAGCTGGCAGGTTTCCCCATCCCCCAAAAGTCCCTCTTGCCTAGAATTCTCTCCCTACCCCCACCCTCAGGGCAGGTTCCTTAATTGTCCTGGCTGGACTAGGAGCCCGGAGAGTGCCCCTGCAGCCCCTCGGCAGCCTCCGGTGTTTCTAACCTGCGGCCGGACTGGTAAGAGCCGATGACCAACCGGCTATTTGCCTGTCAAGAGTTTGCTATCCAGACACACCGCCCCTGTCAAATTAGCGAGCCCAGAGCTGTAAGGGAGGCCACCGCGGCTAATTTGTACATTAACTGGTTCTGACAGAAATATTTCACAAGTGAAAACACAGAAACTGCGCCTGGAGAAAACACTCAGCAACCAGGCCGCCCAACTGGTGTGTCACTGTGTGGGGAAGAAAGGCGAAGACAGGGGAGAGACCTAGAGACAGGGAGCAGGGAGAAATGTGGGGGAGGAAGGCTGTTAGGGGACAGACATTGAGAAATGAAGGGAGAGATGAAGGGAATGAGAAAAAGATGAGGAGAGAAAAGAGGGAGGAAAAGATGGGATTGAGATTGAGGGAAAGAAATGTGGGAGAGAGAGATGGGTGAGTGGAAAAGACAGATGAAGGATAATGGGGAGAGAGATGGGGAGAGATAGCGGGGAAGAGAGATGGGTAAATGAGAGATGAAGGAGTGAAAATGGAGAGAGGGATAAGGGGAAAGCTACTAAAGAGATAAATAAATAGAGATGAGATGTGGCAGTGAGAGAGATTGGGAGGAGAGACAGACAAAGAGGGGAGAGAGACAGAAAAGAGGGGGAAGAAAGAAATGGGAAGGAAGATGGTGAGATGGTGAGAGTCATAGGGGAGACAAAGAGATGGGGAAAGAGAAAGCTGGAGGGAAAAAAGACAGCAAGATGGGGAGAGAGAAACATTGGAAGACATATGGGAAACAGGGAGATAGGGAAAGAGATGAAGGTAAGACATAGGGAAAGGAAAACAGGGAAAAAGATAAGATAGATGGGGGAGAGAGAGAAATGGGGAAATACAGGAAAAGACTCCAAAGAGTTAGGGAGGGGGAGATGAAGAAAAGATATGGGAAAGAGATATAAAGAAGAGAGAGAAGGAAATGGGGAAAAGTGTGTGTGTGGGAGAGAAAGAGAGAGAGAGAGAGAGACAGAGAGAGAGAGAGAGAGAGAGAGAGAGAGACAGAGAGACAGAGACAGAGAGACAGAGACAGAGACACAGAGAGAGACAGACAGACAGAGAGACAGAGAGAGACAGAGACCCACAGAGAGAGACAGAGACAGAGAGAGAGACAGAGAGACAGAGACAGAGAGAGACAGAGAGAGAAATGAGATGGAAGGAGGGAGGGAGAGGGAGAGGTGAGAAGAGACAGAGAGAGAGATGGTGAGACAAAGGGAGATGTAGAGACAAAATTAGAAGGGGGCAGTGGAGAGATGGAAAACCAGTGACATGGGGAGAGCTGAGAAAAGAAAATAACAAGGAGAAAGATAAGGTGTGATAACAATGGAGATGAGGAAATGAGGAGGGACACAAACAGAAAGGCAATCAGAGCTAGAGACATGAGAGGATGAGAAATAGAGAAAAATCTGAGACCAAAGAGAAAACTGCAGCGGGGGAAAGGATGAAACCACAGAACTGTGGTGATGGGTTAGGTTGAGGGGAGGAAGGAGAAAGGAGAAAATGGAGGAAGAGGAAGGAACAAGACAACTTGGAGGAAAAAATGCAGGGGGAAGGAGGTTTTAGGAGAGAAGATGATCACAGTCCCCAACTAGGTAAAATTCCTACACAGTAAGACGCTGGTTAATAATATGCTCTGCATTCTTCTCCCTATCCTTTCTCTCCTCCTTCCTTCCTTCCCTCCCTGCCAGTATGAGCTGGAACACCCTGCAGTCCCTCTCATTGGGATTCCACTTTCCTCCTCAGCCCCATCCACATTTCTCCCTGAAGAGTTATTTTCTAGATAGGCTTGGTTTGAAGGGAAGAGGGGAGCGAGAAAGGGGTGGTGGTGGAGCGGGGAACATGCATTTACTGAGTGCCTATTATACTCCAGGCTTTACAAATATTATCCCATTTCTTCCTCACAATAACCCTTGGAGGTAGGTGCTGTTGTTTCCCCCATTTTTACAATTGAGGAAAGTGAGGCAGACAGAGATGAAATGACTTTCCTGGAGTCACACAGCTATTAAGTGTATAAGGCTGAATTCCAGCACCAGGGTTCTCTAGGGAGGGGCCTCCCTCAGCTGGGGCCACCATCTTTGCCACAGAGGATTGTTAAGAATGTACACTCCTGGAGGGCAGAGGTCATTTCATTTTTATCTCTGGATCCCTAGCTCCTAGTACAGTGCCTGGCCACAGGTTAAGTATTGTAGCCGCTAGAGGGTTCAGTGCATGGACTGTTGCATTTGGAGTCAGGAAGACTTGAGTTTGAATCTTGGCTCAGCTACTCATACTCATTAGTTGTGTGACCCTGGACAAGTCACTTAACTTCTCAGCTTCAAGTTCCTCATCTGTAAAATGGGGTTAATAAGCAACATCTGGTTGTCAGAAAGATAAAATGAGATAACCTATGTAAAGTGCTTTGCAAACCTTAGAGCAATATATAAATGTTAGCTATTATTATCATTAATAATAAATGCTCATTGATCATTGTAAGATCAAATGTGATGGTATATGTAAAGCACTTTGCAAGCCTTAAAAAGGGCAACACATGTAAGTATGTACACTCATATATGTACATGTATGTCACATATATACAGATACATATGTATGTATATGTTTACACACAGGACAGCTAGGTGGTGCAGTGGATAGAGCACCGGACTTAGAATCAGGAAGATTCATCCTCCTGAGTTTAAATCTAGCCTTAGACACTTACTAGTGTGACCCTAGGCAAGTCATTTAACCTTGTTTACCTCAGTTTCCTCATCTGTAAAATGAGCTGGAAAAGGAAATAGCAAACCACTCCAGTATCTCTGCCCAAAAATTTCCCCTCCCCCAATTGGAGTCCCAAAGAATCAGAACTGAAATGACTAAATAACCTCAATATATACACACACATATGTATCTATGTGTATACATATGCAGCTATTATTATCACCATTAATGCAGAGATAAGAGATGAGACAATGATCCTCTTGGTTCGTTCTCTATCATCTTTTCTTTTTCCTTTCTATCTCTGTTCCCTCTGTCTCTGTCCTCCTTCTCCAGCCAGGGGTCCTCCAGACCATAAAGATTGTAGACCTCTTTGGTAGATGGGCAGACACAGAGATGCAGATTTTCATGCAGGTCATGGCCACTAACCATGAGTGTCCCTTCAGGTTGTCATGGACTCCCCTCTCCTTCCCTCCCCTCCCCTCCCTTCCTTTCCCCTCTCTCCCCCTCTTCCTCTCCTCTCCTCTCCCTGTCCTCTCCTCTCCTCTCCCTCTCCTCTCCCTGTCCTCCCCTCCCCTCCCCTCTCCTCTCCTCTCCTTTCCTCTCCTCTCCTCTCCCTGTCCTCCCCTCTCCTCTCCTCTCCTCTCCTCTCCTCTCCTCTCCTCTCCTCTCCTCTCCTCTCCCTCCCCTCTCCTCTCCCTGTCCTCTCCTCTCCCTGTCCTCCCCTCCCCTCTCCTCCCCTCCTCTCCTCTCCTCTCTTCTCCTCTCCTCTCCTCTCCTCTCCTCTCCTCTCCTCTCCCTCCCCTCTCCTCTCCCTGTCCTCTCCTCTCCCTGTCCTCCCCTCCCCTCTCCTCTCCTCCTCCTCTCCTCTCCTCTCCTCTCCTCTCCTCTCCCTGTCCTCTCCTCTCCTCTCTCTCCCTGTCCTCCCCTCCCCTCCTCTCCTCTCCTCTCCTCTCCTCTCCTCTCCTCTCCTCTCCTCTCCTCTCCTCTCCTCTCCCTGTCCTCTCCTCTCCCTGTCCTCCCCTCCCCTCCCTCCTCTCCTCTCCCTGTCCTCCCCTCCCCTGTCCTCTCCTCTCCCTGTCCTCCCCTCCCCTCCCCTCCCCTCTCCTCTCCTCTCCTCTCCTTTCCTCTCCTCTCCCTCCCCTCTCCCTGTCCTCCCCTCCCCTCTCCTTTCCTCTCCTCTCCTCTCCTCGTCCTCTCCTCTCCTCTCCCTGCCCTCTCCTCCCCTCCCCTCCCCTCCCTCTCCTCTCCTCTCTTCTCCTCTCCCTCTCCTCTCCTCTCCTCTTCCTCTCCTCCTCTCCCCTCCCCTCCCTCTCCTCTCCTCTCCTCTCCTCTTCCTCTCCTCCTCTCCCCTCCCCTCCCTCCTCTCCTCTCCCTCCCTCCCCTCCCCTCCCCTCCCCTCCTCTCTCCTCTCCTCTCCCTGTCCTCTCCTCTCCTCTCCTCTCCCTGTCCTCTCCTCTCCTCTCCTCTCCCTGTCCTCTCCTCTCCTCTTCCTCTCCTCTCCTCTCCTCGTCCTCTCCTCTCCTCTCCCTGTCCTCTCCTCCCCTCCCCTCCCCTCCCTCTCCTCTCCTCTCCTCTCTTCTCCTCTCCCTCTCCTCTCCTCTCCTCTCCTCTTCCTCTCCTCCTCTCCCCTCCCTCTCCTCTCCTCTCCTCTCCTCTCTTCTCCTCTCCCTCTCCTCTCCTCTCCTCTCCTCTTCCTCTCCTCCTCTCCCCCTCTCCCCTCCCCTCCCTCTCCTCTCCTCTCCCTCCCCTCCCCTCCCCTCCCCTCCTCTCTCCTCTCCTCTCCCTGTCCTCTCCTCTCCTCTCCTCTCCCTGTCCTCTCCTCTCCTCTCCTCTCCCTGTCCTCTCCTCTCCTCTTCCTCTCCTCTCCTCTCCTCGTCCTCTCCTCTCCTCTCCCTGTCCTCTCCCCTCCCCTCCCCTCCCTCTCCTCTCCTCTCCCTCTCTTCTCCTCTCCCTCTCCTCTCCTCTCCTCTCCTCTTCCTCTCCTCCTCTCCCCTCCCTCTCCTCTCCTCTCCTCTCCTCTCCTCTCTTCTCCTCTCCCTCTCCTCTCCTCTCCTCTCCTCTTCCTCTCCTCCTCTCCCTCCCTCCTCCTCTCCTCTCCTCTCCTCTCCTCTCTTCTCCTCTCCCTCTCCTCTCCTCTCCTCTCCTCTTCCTCTCCTCCTCTCCCCTCCCCTCCCTCTCCTCTCCTCTCCCTGTCCTCTCCTCTCCTCTCCCTCCCCTCTCCTCTCCTCTCCTCTCCTCTCCTCTCCTCTCCTCTCCTCTCTTCTCCCTCCCCTCCCCTCCCCTCTCATCTCCTCTCCTCTCCTCGTCATCTCCTCTCCTCTCCCTGTCCTCTCCTCTCCTCTCCCTGTCCTCTCTCCCTCCCCTCCCTCTCTCCTCTCCTCTCCTCCTCCCCTCTCCTCCCCTCTCCTCTCCTCTCCTCTCCTCTCCTCTCCTCTCCTCTCCTCTCCTCTCCCTGTTCTCCCCTCCCCTCCTCTCCTCTCCTCTCCTCCCCTCCCCTCTCCTCTCCTCTCCTCTCCCTGTCCTCTCCTCTCCCTGTCCTCCCCTCCCCTGTCCTCTCCTCTCCCTGTCCTCCCCTCCCCTCCCCTCTCCTCTCCCTGTCCTCTCCTCTCCTCTCCTCTCCCTGTCCTCTCCTCTCCTCTCCTCTCCCTGTCCTCTCCTCTCCTCTTCCTCTCCTCTCCTCTCCTCGTCCTCTCCTCTCCTCTCCCTGTCCTCTCCTCCCCTCCCCTCCTCTCCTCTCCTCTCTTCTCCTCTCCCTCTCCTCTCCTCTCCTCTTCCTCTCCTCCTCTCCCCTCCCCTCCCTCTCCTCTCCTCTCCTCTCTTCTCCTCTCCCTCTCCTCTCCTCTTCCTCTCCTCCTCTCCCCTCCCCTCCCTCTCCTCTCCTCTCCTTCCCCTCCCCTCCGCTCTCCTCTCCTCTCCCTGTCATCTCCTCTCCTCTCCCTGTCCTCTCCTCTCCTCTCCTCTCCCTGTCCTCTCCTCTCCTCTCCTGTCCCTGTCCTCTCCTCTCCTCTCCTCTCCCTGTCCTCCCCTCCCCTCTCCTCTTCCTCTCCTCTCCTCTCCTCGTCCTCTCCTCTCCCTGTCCTCTCCTCCCTCCCCTCCCCTCCCTCTCCTCTCCTCTCCTCTCTTCTCCTCTCCCTCTCCTCTCCTCTCCTCTCCTCTTCCTCTCCTCCTCTCCCCTCCCTCTCCTCTCCTCTCCTCTCTTCTCCCTCTCCTCTCCTCTCCTCTTCCTCTCCTCCTCTCCCCTCCCTCTCCTCTCCTCTCCTCTCCTCTTCTCTCCCTCCCCTCCCCTCTCCTCTCCTCTCCTCTCTTCTCCCTCCCCTCCCCTCCCCTCTCATCTCCTCTCCTCTCCTCTCCTCATCTCCTCTCCTCTCCCTGTCCTCTCCTCTCCTCTCCTCTCCCTGTCCTCTCCTCTCTTCTCCTCTCCCTGTCCTCTCCTCTCCTCTCCCTCCCCTCCCCCTATCCTATCCTCTCCTCTCCTCTCCCTGTCCTCTCCTCTCCTCTCCCCTCCTCTCCCTGTCGTCTCCTCTCCTCTCCCTCTCCTCTCCTCTCCTCTCATCCCCCTTGACCTCATATAATCTCCTTTCTTCCTATCCAAATCCTGCCCATCTTTCAAGGCCAGGTCAAATGGTCTACCTCTTCTAATAAGTTCTTAACTCCTCCACAAAACCCCAAAGTAATTTCTTCCTTTAAGTTCAGGTATAGGGTGCAAACTGAAACATAATACTTTTTTTTTTGGACATGGTCAATATGGGGATTTACTTTGCTTACCTATACAGGTTTGTAACAGAGTTTTTGTTTTTCTTTCTTTCTCAACTGATGTAAGAAAAGAAGGTAGGAGGGAGAAGTAGATCTTCATTAGGAAAAAAAATAATGAAAAAAAGCATTACTTGTGTTATCTCATTTGACCACAACAACTGAGGGAGGTAGGTACTGTTATCAATCCCACTTTACAGATGAGGAAACTGAAGCAGACAGAAGCTAAGGGCCTTGCCCAGATCACAAGCCAGGGAGAATCTGGGGTTGGATCGGAACTCTGGTCTTTCTAACTTCACCAAATCCACGGGCCCTTTTCTAGATCTCATTTTCCTTGACCTTGCATTATTTGACACTTAATCATTCATCCCCTTCTACTTGACATTCTTCTCATTCAATTTTTATGACACTGCTCTCTGCTTTCCTTTTTTACCTCTTGGAGAGCTTTTTTCTGTCTTCTTCCTCTTCCCACACAAATTTTGGGTGCTCCCTGCACTTCAGTTTTCTTCTCTGTGTCTCTCTCATTCTTTCTCTCTCCTTTCTCCCCTCCTTCCTTCTCTCTCTTTCTCATTCTCTTTCTCATTTTCTCATCTTCTCATCTCTCCTGCTCATCTATTTTTTCTCTCTCTCATCTTTCTTTGGTTTCTCCTCTTTTTCTTTCTTTCTCTCCCTCTCTTGCTCTCTTGACATGATCTCATCCACTGCCATGGCTAATAATAAATGTAATTATTATTATTGAAAGTACTTTGTAATAATCAAATGCTATATATCTACAAATTCTTCTTCTTTCTCCCTCTCCTTTCTCTTCTTGTACTACTACCGAAAGTCCATGTGTATGACTTTCTTTTTTAAATTAAATTTTTATTTTCAGTTAACAAAAATTGATTTTCTTTTTCTCATGTTCACCCACCACCGTTGAGAAAAAAGGAAAACAACATTGCAAGAAAAATATTTTCAATTCATAGATGAAACTGATGCTTAGAAAATTTGCAGACTCTAAGAGTTAGAAGGGTCTTAGTTGTCTCTTGAGATCTTTTGGTACCCAAATGTGATTTAAATGGTTAGTTATCCCTCCCAACCTTGTGGAATTTACAAAATTTACAAGTGGGTCATTTATGCCTTTATCCAAGTCACTTACCACATGCTACACAATCCCAAGGATTCCATTAGACACAGTGGTCAGAGAAAATGAACAGTTCTCAAAAGAACTACCATATGAAAGAATGCTCCAAAATGGTAGTGTCATTCTCAGATAGAAGTGGATCCCTGATCCCCAGCCCTCCATGTTGACTTAGAAAACCACAAATTGACATTACCTGTGTTGTAATATATTTTATTTCTTTTGTTAAACATTTCCTAATTTCATTTAATATATTTCTGACCCCAATGGGGAGCTTTTCTGACCTTACACCTGAGTTTGACACCTCTGAACCAAAGGACAAATAAGAGAAATACAAATCAAAATAACTTCTAGGTTTCACTTTGCATCCAGCAAACTGGTAAAGATTACAAAAGATGGGAATAATCAGTGTTGGAGGGACTGTGGGAAGAGGGGTAAACTAATGCACTATTGTGGAGCTGAGAATTGGCCCAACCAGTCTGCAAAGTAAACTAGAATTATGTAAAGGAAGCAACTTAAATGTCCATATATTTTGCCCCAGAGATTCCACTCTTAGGCACATACTCCAAGGTCAATGACAAAAAGAAAGGTTCCACATACGCTAAAATATTTATAGAGGTCCTCTTTGAAACAGCAAAGAAAAAAAGACAAAAGAGATGCTTGTCAACTAGGGAAATGGTTAAACAAATTGTGGCACATGAATGTAAATTATTATGTGATAAGAAGCAAATATGATGAATACAGAGAAGTCATATGGGAAGTCATATGAACAGGGGTAACTACTTTTAACAATGACGTCAATATGATGTCAAGTCAATATAATGGCAATATATAGTCAATATATAATATGTAGTCAATATATAACATATAGCCAACATGTATTGTCAAGATATGTATTATCAACATATTATATATGGTCATATATAATATATTGTCAATATATAACATATATAACATAGTCAATGTGTTGACAAGATATATTATCGACATATTATATGTGGTCATATATAATATATAGTCAATATATAACATAGTCAACATGTATTGACAAGATATATATTATCAACATATTATATATGGTCATATATAATATATAGTCAATATATAAAAGATATCACAATAACAATGAAAATGGAAAGAACAACAAAATGACCAAAACGGAACGTGAAATTATAAAGACTAAGCTCGACCTCAAAGAAGAGCTCTCATATATAAGGTAGAAGCCCAGTTTCTTTGCAGTGGTGGGAAACTAGGGGTATGGAATATCGCACATAATGCCAAATGTTTTTGATACATTGGTAGTTTTGCTGAACTAGTTTTCCCTTTTTTATTTTTTATTATAACAAATGCCTCTCTGGAAGGGGCAGGAATGTGTATTCTATTAGGAAATGTAGGTTATCAACAAATATTTATTTTTGAAAAACAGTGCCAAAGATTGATTCCTGAGAAGTTACACTAGAGACCAAGTTGACAACAACCCATTAAAGACGATTCTTTGGGTTTGGTTATTTTATGATTTCCAAGGGCAGCTAACTGTACTACTACCTAGTTCCAAGTGCCATCTTATCCACAAGTGTAGCATGAGAGACTTTGTCAAATGCAGTGTTGAAATCCAAGCATATAAGCTAGATCCATAGCGTTCCTTGATCCACTAATAGCTTCCCTGGATCCATCATCTCATTGCTGTAGATCTCTCCTCCAGTAGATTTCCCCCACTATCATCCCTATTCTCTTATATGTATATGTGTGTATACATATATGTGTGTATATATATACATATA
The DNA here is from genome assembly GCA_023548195.1 of Bettongia penicillata ogilbyi. Taxonomy (NCBI): domain Eukaryota; kingdom Metazoa; phylum Chordata; class Mammalia; order Diprotodontia; family Potoroidae; genus Bettongia; species Bettongia penicillata. The sequence goes on along the minus strand of JAJHZJ010000321.1, from coordinate 5,003,120 downwards.
TATGTATGTGTGTGTGTGTGTGTATATATATATATATATATATATATATATATATATATATATATATATATATATTTCCTTTCTTTAGGCTCACAGTCTTATCATTCCATTGAGACTGTTCTCTCTAAAGTTACTAATAATCTCTTAATTGCCAAATCTTATGGTCTTTTCTCAGTCCTGACCTCTCTGTAGCATTTGACCCTGTTAACTACCTTTTCTTCCTGGATATTTTCTCCAATTTGGATTTTATGGCACTGCTCTCTCTGGGTTCTCCCACCTTTCTGACAACTCCTCAATATCTTTTGCTAGATTTCTTCCACTAACCACGGGTAGCCTCCAAGGCTCTGTCCCAAGTCTTCTTTTTCCTTCTTTACCATGTCACTAGATGATCTAATCAGCTCCCATGAGTTCAATTATCATCTCTATGTTGATGGCTCCCAGCACTATATATCCATCCTTAGTCTCCCTCCTGAGCTTCACTCCCACACTACAATGCTAATGATTTTCAAATCTAATTATTCAGCTTAACTTGTCTGCTGACCTCCAGTCTCACATTTCCAACTACCTATTAGACATCTATAACATGATGTCCAGTAGCTATCTTGAACTTAACATATCCAAAACCAAATTCAAAATCTCCCCCCACCCCAAACCCTTTCTTTCAAACTTTCCCATCACTGCTGAAGGAGCCATAACATTCCTAGTCCAGGCTCACAACCCAGGTGTGACCCTTGTTTCCTTACTCCCTGTCTCCAACTGGTGCTAAGGTCTATGGACTTCACCTTTGTAACATCTCTTAAATATGTCCGCTTCTCATTTCTGACACTGTCACCACCCTGGTACAAGCCCTCATCACCTCATACCTGGACTGCTGCAATGACCTGTTGGTGGGTCTGCCTGCCTCAAGTCTCCCTGCTCCAGTCTACTCCTCATTCAGCTGTCAAACTGATTTTCCTAGAGCACAGATCTGACCGTGTCATCCATTGACTCAGTACCAGTGGCTGTCACCTCCAGGTCACATATAAAATTCTCCATTTGGCATACATAGCCCTGCATAACCTACCCCACTCCTAGTCTCCTTGCATCCCTCCCCTTACCCTATTTACTTGTTGACATGATGTCACTGGCTTCTTTGCTCTTCCTTAAACAATACGTCTCCATCTCCCAACTCTGGGCATTTTCACTGTCTATCCCTCATTCATGGAAGGTTCTCCCTCCTCAATTCTGCCTCCTACCTTCCTGAGCTTCTCTCAAATCCCAGCTAACATCTCACTTTCTACAGGGAGACTTCCCAATTTCTCTTCCTTCTAATCCATTCCCTCTATTGATTTCCTATTTATCCTATACATAACTTGCTTTGTACAAGCCAATGTCTCCCCCCATTGAGCTCCTGAAGGACCGAGACTGTCCCTTGCTTTTCTCTTTTTTATTTAGTTTTTTTGTTTTGCTTTTCTTTATATCTCCAAAACTTGGCATAGTGCCTAGCACATAGGAGGTGGTTAAGATAGAATCTATTAAAATAGAATAAATCTCAATTTTGGAAGACTATTCAGTGGTCATCATATCTAGTGCCTTTGACTCCTTTTTTGATTTAATATTTTATTTTCCCCAATTACATGCAAAAACAGTTTTAACTTTTTTTTTCTTTTTTAAGGCCAATTTATTATTTATTTTTATAAGATATATTTTTATTTTTTTATTAATTTCGTTTATTTTCAGTGTTCTACAATCACTACCATATAACTTAAATGCTCCCCCTCCCCACCGCCTCCCTTTGTCCCTGGGACAGCATACAATTTTATATAGGTTCATTTCCATTAAATATATTTTCACCATAGTCATATTTTGTAAAAGAATTAAAATGAATGGGAGAAATCATATAACAAAGAAAAACACAATACGCACAAAAAAATGACCTGCTACATTCTGTGATTGAATTCCATAGTTCTTTCTCTGGATGTGGAATTAACTTTTTTTCCTTCAAATTTGAGTTCCAAATTTTCTCCCTCCCTTTTCACTCCCACCATTAAGAAAGTAGACAATTTGACATAGGTTATACATGTACAGTCATGCAAAATACATTTTCATGTAAAGCCATGTTGACTCCCTTTTTGAAGAGAGTATCCCTGACGCATAGGATTGAAGCTTCTGATGGTGTAGAAAGACTTTGGTCTCTTTCATTTTATACCTATGCATATACAAATACATGTGTGCATACTTATATATGTGTGTGTCTATATCTAGATGTGTCTTCTCCTATAGCCATTTATTCATTAGAGTCACCAAGTACTTAAGTGTATGCTAGAGGTTCTTAATGAATTCTTCTTATATTTATCTTTTATCCTCCACAATAGATTTTGATGCTTAGGTTGCAATTATCAATTAATTCTATCACTGAACAAGCATTCATTAAGCGCCTATTATATGCTAAGTCTCTGGTACAAAGACAAAAATGAAACAGGCTCTGCCCTCAAGGAGCTTACTTCCTATTGGAGTTATATTCACAATGGTCTTTTTCCAGATATTCATCATGATCACTGCAATATGAGATGACCAGGGGACCCATTATATGAATTTTCTGGCTCCCTCCAGATGCACGATAAAACCAACTTTGCTGACTTTTTTATTTGCAACAACATTTACCTTTAACTTTCATTTTGTCTTTTAGTTATAGGTAACGTCAAGATATGATTTAGGGGGAGATCCACTCAGTGGCCACTGAATGACACTCTCACATGGAGAGTATTATCAGCTAAGTTAATGCTGACAAAGTGTAATAGGAGTTTAAAAATCTTCTCTACTCACTGATAGACCTCAGATGGGGCTATTAAGAGAAGCTTGATTAAAAGAGGGTGTTTTGTATGGGGGCCCACACCTTTTGCTTACTGCTGGTAAGGCACTGGCTCACAAGGAGTCATGCCCTCATTCTGGTAATGATGGGTGTATTGTCTATGGTCAGACAGTTGGAAGCCCTGTCCATTGGTCTTTATTTCTCTGCTTGTATTTTCCCTGTTGATATATGTGTTTGATTAAAGTGACTGTTGACCCTTCAAAAGTTGCTTTCCCTTTAGAAAAGCAGATCTAAGAACCTGTGCAGCAGGCCCTCCTGTGCATGCCAGAGGGCTCACTGCTACACAAAGGATCTAAAAACTGATTCTTAATACCTTTTACCCCTCTCTCATCACATCATTGCAAACATGGACAAGGCCTTCATAGGACAAAGGCCAGCGTTGTTATCAGGTTCAAATGACTTAATGGATAAAAAGCACTTTGCAAACCTTATAAGTGCCATATAAAGGGCAATTGTAATTAATATTATTATAATCATTTTAAATTATCCTTAGGTCATCAGATCTCCAGTCTGTTAATGATTTCATTCTCTGGCCCTTCTACTACATTCCTGTTGACCTCAAGCAATGTTTACTGAGCAACAGAAGGTTGTACTAGTAACTGTTTAACAACTGAGCCCTGGAGAAAAGGAAAACATACATACGCACTTTTAAGTTTCATTTGCATGATTCATATTTTAAGTCTAGACAATCAAGAGAAGAAAAAATCAAACTCTGACCTGCAGAGATTTCTGAGATTTAAATGCTTAAGCTGAAAATCTAACAACTGAGTTCTAGCAAGCAGGTGAGAGCTAGCTCCAGCACACTTCTACCCCTTGGAAGTCTGTTCTCCTCAAATTCAGGGATCATGTCAGATGATGCCTGGCTTCTCCTCTTCTTTGCTGTCATGAACTCTATGATGGAGCAGTCATTTGCCCTAAAAGGTCCTATCATTTTTGCTTTGGCAACCAGCTTCTCCTTATTGATTAGAATTAAATCCAGAAGAACAAGTTTCCTTGTTGCTTTCTCCATCCATTAAAGGATGAAACGATCATTAGGCAAATCATAGATCTACCAGCTTCTCTGAGTTTGGTGGAGCAAAGACCAGCAATTGTCTGGATAGCTGAAGTCTCCCCATCACTACAACATTATTCTTCTCTACCAGATTTGCTTTTTAGAAAAAAATGCACGAATTCTTTGTTCTGTCCAAGTGCTTTCTAATCTATTTCTAAACAATATAATTTCTGTTTCTGTTAACCTGTCTTTTTTGATTCTTCCTTTCTTCCAGGTCCTGGAATTACCTTCATGAATATAGAGTTAAATAGGTAGTCTAATGGCTAGAATGCTGAACTCAGATCTCAGTTCAAATTCTGCCTCAGACATTTAATAGTTATGTGACCCTAGGCAAATCACTTTGTCTCTGTTTCCCCCAAAAGAACCTACCTTCCAGGATTGTTATGAGGACAAAACAAGGTAATATTTAAGGAAAAAAGTAAGATGCTTATATGAATGCTAGTTATTGTTATGAATATATAATCTTATTTTTAAAATCTCTTTTTTATTAATACTATTTTTTACATCATTTTCATTTCTAAATATATTCCTCCCTTCCCCTCCTCAACAAGCCACCCCTTATAATAAAGTTGAAAGAGAGAAAAGCAGTTAAGCAAAATTACCACATCAACTATGTCTAACAGTATAAAGCAATATTCACCATTCATGCTCTCCGACATCAGAACTAAAGGGAGGAAAATATATTAGGGAGCATCCAGTTTGCTTTTTTGTTTTCTGTGTACACTACTGTAATTATTGTGTATATGATTTTTCTAATTGTTTTGTACTCTGCCTTTCATTGGCTCATGAAATCTTCCCAAGCTTCTCTGATTTTTTCTTATTTGGAATTTCTTATATCATGGTTATATTTCAAGTACATTCACATACCACAATTTTTCCAGCTAGTCTCCAGTCAATGGAAATGCACTTTGTTTCTAATGCACACAAAAGGACCACCATGAATATTTTTATCTAGATGGGAGGCTTGAATTGTCTTGGGGCATATGCCTAGCAGTGGGGTTTCTGGATCAAAGGGTTTTTTATATTCTTGTTATATAATTCCCCTCCCTTTCAATGTTCTGTTCTTTTTAATAGCTAGCACCTCCTATATTGCACCTTAAAGTTCTATACAAATGTTATTTATTTCAGGTAATCCTCATGATCCTGATTTTACAGCTGAGTAAATAGAGGCTGAAAGAGATTAGGTGACTTGTCCAGAGTCAGATAGGATTTCAACTAGTTTCTCCCTGACTCCAAGTCCAGGGCACCTATCCATTGTCCCCTAGTGACTTCATATTCCTTTTCAATTAATTATCCCTATTCTGAACCAAATTTGAGTGATCGGTTCCTTCCCACCAAGTCCCAGTGATACTTCTGAAGTCAAATTTGCTTTCTTGTATTAGGTCATGCTATCCCTTACCAATACCTTGTACATTTATATACAGATATCTGAGGTCACTGGTTTTAGTGATGCTTCTCTGATACTGTTATCTATCAATATCAATTATAATAATATCAAACACTTCTATAGTACTTTAAGGTTTACAAAGCATTTTGCAAACATTATCTCACTGTATACTCACAACCACCTAGGAGGAAGGTTCTGTTACTATTCCTATTTTATAGATGAGGAAACTGAGGAAGATTGAGGTTAAGTGACTTGCCCAGGGTCCCACAGCTAGTGAGTTTCAGAGGCAAGATTTGAACCTGATGCCCAAGTTCAAAACTATCTCCTGGACCATCTAACTCCCTGTTTCTCTCTTTCTTTTCTCCCTCCTATATTGTATCTGCTACTGTCTGTGTGGTACCAGTCCTGTTGGTCTATACATGTAGTTTTCTTCTTCCCCCCTCCTTTTCAGCTTAAATCCTGCTTGATTAAATTTGCACGATTCCACTCGGACATATTTTTAGCTGCTCTCATTAGGTGCATTCCATCCCTTGCAGAGTCCATCATAAATTTTAAGGCATATTGGTCTCTTTAAGAAATTCTTTTCCTCCTCATTGAAATTAATCATTTCTGTTTATAACTTGCCAGTTCCATCCTTCGGGGATAAATACTTGGAAAAAAATTAAATGACTTGCCCAAAGATACATAAAGCCAGGACTGGCTTTAAGAACCCTAGATATAAAATCTGGGCACTTCTAAATCCTTCCTGACCAGAGGACCTGGGTACAGAGTTGGCTGTGCATTTCACAGAAATCCCTCTGGGTCATGTGCCTACTCAGAAAGACCCTGATAACTTTAATATCTGTCTCATGTTGAAAATATCTGGCTCATGTCAGGAGGTATACTGCAGCCAGAATGAACCAACTTCGGAGAGCTGACTGTTAAATTTTCAGCGTGAGCTTGACATCTCAGAAATTGGCAAATACTGTATACATATCAGGGGTTGATTTATTGTTTTCATGATTGTCTAGACTTAAGAGAGTGATGGAGAAAATATTAATAATGATCATTAAGCTAAAAGTGTGTCATGTGTATATTCTCCTCCCCCCCTCCAGCTGATTGTTAAACATTTACCAGTATATCACTGCTCATGCCCCAGTTTAGAGAAACATGAGAACTTCATTCTCTGGCTCATTTTACTTCCCCAAAAGGGCACTTAGTTTTTTGACAAGTACTCAGAATAACAAAAGTATTAAACATAGGAAAAAAGGTTTGTTTACACTATAAAAATTTACATCTAACATAGAGAAGCCAATGTTGGATATTCAGGGGAAGAAGCTCTGTTCCACTCCCTATCCTGTATCCAGACATGAAGTCCTGCTCATTAATAGCAACACCTGGTAGCAGCTAGTCACACAGTGGATAGAGTATCTGGGACTGAGAAGATTCATTTTTGTGAGTTCAAATCCAATTTCAGACACTAACTCTGTGACTCTGGGCAAGTCACTTAACCTTGTTTCCCTCAGTTTCCTCATCTGTCAAGTGAGCTGGAGAAGGAAATGTCAAACCACTCCAGTATCTTTGTCAAGAAAACTTCAAATAGGGTCATGGAGAGTCAGAGACGACTGAAATGAATGAACAACATCCTCTAAAGAGAAATCAGGCTCCCCATTCTCACATTCTCTGGCTCACTAATACCCCCATGTAGGGTTAGTGTGATTTTTGTCTCGAGTCTTGGGACTTTCCAAGGGGGAAGCAGGAAAGGAGGTACTCTGTGTATAACATGAAATGGTTGTAGGACAGAAGGCTGGCTTCTTCCTATGTAGAAAGTAATGCTAAATCTAAAAGATCACAACATAACTTAACAAGGAGATTTAAACAGAATTCAGAAACATAACTTAGACCTGTGGTTACAATTTGCAGAGACTGGGAGTTAAGCTTCCTGAAAAACCGTTTAAAAAGCTGCTGAGTAGACAGTTTACACTTCACCTTGGCCCGGCAATCTCCTGGTAGCATCCTGACAGTGAAGCGGCAAAGTTGGCTCCTCTCTGATGAGGTTCCTTCTCTTTCTGTCAACCATGGCTACTTACTGTCACCTTGCCAAGAGGTGACACTGCTGTTGGGATCCAGACCTTTTGAAACTCACAAGGTCAGGTACTCAGTTACAGACAAAAGAGAGGCAGAGAGAGGTAGGCCCTGCACAAGCACACTTGGGAAGTGCCCCCAACACTGTCATGTGAATGAGATTGCCATTATACCAGGAAAGACAAGGAAGGGCCATCCTCCATCCCTGGCTGGTATAACATCTTGTCATCAGGAGCACTGAAACCTAGAGGCTGCTGGGGGTAGAAATGGTCCCCTCTTTTAAAAGGTCCCCTGAGTCATCAGCTGCCAGTTAGGGGACTCTCTGTCATCTCTTACTGCAAGTACCTGAGCCATGTGTGACTCAGGTGGGATGGGATCAGCAGCAATGGTGACTGTATGTACTCCAAAGCGGAGAAAGGCTCCCATCATATGAAAAAGGCCTCCTACACAAGCCCAGAGATAATCAAGGAAACTCCACAGGGACGACAGAAAAGGACCCACATCCAAATCCACACAGTCAAGAAAACTCATTTCCTATTGGGAATATTAGACAGTTCTTCTGAGTTATACTACTTATTGCAGTCCAGAAAAACTGGGTTTTTCTTTTTCCTGGTTTAGTGCTTTCCTTGTCCAGCAAGTTGTCCACCACTTCCCCATCTCCTTTCAGCTACCTCCTCTCTCTTTCTTAATCTTTTTTGGAATGCTCATGCCTACCTCTTCTAGGACTGGAAGCTTCCAGGATAAAAACTTCCTGTTTCCTAGATCATTGGACCCTGTGACCTCAGAGTTGGAAAACCAAGTAGACTCACTGGAGCAGGATTCCATCCCTTCCCATGATGCCATCACTCCAGAGCTTTCAGAGAGGCTCTATTTGGAATGAAGAGAGCCCTAGGAGCCCCAGGGAGAACCATAAACTGTATCTTCAGAGAAACCTTGTGCCAGATCATCTGTGAGGAGGACTTCTTCCTCCTGCGATAGGCCTGCACAGTCCACATGATTCATTAGACCAGAGATGGGACAAGAACCTGGTTTGCTTTTCCATGTTGTAGCCCTGTACTCCTTCATTCCTTGGTTCCAACCATTCCTCCAATCCTTAGTTCTGTAATTCTGTGCTGCACCAATAGTTCTCCCCACCCTGGCACCATCCCTCTACTACGGCCCCTTCAATGTACTCATCTGGGCACAGCTCCTGTCCTCTGGGGTAGGCTGGAGGAAGAGATGCAGGAACCAGTGGTGGTGCCTGCATAAGGTGACCTTCAGTGCAAATCACTCGAGAGCAGCACAGAGCATGGTGGCCCTATCTGATGCTAGCTTTTTCCCTTCAGATGCCACACAGGCCTTTTCCTGGGTCTCCATGCTGCCACATGACACTCACAGCTTCCAGACCTGGATGGTGTCTCTTACCTGTAGTCAACACTGCTCCTCTTCTGTGGAAACAGCTCTCCTTCTGTACGTGCTCCCAGGGAATTGCTGATCTAATGAAACTGTGTATGTAAAATGCTTTGCAAACTTAAAAGGACTACCTAAATGTCAGCTGTTATTATAATTATTATATTTTATTATAATATTATAAATTATATATACATAAATTATGTTCTATTATTAATAATTATTATTAAGCATGGTTGCCTCTTCCTAGCAAGAAGTGTGCAATCCACGGAATACAATCTAATACTGCTTGTCCTCTTTGAATGCCATGCTCATTCCTACCTCCATATCTTTGCTCATGCTGTTTCCTTAGCCTGAAATGGCTGATCTCTTCCTTTCTGCCTCTCCAAATGCTACTCCTCCTTTAGGATTCAAATCCTATCTCTAAGAATCACCCAGTTGCTAGAGAGCCACTCTAAATGCATTGGAATCTCTCTGACTTTGTCCTTGATATGCACTTGGACACTCCCGGTGAAAGGAGGCTTGTTATCTCATGAGGATCCATTTTACCACCGGTTAGCTCTCACTGTTAAAATATTTCCTTCCATCAAACCAAAATTCAGCTCGCCACAAAATCCATCTCCTCAAGTCTCCTCATCTGTAAATGGAGATAATAATAGCAACTACCTACAGGGTGGCTGTGAGGATAAAATAACATTTATAAGGTGCTTTGCAAATTTTAAAGCACTATGTAAACCTTAGCTATTCATAATGCTAACAACTCATTTCTATGGTATGTTAAGGTCTGCATGGGTAACTAGATAGTACAGTGGACAGAGCACTGGGTCTGGCATCAGGAAGACTCATCTTCCTGGATTCAATCTGGCCTCAGAATCTTCCTAGCTGTGTGACCCTGGGCAAGGCATTTAACCCTGTTTACCTCAGTTTCCTCATCTGTAAAATGAGCTGGAAAAGGAATTGGCAAACGACTCCAGTGTCTTTGCCAAGAAAACCCAAACAGGGCCACGAAGAGTCAGACATGACTGAAACAAATGAACATCAAAAAAAGGTTCCTCATAATCCTATGATTGTAGATAAGAATGTCTGTTCTTTCTTCTACTTAACCAGCCTTCGAATTCTTGAAAATAATCATTATGTCTCCCTTAGTCTTTCCTCCAAGCCTGGTTTCTTCAACTGTTTACCATGTAACCATCCAGCCTAGTGCCCATCACCCTCCTTGGACATGTTCCAATTTATCAACATTCCTTACAAAGTGTAGTCCCCAGAACTCTCCACAATGTGCCAGATGTGGTCCAGTGAAGACAGAGGATGGTGGAGCTGACGGTAACCTGCTTCATCCAGGATGTCCTACTTCTCTGCATGGAGCTGAAGCTCATACATAGCTCAGCACAGCAGAGCAGAGTTGACTTGGAACCCAGAAGACCTTGGTTCAAGTACTGTCTCTGACATACACTGGCTGGGTGACCCTAGACAAATTGCTTAACTTCTCAGTGCTCTACGTAACTGTGCAGCGAAGGACGCCTACTTGTATTGGTTGAGATTGTTTTCTTATAGGGAAATTCTCTATTCCAATGAAATCCCAGTTCCAGTTCTGATCCCCCTGAGATCATGGAACATTTTTGGTTGCTGGATTTGGGGTCCATTGAAACCTCCAGGTCTTTTTTCATTTAACTGGCTATTTTATCAGGTTTCTTATGTGAACCTTCCTATTTCTGTAGTCTCTTCTCTGAATTCTATAGTGTTTCTCCACAGTATTGGAACTGAGTATAATTGCTTTTGTATTTGTTCAATGTCTCTCCAACTGTATGAGATTTCTTGACTATGTCTTAATGTTTCTGAAATGCTTTTCCCTGCATTAAATACATAGTAGGACTCACCAGACAGGCTGAGGGACTGGCCGGGATGTGAAGGGACATGAATGGAAGAGAAGGGGAGCCTCGCTTCATATATAAGGAGCATAAGTGATGACCCGAGGATGGACTGGGTTGGCAACCAGGGTTTAGAGCAGGGGAGCCTGAATCCAAGTTATGGCTGCTGGAAAGGGGGTCCTGGAGGAATGGGGGGTCAGCATAAAGAAAAGTCATGTGATTCATCCCTGTCTCCTCAGTTTCATCTTGTCTGTTTGCTGGGAAGATCTTCCTCATGTCTGAACCTCCATTTCTTAGACTCCAGCTCATTTCTTTCTGTGACTGTAAGACAGGACTTAGAACAGGGAAGGCGCTTAGAGATCAGCTAATTCAATACCCTCATTGTACCGAGGGGAAACTGAACCTCAGAAGTGAAATGATTTGTCCAAAGTCTCAGAAACAGTGAATGGCAGACGTTATTAAATGAGCTAAGGAGGTTTGGCAAAGGCCTAGTAGGGAGATATATCAGGCAGGACATCCCAAATCTGGAAGGACCAGAGAACAGGAGAATGCCGTGGGCAGAGAGGGGTTGGGATGAGAGGCGGACATTAGAACTCCATGTTACCTGAGTGAGATCCCCTGCTGGACTTACCCAATGACAGGCTCCCCCAGAGAGCCACCACAAGATCCTCAAGTGGTCCTGCTGTGCAGCTAGGTCAAGTTAGGGTTCTGACCCCTTGGGCTGGACTCCATCAAAATATTGGGGATACATTGAATCCCTTCTTCAAGGGCTAGGCTGGAGGTCTCCATGTAAGAACCTGGAGACGGGTGGGTTCAGAATGAACTGGACCTTGATGCCTCTAAACAGGACAAACCTGAAACGGGACAAAGGGGATATAGGAGGATGGAAAATAAAGGCGAAACCAAGGAGGGCTAGAGGCTTATGGGACTTGTGGAAGGGTGAAGGGAAATTCCAGGCCAAACCATACTAAAGAGGCTTATTGGCTGCCCTAGGGGAAACACGTGGGCAGAGAGTAAGCCTAAGGCACCCTGGGAACTAAGGGGTGAAAGGACCCACCACAGCCTGAAGGCACCAGGAGCTACTGCCCTAGCCTCAGTGTCCCCAGGGATTTCTTGCCAGCTCACTCAGGGGATATGGGTGCCAGGTGTCAGGAGGAGAGGAGGAAGCTGGGGCAGCAGAAGTCCAGGTGGGCCTGGAAGCCTGGGCCAGGGGGAGGGGGAGGACTGGGGGCGTGTGGCTGTGCCTGGGTCCTCGGGAGGGGAGCAGACAGGGCCTGATATGTTATGGCAGGTCCCCCGCTGCCTGGAGCCAGCCCGGAGCGAACACTGCTGATGGCTTTAATTGCTTTCAGATTCGATAGCCCAGCCCGTGACAGGCTCCACGGTGCCACCCGCTGAGCAGCTGCGGAGAAGCCCACTGGCCTTCAGCCCCCTCCCTTCCTCACCTGGACCCCGAACCCCCCACTCCTGCCAGAGCTTAGAGCCCACCACTTCCTACCCCCTTCCCACCCCATTACCTTTCTTCTACCATACCTTACTCTGCCCAGCTTCCCCACATGGATCCTTTCCTTAGAGTGCAGACACCATACCTCCTCCCAGCAACTTAGCTTCCCTCCCCCTCTACCTGGCCTGCCAAAACCCCAACATCAACACCCCCTACTCTCAGTCCCCAACGACCCAGATCTCACACTCACAAACTCAGCCCCCTGCCTGCACCTTCTCAGCACTGAACTGGGAGCTCGGACCCCACACTCAGCTCATTCGCCCTCCTGTTTGTCCACCCCCTGTTAACAGAACTGCCAGGCCGGGAGACCTCAGGACCATGGGAAGACTGCAGTAGAAGTCTCCGAGGCATGCAGTGGTGGTGGGATGATGGTCTGAGCTGGGAGGAAGGTGAGAAGGAATGCTAGAGACAGGATGAAAGGAATCAAGGATGCCTGAGCCACAGAGGATCTCCAGCTGAATTGCCTGACCCCAGCTTTTCCCATGCCCAGCCTGAAGCCCCCATCCTCATGGAGACATCACATTAAATCACCTTTTGAGTCTCAATGAAAGGAGTTCTCAAACCAATGAAAATGCCTTGCTTAGGGTGTTCCCTTGGTCAGGATACTGCCTAGTGCCTGGGGTCATGGAGTGGGGGTTAGAAGTGGCCCCTCAACCATATGCATGTCGGGGAGGGGCAAGGAGGAAAGGTCCCATTAGATAGAGGTTTCCTATTTAGGGCTCACCAGAAGCCCCTTTAGTCAGTCCTAGGACACAGCTGAGAAAAGCCACAAGGCACCAGGTGAATCGTGCAAGTCTTCTGTCTACCCTCCCATCCCAGGGGTCCCTGGGCAGGGGAGAACATGTTGGATGAAACGTAACCTCCTTCTCTCCCTACTGAGCAGCCCAAAGAATGGGGACGTGCCCTGCCCAGCAAGTATACATTCGGAGGAAAGCTGGCATGGGAAGGAGGCCTCTATGATGCCATTGTAGAGCTACCTGGTTAATATTACCCTACCTGTAACAGAGGGCAGAAGAGGGGAGGAAGGTATCCTGTTACTACGTTTCTTCCGTTACAGAAGTGATATTGAATTCTCAAAGAAAACAGGAGGGGGTGGATGGAGGAATGGGGGAGGGGATAAAGAGGAAAACTTTTCTCCACCCCCCACATCTCTCCCCCTGCCCCCGCCCCCTTCCATCTGTTCCTTCCTGGGTGACTCTGATAGGTTTAGACAAGCCCTCCTGAATGCAAAGATGTTTTGCCTGGAAAAATCTATTACAAGTTGCTATGAGAAAGACAGAAATTTTCTCCTTCTGTCTCCTTGTGCAGGTCTCTTGAGGTTCCTGCCCCAGGCCAGTCAAGGGGCAAGCCAAGGCCAGCCCTTCTGACTCCTTCCCTTTCTCTCCACCATTCCCTCTCTTCCCCTCTCCCCCCAACTCCTGCTTTCTCTTCTCTACCAGGTAACTAAAGCCAGCACAGTCTTTGTTCTGTAAGGGCATTACCCTGTACCTTCCACATAATCGGTACAACAGTCTTGTGCAGCCATAGGAGATGGGGTAGCCCCTTTTTTCCTCACCTCCATTTCTCAGCTGGGAAGAACATTCCCTTTAGGCCTGTGAGGGGTTCCCAGGGCTAAGAAGCCTGAACTCTTCCCTCTGGTGCTGGCAGCTGGCACCTTGCCTCAGCAACACAGCTTCTAGGAAGGAAAGGCACGCAAGCCTCCCGGGGGATGCCTCTGCTTATCCCCAAACATCGAGGTCTCTGGATGCCTCAGCAATGCTCAAGTCTGGCCCCATCTTTTTTACAACAGCTCCAAAAGGCCTTGCAAGGTCCCTGAGATATTGCCTCAGTTTCCCCAGTCTTGGCTCCCCAGAGTTAGAATTCAGCAAGTTCCCTCCCTAGAGTACCTCTGTGTCATGGAGAACCACAGTGTTCAGGGAGTTCTGCGGCCCCTGTGCCCCTGGGTCTGAGAACAGCTCCCTGTTCGATCCTCCTGTCAATCCTGCGGGCGAGGAGTGTATCAGCATCTCATTAGATGGAAGAGGGAACCAAGGCTCATGGCCACACAACTAGTGTAACAGATGAACACAGGATCAGAGTTAGAGCTGGAAGAGACCTTGGCCATCACCTAGTCCAGTCCTCTCCTTTTGCAGATGAGGAAACTGAGGCCCACAGATATGAGGCAACATGCCCAGAGGCATTAAGTGGACTTGAGTCCACCGAGCTCCCCCAAGTGCTCTTTCCAAGGCACCGTGATGCCTCTCAGATCCCAGCCAGCAGTGAAGAGGGTACAGAAAGCACTAGGAGCTTAGCTTGGGGCGGTGGCAGCTAGGATGGTAGCTGCAGGATCACTGCCCACAGCTGGAGCTACTGAGGAGCCGGGTTGATTTTACGGAGAGCTCTAAGGCTCTCACAGTGTTTTACCCGTTATCTCACTGGAGCCCCTGGGAAGCACTTTGAGTGAGAAAGGCTGTGACTCATCTGGGGTCCTATGGCCAGGGTCATGAGCAGGATTCAAACCCAGTCTTGCTGATTCCAAGTTCAGGCCACTAGGACACCCAGAGGGCGTGGGCGTGATGTGAGAGGTTCCTCGGTCCAGTCCCGAGGTTAGGAGGCCTGCCTCAGGAGCTTTCTCCGAGGGGCTGGAGATATCCCTGGCAGAAATGGGTTCCGGGAGAGCTCCTAGACCTCCCAAGTTTTGTTTCCTTCCCTCTTACCACACCAGTTGTTCTGTCCTGAGCTAGTCGATAGGAGGAAATCTCTAGCTGGGGTGGGGCTGAAGAAAAGAGCAGACTCCAGGAGTTCATTAAAAAACAAAACTTTTTATTTGGTCCATTGGAGCCTGAGTCTGAAAACCACCCATGGAGAATTCGTATCATACAGGGATTACAGTTCTGATTTACAATTGACAAAATAGTCTATGTTTCATAAGAGCTGGACAGTATTTACAGGGTTAAAAATATTCACAGCTCAGAGAATAAAAGGAAATAAAAAGGAGAAAAGGAAGGGTAGATTATAGTGTTTTAGGTATTTTTTGACAGATTTTTTTAAAAAAGGGAACCACAGAAACAAAGGGTTGGATGAGCTTGGCTCCCTGCTGCCAGGGGAGGGGGCAGCAGGTCTGATGCGGCAGTGCAGAGGTGGGGGCCTGCAGGAGGGCGGGGGGGGCCAGTGCCAGGGGCAGGAGCACCAGGGGTGGTGAGTCTCCTTCCCACTCCTCCCTCCCACAGGGAGCCCGGGCTCAGACATTCACAAAACAGACACCAAAGAATTAAACATCCCCCTGCTGCACCCCACTCTGGGATTGGGGGCACAGGGAATGATGGGGGCAGGGTACATCTGTGGGGTCAGGAGTAGGGAGGGTGGTGGGGAAAGCAATTGCTGGGGCACTACCAGCCACTTGGGCCCCAAGTCTGCGACTATCCCCACCCCTACCCCAAAGGCTGGATTTTCACCCTGGGCTTCCGAAAAAAGAGCTGGGCCTTGAGTATATGAGAGAATTTTGGTAACCTTATGATAGCAAAAGGCCCACTGCAAAAATGTATGCTGGGTACGAGATAACGTGTACCAGGCTACCCACCTGGCATGAGGATTGGCTGCTGGGAGTGGCTAGGTGGTGAGGATTGGGGTTTAACCTGGGGGATACTCAAATGCGTGAAGCTGGGAGCTATGCTACACTGTGACATGCTTCTATTGAGTACTTTTCTGAAACCTGAATTATTATTCTGAAGTCTTTGTTGAGACTGGCACTATATCAGGCCCCTGCCCAACAGGATGCCAAGCTGGCTGGTCTCAGCTGGAGCCAGAGTCAAGTGGGAACAATGACTCAAACTGGACTTTCCTTCACCCCTGCTGCTGGGATACAACACCCAGAGAGGGCCCTGGGTTTAAAAACTTAGCACCTATGGAGTCGTGGAAGGGAGGGATGCTAGTTTTCACAAGTGCTAGTTTCATTTAGTACAAAATTTTAAACCTCATGGATCTATCTATTTTGTGTTTCCAAAAGGGAGATGGGTTTTTAGGGCCCTCCAAACTCTCCAGGAATCAAAATGGGGTTAGGACAATGAGGGCCCTGATACTCTGGGATGGCAGGTTGTTCCAAGCTGGAGACAGGCCTGGCACTAGTGGCTGCAGCCCTGGGCAGCCAATGTTGGGGGCTGAGGGGAAAGCCTGCGATGGGCTAGAACTCAATGATCCCAGTTGAGTTCCAGAACCACAATGAACAGATATCTGTCGCAATAAGAATCTCTGGGACCAGAGAAGTGAGCCTACTGGCCTCTTCCCCAGATGAGACAGATCTCCCATGCCATTCCACCCCTTTTCCCAGGAGGTCAGAACCAACTTGTCAGCCCTAACATCCTGAGCTCACAAGGCAGAAGAGTTTGCTTAAAGGTTTGAGACGGAATTTCATTAAAAACAAAATGATCCATAATTGGCCATGTGGCCACTTAGGGATTCTACATACATTTCCCCTCCCACCCCTATCTTAGGCCAGGCTGGTCACAGAATAGTTAGAACTACCATGAAGGGGTGAAAGTGAAATTCCCTGCCATTGCAGCCTCTTGTCACCACAGGGAAGGTGGGAGCAGAAGGGAGGCCCTGTCTCTCCACCCTCAGGGCATGGCTTCTATCCTAGCACTGCTCTCTCCAGGAGTTGCATAGTATCATTGATGGGAATGGGAGGGGAAGGGGCCATGAGGAGAGGCAAGAGAGGACCTTCCATTGAATTCCAGGCCTTTGGACTCCCCATTTTTTATTCCCATCTCCTTTAGACATAATTTTGTTCTGTTTCACTAAAAATTTCCAAACACAGTTCTGGGCCTAGCTTCTGTCTTTCTGCTCAGCTGCTGAGAAGCCCTCCCCACAAAGCATGTGAAAAACCAGGATCCTTCAGGACCCTAGTCTCTCCGACTGGGGTAGCAAGTCCCAATTACCTGGGCGAGGACGGGAAGTGGGAAGCGGGAGATGGCTGCTGTATCCCTGAAAGGAGATGAACCAGGGAAGGGGAAGGGAGAGGTGAACTCAGACCTGAAAGCTCTGAGCCAGGTACTTCCACTGGAGGCCTTCCTTCCACCAACACTGAGATGCCTCCAATCCTGTTGCCATGAGTATTTTGGTTTTGTGGTTGAAAATCCTGGCTAAAATTTTCAAGGGGAAGGAGCCCCAAATTCCCACGACATTAGAAATCTAGAAGAGGGGCTCTGAGGGTTATCTCCTTCAACCCACTCTGGATCCCTGGCCCTCATCCCCTCTTTCCTGTCTCCAGCTAGATCTCCAGCAGCTTCCCAGGGACTGGCCACAGTGGAGACAAGCAGTCTTCGTTAGAGGTATTTTGTTTTGCAGAAGCTGATGCTGTGGCTGGATCTGGGACCATGAGGGCTCATCACCACATCACGCCTCTGGGGCCAGCCACCTTCAGCTCTCCACTCGATAAAAGCAGGAGGATGTCACAATCAGGAGGTTGGTAATGCCCACTTCAGGCTACAGGACTATGTCCCTTGGGTGGGGATCCTGAGATTTCTAAGGTTCAAGCATTGTTAAGTCCCTGCCCCCTACATCTTCCGAGTCTCCCTCATAAAGTGCATGCAACTAGGGGGAGGGGAAGTGATAGGAATCCCAAGCCCAGTTTGTCTAATCTCTCCCAGTCCTTCCTAGGGCAGACAGGAAAGAAAGACCCAGGGCAAGGGGCTTCACTTCAGGTGTGCTGGCTCCAAGGCAGAGACTCCAGAAGAACCCTTAGAGTAATCAAGAAGACGAGAGTGTTGCTGTGAGTGAGGGAATGGGAACAGAGTGAGGTCAGAAGATCGGTGGGTTCTGCTGCAGTGAAGAGCAGAAGGGGCTGGGAACCTAAACAAATCGAGAAGGCCTGAAGCGAGGGGAGGCTGGGATGGGGGAGCAAAGGGAGGAGCCCCTAGAAGGCAGAACATGGGTCATAGGGGCCGGGGACCATGGAGCCCGGCAACCTCAGGGGTCAGCAGAGGATTGTTGGTCCCTTTGGTGGACATCCAATCGTTGAGGAAGGCCTGGGCAGCCTTTCGATGAGCCAGGCGGTGTGTGATGGAGAAGCCAGCGTTCCCCTCCAGCTGGGATAGGATCACCAGCACCTGCCTGAAGGAGAAAGACCAGGTGATAGAGCCACAGAATGGAAGAAGTCCCTGCCCTCATTCTGGTCACAATGGCACCAGGGGCTGACACTGCCCAGTTTGCTTTGAAGAGGAGGGACTATGAAAAAAGCAACCCACTGAGGACACTAGGACGTAAGCCCGGAACGCACTCTCCTTGTCTTCGTCCGTAACCTCTCTCCCCAGGAGGCCTCCTTTCAGGGAAGGGGCCCAGGTCTAACAGGACGCTGGCAGCCAGCAGGGCCTCACCTGTGCAGCGGCGGGACACTATCCTGGGTTTTGAGGCTGCCTCGGGTGGAGACTACATTGAAGCTGTCGGTACAGTCACATTGCACATGCAGGTAGGACTTGGGATGACGGTTCTCTACCACCACGATCAGGCCTGCCCAGCCATGCGTCAGGTAGTAGCAGGTCATGCCCTCCCGGCCCTAGGGCAAAGGGGTGATGGCATTTCTCCCATACCAGTAAGTCCTCCTCTCCTCCCTACACCCCATGCCCCAAGAGATGACAGAAGAGGGGGGAACATGAAGCTGGTGCCTGGGCAGCTCTGGCTCTGCAAGGATCACCCAAGTCCATGCTATTCAGTCAGTGCCCTCTACTGGCCTTCTGAGGAGCTGCATCCAGGGAGAGCAGAACCCAAGAAAGCAAGGACCATTAAGAAGGTTTATACCACCATCAAGTCCTCCTTCTTAACTCTCCAGATAAGTAAACTGAGGCCCAGAGAAGGGGGGGACAAAGTATGGAAGGAGCAGAGCCTGGATGTGAAACCAGGTCCATCAGCTCCCCAGTGCTCGTCCCAGACATTGCCCATAAAGAAGGTGCCCCGAGGTCCTGCCAGAGAGCCAGCCCCAGCTTACTGAGGCACAAAGAGAGAGGCTGCTGGAAAAGACTGGCCCAGCTCTTTCCCTCCCTGCACGCAGTACCTACCTCATGCCTTTCGCCTTTGTTCTCAGTCAGGAGGATGATGGCATCGGCCAGAGTGGTGGGCTGCGCTTCGATCTGCTCTACCATGACCAATCTCGAGCTGTAGATAGCCAATATGTGCCCAGGAGGTTCTGGGGCACCGCGCCCTACTCCTGTCGGGCTGGAAACTGGGCAGGGGCAAAGCAGTGATGGGAGAGGCCTGAGTGAAAGCAGACATCTCCATCCCCTGCATACCTTCCCCATCTTACTGCTGGGGACATATCCTGTTCTCATGGTCAAGGTCTCCTTGCCCCCATTCCCTAAGTCCACCTACTCTGCTGGAACAAAAGGGAAGCAAAGAGTGTAGTGTCTCTAAAAAGAGAGATCCCAGACTCTCTTTATGCCCCTGGGTCCGTACCAGCTGGGATCTTGAGCACTGCCAAGATCACCTCACTCCCCTTTCTTGGGCCTTTATCACAAATCCTAATAACCTCTCAGACAAGATTAGAACTCCTGATTTCAACCACCTCCAATCACTAATTGAGGCCTGGAAAGGACTCTGGAGGTCACCTACATGTCCTTGAAGAAGGCTGTATGTGCTAAAAGGTCCTTCTCTGGTTCCTTGGCTTGATCACTCAAGAACATTCTAGGCAGACAGATACAAGGATGGCTGGCAATGTGATAATTTCAAAATCCTGTCATTTGGACCAGTAGATATTGTCACACATCCTATGCTCCCTGGTCTAACCAGGGTCCCCTATGTGGGTTAACATGGGTTTTCACCATTCTTTGGATTCTCACATAGCATTTAACACAGGATCCGACACACAGGAGATGCTCATTACATCACCAAGATTTCAGTTCACATTTATATAGCACTTTATGCTTTATAGAGCAAGAGAGGCAGTGAAAAAATTAATTTTTCTATTTTTTTAGACTCAAGAGGATATGCAAGGGCATAATAACTGGTAAGAAGGAAAGCTAGATTCAAACCCATGTGGATCTCCCTCAAAAATCATAAAATTTTCAAACTAGAAGGGACCTTACGAGACTAACTGGTCTAACTATTTTACGAAAGAGCTAAATAATTTGACCAAGGTTATCCGGTTACCATGTACTTATTCCTGACTGACACATTCTTGTCATGTCTTCTCTGTTCTCTTGCCTGCACCACTCAATGCTCTCTCTCTGGCTGCCTTGTGCCTGAGTTTGCCCAGGTCATGGCAGAAGCTGAGTTGGGAGGCTGCCCAAGGCCAATCCTTACCCTGAGCTGTTGAGGCAGGACTCCAGTGGTTGAAGGCACAGCACACAACTGCATACTCCCCGGGCTCCAGCATCACATCACAGTTCACAAACTTCTTCACTGCCCGTTTGCTGTGGGCCAGGAGTCGGCCCAGGCTTAGCTTATTCCCGCTGCTGAAGGTCGCTCGGAACACCATGATGCAAAGGTCCAGGAGATGACTGTCAACAGTGTCTGATCGTCTGGAATAGGTAAAGGGAGGTTCTGGTCAGGATCCTAAACCTCATCTGTCCTGGGAGAATGCCAAACTCGAGGGCTTAGGGAGAGGCAACTGACTTGAAGGTCATAATGGAGGGATGGCTATAATGATGCCACCCACACTGAGAAAGAACTCTTGCAGGTAAACCCACCCAGAATGCTTCACCAAACAGGATTTGCTGTGCCTCAGAGGCATCTTGGTATGTCCCAGGAGCCCAGAGCAGAGCTCATCCTACCATCTGCTGGCTACTCTCAATATTTTCTACTCTCCTGAAGTCTCCCTAGATACTCTAACTCGCAATTCCAAAACTTTCAGCAAAAGTCAAATCAAAGGTGGCCAAGATCTGAAGTCTTTCCGCTTTCCCATGTCCTCACTCTGTTCTTAAGCTCTTAGTCTCAGTGCTACGTAGTAACTCTGAGCAAGAGTAAGTGTTAACAGAAACAGGAGTATAGAATGTTTCCAGAGCAGTTCCCTGGTGACCCGTTAACTCCCTTCACACTACCTGGCCTAGCACCTACCTGCTTCCCTCCTGGAAGAGAGCAAACTCCAGGGTGGCTCTTTCTAGCACAGTCAGGGAGGTCACCATGATGGGCCCGCTCGCCTTATTGGGGAAGGCACCCTGCACCCGCACTTCATGCCAGTCAGAGTGGATCTTGCAAATATCAACAGAATCAAAGTACCTGCAGAAAGGAGGGGGAGATTAGGAGAAGGTAAAATCATCTGGAGCCTAATCTGTTGACCAAACAGTTCACAAGTCTTGACAGTAAATCCACAAAGATCTTTGACCTTTCCATTCATGGGGCTGGATGGTATAGCTCACTTCTCTAGTTCCAAGCTCCCCATCTGAGTTTCTTCTCCCTTTGGAGACTCTGCTCAGGCACTTCAGAAAATGTGGAGAGGGCAGCCTAGAGGTTCCTGACATTGCCATCCATAGAGACCCCTTATTCCCTGGAAAGCAGGAGTCCCCAGAATACTGAGGCCTTAGATTTGCCCTTTCTTCTCCATTCTACCTGCTACCAGTCTAATCCAAGCCACAGCAGGATAACAACCCCCTACCTAATGAACAGGCCTCTAAGCAACCTTGCGCATGTCGCCCATTTAATTTCTCATGCATACCTTCAGTTCCTGCACCTCTTTCCCAATTCCCTTTTCAGATCAATACAGCTCTTGCTACTAGAGTGTGCCAATATATTCTCCAAAGGCTACAAAAGGCGTTCTTATGATGTTCCAAATCCAAAAATCCCTCCTTGAACAGCACTTCATATATGATGTCTCTTTTTACTAGAACGTAAGGTTCTTGAGGGCCAAGTCCATCTCATTTTTTGTTTGTACTTCCAGGGTTTGGCACAGTGTTTTGTGTACAGTAAACACTTAATAAATACTTTTTCATTCACTCACTTATTCATTCTACTTAAACATTCTACGGCTTTCCAAGTGCAAATTCCTCCACCTAGCTTTCAAGACCCTTTATAACCCAGCCTTCCCCAACTATTCTAATCCATGTTTACATGGCATTTTAAGGTTTACAAGGCACTTCTTCCTCCGTAACTTCGTAGTCCAACCTTGACTCTGCAGATGAAGAACTGATGCAGAAAGATGTTAAGGGACTTGCTAGTCAAAGAATTAGAATCTCCCTCTGCTCCCACCAGAATTTCAAAGTTGGGAGGAACCTCAGTGGTCACAGTCCAACACCTGCCTGAAAAAGACGGCCCCTGGAGCCATGCGCTTGGGAAATATCCCAAGTGGAATTCAAACTCTCTCAGGTCTTGTGATTCGAGGTGCAGAATTCTTTCCTCCAGAATCCCCAACCTCGCCGCCCCATCTTCTCTGCCTGCCCTGCTTCTTAGATATGCCAGGCTAATGTCGGTTCCTGTGCTTCTGCTTCCCCTCCCCAAAGAGGTTCTCAGCTCTCTCATGGCAGGGACTATGTCTCTTTCCTTCCTCCTGTCTTCTCAAAAGCACCTAACCCTGCTGGGCACTGGTAAGAAGCTAGGCCTACAATCCTCTTTCTCAGTCTAGCTCAATAAGCATTAATTAAGTATAGACACTGTGCTAGGAGCTGGAGCTCTCCAAACAAATATGAAAACCAGCTCTTGCCCTGGAGGAGCTTACACTGGTTATAATGGGACCTGTAACCTGCAGATAGATAAGTAAATACAAGACAATAAGGGAAAAGGGCAATAACTGGGAGATGAGGAAGAGGAAGGGTCTTGGGAGCTGATCCTCTAAGGGAATCTAGGGACTGAAAGAGGTGGAGAAGGGAGTGCACCCTAGGCATGGGGGCTATAGTTGGAACATTAAGGGTTTAAGAAACAGAAACTTTGGCTGGAACCTGGAATATATGAACAAGGACATTATGAAATTAATCTGGAAAGGTAGCCTAGAACCAGGCTGTAAAAAGCATTCCATGCCAAGGTGGGGACTACACGCTGCAGGGAAGCAAGAGCAAGACCCCACGCTCACCTATCCTCCCCTATCTCACCAGCCTCAAGGCTACGCTTCTGTAAAGGACAGGTGCCCAATACATGTGGGTCTTTTTTGTCCCTTAAGATGCTGCCACTCACCACCAGGTGGTGCAAGGACTCCACGGATAAGCCTCATGGGGGATGAAAGGGAGAACTGCTGCCAGCCAGGTGCCCCTGATTCCTTATCTAGACTTGCCCATCTGGTGGCCTGCAGTTCAGAGGCCCGTGTTTTCCTACCCTAGGGAGAACAGAGCTCCTCACTTGGATGGATCATGGTTCCCTGGTCCCGTCACCCCATACGGAAACCTGAAGCTCTCTCCTTCTTCACTCCTGTGTCTGACTGAGTCAGAGCTTCCACAAGCTGGAAAAATAATAATCCAGTCACTCTGACCCAGAATCTACAGCCTGGCCCAAATGGATCTAGGATTTCAGCTCCCTCCCTTAACATCACTGCTGTGTGGGTGCCAATGGGCTCCACTCAGTCATATGAACCAGCCTTTGGCTAGCCAACACCTGACCTTCCATACAGATGGGAGCCCTCTGACCCTCCCACCCCCAGAATGCCCAGTGCCTTCTTCTTTGTCCCAGACCTTAAAGGCTTGGACTTAAGCAGCTTTTGCCCAAAAGACAGAGGCTATTACCATGGCTTGCCTGGCTCCTCTAGTGGCACCAATAGCTTTACCAGCTCTCTTAAAGGGAGGTACTGCACTCAGCAACTCAAAATTTGTATTGGCCCCAGTATGCTATGCGAGTATGAACTCTTGGAGCAAACAGCCCTGCCCCATAGAATTCACAAAACTCCAATGAGACATGAAGCAGGGAGCCTTGGACCTTGGGCTAGGAGCTGCTGTTCAGATGGGGAGATGCCCTGTGGAGACCAAGGTCCCCAAATTATCCAGTGAGGTACCGCTTCCAATCCTGATCCACCTAAGGACAGTACTGGAAGAGGATCTGTCTATTCCCTGACATCCTCTATACCAGACAACATGTGAAGCAACCTTTCACCAAAGGCTCCGATAAGCTATCTGGGCACTCACTCCTTCACAAGGCTCTAAGGGTAGGCAGAAAGAAAATGGCAGGAAGGGTTATTTTAATTGGGCAAACAGGAATACTGGTAGCTATGCCCATCCTGAATTGCAGTTCAAATTTCTGGCCAAAAGCTGCTGCTGCTGAGTGTTCAGGCTAGTTCACAAACAGGGCCAGTCTTTTGGGAGCAGGTAGGCCCTTACTCCTCAGATGGGGTATGAACCTGCTCCACAGACAACAGCAGGCTTTCCCAAAGTTGTGTTTCAACGTATCCAAGTCAATAAAATATTTATTAAGCACATACACTAATTCCCCTACCCCCCAATCCTGGGTGAAGCACAGGTAAGGGAGATGCACTCAGCTAGTCTCAAGGTAATGACTCCCAAGATCTATGGTACCCTCATGTCATCCAGCTCAATCTGACACAAATTTCCTCCATCTCAGCCACTTACTTACCTCATGAAGTCACTGTACTCCATCCAGAAGACCCCCTCACTGCTGCCATGTGGCATCAGATCATGACGCAGGTGCCCAGGCCAGTGAGGCCATTCATCCGACCAGTTGCCATTCCAGGAGAATCGCCCCCAAGGGTTTCGAAGTCGGAGGAGCCTGCAGCAGGCAGAGTGTGACAGATGAGGACTGTTGGACTGTTAGCCACCTGAAACACTCACCCCCTTGGCAGCAGGTCTTGAGAAGCTGTCATAAGTTATTAAAGTTCTGGGCTCTAGAGACAGGCTATTTCAGAGAGCACATTTGTACCCTCTGGTCTTCAGGACATTTCAGATAGTGAGTTCCTCTCCCCCTCCCTGCTCCTTGGTGATAGAATTCAGGAGGCCTTGAGTACTCCAAAATCTCTAGCCCCTTCAGGCACCCTCTGAAGGCTTAGGCTCATGGGGATCTTGTCATTTCTTTCGTCATGAGGCAGGGTCCCCTGATGTGCTCACCTGAAGCCCTGGACATCTCGGACATCCAGAATGGAGTAGGCGTGACGGGGACGGAGGCCCATGCTCTCATAGGCTGCATCATCTACCTTCATGTTACCCCCTCCACAAGAAGCACCCATAAGGAACCTGTAAGCAGGGACATAGCATAGCCCATGCTGATGGGGCAGTGCCAGGTTCAGCCAAGACAGCACAGCTAAGAGTGTCAAAGCCCCTGCCCCACTGCAGCATTTTGAGGAATAGTGGGACTGCAGGCCCTTGGATCAAGAGCTCTCTCATTCCCAAAGTGGGAGTTGTTCTACCTTCCCCCAGCCCCAAGAAGGCACCAAAAAGAAGGCTTTCTGATGCTGTGCTGTTCCACAAGACTAGCCATCTGTATTGTAATCTCAACACTGAGAGAGCACTGTGTGGTCTATGGGTGGCAGCTAGATAGTTAATACAAGCTCCTCTAACCTCTATGTGACAATCTGAGCATGATAATAGCTGGCATTTTCCCAACCCTCTCAGATGGTTTTCTAAGATTCATTGTTAACCTCCAGAGCTTCCAGAATGAAGACTGCCAACCTCCAGATTCAGAGGTTGGAGAACTCTCAGGAATCCTTTTAGAGTGGAGGTGGCCCCCACGGATTCCTAGAGAGTCACTGTTGTTCAGGCCCCTTACCCCCAAGCCAGAAGATAGCACCAGTTATACTGTAGTCATGAAGCTAGTTCCAGGCCCAGGACAGTTCCCATGGCTATACAACTCCAAGACCAAGCCTGTTTGAGAATGGCATGAAGCAACAAAGTGGGAGATGGCAGTGATGTTACTCAAGTAGACTATGCCCCTACTGAGTCATTCTCCCTAGCCCTGTGTGGAATGGATATGAATGTCACTGAAGGTCTTTAATATTTCAACAAAAGCTAGTTTCTCCTCATTCTGTAGTCAAAGAAAGTCAAATGCTGGAGAAACTATGTAACTTGCTCTGGTTCATGTAGGAAACATGGGGAGAATCAGAAATCAAGGCAGGAGGAAGGGCTGCCTGCTCTCAGAGCCCTTGAGCGAGGAGCCAGAGATTGCTCCCCTCAACACTTTGCAGAACTGAGGCCCCGAGGGACAAGAAAAACTCAATTCCTACACATCACGAGGAGGAAGAGGGACTAAAACCCAATCCAAGTGTCTCAACTCCCTGACAAATTAGGTGGAGACCTCCACTAGGTATTTAGTGAAATAAGTGAGTGGAGGGCTGCCCCAAGGCAGCACCCCATCCCTGCCCCCTGCCCCCCGTTAAGGGAAAAGTTCAACTCTGATCTCCACTTTTTGCTTTTTGCAAACTCACCAGATGGGAACTTTCTGCATTTTAACTTGAGAGATTTCACAGACAGAAATGGGAATAAAGACTAAAATTCCCACTGCTCCTTGAAGAGAAGCTTCCTGAATGGAGGAAGAAGCCCATTCCTTCCTGTTGATCCCATCACACTACAGGCTTCAGCTTGAAGCTTTTGTGCTGCCCTGGCCAAGCTCCAGTGAGGTATCTGACCTCTGTCTTCATGGGGGGCACCATCAATGGTTTTAAAGCAATGCCAGTTCCCCCCCCACCCTCCAGTCTAGGGGCTTTGTCAAGGCCACACTCCGGTAAGAGGATGATCTTCCAGCTGGGGAAGCCCTCATTTTGGCTCTGGATATGCACTACTGGCTCTTTCTAAAACCTCCCCTTGATCTGTTTCTTCAGTATAGTTGGAAAGATATCATTAATGTGTTAAGAACACAAATAAAGAAAAGTAATTCTCCTTAAACACACACACACACACACACACTCACTCTCTCTCTCTCTCTCTCTCTCTCTCTCTCTCATGCATGCACACGGTCCAAGGGTCATCTTGCCAAAACTCAAAATGCCCGCCACGTCCAGATTTCGGGATCTTGGGGGTGGTCACTCTAGCTTCTCCGAGTCAGGAGGGGCCTATTGTCCTCTTGGGTCCCCTTTCCTCTCCTCCCAACTTTTCTGCCTGCCGAGACCCAGCCCCCACCTCCTCTTACCCAGCCTCTTTAGAACTCAGCATTTTGGCCCAGATGAGGTCAGTGTCAATGGGCTCCTCCCGGGGGTTAGTGGAGCTGACCTGCAGCATCAGACTCTCGCAGGGGGCACCAGTGAGTGTGGCCAGGCCTTCAATGGCACGCCCAGCCTGGAGGGCAAAGTACGAGCCATGCAGCTTGGCCAGAGCCTTCTCCATGAGGGCAACCCACAGCTGTTTCCGCTGAGCCTGAATGGAAAGATGAGTGTGAAGGCATTTTAATGGAATAGCAGGGGCCAAAGTGTTGGCTTCGCCTCTCTCAACCATGCTCCCCTAACCTCAAAATAATCCCCCTCTAACTGGAAGCCATGACACTGCCACTGCTTGCTTCCAAAGATGATGTTCACCTGCCCTTTCTGCTACCTCCTGCCCAGTGAGTGCCATGCATCTCCTCATGCTTACTATCTCGACCCTTGAAGCCTTCTCTGCTTGTAGGAGCCCAGTGGCCTGGCAGGAAAGGCAAAGGAGGGGGGCACTGACCTGAGAGAAGAGAAGGTACCCACACTCGTCACAGGGCAGCATGTCATCAACCAGTACTGTGGTCCACGTGCCATCCTTGCACAGCCGAACCTGGTATGCCCCTTCTGGACAGAGAGTACGGGTAATCATAACCCGCTCCACCAGTTCTGGACGCTCAGCCAACACGGCCAGGGCACTGAGGAACCTGTCAAAAGGGGATGGTTCAAGCCAGATCACCCCTAGTCATCAGACCCTGTCCAGCCCACTCCCTTGTCCCTCAGAATAGAAGCAGAACCCTGACTATTCTAGCCTTGGGCACATTCCCTGTCCCCACCCTGAACCAATTCTTTTGTCTCCAAGAGTAGGAGCAGGCTCTGTCCAGTGTATAAGTGGGTGGGTTATGGAGGAGACCGAAGCAAGGGGGCCCTAGACTCTTCAGATCAAACCACAGCATCCCCTATTTCACTCCATAGTCCAGGGGTTCTTATCCACTCAAATTCAGGGATCCCTGAAATCTATTTATCTATAGATCTCCTAGGGTCACAGATGACAAGTCAAGAAGCCTTCCCTCTTCAGATTAGGAATTCAGGAGCCAACTGAACTCCAGGGGCTGTGAAACCAAACAGCCTCTGGAGTCACAGTCATTCTAGACCAAGCCACCATCTCTAAGTCCCTGCTATAAAAGAAAGTCTTTAGGGGTGGAGGGAAGATAGGTTCTAGGAAAGAGCACCCTCCAGCGTGCAGATTAGAATCCTAACATGCCAGAAGCAGAAGGGATGTTCATGACCATTCAATTCCCTTCATTTTATAGGAGAGTCTGAGTCCTGGAGTGGTCAAATAACTTGCTCAAGGTCCCAGAGCCAGGACAAGATGCCAGGTCTCCCAAGTGCTTTTTACACCATACTACTTCAACACTAAGAGACTACCAAGCTGGTTACTCCCAATGGGAGCATGTTGGGTGAGCTGGGTAGGAGTCAGATTACTGGTAAGTGTGACTTAATCTTCTTCACTGTAATGTAGGGGAAGTGGATCCCTCACTCCCCAGTGCCAACAGGAAGATCAATGCCAGCATGGGGGATTTCAGTTTCCCAGTAAAAGCTATCTTAATTTCCTGGCTTCTTTAAAATGTGATAATTCATCTCACAGGATCACAAACCCTGACAAACCTTCAGGCTAATGTAGTAAGAAAGATCTATTTTACCTTGAGTGGTGGAAACAGATAGCACTAGCAACCCTCTCCAATATCATGGACCATCTGGAAGGTGATCCCTTACCAGCAGTTCCCCAGAAGGCCCTGCAGGATGTCAGAGGGTCTGGGCGTCCGGAACACTGACCAACCAACTGTTTGGTCCTTGAAAATGCTACAGTTGATCTCATGAGGTCGTAACCACTGCTTTACCCTCTGCTGGACACTGTCCCCTTCAGGGAAGCCCACAGACTCAGGACCAGGGGGGAAGCTGTCATCCACAAAGTTCACTTTGTTCTGAGAAGAAAAAAAAAATCCAAACACAACTACACTCAGGGGCTGCCAGTATTGGGTACCAGAATCCCAGGTAAGACCTGACAATAGATATGATGCCCTGGGAAACAAAGCAGCCTCTGCCAAACAGCATCTTGAATATATTTCCTCTATTGTGTAGGCAGTATCTCTGCCCTGGGATATTGGGTGGGGGGGAGCAGAGAGGAAGTAAGCTTCCTATCTCAGAGCTGATGGATATCCTGAGGAGGCTGCCAGGACTTACCACCTAAGAAGCAGTCAATAAAAAGTTTGAATCAAAAAATGTGTCTGGGATGGTCCAAAACAGTAACTGCTTGTATTTACACAGTTTTACACTTCCCAAAGCAGTGCCATATCTACAATTTCATCTAAGCACAACAATACTGCAAATATTATTTCTATTTTTCAGATAGGAAACTAAGATGCAGAAATGTTAAATGACTTGCCTGAAGTTACACATAAAGTCAGCAGTGGTAATTCAGCATTCTTCCCTTCGCAAGAGACGCAGGGGGCGGATACTATGCTACCTGTTCAAGAAGTCTTCGAGGCATTCCAGCAGGCCTTATCCTACACTAAGAAGTCACATCTCCATTTCATAGAGGGAATGTTGGGAGAAAAAGACTTTGATAGTCAACATTTGTTCTTCATGTTCTTTTCTCTCAATCTACCTACACCTCTCCCTCTCCTTGTTTTTCCCCACAGGCCTTGTATTTCCCTGGAAACACTAAGGCCATCCTTCTAAAGCTCACGTTTTTCCTTAACTCTCTATTTCAGATCACTTCTACATCAATTCTCACTCTCTTCCCCTTTGCTCCAAGTCTGGAGGAAAAAGGGACCCTTTTCTTTGTAGATACCCTTGCTCCCATCTGAGCTGACAGGCTCACAAATAGACGACTTCAGTCAATCATCCGCTTTCTCATTAATTTTCAGTCTCTCCTTATCCGCTGGCTCCTTCCTTGATGCTTATACACATGCTCCAATCTCCTTCATTCTTTAAAAAAAAAAAAATCATGCGTTCTTACCATCTCTTTAAGCTACTGTCCTAAAAAACCTTTCCTTCCTTAGACAAAGCAGGAAGTTGAAAGAAGGCAGCAGCACTGGTGCTGGAGCAGAAGATGCCTGATCGGAGCATTCTACAGAACGGACCTTCTAGAAAAAACAGACTGCCCTCATTACCTTCCTTCTCTTTACCTTCCACAAACTTAACTCTTCGCAATCTGTATTCCTACACCTTACAAGTGAAACTGCTCCTTCCAAGGTTAAAAATGATGCCTTAGCCAAATCCAATGACCTCTTCTCAGTCCTCTTTCTGAAGTATCTGATACTGCAGACTGCCTCCTTCCCCTGGGTACTCGCCTCTTCCTGGGTTTTTATGATACTGCTAATCAACTATCATCTCTATGCAAGTGACTGCCAGATCTATCTATCTATCTATCTATCTATCTATCTATCTATCTATCTATCTATCTATCTATCTATCTATGTCTGTCCGTCCATCCGTCCATCTTACCACAGTCTCTCCCAAACTTTGGTCCCACATCATCAATGCCTGATGGGTACTTTCAACTGATCTTTCATGATCACTGCAACATGTCCAAAAGTAATCTCATTTCTTGCCTTCCCTCCCACCATCATGCTTTACCTCTTTTTAATTTCCTCATATCCTTAAGAAGCTTCAGTGACTCTTTCCTCCCTCTAGGACAAAATGCCCAAAGTCCTCTGTTTAAAGCCATTCACAATCTGGCATCAACCTATTTTCCCAGGCTCATTTCACCTACTTTCACTCAGGCCTGCTCCTGGATGCTAAACATTCTACTGCCCATCATAGGTATTAAGGACAAGGGGGAGGCCTGGGACAAAGAATGGAAGTCAGAAAGAGAAGTGTCAGATTTAACTGACAGGGAAACTCTCAAGCATGGGCTAGCAGCTTCTCTGCAACTATATTCTTAAAAGGGCACCGTGAGGTTAAATGATTTGTTTGGGTCACACAGTCACTGCCAGAGGTATGACTTAAACCATGGGTTTCTTGGCTCCAAGGCTAGCTCTCTACCCTTTATGCCACAATATCATAAGCTAGAAATTTAAAATTTGGACACAAGTGATCAGACGAAGGTGAGTTCTCTTTGCAGCTGCAAATGTGACTCAGGGGGTAATCAGTACAAAGAGGGGAGCCTGAAATCAAATGGCAGGAGCAAAAGAAAGATAATATTTCTGGCTGAAATCCAAATGAAAATTTCCAAATCTGTCACTATGAAAATAGTTTCATTTCCTGTGGCTTGGCCAATAACTTCAACACTGGTTAGACTAGCCACAGTTAATAGAGTCTACTGGGGGGATAACAGTTGTGAAGCTCACATCCTACTTTTCTACTCTGATCTAGGGGCCTCCAGCAATAGGCTGCTCCTACTGACAAGAACGAAGGGGTCCCTGGGCCTCACTCCATCCTACCCATTTGTCCCCTAATCTTCCTCCTTCGAAGTAAGCTTCTCCCTCAAAGAACTCAGGGGTGAGGGTCATAGATTCAAAATCTCTAGAAGGACTTTTTAAAGTAATTTCACATCATTGGCCTCCTAGCAAGGCCCTACTTAAAAGAGATGAAAATCATTCTTGTTTTGTATAGATTTGCAAAGGGACTTACATACTTTCCTTTGGTCTTTGGCTCCAGCAGCTACCAACCCTGACTGTGAGGACATTCTTCCCTTTGCTGCCTGATGTTCTTCAAAGAGAGCTTTCTGAGATGACAGAGATTTGGCTGCTCCCTGGGGAAAGCTGATTCATAAAGTTAGAATAACATTCCTAGCTGTGCGGAGTCTTCCCTCAACCAGAGGGGAGCAAAGCTGCAGCACGGATGATGACTGCTCTACCAGGAGAGGCAGAGAAAAATATGAGATTCTGGCCTTAAAAAGGCTTTGCTTGCCCTGGGGAACTAGGTCTGAAACTCTTACCTACTCTTGGGTAACCTGCCTCTTTAACTTTTAGTGCAAAAAACATGGTCAAAGCACCTGAGGGCATGAAATGGGGAAAGGGATACAGTAAAATTCAGATTTGGTAAGTCATCTAGATTCCCCTCAAACTTAGGACAAAAGCTCACTCAAAACATCTCAAGCAAGCTGTCTGCCCTGAACATTTCCTGGAATTGCCACAATCCTCCCTAGGAATATATTCTGGTGTCTGTCTCTTAATAATGATTTTTCTAATGTTTAAATCTAATCTCTACCACAATTTAAATCTAGTCCCTATCATAATTTAAACCTGTCCTCTTGTTCTGTCCTCAGGTAAGAAAAAAAAAGTTTGCCTATAAAACTAGATACACTCAAAAACTTACTTAAAATCATCAACTCTTAAGAGGTGTAACATGACATGAAAGGTTGTCTTAACCAAATAAGGAAGCCCCACTAAAATGTCTCCTGAAAGCAGTCATCTGGCCTCTATTTGAATACCTCCAGACACAGGGAACTTACTATTCTCCTCTGAAGGCAGGCTATACAATTTTTGGACATCACTCCAAGTTCTTCCTTACAGCAAGCAGAAAACTGTCTTGTTCTACCTGCACTTTTACTTCTGTCCTTCAGGGCAAAGTACAGCAAATTGTACCCTTCTGACAAAAGATACCAAATAGGTAGGGCTGGGCCTAGCCCCAGAATCCACTTCTTTGTCCACCTCTCCTTTGGAGTCCCTTGCTTCCTTCAAGGATCAGATCAGGGGCCAACCCTCCTGGCTCTCAGATCCTCCAAGTGACTGGTGCTCTCTCCCTCCTCAGATCACTTCCTATTTTACTTATGAGAAGAGGGAAGTTCCCTGAGGATGAGTCATCCAATTTGTTCTGGTACCCACATGGCAAAGTACAGTGCTTTGGCACATAGGAACACACAGTAAAGGCACTTAGTAAAAATTTTTTTCAGTTAACATGTACTTATTTTTTCTCCCTCCTTTGCTAAACTGAATTGTAATCCATAAAGTGTGATAAACATGTGGGCTATTATAACTTTTCAGATATTTGAAGACAGAGATTGTGTACTTCAGCCTCCAACTCACAATACTATCAGCCTGTCTCTGCTGCTCTGAATCTACATATGGATCTGGACACAACACCCTGACCCTCCAGAGTCCATGTCCCCAGTCCCTAGGGAAGTGATCTACTCACCTCTGGAGTCCTAACCCAGATGACTAGTGAAAAATGTGAGCGAGCCCTTTCAGTCAACAGTATCTCATGGCTGGCTTTGGATATCAGCCCACATTTTATCTTCATATCCCAGTCAGCCATGGAGAACTGACCCATCACCACATATGTACCATCTTGTCACTCCTACCACCCCCACCCCCCCTTTCTAATTCTTGCTCTGGGAACAGTAATTAAACCAACAGTACTATTACTTTGTCACGTAAATAAACTCACCCTCTCTGTGACTCCCCAAGAACAAAAACTCCCTTCCCTGGCCACTGCTCCTCCATATATGTTATCTTCCCCTAGTAGGATGTGAGCTCCTTGAGTATGAGGATTGTCTTTTTTTTTTTAAGTATGTCTGTATCCCCAGCACTTAGTCCAATGGCTAGAATATTTTGTTGTTGAGTTGCTTCAGTCATGTCAGACTCTCTGTAACCCCATTTGGGTTTTTCTCAGAAAATATGCTGGAGTGGTTTGCCATTTCCTTCTCCAGTTCATTTTACAGATGAGGAAACTGAGGCAAACAGGGTTAAATGACTTGCCCAAGGTCACATAACTAGGACATATCTGAAGTCAAATTTGAATTCTGGTCTTCCTAATTCTAAGCTGGTTGCTCTATCTATTTCACCACTTGGCTGCCCCTGGCTAGGATACATTAAGTGACTAATAAATGCTTTTTCATTCACCCTCAGACATTACTAGCTGAATGATCCCAGGCAAGTCACTTAACTCTGCCTCAGTTCCTTATCTGTAAAATGAGCTGTTGGAGAAGGAAATGGCAAACCACTCCAGCACCTTTGCCCCAAATGGGGTAAGGAAGAGTCAGACAGGACTGAAATAACTCTAAAACAACAAAAAGAATTTAATGGGTAGGGGAAAGACAGAGTTGTGTTTTAGAAAAATCACTGTGGTAGCCAGGTGGCAGGGAGAGATTTGAGGCAGGAGGAAAAATTGGAGGCTATCACAATAATCCATATGAGAAGTGACGAGGCCTGAATGGGCACAATGGCTGTGTAAAGGCAGAAAAGCGGAGAGAAGCAGGAGATGCTCTGAAAGTTGAAATGACAAGATTTGGTGATTGACTGCATGTTAGACATGAAGGGGAGTGAGGAACTGAAGATGGCACCTTGAGAACCTGGGTGCTTAGAAGGATGGTGGCGCCCTCCACGAAACAAGGAAGCGTGGAAGAAAAATCTAAAGATAACGTAAGAGCTGCAAGTCTACTGCCACTTAGCCATGTCTGCTTATCCTGTACAATTCATTTTCCCACCCCAAATAAAAAGTGGGAAGGTGGAGCCAAAGTCCACTGCTCTCAGAGGAGTCATGAGCAAGGTCATCTGGGAGTCCAGGAACAGGTAGGCAGTGGGTGAAGGGATTTTCTTAATGGCACCTGAACAGCTGCTGTTGTGGTCAGACTGCTACTGTCCTGAGGGGCAAATCACAGGTTCATAGGTGGGGAGACAGAGAATTTGTACAGTGGAGGGCCGGGCTGAATGAAGAAGTCCTGGAAGAGAGAAGAGTGGTGCGGTGGTGGTGGAGACACACCGCACAATTAGCTTTCCTGGAGAGGTTACAATGTAACCCATCTTCCTGGCTTGTGATCATTTGATCAGGAACCTCTTACAGTTAGGCCACAGTCCCACAGGCAACACTAGCAGGGTGGGGGACTGACCTGAGGATTCAGAGTTGGGATACCCCTGCCACCATCTCTTCTGGAGTCAGTCACCTTCCCTCAGCAGGTTTCAGGTTACTTACGTGTAAAATAGGCCTTGAAACATGAGTCACCCCTGGGCTCACAGGGGTGTGAGGATGAATGTGCAGCTTCCTGTTAGAATTCTGGGGGTGAACAAGGCTGGGGAATTCAGTTTCCCAGAAGTCTCAAGGGAGCCACCTCCTTGGATTAGCCTGTGTTTGTCATGCGTGGGTCAGACACTGGCAGGGGTTCTTCCCCACCTTACCAGGGAACCCTTCGCACAGGCTCTAGCAGCCTCTTTGGACACAAGGAAGTTGTAACTGCAAAGGACTTTAGCCCTCTGATCACCGATAATTCTTCACAACCCTCCTGTGTGTCATCAGCTGCATTTTGCAAATGGAAAAAGGGTGAGGCACAAGGAGAAAAATTTATGAGAGCACTGACCACTGGAACACAGAGCCCTAAAGCTTGATGAATTAAACGGTGAGCAAGAATACAGACAGTCTCCTCACTTTAAATGGAACTCAAATATTCTTGCGTAAATCTGATGAAGATTTTCCAAGTTCTCCTCATAATAGTATTTCAAAAACTGGATGAATCTATATGGCCCCCAAATTTCAAGATTGTTAATGGGATTTAGAGTGACAGAAATTATTATTTTCTATTATATTAATAACCAATTATTAAATTAGGATTAAGGCTTTTCCTCATTCAGGGACTAGCCCCTGTAGGCCAGTCAGTCTGAAGAACATTGCTGATAGAGGAGACTGTCCAAATCTTGTGTGGGACCCCACCCAACTAGGAGACTACATCTGTTTAGAGTATAAACTGAATCCAGACCAGGTGAATTCTTGCCCTTAGGAAATAAACTCCAGTCACTGTACCTCTCCCTCATCAGAGGTAACCCGTTTATGAAGGAAAAAACCAGAGTGGTCTGGGTAAAGACAGATTCCTTTGTCCAGACTGCTGGAGGCAGCTGAATCTCTGGGTCTAGCTATATTCTCAGCAGGAAGAGCTGAAGACTTTAGCCCAGCCCCTCATTAACTGCCCACCAATCAGGATTGATGTTCACCTGTCAGAGGCACTTCCTTTTCCAAAGCATTCAGTAACCCCTATGGCTTTGTCTTTGGTTACTGAAACCACTGACCATCAATTTATTGATTACCAGCTAGCCTAATTGATAAATTAATTATTAATCATCCAGAAACTCTGTCTGTCGGGTTTTTCATGTGTCTTAAGAGATAGACAAGACTTTAGAGATCATCTAGTTCAAACCCCTACAAGTTAGATACTAGGAAACGGAAGCCCCCCAAGGTAAATGTTAGCTATCATCATCACTGATGTCATCAGTCTTATCACTATTAATCTGCTCTCCATTCCAGTCAAACAGGTCAGCTAGGTATTCCCTAATTTACAGGGCAGTCTGCTTCTTCCCTCCATTCCTTTTGAAGAAGTGGTTCCTCATATCTGGAATGTACTCCTTCCTTTCCTCTTGCTTCTTAAAAAATTTCTAGCTTCCTCAAGCACAGATTGGGTGCCACCACTCAGATAAAGCTTAATATATTATATATTTCAATATTATATTATTGTATTATATAATATATTAATATTTTTAAATTATCTGGGCCATTTTATTGACATTCATGTAGCACAAGATCACAAACAGGAATCCCTTCATTCCTTCCCCCCAACAAGGACTGCTATCATGGGCACCTGATACTGAGACTTTTTTCCCATTTGTTCTTCAGAAGCTACAGGATTCTGGAGAGCAGTCCTTTAGCCATGGGTGCATAGTAAAGTTATAGCTAACTCTTCTGCCTCTGGCTTTCTGAATGACCTTGGGTGAGTCACTTCCTTTCTCTGGTCCTTAGTTTCCTCATCTGGGGCATAGATATCCATAGGCCAAATGCAATCAATCACACCCTCTCAGAGCAGAGTACAAGTTCTTAAGAACCTAATCCCTCTTCAACCTCTGCACAATCTCCTCTTGGGAAATTAATCTGTATTTACTCATATGTATATCATCTCCTGCAGAAAATAAGTTCCTTGACAGGAGAAGAGAGACTGCTTCATTTTTGTCTTTTTATGCTCAGTGTTTAACACAACTTGAATACAGCAGACATCTAATAAATGTTTACCAGATTGAATAAGTAACCCACTTGGGGCCTCTGAGGTGATCAGCACTTCTATCCCCTACCACAGGCTTCTTCTCTCCTTCCTCCCTCCCTTTCCTTGTTTCTCCTCCTCTCCTCTTTTCTCTCAGAATCTTTGTGTCTCCTTCTGCTCGTTCTTTTTCCCTACCTAGGACATCCTCATCTCACTGAGCTCCATGGATCTTACTTAGCCTCACTTGAGGCTCTCCAAGTTTAAAGGGCTGCTGCACCCTGGGCTAATGCCCTGCCGTATTCTGGAAGTGCAACGTCATGCCCAGAATTATTCCAATAATCCAACATGATCCCAACAAGACTGAGCAAACAGCAAAAGATGAGACACAAGAAGTGGAGAAGTCCTTGGGCATCTGCTCACCACCAGCTAGCCATCACAAATCATTCCCAATACTCCTTGTTCTACTGCTTGAGGTAAATGTCTCCTCTCCACCACACAACAGAGTAACTGAAGGGCTTTATCACTGCCCTTCAATTCCCAAAGCAAGGACACATGCCACAGGGGCAGCTGCCTGGGAGCAGAGGAAAAGGTGCCTCGCAAAAGTCAGACAAATAATGGTAGGTTCCTCTTTCAACAGGTTCTCTGGAGAGTAAGAGAAATCATTCCATAGATAGGCCCTGGCATCATGGCTGAGTGAGGAACCTCAGAGTCCAGGTGACCTTGTCCCACGTGGGTCATTAATATTCTGTAGCTTGATGAGTTCCAGCTTCCTCACATTCTCAAGCAAAGCCTACCATCCAGTTTCTTCTGAGACAGAATCTCAGATGTGGTATTCCAGAGAAACACAATTTCAAAGTTGGAAGGGACTCAGCGGGCAATCTAGTTTGAATTGTGTCTGAACATGAATCCTCTGTACAACGTACATGGGAAGTGGCCATCTGATCTTTGTTTGAACACCTCTAATGAGGGGGAACCCACAACCTCCCAAAGCAGCCTGTTCCATTTTACAACAGGTTTAATTGTTGGGAAAGTTTACCTCACATCAAGCCTAAATTTGCCTCTTAGTAACTCCCAACTAATGCTCCTAATTCAGCCTTCTGGGGCCAGCCAGAACATATTTAATACCTTTTCTACATCACAGCCCTTCCTTCTGACACCTGAAGACAGCCATCCTATACCTAGCTAAGTCTTCTCTTTTCCAGGTAAATCATTCTCAACTCCTCCGATGGATTCTCATATGGCAAGATCTCAAGGCCGCTTACCAGCATGGTCGCTCTCTTCTGAACATTCTCCAGGGTGTCAATATCCTTTCTCAAATGGGAGATATAGAACATGGTACAACACACCAGATATAGTCTGACCAGAGAGGTATGTAGCACAAGTATCACCTCCCTAGCGATTACTCCTTCTCAATGCACCCTAAGATCGTACTCCCTTTTACTGGATGTTTTATCACACTGCTGACATAACCCAGATTTTTCTAGATGGATTATTTTCTAGCCAAGTCTTCCCATCTTGTACTTGTGAAGTTGCATTTTTTGAACTTAAGTGTATTTACTGCTATTAATTTAAAATAGCTGACATTTATATAGTGCTTTAAGAGGCACAAAGCATGTTCTACATTGCATCTGACCTTCACAACAACCCCTGTGAGAAGGGCTATTGTTATTATTTCCATTTTATAAAGAGTTAACTGAGGCTGACCGGCTCAAGGTCAGGGACTTGCCCAGGTCACACAGCTATGTGTCTGAGGCAGGATCTGAAGCCTGGTCTTCCTGAGTCCTTCAAGTCCAACACCTGTCCAATGTTTCAGTCCATAAAGATCTCTTGGATTCTGACTCCACCATCCAAGAGGTGATATTCCCTCCTAGCTTTGTATTATTCTACAAATGTTATAAGCACGCCAAATATCCCTTCGCTCAAATCAGTGATAAGCATTTGCAACAGCGGGGGCCAACCATGAATCCAGGGCACCTCACTAGAGACCCCACTGAACCATTATGATTACTTTTTGGGTTCACTTATTCAGTCAATTCTAAATCTACCCTAATGGTACTATCATCTAACCCATATCCCTCCAGCTTTTCCCTGGAGACCTTGTCAAATTTTTAGCTAAAGTCCAACACAGTAACCTTGCTTAAAAAAGAAAAATTAAAGGAGATGTTTGGCATGTGATCTGTTGTTGAAGTTACAGTGACTTACTGATCACCATTTACTTTTATATAAGTTCACTAATCATCCCCTTAATAAAATATACTAGAATTTGTTCAGGAACTGAAGTCAGCCCTAATCACCTATGGTTTGCAGATAGATTTCTTCCTTTTTTTTTAAAACAGGGCTATCATTGCCTTCCTTCAGTCCTGCAGTACTTCCCTCATGATCTATTCAAGACAGAGTCATTAATCACATCCTCCAGTTTTTTTATCCCCTGGGATGTAGCTCCTTTGGGCCTTAATCTATACTTATTTTGAGATCAATTTCCTATCAGCCATCTTTGTTTTAACCTTTCCAGCCTGAAGAGCATTGTCTCTGGCATAGAATACATAAGGAAATTAAAGAGCTGAACAAGTCGGTCTTTCTTCTGTTATCGCAGTCTCATGTCGTTGAACCACAGTCTCTTTCTTTGATTTCTCTCTCTTCTCCAATACAGCTTTAAAACAAAACAAAAACACACCTACCTTTTGTCAAAGCTAAGTCATGAATGCCCAAGACGCACAAGAGCCAAGTTAGATTGGTCTTGAGTCAGGAGAGCGAAGCTGCCCATGCCCACAGGTCTCATATGTCAGGTTATCTCCCCAGACTCCCTTCTTAGCACAATAAACAAAGTCACAGGCTAACTCAGAAGATTTTAATTGCTTTCCGGCCAGGCTTCCTAAGTGGTTTCTACCTTGGTCAAAGCCCTTTGGTCATACCAGGTGCCCACGCTCTCCCTTTTGGGCTTTTCCTGACACTGCACCCTGATTCCTCAAAGCTCTTTTCCTTGGCAATGATTCTGACTCACCAATGGGGTGGCAATATGACTAATCTGCAAGTAAATCATTAAGTATCATCAGAAAAAAACAAACATAAAACAAAACAAAAAAGCCTTTTGATGTCTGAGTGATGGTGAGGAAAGAATAACCAGGCTGAGGGCTCATTCTGACTCCAACGGCTATTGCTGTGCAATCTTACAACTCTTTCTCAAACAAGCCCTACCTGCTGTAGTTGCTGCAATGATCAGTTTGTAAGGGAGTGACGTTTAGGCTGCAGATGAGCAAAACTGCCCCTGCCAAACACTGAAAGAGACCCAGCAGGAGCAGGGCAGGTCTCGTCACCAGAGGTTCCTGTTAAATCCAACTGCCCAGTGACTGGCAGTCAGCTCACTTCTCCAGGGAGAGGCCTCAGGGACTCACAGCGGACTTCACCAAGACAGCGGACCAGCCATTACACGCTGAGTTTTGGCTGACATGCTAAGGGCCTAAGGGGATAACTGGTTTAAGCCCAGTGGAAATTAAGTAGTCAGGTTCATGAAAAATCATTCACAGGACTTCATGACAAACATACTCTGCATCTCCCTTCTACTCCCCTTTGGTTTTGTTTCCATGGAAATGTGAGTAGGGGTGTGGGGAGGGATTCTGAGCATGTGCATTACTGACAGATGCTTCTGTTCTCTTAGGTTCATCCCTGTAAGACGAGGCGGCAGCAGTGACCAGGAGGGGGGGAGCTGAACCCAATGCAGACTGTGCACTCCAATAACTGCTGCAGCTGCATGACTTGAAAATGAAGGATTGGCAGGGCTTGGCAACCATTACAAGGGCTGATTTTTAGGGAAATTTAAAGACTCTACCCCAAAGGCTTGGCTGAGGGTTGGCTGGCTGAAATGATCTGGAGGCCACCCCATCCTAAGTTTCCTTTGATCTCATGATTCTCTTTCTGGTTCCATGTGACTGGAGATTGGGGAGACTAAGGGACTAAATCAGCTTTCCCCCACTATCCCCAGGGGCGAGGGAAGATATTCCATGCCTGATGTGAGTTGTGGGCACCTGAAGAGAAAAGCCCCAGAGAAACTCAAAAGCTTACTTTTCATATATGGAAATCAACACTAGACATTCAGTCCAGAAAAAGGGTAAACATGCTGCCTGTATCCATTACGAATAACAGGAGGGTTTCTCCTTCACCCTCCTTGACACGTAGAATTGCTTTGCTTTCTGGAAAGTGGCACCTGACCTAGCCCAGTTCCTCATGCATTTCACTGAGCCAAAGGAAGAAAAGACAGGCACCTTCAGAAGCTAGAAGGTGGTGAAATGACAAGGCAAAGTCCCACCCTATAGCATCAAATGCCAGAGCCCAGGAAGACAAAGCGAGAAGGATAAGGAAGGTGAGGAAGGGGCAGAAGTGGTAAAGATGGAAGAAGCAAGGGCTGAGGAAGTCGTGAGGAAAACGAGGGAAGAACAAAGGGTAGAAGAAGTGAGAGAAAGAGAAGATCGGAGGAAGGACAAAGGGCAGAAAAGCTTAAGTCCAAGGAGGAAACAAGCAGGGCAATGTCTGATGCGAAGCTGAAAGGCTTGGGGGGAAGAGGGTCTTGAGAAGGTCTACAGCCTGTATCTAAGGGAGATCGGGCAGCTGAGGGGTTCTCACGGAGCGCCCTCCCCTGCCTAGCCCACAGCCCACTGGCTTCCCTCCCTCCCCCCATACTTGCCTCCTGGCAGAAGGTAACGATGTTTTCCCACAGAGCCTTGGCTTCGCCTTCGTCGGTCTGTCTCCGCTTCTCCACGTGCATGCTCTCCCTGCGCGTCAGAGGCTTGGCTCCCTTGCGCTGGGCCAAGCAGCCCTGCGGAGTGTGGCAGGCCGCACAGTGCTTGGCCTTCACCTCGTTGAGTAGGGTGCAGGCTGGGCAGGCCCATTCAGGGAGTGGAGGGGGTTGTGAGGCAAAGAGACGGGCAGCCTTACGAGCGGAGGGGGCCCGGCTACAGCAGCAGTCCCCGAGCTTGTCAGCACTGCAGTCTGGGCAGCGAGAAGCTGGCTCCCCTGCGCAGGCCCCGCTGCCATGCTCCTGGAATCCATGCAGCTTGGAGGAGCCACACGCTTTGCACTTCTGAGCCATGGTGGGGTTCTTAAGGGTGCATCTGGCACATGACCAGGTGGTGAAGTCAGGGCTGGAGGGGCTAGCAGGGGTGAACCGGACAGTGTCACCAGTCAGGTCAATGACATCACTGCCCTGAAGGGCACCACAGTTCTCACACCTAGAGGTGCCTGATGGATTATGCTGGGAGCAGGAGCTGCACCTCCACAGAGGTGGGCTGGCTTCCGCCTCCTCCTCTAGCACACTCAGCCTCTTGGTAGATAGGATTTCTTGGAAGCGGGTGGTGGTGGGTGCTCGGACCTGCCCCTGGGGGGAT
This sequence comes from Bettongia penicillata ogilbyi, assembly GCA_023548195.1. Lineage (NCBI taxonomy): Eukaryota > Metazoa > Chordata > Mammalia > Diprotodontia > Potoroidae > Bettongia > Bettongia penicillata. The sequence goes on along the minus strand of JAJHZJ010000321.1, from coordinate 4,960,720 downwards.
CCCTTGGGGCCAGGGGTAGCTGTGGGCTGGGAAGCCTCAGGCACCGGTGGCTGTAGCTGGGGAGGTACCTCCCGGCGGCTTCTAGGGACTGGGTTGTTCTGCAGGGTAGGGGAAAAGGGACTGAATGATGGCATTTTGGGGAGCTCTTGCTCTGTAGCAGCTGGATCTTGGTTAGCTGAGGTGGAGTCAGCCTCAGGGAGATCCGTGGGCAGGCTGGGTTGTGGAGTGGAAGGGGCAACATGGAAGCCAGCAGGAGTGATAACCTCAGGGACCACCAGGGCCTCTGGAGGGATCTTGGGCAGCGAGAGTTTTCGTGGGCCTCCGCAAGCAGAGCATGAGTTGGCGACAGGAGTGTTGTGGAGGGTGCATCGCTGGCACGCCCACCCGTTCTGTGGCTCTACTTCTTCAGGGCTTTTTCCTCCTGACTCCCCGGTCTCCACCTTTAGCACTGCTTCCTCTTTGCAGCTCCCTTTTGGCTCCACTAAGATTGTGGGGGGTTTGGGGAGTACCCCATTGATGATGGGTAGTGGGGACGTCCCTGGCAGCGGGTCTGGAGTAAAGCCGCATACCTCACAGTTCTCTTTACCCAGAAAGTTTCTGAAAGTACAGCGGGCACAGGGCCATTTCTGCTCTTCCACGCTGAGCCTTAGGATGTGGTTAAGGTCAGGCTTCTGTCGGGGGGCCTCACAGATGGAACACTGGCGTTGGCCAGCAGGGTTCAAGAAAGTGCACCGGGTACAGGACCACTCCCGGACTGCGGCCATAGAACCAGGCGAATGAGTGTGGCTGCAAAAGAAGGGACAGGTGTCATTTCCAGCGCCTAAGTGCCTGGTGTTAATGTGAACGACTTGGGTCCCTGGCCTATTATTGCCTTCCAATCACAGATTCTGAGGGTATAGGAATCCAGATGTGTCCAAGCTGTGCTAGGGCTGTCTCCAACTCAATTCATGCTGGAGGAATGGGAAAGTTGAGGAGACCAGATTCACTTCAAGAGGAAGAAAGGGGACAATGAGATGAAGAGACTACAGCCTTGGGGAAATTTTGCCCTTGTGCTGCATGGTACCAGAGGGAAACTCTAAGATCAACAAGCAAAAGGTTTTTTGGGGGGAGGATGGTCAGGGGAGAGGCAGGTCAATCTAAGGAAAAACCTCCTAACCATTAGAACTATCCAAAAGCAGAACAGGCTGCTTTGATGAGACTGTGATTTCCCTGGTCACTGGCGGTCTTTAAGAATCAATTAATTTGCAAGCATTTACTAAGTGCTTACTCAATATTAGAATTGTTGAAAAGATGAATGATCATTTTCTAGGTACAAGGGGAGGCGAGGGAGATGACTGATTAAATGACTTCTAAGGTCCCTTCCAACTCTGTGATTACACTGTCTGCCTACTAAGAACAAATCCAACCGCTCACTTTCCCCATCTCAGACACTTACTAGCTGTTTGAACATGAACAAGTCCCAACCTCTCTGTGCCTCAGTCTCCTGTAAAAGGAGGGAGTTGACTTGAAGGCCTCTATGGTCCCTTCCAGCTATAAATGTACGATTCTCCCACTCTTGGGAGAATCTTGTTCTAAAGTTACCAGGGGCTGAAGAGAGTTTCCACACTCTCCTCTGAGGCCCACCGGCCTCCCCAAAGTTGCAGCCATTTGCTCCTTCCCTCAGTGTCCTCACTCATCTCACCTCTCAAGACAGTCTAGGATGCCCTCACTGTGGATCCCAGGAGGTTTTTCCAGAGGTGATAGAGAAGGAAAAGGAAGGTCCTACAACTGACTCACAGATCAAAGTAAGCTGAAGCAATGAGGAGAAGGTGAATTTATGTAGGGAGAGGCAAAGAAAGGGAGAGCTATGAAAGGGAACAACTAGAGAAACCCAAAGTGGGGGAACAAGGAAGGAAAAAGAAAAAAAAAAGAGAAAAGAGGAGTCAGAGGAAGAGATGGATGTGCCCCAGCTGCCACCCCGAGGAGAAGCCCTGGTCAATCTGTTTTTACTCCTACACGTCTATTCTTGCTTGATGCCTTTCCCCAGCTCTTTCTTACTCAAACTCTTAGACCCAGGGATGGTTTTAAGGTTCCAAACTGGGTGAGCTGGGTGACCACAATGTCACCTTCAATCCCAATCACAAAGATAACATCAATAATATCATATTTATAAACTGATTTCCTCAGAACAAACCAATGAAACAGGAAAAGTGAAAGTATCTCCCCCCATTTTACAAATAAAGAAATAGACTCAGTGGGGTGAAATAATTTACCCAAGATCATAGAAGTGGTGGGGCTAGAGCTCAAACCTAGCTCTTCTAACTCCATATTTGGAACTTTGCATCAAATCATACTACCTTTCTTGGATCCTTCTGGTATCCCATTCAGCCTATCTCCTTTTCCTTTGGTTTTCTTTCCCTGGATCTTCCCACTGGCATGGCAGAGTGGACAGAGCACTGGATGTGAGTTTGAATCCTGCCCCAAGTACTCACTGCCTAAGTGACACTGAGCAAGTTACTTAATGTCTCTGGGCCTTGCTTTCCATCTGTAAAATAAGGATATTGGACTACATGAATTCTGAGGTCCCTGTCAACGAACATCCCCCCTGAGCAGGGGCTATGTCTGATTCTACATTCTACACAGCAGTTAGCTGACTACCGATGTTTGGTAAATGTTTAACCATAAACAATGATAACACCACAGCAATCATAATGACCTCCTGGGTGGTTATGCTTTTCTTGGCAGGGTAACATTCCTGCTGAGCCAAGACAACAAAACCCAACTGTCACTGCACTGTGACCAACTGTACCCAACAAATTAAGCTCTCAACAAAATGCTTTCCTCTCTCTGTGCCTCAGTTTTCTCATTTGTAAAATAAGGAAGTTGAACTAGATAATTTCTAAGGTCCCTTCCAACACTGATCTTCTGCAGTCACAGCCAGCTCTGATATTCAATGGTCAAAGGTCATGGCTAGCTCTAAAAGTTAGTGTAAGGTAACTTGGTCCATATGCATTTTTACAAAATAGGAAACAAAGAATCCTGAAGTCAACAAGTACACAGCAGAAAAAAATGACACGGAGGACCACTTGCAAATGAGGCATGTCATAGATCGGAAGCGTCAGCATTGGATATATTTCAGATAGCCTTTTGGACAGAAAGAGGTGTGAGCAGGGTACGTAAAAAGGATGGTGGGATGTTCAAGCTAGACTGGATTCCATGATACCATAAATAGCTAATTGGGAGTGGGGAAAAGAGTTGATGGAGTGAACCAGTGGTATGGCTATTTGAATAAAAACAGAAATCTCCAGTGTGGTGTCAGTACTGGTTAAGTTGTAACAAACAAAGAGACTGCATCATGCCCTCTTTCCCAAACTGGAATGCAATGGACACAATGGAGTCTGTAGGATTCCATTCTGACCTTACCACAGCGTATGTGGACATTTCAGGAATTGACAGATCCAGAATTTCACTGTGTGGGTATTGCACTGCACTTGTGCAGACTGTAATATTGTAGATAGTCTTTGGTAATTGTTTAATCATGGCGCAGAAGACTCTCATCATCCTAGGGATAGCTTTGGGGATAAACTTAGACTAGTCCTCAAATGACAGGCACACTGTCTCCTGCCCAATCTATACCCAAAGCTTTTCCAGAACTAGTGCTCCCTTGGCATAGCCTTCAAGAACCCATGGTCACTTTTATACCGTGATGAAGCAATGGAACAGGACTTTAATGGATGGGAGGGAATGACAAAATGGAGTTTTAATTCTTCAATAATAGGCATTTTTTGTAGAGAGAGATGAAGAGAGATAAATGAGGGTTCACTCCTTGTGGAAATACAAAATAAAAATGCTTTAAGACTCAGTTCCTTATATGGGCCCATTTACTGAGCACATATATTTCAAGAGTGGTTCTTGATTGGGCAAACCTGGAAAAACTGATGAGTATTCCTCTTTTTCAGGGTAGAATGAGGGAAAACAAAATTCACCACTTCTATTCTCTTCAAGAACACGAAGCTGCAGCTTAGCAACCCCATAGGAAGGCTACTCATTTCAAGTGCTTCTGGTTTGTGGAATCAAAGAATTTCCTTTATTTCTTGGCACTTGACACAAGTATTCAAAATAAAGAAAATCCCCTGGCCCAGTGATCAGTGATATTATTGTGATTCCTTTGGATGTTGGCTTTTTATATACGCCTTTGTGACTTAAGGTATTGGCCACTTATGTAATAAACAATATATAAAACCTATTGCAAAAGTTCTGATCTAAATCACAACTCCAGGCTGATGGTGAACGAGCTCTGATGAAGTTGTGGGGGTGGGAGAATTACCACCGTCAAAGATGTACAAAACATTCTCCCACTCTCCACCTCTCTCACCACAGAGAAGACTGAAAGGGAATATAAAGTGAATGGGGTGGCAAGGGGGATAAGGTGAGCAGAGCTGAGGATATGGGGGAACGAAAAAACTATGGGCAAAGGGTCAGGAACTATTATAGGCCTAAGGTCAAGGAGTGGCTGTGGGGGACAGACAGACATGAAAGCCCAGAGATACAAGATGAGGCAGGAACCCTTAGAGATATTAGATCTATGGAAAAATAAAAAGGGAATTACTGTGAGGGAAGCTAGACTTGCCTATCACCTAGCAGTGGTTAACAAGATGAATCTCAGAGGTGGAAAGGACCTCAGAAGAGTACAACCCATATCCTCTACCACACCCTTGAAAAATGGTTCTCTAGCCTCCTTGGAACACCTTGACTAGTACAGGACAGAAGAGGAAGATCACAATGACTTCTATTCAGAAGGCATAAAATGGAGATGTGTATGTTTACCAAAGGTGTTTACTTCTGTCATGAATGATGTCTTACAAAGATCCAAAAGGAAGAGGATGATGACTCTTAGGTGACCTTTTAGATCTTCTTGTTTGTGAATACTGTTCTGATGGCACTGAGCTCCAGAACATGAAAGGATCCCCATGGTGAGATAAAACGATTACCCAATAATTTATACAGAACCAACTAAATGGATGTATAACGCCTGCTGGCTAAACTGTGACATACTTACAAGTGGTCAGCTTGCTGAATCAGGACATCAGTACATAGCTGGACAGCAGATAGATGCATTACAGAGAGTCGAACTGAATACCAGAAAAAGAGTAAGCTAGCATTTAGGAAACTGCACAGCACTTATAATAATGTGTGCATGTGTGAAATACTGTGCTACAAAATATTTTCAATGATTGCCTATACTTCTCAAATGGAATGAGGGATTTTTTTTCCTCCTGGATCTACAATTTCATTGGTGCAGAGAGCATCTGAGAAGGAAACTTCCGCTACCAATGGAGTTGAGGCAAATGTTCTGCAATTTGTAGCCTTAATGGAATTACCTAGGGAGGTAATGACTGAGAAGTTGAATGTCTTGCTCCAATTCACAAAACCAGCATACGTCAGAGATGATCTCAAGTCTAGGTTTTCTTGACTTTGAGGCCTATTCTCTATCCAATGCCCTGCACTGCCTCTCATGTCCAAGTGATATCATCTAGGTGTAAGAAATGTACAGTTAGAAAAGGAGGTGAAATAGCCATGAGATTCAAGTGCAGGATAACAGATGTCTAGCCCAAATGCTCCACTGGCATCCTCAAAATGAAAACAGATGTAGAGGAAAGCCTCTAACACATTAGGTGGGTCCTGACTGCAGGATCTATGAAACCACACAAGACAAGAATCACATGATAGAAGGCATGGATGAGCTAAATCTGAACCAGTGAAAGAACTGTAAACTGATGAGGTCAAAGAGCCGCTGGAGTGTATTTCTGCAAGTAATATACGGATCGTTAGTTTCATTTTACATAGGAAGAAACTGAGACCATGAGAAATCAAATCATTTGTCCAAGGTCTCACAGGAAATCAGTAGGTTTTGGATCATTTTACATGTGGCTCCACTCTATGATGCCACATCCCTTGTCCTCATAGGGCTTCAGTCTGAGAGGAGGCACAGGGGTGAACGCTATATGGCTAATGGCTACTTTTGACCTTATAGGTCAGCTAGTTTCCAGGGCCCAAGGAGGCAGTCTAATTCACCAATATTTTTTGAAGCTGTGTTCAAGAGGCTATAAAGACATTCTGGTTCTGAGGCGACGAAAAGGCTGAAGATGCAGAAGGGAAGATACTGAAGGAACATACTGAGGCGACGAAAAGGCTGAAGATGCAGAAGGGAAGATACTGAAGGAACATTTAGGGGAGGGAACCATGCAGCCGTGTGTTACGGCTTTGACACAACTTCAGAAGGTGTCCAGAGCTCAAATTATGCCCATCTCTGAATAAGACTACTGTTTGCTCAGGCCCTAAGCACTTGGTTACAAAAGTCATTTAGAAAGCAGGAGAAAACAAGAAGGAACAAGACCTGTCTGCTTATACTGATCCAATGGGAGATGGGGGTTAGAGTGAATTTTCTGGGAAATTAAGATTAAATTTCCTCCTGAGAATATATTTCTTCCTCGTGGTCTCAGAGGTCATGGGAGATCCAGGGTAGTATTAGTGTATGGTAATCAGAGAAGCTTTTGAGTAAACAAGGAAAGACAGAGCCTCAATAGGGGCCACATTCTAGAGCAAATGAAATCATATTATGATGTGACTACAAACCACTCAATCTAGTTAAGCCCACCTTCTCTCAGATACTCCGGAATCTCTGGCTGAGAGCTGTCCTGGTCATTCTGACTTAGACTCCACAGAGACTTCAGAAGGCAACTTTATTTTGACTAAAACATTTACCAGTGTGAGGAAATGACAAGCTAAGATGCAGATTTCAACATAAATGCCACCCAACTCTAGAGTCTTGCCATGCATCAGAAAAACCTAACCAGTAGGAGATGGAGGAGGATAGAAAAAAATAATACAAAAAGAGAAATCAAGTTAAGATCCACAAATACCCCTTGGCTCACTCAGAACAGACTGCCTCCATGTGAGAGGATAGGATGAGGTGGGGGGCCAGGAGTAAAGCTATAGGGGGGCAGACCTGGTTTCACTTTCCAAGGGAAAAGAAAATAATATTCAGCTCAGCTGTATTGTTTACAGGGACTTATCATAAGCATATCATAACATTTAATCAAGACCTTCAGGCTGGCTCCAGAGGGTCTCAAATGAGTAGGAAAATATAGGGGGGCGCTATGGTCAGAGTTAGGGGGCATGCTGTGCCCTTTGTTTCAGCTCCTGGGAATTTTGCTTTTCTTGTTTCAGAGACAAGAAAAGGTAAAGTTAATTTTTCTCTCTTCAGCACGGGGCATGCTTTTCTTTACTTCCTCACCATCCTCACCCTCTAAGACCTGAGGGCAAAGTTCTCTCCTGGGGCTGGAGTGTCACACTTCATGACTTTTTTATAGATAAGGACAATCTAGAGGGAGACCAGGTGGCCACACACACCTTTTGCCAAGACAGTTCCGGAACATGACAGATTTTCATGGGATGTTAGCTTCATAACCAGAGTGAGAAAAGGGTGAACCATGAAAGAGCTGCAGGGGGGTTGGGGGAGGAAATCTAAAATTAGGGGATTCCCACCTTTAATATCCAAATGTGTGGCTGCCTAGAGCAACGCAGACTTTGCTAGATGATTCTCTGTGTTATTTTCTATAGTAAAATCCAGGTAAGAGGAAAATCCAGGTAAGAGGATAGTGAGAGGAGGAGAAAGGGAAGACAAAGGCCTTCCATACCTCAAAACGTCCTTTCAATCTGTTGTAGTCACTCTCTGGTGAAAAAATCAATTGTTCTTCTTAACAAGGTATGAAGACTGAACTGTCTAAAACAATACATTCCAGCCAAATCCTTCTGGTTCACGAAGGAAGAAAACTTGTCTCTTTTAAAAAAAAAAATCTCATTTGCTTTTCCTTCAAGCACCACTCTATTATTTCCCAGAGCTCCAGACCAAACCTCTGTGATAATCCCTTTTTTGCTGAAGCCTAAGATACAACAGGAAGAGCAGCCATTCTGGTGTCCAGGTCTCTCCCCTGGGTCCCAAGTTCCTGCATGGAGGCTTTGCAAACCATCACTGGGCCTCACTCAGTGTAACCACCGCTACCCTCAAGAGGAAGGATGGGGAAAGTCTAGATTGGACAGAGGCAGAACTGTGTGTGGGGCCAGAAGGAAGCGGACAGCTGTGACAGACCACGGCTGTGATAAACCTCCCCAAGCCCAAACTTCAGGCTCCCCAATTAGGCTGAGACGACTCCTTGGCAAGTCCCGAGGCAGGTGTGCCAATCTCTTTCTAGGCTGTCACTCCATCTTTGTAGGACTGGTAGAGTCATGGACAGGCCTTGGCATCCCTCATGCCCTGGTTTTGAGGCAGTCTCTTTTCTGCTATATATTTCTGGAACGTGAGTTGGTGACTCAGTAAATGAGTGAACAGGTAAGAGGAAACAGGAAAGAAAAAAAAATCAGGAAATAATCTTCAGAGGAGAAACATTCAAAAAGACTTCAAATCAGGAAATAATCTACAGAGCAAAAAAGATTCAGAAAGACTAAAAAAAAAAAGACAACAAATATATCCTGACACTAAATTACATAGCAAAGTAAGTTCACCCCAATACAAATTCACAACCCTCCTGAGCTCTTCAATAGGAAAGAGATGACTATGGTTCATGGGAAATAGTCAACATCTGGCTCTGGCTGTCTACATCTGAGGTGTTCTACTTCCTCACCACCAAATTACCCCAATAAGAAGGACCATATCTTTACAACTAACACCCTTATTATTATATTGAAGCAAAAGCCTCTCGTGTTGAAATGCTATAATGTGCTATTTAAGTTCAACAGCAATTTCCTTTTGGACCATGTCTATGGAAATAACATCATCACTAATCTAGAACTCAACTAGAAATATATCTAGTCTAGGTGAATAACTCTCCATGGGCTTTACCTGGATAATTTTCCTAAAGGCCAATAAATTTTCCCAGTAGTATTACAGACAAAAAAATAAAGTAAAAAACACAATGAATGCTTTACCTGGTACAGCTGGACATCAGAAATCCCCTGGGGCTACAGCATAAGCAATCTCATTCTGGTCTCAACCTCTTAAGCATACCTTTTACAACAAAAAATCCAGCCACAACACTGGGATCTATACTAAAGGAAAAGTAAGTTCCTAGTGACCTCTTCTTTAGCATAGAATTAAAAATGGATTTCCTTTTCACCAACCAATATTGTAAAATGCTATGTGCCCCAAGAGCATTCAATAAATATTAATCAAACTGAATTTAAAATGCATTCAATATCTTCTGGGGAGAGCACAAAGAGGATCCCAAACTTTCAAAGGACATCACTTATTTTCCTGGGAACTGTGGCAAGATCAATTGTGAACAAGGAGTCTCCAGTCCTCAGGGGTAGGCCATTCAATGCTCAGTCATCAACAGCCAAATTCCACTGCAGACCTACCAGCATGGGTAGAAGATGTGATTTATGTTTGGATAATAAAAAGCCTTGAGAACTATCAGCTCAGCACAAACAGCAGTGGCTCTTGGGGCCTTCCCATAATTCCCACAAGGGCCGGGTGAGTCCCAAGAGAAATGAGATGAAAACAAGGACAGGGACTACTGACTATAGGACTGGCATCACTTCCCTTCCTGTGGTCCAACAAAAGATCTTGGAGGACAACCCCAGAGATTATGAAGCTCTAAAACAGAACCACTGCCTTTCAGATTCTGGCTTCCCAGGAGTCAATTTCAGGTTAGGCAGAAAATGGGCAAAGAAGAGAAATAGCAGAACCATCCTCTTTCCTCTCCGCCATGCTCTTCCTGAAAGAACCGAGCAGGCTTGAATGGAAGAGCCATGTTCTAGGTTTGATGCTATGTACACACTGAACCAGCAGTCAGGGAGACCTAGGTTCCAGTCCTGACCTCCATGATTCCAAGTCATTTTCTTCAATAGGATTCAGTTTTACCAGACTTCATTCTAACTAATGCCAGCTTTCAATTGCCTCAGGATTCACAATCCAGCTTATGAATGTCCCAAGACTCTTTTCATAGTGTTTTGCAAATCTTAAGGTGCCAGAGAAATGTGAGTTATTATTTTGGCCATGATTTCCTTGCCATTTTTACCAGAAGGTAGGGAAGGGAGAGGAGAGAACTTAAAGTTAAAATGATCAATTAATCAATTCTGCTCATAAAAAGTAAAAAAGCAAAAAACAGTCTCAGATTTCTAATGTGCTTCATTTGACTTAGCCCCTAGCATGTGTGTAATATGTTATTTTCATCATTACCATTTTATAGAACAGAAAGTTGAGGCTCAGAATGTTTAAGGGACTCATTTGACTAGTCATAAGGCTTTTAGGTGGTAGACCTTGTACTGAACTCAGATCTTCTGGAATCAAGACTACTGTTCTTTTTCCACAATCTGCTGCCTTGAATAAATTAGAAGAAAAAGTTGGCCCTATGGGATAAAGCAAGGCTTTTGAACTATTTATGGCTTTAAATGATTATTTATCGTCCATCAACCTGATCAATAAAGATGTGAGAACAGGTTGAGGCTCTTAAATGTGTAGGGAAAATGAACTGGACAACACTGGTAAAATATCTTAAAGGGAGAACACTTAAAAAGCATGCAAACCTGTCATGCAAAAGCAATGTGAAGACAGGAAATGCAAAGCAACTGCCTAAAGTAGGCTCCCTCATCTACCATGCAACATATGGTATTCACTATTAAGTTATCAGTTTAAATGCCCTAATGCTGCATGGCCCACTGTGTGCAAGTCAGTGCAGGACAAATTGGTGAATGGTGCCCACAAGACCTCTGAGAGCATGGGAAGCTTGGGAACCTATTCATTAGTTCTTGGCACTCAACACCATACCAACTTCCATTCCCAGGATGTAGCTGAATTCAAGGCATAATGTGTTCACTGATCTCCTGTAAGAGTTTGAATGTGAAATCATATTATAAAATGGTAATAATTTATGGTTGTGTTGAAGTACAAGGAGATCCACAGTTTTAACAAGTGGTGTGGGACAAGATGGTAGATGAGATATTTTCTCTGATATCTATGACCTCTCAAACCTCTCTAAGGCAGAAATCATGTGTCAAAAATAAAGCAATATCAGCTGTCTTCCTGGTTTGGGACATCCAGAATCCAAAGGAAGGTTAAAAAAGGGTTCCCCCTTTGAGTTCACTCCACACCCCATACCCGACCACCCAGCATGTGATGAGCAGTGAGGGCACACTAAGTGACCCTAAGATCAGACCCAGAGACTTGCAATAAAACCCATGCTTACAGCTTGGTCCCCCCACCCTCTTTCCAAGACCATGGAGATCTAGGCTGAGAGTTGTAACAGCATCATTCTGCATTGCGGGGACTGGGCACATGAAATAGGGCCTAACTCCGTTCCCCAATCCCCTTTGTACTAAAGCCAATGAGACCTAATGTATAGAAACCAACCCCACAGAACCAGCAGAGCAGCATTCCTAGCAACCAGTGACAGATTAGAGAAGTGAGGAACAAAAGGTGTGGGAGAGGACCCTGGAACAAGACATCAAGTAAGAGAGGACTACATGGTGCTCTACCTAACCTGATGTAGAAGCCAAGCATCAGCTGGGGCCAATTTGGGCCCCCTTCCATCTTATTATGTCACATAAGATAGAAACTGATACTGGTGAACCATGAATTGCCCAGTGCTGGAGGAGGCTGAAACCTTTTGGATTTAGCCCCTAGGGAACCCACCATCAGAGAGGAAGGAGTCAGAAAATGAGCAAGAGGGAAAAAATAAGGGAAGGGGGAAGACTGAAATTACCGAAGGTCTTTGGAAGAAGAAAACTCAAAGACCTTGAACTGTTTCAATCAACAGGGAACACATCAGCGGCAGAAGGAAATAATGCATCTAGATCAAGTAAATGAGTTCAGGTATCTAAGAATAAATATTGCCAAATTAAGCCTAGTATGATCTACCCTGAAAAATCTCAGATGAACCATAAATGAAAAAAGATGGACATTTAATAATAGAGAGGTGTTTGAAATATTCTTAGAAAGATAACCAAAAGTGAAAAGGTTATTGGCTTTCTGAACACCCCAAACAACAGAATTGTAGGAGTGAATGGATGCAGCATCCAAGGGGAAACAGAGTAACAGCAAAGAATAGTAAGACAGCTTTCTAAACGTCTACAAGGAGACTGGGATGAAGGTAGAAGAAACAGTGAAGATTCTGTCCATTATGGACAGAAGAGGAAAAGAGATAGGGGGATGGAGGGAGCGTGTGGTGTGCCAGGTCAAATCAAAGGCTATCAATGAGAAGGTGACCCCTGTTGTCTCTGAGGAAAAGAAGAGCCTACGGAGGAGGAAGGGGGAAAAGACTGAAAAGAAGGAGGAAAGGAAAAAGGACTTGCTTTGGTGGTAGGAGGAGATTCCACTGAAGAGTATTCATATGGGAGAAGAGTGATATTCTGGAAAAGGAAATGTGGACCATGTGTTGGGTGTTGTCTAAGAGATTTGGTGCTTGAAAAGACAACTTGTCCTACCTTGGAAGACGGGGAGTTGGAACTTCTGGGAACAAGTGATACCCAAGGGAGTGGGAGGGCATGGACCCAGGGAGATTTTGAGGCAAATGGGGGAAGAAAAAGTAACCAAGAGTAAGGTATAAATCTGTGATGCGATGCAGAATCAGGGATAGGTGTGCAGTGTGTGAGTCTGGATTCGTTTTGAGAGTGAGGAAAAATGAAAAGGGAAATCCAAGGGAAAAGCTCTCTGAGGTGATGGCAGAAGCTACAGAGACCACTCTGCAATATGGAGAAAAGAGAGGAACTTGACCATTATAGGTGTCACGAAGCAGAGAATGAGGTTCTAGAATAGACAGAATGAGAGGATGGATAACAAAGTAAGCAAAAATGAAATGAAAAAAACACCCAATGAACAGGAATTAAAAGGAAAGAGAAGAAAGGGCAATCTACTTGATTAAATGAGAAAAAAAAGGAAGAATTAAATAACTAGATAAAAGTAGGAACTAAGAAAGAATTAAGAAACAAAACTTTAAAGGAAAAGAATAAAAAACAGGAGAAGATTAGGGCTAAGGGGAAGAAGTCAGTGGGAATAGGGCTATCTTAAAAAAAAGATTAAGGAAAAATGACTAAATAGAATTGTGTTTACAGTGTAAGAGGGGATAAAAATCTTAACTTGAAAAAAAACCCAAAGTGGAAGAAAATGTAAACCTAACTCTCATTACTTTAAATGTGACTGTATTAAACACTTCCACAAAATGAAAAAGAATAACAGACTGGGTAAGAAAAGAAAACCCTAAAGTCTGTTCCTTACAAAAAACACATCTAAAAAACAGACATAAGCAAAGTAAGACTGAAGGGATGGAAAAATATTTACTATGCATCAAGTGAATTAATTAGTGCAGGAGGTGCCATCTTGTTATGTTACAAAGTAAAAACATTCAAAAATCAGAAAGCATAAACAAGAAACTACATTATGCTAAAAGGATCCATAGACAATAAACCGATAATCAGTCAAAAAAAAAAAACCCACCAAACAAACATAACAACCTTATATTCTCCAAAGGTCTTAGCACCCAAATACATAAAGCAAACGTTAACTGATCTACAAAAAGACAAGACAGTAACACAACAATGACAATACTGCTCTCAGTTCTGCATTAAGTCTAGCAGAGTAAGATAAAGAAAAGGGAAAAAATGGAACTGAACAAATTGATGGTAAAACTAGAGACTTACGTTGCCTTCTAAACAGATGTGCAAAAGAATATACATACTTCTCAGCACAACATCTAACTAAAAAAAGGGGGCCATGTATTAGGGCACAGAGATTGCAAAAAGATGTTAAAAAGTAGGAATAGTAAATATATTCTTTATAGACTATAATACAACAAAAAATAGTCAGGAAACACAAACAAAAGACATAGAAGCAAGGGGAGACTTAAAAATGATATATTAATAATGAGTCAAAAAACAAATCATAAGATAATTAATAATTATGTTAAAGAAAATTATAATGATGAAACAACATACCAAAATTTCTGGGTTGCAGCTAAAGCAGTCCTCAGGGGAAAAAAAATTATATTCCTACAAACATATATTTAAAAAACAGAGAAAGAGAGAATTAATGAACTGAATAAGCATTTTAAAAATTAGAAAACAAACAAATCAGCCTAAAACAAGTACAAAAGAAGAGAGATTTAAAAGTATAGAAATAGATAAACTGGAAATTTAGAAAAGAGAAATAATATATCAAAGCTTGGTCCTTTGGAAGACTAGAAAATTTGATAAACCATTACTTAATTTGATAAAAGAGGGCAGAAAATTAAATTAATTAAACAGTAAATGAATAAGGTGAAATCTCAATAAAACCAGAAGGAATAAAAATATTCAGAATATATCATGTACACTGATGTGACAACAAAATTGAGAACACAAAAGAAATAGAGTATTACCTTCAAAATTGTAAAATACCCAAACTATGAGGAGATACAGATAGAGATCTTAACCCAATCTTAGAAAAGGTAATAGATCTAGCTGTAAAGAAACTACCAAACGAAAAAAGACCTTCTGGTCCTGATGAATTCACAGAAGAATTCTATCAAACTTTTAAAGAGTAATAAGTACCCCAATAAGTACCCATACTCACAAATTATCATAAAAAATTGAAAAAGGAAGCACCCTAACAGAATCCTTTTATGAGACAAATATACTCCTAACATTCAAATCAGAAAAGAAAAAACACAGAAGGAAAATGATAGGATAACATCACTTATGAACACTGACTCAAAAATTTATTTTTTTCTTTTTTGTATTTAATATTTTATTTTTCCCCAATAACATGTAAAAAAAATTGACATTTTTAAAAAAAATTCTGAGCTCTAAATTCTCTTCCTCTGTCCTGTCCTCCCTTATTAAGAAGACAAACAATTTTACATAGGTTATACGTGTGCAGTCATGCAAAACCTATTTTTATATCTGACTCAAAATCCTGCCAAAAAGTGATTTAAATAAGAAATTATTTATTATGACCAAGTGGGATTTATATCAGAAATGCAAGTTCAACAATAGGGAAACCAATCAACATAATCATATTAAAGACAAAAACACTCCAAATAACATGATTATCTCAATAGACGATGAAAAAATCTTTGACAAAATATTGCACTCTTTTATGCTAAAAACCTTGCAAAGCACAGGCATAACAAAAAAGGTGCCTGTGTAAAACCAAAGCCAAGCATCACGCAATGGGAACGTGCCAGAACCTTTTACAACAAGAACCAGAGTAAACAAGAACGTCTGCTTCCCTCATTTCTGACACAGTTTTGGAGATGCCAGCAACAGCAACAGAACAAGAGAAAGTGTGACAAGTGTAAAGATAAATGAGATGAGATGAGACTATCCCTCCTTCCTAAGGATATGAAGGTATCCTTGGAAAACCCTAAAGAGTCAGCGAAATACTAATGCTGCCGGTGCACTAGGTAGTGCGATGCATGGAGTGCCAGATTTAAAGTCAGGAAGACCCGAGTTCAAGTCTGGTTTTAAAACACTTCCTAGTGGTATGTCCCCAAGTCACTTAACCACTATTTACCTCAATTTCCTCAACTGTAAAATGGGCATAATAACAGTACCTACCTCTCAGAGTTGTGAGAATCAAATGAGACCACACTGATAAATATGCTTACTCTCTTTCCCCCACTGAGAAATTTCAGCAAAATTACAAGCTATTTTATAACTCAAAAATCAATTTCATTTCTATATAATAAATGCAAAAATACAAGAAGCAGTAATAGGGAAATCTCATTCCAAAGAACTACAAAATGCTTAAAATATCTGGGGATCAATATACAAAAGACCTGTTTACATTCAATGACAAAATTCTCTTTAAAAAAATAAAGGACAACTTAAATAGCTGAAGGATCATTAAATGTTCATGGCTAGGCCAGGACAACAGTGCCAAAGATAATTTTCACTTTTAATACTATATCAATTAAATTACCAAGTACTTCACAGAACTTTATAAAATAATAATAATAAAATTCATATGGAAAAACAAAAGATCTAGGGTATCATAGAAGCTCACACTATTATAAAGTACCTATATTGTAAATCACATATTAGAAAACAATTACATTATGAAGTCATCAAAACCATCTGGTATGGGTTAAAAGAGAGATCAATGGAACAGACTTAAGACAGGGGAGAATCAGTAACAATGGAACTCAATAATAACTCAGTAGAGAAAGTTGATACAAGTGGAAAACAAATGACCTAGGAAAAACTCTTTATCTGATAAAAACTGAAGGAAAAACTTGAAAACAGTCTAGCAGAAAACAGACTTAGATCAACACTTTGTACCACATTCCAAATGGATACATGATCTTGATATTAAAGATTGTATTATATAAAATCAGAAGAGAAGCAGATCATATACACCTCACAGTTATGGGGAGGAGATCAAGAGACAGTGGCAATTACAAAAGATAAAACAGATAACTTTGTTTACATGAAACTGAAAAGTTTCTATACAGATATTAATGCATCTAGGATAGTAAGGGAAGTGGTTAAATGGGGAAAAAAAATCTTAGTGTCAAAGTTCTCTGGAAAGAGATATCCAAGATATATAAACAATTACCAAAAATGTATAAAACTAACAGCCATTCTCCCAAAGTGGTCAAGGGATAGGAAAAACAGTTCTGAAAAGAAATGCAAAGCATTCATGACCATATGAAAGAATTCTCTAAATCACTAATGGTAAGATAAATGGAAATCAAAACAACTCTTAAGTTTCACCTCACAACTTGAAAATCAGCAAAGAAGCAAAAAATGGCAAGAGTCAATGTTGGAGGAGTTACAGAATGACAGGCACGCTAATACACCGTTGGTGGAGCGACGAAATGGTACAACCATTTTGGAAAGCAATTCGGAATTACGCAAGGAATGGGACTAAAGTTCACACTATGTGAACTACAGACTCCATTACTGGGCTTATACCCCACAGAAGCCATTGATAAGAAGAAAGTAACACATTGAAATATTGATAGTGGCACGTTTTGTGACAGTAAAGAACTGGAAACAAAATAGATGTCCTCTCACTGTGAAATGGCTGAACATAGTGTGGTCCATTAAAGTTACTGAGAAATACTGTGCTGTAAGAAATGATGTGCGTGATGAATACAGAGAAGCATGGAAAGATCTAAATATGGAGTGGTACATAAAGAAAGCAGAACCAAGGAAACAGTAACAACATTAATGGAGAGAAGAACCACACAGAAGAAGTGAAAGGGAAGGTAGCTAACAAAATTACAAAGACCAAGTAGCACTCAAGACAATCACCTCTGGGGAAGTGAGAAGAGAATGTGTGTGTGTGTGTGTGTGTGTGTGTGTGTGTGTGTGTGTGTGTGTGTGTGTGTGTGTGTGTGTGTGTGTGTGTGGTGTGTGGTGTGTGTGTGTGTGTGGTGTGGTGTGGTGTGTGTGTGTGTGTGTGTGTGTGTTTAATGACTTGCCCAAGGTCACACAGGTAGTGAGTGTTAAGTGTCTGAGGTGACATTTGAACTCAGGTCCTCCTGACTCCTGCACCAGTGCTCTATCCACAACACCACCTAGCTGCCTGCAGAAGAGAATAGGTGTTACACAATGCTCATATTTTCAGATCTTTTCAATGTTTCATTGAGTTCTGCTGACTTTTTTTCCTCTTTAAAAATACTATTTGTTACATGAGATGGTTTGATAGAGGTGGAAGGAAAAGATATTAGGAAAATTATGACGACATAAGATACAGAGGATATCAATAAAAACTTATTTTAAAAAATAAATTGAAATGGTATAAGGTAGGAAGATTAAGAATAAAAAAACAGCCTAACAAATCAAGTTTGGCAGCAGGAAAACAGAAAAATATGGCCAGTGAAGCTGGCTTTGAGTGGAAGGAAATCTTCTCATCCAACCACAAAGATTTCAGAAGGTTTCCATCATGGCTTACAAATAAAGACAGGCGCAGAGATGCAAGACCATGTGAGGCCCTACAGATGAGAAAAGGCTGGAGAGTTGGATGAGATTCAATTCACAATTTTTAGCAGCAAATACTACAACTATTACTAAGTTGTGATAGTAAGGTTAATACCTCAAAAAGCTCTCTGGTTTAATCATACCATACACGAGTGGGAAAGATGAAATAAAGTAGACTAAGGGACGTAGAGTTAAATTTTTCAATCACATATCTCAGGTGACTATATGACTGACACAAAAGGAAAAGACAGAACACCACAGTTCTAAGTCTGAGAAAGAGTTTGCTTTCCCAAACAAAGTAGCATGAGGGAGTTCTACAGAACTAAGTTACTTCCAAATCACCCCCACACCCCCACCAGCAAATCTTCAAGAAACAGCATGTTACTGTTCTCCAACTTACGTCTCCTGCCATCTTCCATACTGAATTTGCTTCAAATCCTATAAATTCTCATTCTGTCTCTGACAAAATGTGGGAGCTGGGGGGACTTTGGAGACATTTGACTGGAGTACTGAGAAGTGAAATCCCTTGAAGCATTCACAGGTCTACATTTGAGGTCAGACTAGAAAACGAAGCTGCAGAAATCTGGCGATGAAAATGCTGTGTCAGGAACCTGGACAACATACACATCAACATTACAGAGGAGTCAGCGAATACGCTTACAGAATTTTTGATGCAAATGCTCTGAAATGGTACATCCGTACACTGACACTACAAAAAAAAAAATCAGATCAGTTGTGAGGCATGAGGTTTTTCAAGACACAGAAATACACTACAAAAGCAAACCAGTCTGTGTCTCCTTGCAAAACACAGGCTAAACCAAGTGGAAAAATGAGGCAATTACTCAATTTGATAAACATTTATTCAGTGCCTTGTTCAATACACTGTGCATTGGGTAATGGGGATAATAAAGGTGAAACAAGACGGTTCCCTCTCTCAAGGAGCTTACAATCTAGTAAATGGATGAGAAATAAATATAAAGCAAGTTAGAATAAATTACAAGCAATGGGGATAAGCCGGGGCAGGGGAGGACTTGGATCAGGGAAGACACTATGGGAGAGACAGCACCCGAGTCGATCCTGAAAGGAAAGAATGACGTCAACAGACAGAAAGGTGTTGGGGGAAGACCATTCTAGAGACAGAGGATAGCATGCATAGAGGTGCAGAGGTGGAAAAGGACAGAGAAAGATAAGACCAGAAAATCTGGGCAGAAAACATTGGATTTTCCCTCAATTGCATGGGAGTTGATAACATTCAGTTCCAATTCCTAAGAGTGGGGAGGCTGAGACTTTTTCAAATGCGTGGAAAGGATCTAGTAACTGTAACAGATACAACAAGCAGTCTGCTCTTATTCTCTTGGCCTGTCTCCTCTTCACCAATGTGTGCTTCCTCACACCATCCTCATATAAAAAACCAGATCTCATACCTTCACCTTGTCCCAAAGGGAAACAAAGTCATTACACTGTTGTCTGGAACCACAGGCTTTAGATCTGGATGAAAAAAAGCTCAAGCTTCTGAAGTTGAGTTTCTACTCAAAAAATGAAATGTCAGGGACTTCTGTAACTTGGTCTGGATCCAGAAGAAGGCAGAGCAGTACAGTATCAGTAGACACAGATAGATAGATGCCTTAGAGCCGCTAATCATCACCTCCCCACTGAATTTTATTTTATTTTTTTCTGGCCTCAACAACCTGTGACAATTTTCCTTCTGGTGAGTAGGTCAACTCTAAGCCCATGGTTTTCCATAATCAACAACCACAGAAGAAAATCACTCAAACTGACGAAATCCGGCTTTATGTGAGTTGGTCCCATTTCAATTTCCTGAGACATTTCACAGCTGTGTCTTTGGCTACTCACTTCCCTTACTCCCTTTAATACCTTGTACTTTTTTAGAGTCCTTTAGTTTCCAAAATACTTGCATATGTATTCATTTGAGCTAATCCTAGAAAGAAAAGAAATTGTGCTCCAAAAAGGCTTATAATTAAAGAGCATGTTGGACCATCCTATCTCTCAACAAACACCTTCTTCAAGGACCAGTCTCATCTGTTTTTGTTAGTACCTGGTACACATGCTCACAAAGTACCTGACAGTTTCCAAAATGCTTTCATCAGAACCACTTTTTCAGGGGGCACAAGAGAGGAAGGATTGGAGATGGAACTGGATTCCCAATCTTCCTTCAAGCCCCCAGCTTTGACCACTTTGCCATAATGCTTCATCACTTCATGGGGCACTGCTTGCTTTCACAAGAGAACTAGTGATGTCAGTAAGTTGTTTAAGTAATATCTCCATTTTACATATGAGGAAACGAAAATAGAGTAGTGAAATGACTTTTATAACAACAAGCTACAGCTAACATTTAGACAACACTTTAAGGCATGCAAAGCATTTTTTATCTCGTTTGATTCTCACAACAATCCTATTAAAGTAGCTGCTATTAACCTATTTTAGAGATGAGGAAACTGAGGCTGCAAAAGTTACTTAACTTTCTCAGATTTCTGGAAAGTGTTTGAGGTAGGATCCAAACCATGTCACCCTGACTCCAAACCCAGCTCTCTCTTCACTACGCAACCTAGCTACCCCACGATTCAATAAGTGGTGATACTAAGATCTGCAAGAATGCTAACTAGCTCCATGTTTTCATGTTTTTCCCCTACATTATGAATTTTTAAAAATGGTATTTCATTTTTCTCAAATCATACATAAAAACAATTAACAACTACTTTTTAAAATTCTGAATTCCAAATTCTTTTCCTTCTTCCTTCCCTTCCCCACTCCTTGAGACAGTAAACAATTTAGTATAGATTACACATGTGCAATCATGCAAAACATTCCCATATTAATCATGTTGTGAAAGAAAACACAGATCCCTCCCCCACAAAAAAAAATTGAAAAAGGCATGCTTTGATCTGCATTCAGATTCCATCAGTTCTTTCTCTGGAGGTTGGACAGCATTTTTCATCATGAGCCCTTTGTAACTGTCTTGGATTGTTGTATTGCTGAGAACAGCTAAGTCATTCACAGTCTATCATGGTACAATATGCTGTTACTGCACACAATGTTCTTCTGGTTCTGCTGACTTTACTTTGCATCAGTTCATGTAAGTCTCAGCAGTAAACTGTGAATTTCTACAGTCATACTTCAGAACTAAAAGGAAAGGAAGCTCTGGACATAGACTTGGAAGTGTAGTTAGAGAAGTGGAGCAGGCTTGAGATCCAGGGAAGAACTGGATCCAGTTCTGTCCCCAAAACTTACTAATTAGTTGTGTGACCACAGGTTTAATCTCCAAGACTCAGGTTCTTCCTATACCTATACTACAGGTTGTATGAGAACCATTAACTTTGTCTCTGTATCCCCAGTGTTGCCCACATTGTCTGGCACAAAGCGGCGATTAATAAATGCTAGATGGACCAGACTGAAAGTGCTCTGTACCAATTCTCTGACTGTATAAAGGAGGAAACTGAGGTCTTCAGAAAGGAAGTGACCTGCCCCAAATCACACACTTCCCCCTCACCACTAACCAATTTTCAAAACCACCAAGCATGAGGAACAGATGAAAACAACTAAAGTGGAAATGAGACTAGAGCAGGAGCTACAAGGAAACAGGATGGACGTCCAGGCCAAACAGCAGTGAGGCAAACTAGCAACTAAGAAATTCATCTTGCACTCTGTGTGGCAAGAGCAGTGAAGCTCAGTGAGACTAGGGTAATGGTGGGGCATAACGAGTCAGCCGCTGATCCTGGGGAAGAGACAGCCAAGTGCCACTCCCCACCCTCATGTGGTAGATGCTCTTAGACTCCTGTAGAGTGTGCAACATGGGGCTGCAATAGGTAAAGGATCCAATTTCTGCCTTTATGGAAGCATCAATAAACCACAGACAGCTCTGTTCATACAACTACTACTTCGCTGGGGGTGGAGGGACAGAAGAAGGGAAAGAGCAGATAATAAAGCTCTGGAAATAGAATCCAGGAAGACACAAGACAGCAGAGCACTATGTACTTACACATGGTCATTCTCCAAGGAGTTTTATCACCTTTTCTAATTCATCTCACAAAAGTAGCAGAGCAACAGCCAAGGACCTAACACATCAAAATTTAATGGATAGTCTCAGAGCACAAACAACACTGTTGTAAGGAAGCTCGAAGAATCCAATGCCTCCAGATTCATACTCCAGGATTAGGCACAGGCAAAAGGATATTCAAACAAATAAACTTCTAAAGCACCAGTAATTCCCTCTGCCTCACTCAGTAGATAGGTCAGAGATTTGGCAGGGGAAGGATTAGGCAAAAGGAAAGTCAGGAGTTGTTATACTCTGGAGCAGACTACCCAAAATATAATGGAAATAAAGGAGGTAGACCAGGCAGCTGGAGAACTGTAACAGATCCCCGACCCCATTACCATTACACATTCCAAATCTTTGCTTTCTATCACTTACCCCCTTTTGTCCTCTATCCTCTCCTAGCGCTTTTCCTCATCTTTAACAGTACTGGTTAGTTTCATTCAAGTAGTCTGCTCAAGGTCATGAATTGGGCCTTCTGTTTAAATCTGCAGTCCCCAGACGATTCTCCCCCAACCTCCTCCTCCATGTCTTGCAAGCAGTGGGTACTCGATAAATACTGAAGGACAGTGCCTGTCAGAGAAACATCTATCAGGATCCACCTGCCTACTGAGCAGCTTTCTCAGAATGTCACCACCTGTGGGGTAGGACATGATACCTGTCTCAACAACTGCATGAAAAAGGCTAGAAAGTAAAAAAGCCAATCAATGACTATTTCTGGAAGAGGAGGGAACATGTTAGCAGAATATGCATGGACTCGTAATAGCCCCAAGGTCTTCAAACACAAGTCTGGGAAGAAGAGGTATCTCCAGGTCACTTGGTAGTACCATTGATAAATCAGAGGATTCAGTTCAGGTGGAATCACAGTTATGTTTAAAATGCCTTTCTCCCCCGTCTTCAACCAGTGCCAAGCTCAATTAGGTTTCCCTCTTATTCGACTTGACAAGATCTCAGAGCCTGAAAATCAGCCAGGTAGTGTGGGCCTGACTAATTACCTGGCCCTCATGAGTTGTTACTCTCTCCATTCTTTCCTCTAGGGCCCTCATGAGTTGTTACTCTCTCCATTCTTTCCTCTAGATTAGGCCATGTGAACCTACTACAGACAACTCCCTATAGACCATGCAGACCGTGCAGATTTGGGGTACGTGCCACCAGCCATGAGGGGATATTTTCAAAAAATACTTGCCAAAGAAAGTCAATCCATCAAATCCACTGCTTCTAGACAAAGCCCTGTTTAGCCAGGTGGCTAGCAACATCTGAAGAGGCACAAACCTAGCATTTGTCCCCTTCCTCACATCACATAAGCCTGTTTTATCACTCATTTTTTATGGTGAGTGAACTCCCAGGAGCTCCAAGGAAGCTCCTTTAGCTTTAAATAACATAAATAACATATTAATTTTTACTTAAATAATATGGACATATGGTTTATTGCCACAATTAAATGGAAATGGGAAAAAGTTTTAAGAGAGTCATCTATGAGTCACCGCATCCCATCGGCCAAGTTTCTTGCCCAGAACCACTCCGGCTAGCCCCCATCACTTGTTGTTTTGTGGCACTATTACCAAAGCTGCTAATCACCATGTCCATTATCTTCTGAAAAATGTCTGCAGTTTCTTTTTCATACTATGCCTGGCCATACTTCTAGCTCTGTTTTATGAATGGGGAGAATTAAACGACTGGCTCAAGGTGAAACAAACAGAGAAGCAGCCCATGAGAAGGACCAGGGTTGAGTCATCTTTGTTCTCAGAGGTCACCTAAATCCAGCCCCTACCTGAAACACGAATCTCATCTACAACATTCCCGACAAGCTACCAACCTCAGCTTGACAGTCCCCAGGGATGGAGAACTTTTATTACCCCTGCATCAATGGACATCAAATAAAAACCTGATCTTGAGGCAATCACTTTCTGAGATTAGGATGACCCCATCTCTGGATCTGCGCTCATAACACCTCCTCTTCCGTATTTTTTCCCGTCCATTTGTGTGTCTACTCAACAACTGAATGGGGAGAAAGTCATGAAGACAATATCACAACTGAAGAAATTGGAAGAGCTGGAGGCAGAAAATATCATCTGTTGAGTTGGTCAGGGCCTGAAAGTGACAGGCAGGTTACAGACGTGTGGCCAGCCAAACAGACTGAGCAGCGTGGTTCTCCCAAGTCAAAGCAGGAGGAGTGGTCAGAAGATCTGAAATCATGGGAGGTGGGGAGTCTCCCAAATGACAGAGAATAACCAGGTACCTTCTGGCTTCAGTCCAAGAAGGAGAGCCATATATTGGCTCTAGGGCCTTGGCAACAAGGACATGGGCTATCCTTGCTGACTATTTCTGGCTCTGCTGGGACTAAAGGAGAAATGCGTCATGTTGCTAAACAAAATCTGCAAGGGAAAAAGAGGGGAAAAATGGGTCACTGGTAGCAGCGTTAACTCCTCAAACGTCTGCTCCAATCACTCAGGACTCTACCTAATAATCCACAGACATTTCTAGCTACTTATCTTTCCTGTATCCCACTCAGACCTGGTTCTACTTCACATGACATATGCCTAGGGCACTTTGAACCAAAAACCCTACTGTCCTTAAAAAAAGTCCAGTAACACTGTCATTTACATTGACATCAGCTGTCAGCATGCAAGGGAAAAAGAACACCAACTAAAAGCTTGTTGCTTACCCTGGCTGCAAGGGAGAATCCAAGAGGCCTAGGCTGTCCAGACTCATTCTGGATTTCATACTCTGGACTCCTATCATGACACTGTCCCATCACCCAACATCTCATCAAGGAGCAGCAGGCAGGATGGTATGAATCAAAATCTATATCTAAAATACCATCATCAGTTGCCCATGGACCCATGAGAGCACCAGAACTCAGGTGCATGGCATGTGTTCAGAGGGAAGAGTCTCTCTATCTCTATACAGATCCCCAGGCCATGGTTCTACCAGAAGTCCCTATTCCCCATTATGACTTCCCATAGCACTGAGGAGTGTGATAACAAAAGGTTCCCATATACTTGCCCGGTTCTGCTTTGTTTATGCTCTCTCTTGACTCTACTGAAGGAAAATCATAATTACATAGTGCAAGGACCTGGGTACTAGTCTAGGAGCCAAAAGTCAGAGACTGAATTGTATTACTAAGTGACTACGTGTTCCTAAAATAACCCCATCTCCACAAATGTGTAATAGGTAGAAGGATGCTCCCAGCTCATTTGCTTCCTAGTGGAACGAAGATTGGCACATAATCATGATCCTGTATATTCACTCAGGGTTTTGAATCACTCTACTAATCCAACATCCAACAGAAGCATGGCAGAAAGAAGGTCCCATCAAGTCATACTTCTAAAGGAGGCTCCTTCATATCCAGTGGAGCCCTGAAAGTTCCCTTCTACTTCTTTCACAAACCTTTCTTTACCTGGCTTAAAATTCCAAACTTCAGTCTCTCAAGCACCAAGAAAGATGTGCTTTCTTTCTATTTCATATCCTATCTGACCCCTGGCAACAGAGAAGGGCTCCAGCAAGCAGCCTGAAAAAGCCAACCCTATTGCTGTGACAGGCACGTAGCTTTAAATGACATGCTATCATCATCTTGGAAGTGAAAGAACTGAGGTCCAGCGTTCAGTGGCAGAGCTGAGACTAAAACCAATGTTAATGTTAGATTTCATCACCCAAGTACAGGGGATGGATAGACCGGCCTCTTAGGAAACCCTCCCCAAAAAAAGAGCTCCAGAAACAGAGGCTGGTTCTCTCAGCCCCATTTTTAAAAGTCACGGAGGCACTCTGAAGTGGAAGTCAGGTGGTCTGCCCTACAAAGGCATCTCAAGAGTGCTCAGATTCTTTTAGGGAATCCACCTTTAACTTGTTAACAAGCTGGGAAACTGCACTGGATCTCACGCACTCAATGTTTACCTTATATATTCTACTACTTCAGGGTTTTTTTGATGTTCACACACTCAATTTAGCCAGTGGGAGAAGTCCCCCTGGGCATTTGCCTCTCTCATGCCCTGCTGGATTGGTCAAGGCCCACCACTTGGAGTTCCATCAGCTGACTGGCCAGAAATTCCCTAATTAGGATATTCTACAAGGTTATGCTGAACTGTGCCAAACATGGGTAAATGAATCTTTGAAAGGCGCAACTAGGTGCTACCATGGACTCCAGGAGAACAGCAGCCTGGCAGAGCTCCTTGGTAAGCTGTCAAATGACCTGTGTGACACCTGGACTCAAGTCAGAGATGTGATAATTAAATCAGAGATGTGATACCGCTGGGGGAGCAGGGAGGATTCAGACAGATAGAGAGATATACAGAGACAGAAAAAAGGGGGCGCGCAACAGAAGACAGAGAGTCAGTGAATCAGAGAGAGACCATCAGTGCAGACGTAAAACCACTTGCCTCAATATGCTCCCACGAACAAGAGCCTTTCAGTGTTACAGGGCTCCACACTTACTATGATACTCTTTCTACAGACAGCTTCTCAAAGTTACAAAGGCCACAATCGCTATATAGTTATTTCACTGTGGCCCTCCTCTTCGGTTCTGATGGCTTCTCAACACCATATGTAATGCATGCTTGTTTACTGTTAACTATATATAGCTCATATGTATGTATGTGTATATATTATATGTACAAAATATATACATATGTGTGTATACAGTGTGTATAGAAAAATTTTATTTCAAGTAGCAAATAAAAGCTTTCAGAATTCAAAGGTTAATCAACTCGTTACTTTAGAAACCTAAATTAAGATTTAACAAACCAAGACACAAGTGACAAAAGAAATCTTACTAGTGAGAAGTCAGTTACTTGAATGCTGTTACCTGAAAATCTGTCTCAGTATGTATGTATATGTGTATGTGTGTGTGTTATATATGTGCATATGTGTGTGTATGTATATACCTATCTTCTGCCCTAAACTGACCCTCCAACTGGAATGAAAATCCTGGATTACCCCTACCATGCTCTCTGCCTTAATCAGGGTTATTCCCCAAATCCGAGATTAGCTCTAAGGCAAGAGATGAGCTCCTTCCCTTCCACATCTCCCCCATAACTCTCCATGCCCCGCCAGCACCCTGCCATCTATCTATAGTCTAGTACATCCTCTGAATGACTACCTCGGGACTACAGTGAAATGCCTAAAGCAGAAACAGTTCCCTATCTCCATTAATTACAATTCATATTTATATAGCACTTTAAGAGCCAAAAAGTGCTTTGCTCACAACAATCCTGTGAAGTTCAGGTATTTAAAAATTCAACAAATATCTATGAGGATAAAAAAACAAAAACACAAGTCCCTAACCTTAAAGAGCTTGCACACTATATAGAGTGTAAGTATTATTATATCCCTACTTTACAAACTGAGGTTCTGAGAGACTGAAGTGACTTGCCCATGACTATATTAGAGTTAATTATCTGGAGTGGGATCTGAACCCAGATCTTTGGATTACAAGAGCAGCACTCAATGTAATAAACCAGGTTGACTTTGGATCCCACACAGAAGAGATGACTAGATTCCATCTAACCTCTGCTCTCACCTGTACAGAGGAAGCCCTCAATCTCACTTTTTTCCAGTGATAAGAGAAGAATCTTCATCAATATTTAATAATATCTCACTGAATACATGATCAGATGTTCAACTAAACTAAGAGGGCATTTCCTGCTCCTTTACTTTGACTCAATTTAGCCTTCCGCCTGGGGCAATATGACGTATTCAAGGCAGAAGACTTGAGTTTGAATCCAATCTCAGTTTTGTGATTATAGGCAAGTTACTTTACCTTTCAAAGTTTCCTCATCTAAAAATGGAGTTAATGAGACTGATATCACTTTTCTTTACAGGACTGTTATTTCAAAAAGGTAAAAATGTGTTATCATCATCATCCAACTTGCTAAGCTTTGCTCAGCCTAGGGCACAATGATGCTACATGGGGACTCCTTTGAGCTCACACCGCAATCCTGACACTGAAAAGTGACCTGAGCATAGCCGATGCCCCTCCCTTCATAAGTTACTTTCTCTAATCAGAGTAAGACAAGGAATCTTATTGGCTCAAAGATGCTCAGGAAAATAGCTGGTGACAGAGGGAAGAGGAGTCAGATGGCAATGGAAAATCCAAGCATCCCCATGTCACCTTTTCAGCTTTGCAGACCCAGGAAATTTTGCAGAAAGATGCAGGAACTAGAGCAGTCTTGTTCTCTCTGACCAATGCCTTGTCAAATGAGCTGGACAGGGCCTTAGGAGCTGCCTAGATTCTCACGTTCTTCCTTTTAATGGGGGAGTGTTCTTTTCTCCTTCCCTTTCTGAGAAGGCAGGTGCTCAGGGTACCAGTAAAGAATATCCAACACCCTGGAACATCTTCAGGACACTGGAACAATGAATTCTCACCTCCTAAAATACTCTGTCCTAGAACCCAAAATAAAGCCAATATGCATACACACAACCAATCTCTTCACTAAACTATTTGTGCTTCCTAAGAGATGTGGACTCTAGACTGAAGCACAGCATTCATTCATTCATTCATTCATTCATTCATTCATTCATTCCATAAACATTTAATGTTTACCCAGTGTCTGTTTCATGGAAGCAAGGTACTCTGAAGGAGACAGGATGAATGAGAGTCATAGAACATCAACAATGGAAGGCACCTTAGAAGCCATCTACTCCAATGAGTATCCAATTCCAGATCCCCTCTATGTCAGATCCAACAAATGGTCATCCAGACTTTGTTTGAAGACTTCCAGGAAAGGGAAATTTACTCTCTCTAAAGACAGATCATTCTAATTTTAGACAACTCCTTTAGGAAGACACAATCCCTGTGTTCAAAGACATCTAATCTAATAGAGAAATAATACATACAGATAATAAACATAACAAAGTAGGTTCATAGGATTTAGAGATGGAAAGAACCACTGAAGAAGGCACCAAGTCCAAACAAAGGCACCAACCAAGGCCCAGAAAGGTCAAGTGATCCAGGATCGTAACTAGTGAACAACAGACACAAGTCCTCTAAGCAGACTATATGACAAATGAGTAAACAAGGTACTAGGACCTAGTAATTAGGTACATAAAGAAAATAGTTAAATATATATATATATACACACACACATTTATATACACATGCACATACTTAATTTGTTGGAAAAGCATTTGAAAGATCAGCAGGAATGTTATCTTGAGGGCTGGGTGTCCAGATGGGAAATCAGCAGGAAAAGTCCAATCAATCCCTTAACACTGCAGCAGTCTCAAACCGACTATACCTTAGTCTACTTCCTTCCTGTTCAGTGGGTCCCAGGGACGAGCAGGCCACAGGGCCAAGCTAACAAGAACCAACAGGGCTGAACATTTCTCTATTAACTTAAAAAAAAACCAAAACAGCCCACAACCACGTATTTCCAAACACAGAACATAGGCTTGCCTGAAACTTCATTCTGCATTGTTTCACCTGAGAACAGTAAATTCTTTGATAGATAGGCTGAAAAGATGACATGCACTGCAGACACTTCTAAAAGTCACTCAGTATCCTTTGCTCCAAAGAGAAGTCAGGTATCAGCTAAACAGAGGATAAGAAACTCAGGGGCTCTTTGTTCGGTTTCCCCTCACTTGTCTAAGATCTTCAATGTCCACAGTGGGAGCATAGGGCCAGTTCTGATCTGATGATGAGACAGCAGCAGAGAGTAATACACTCCCCCAAAAAAAGCCATTGCATTTCTCTGGAGTTCTGAAATGACATACAATCCAGTGGCATCTGCTCCCCCTGATCACAGCAGAGAACTTCTGGTCAAGCTATCTTGGGGTAGCTTTACCCAGAAATCCAGAACCCCTGATTTGAAAGAAAATAGAGCCCTCTTCAGAAACTCTAACACACTCCAAACAACATCACTCTTCTCTTTAGCACAGTCTAATTCAGATGGTGTCCAAGTATAAGATCAAGCTCAGGGGCTATGAGAAAACTCCCCCAAAGCAGTGCTCTGGGGCCCTGATGGACTCTCTCCTCACCTCCTGCCTCTAAAGAATTTTTTGTTTCTTTCAAAGCTCAGCTCAATTACCAATCACTACCTTTCTGGATCCCCTCAGTTGCTAGTAGCTGCACCTCCCAATTATTTTGTATATATATTGACATGCGTATATGTTGTCTCTCCGTATAAATTACAAGCTCCTTGAGGGCAAGGACTGTTTTATTTATGTTTTTGCATCCCTGGCACATAGAACGGTGCCTGTCACAGAGTAAGAACTTAAATGCTCGTTGATTAATTGATCAATTCTAGCTATGGGGGCATTCATCCAGGCAATTCTCACCTGGTCTCAGGCCTGGTCTGTGGGGTGTGGGGATCAGTTACAGGACATCTCAAATGGGGTGAGGGCTAATGGTCTCTACTTTCTCCCAAGGTCTGAAATAAAATCTCAGAATCTAGAAAAGCATAAATCCAGCTGTCCTTATAAAGAAGTAAACAGATGAAAATGAATGGCATAAGTTACCAATTAAAAGAGAAAGTGGGCTATGTAAGGCCCTAACCATCACTGGTTAAAATCTTTAAATAAAATATTTCTTCATGGAAATAAGGTAGAGATAGATTTGATCAAGTCCAAACAGTTAACTCTTGAAAAGGCTCTGGCATGCAATGATCTCAGCAGCTGAGAGAAAAGGCAAAACAGCTACATCAACAAGACAAGTCCAGCCAGAATGCTCACATAGCGACGGTAAGCAGTCTCCACATAAGGCCACACCAGTGCCCAAACACTGGAGAAAGCAAGCTGCTATTTCTAAAAAGCATTCCCACTATTCAGATCTAAGCAGAACCAGTCTTCTTTCTCTTGAAGTAAGCATGTATAAAAAAGCAGGCATTTCTTTGAGCCCCCACAGATGGTGAGCACAAACATGGCAGCCTCAGCAGCAAGGGCCAGCATATTAAGATGCCTTCAACATACCTCTCAACTAGTCAGGGATGAAACAGAGGGCTAGACAACCTCCAGGAACCAATCTCCCCAAATGGCATAGTTCAGGGAAAGAGGGAAGCAGGAAAGGCTTAAAATAGCCAGTAAGCTAATGGAAGGTAAGACTGAAAGGCATCTCTGGTGGGAAAAACCTAAGAAAACAGCCAGTAAAAAAGCAGCATGTATGTTTCTTAGGGACTTCCCAGACTTCCTTTGGGCAAGATGGAAATAACAGTGGAGAACTATGCACCAGTGATCTTGGTGCCTGAAAATAAGTCAATACACAAGGCTCTGGAGAAATAGGAATATGATTTATCTACAGATACTCTGATGACAAGGAATAAAAAGCACAAAGGAAAATATAAAAACTTCCTTTGTGAGGGTTTTGTTCTGAGGAATCTCTCCTCTTCTATCTTTTTTCATGGTCTCCTTTTGGGAACAGATCCCCTCCCCCAGGACTGAAGCTGGTTCCAGCCCTGCTACGCCACTGTCTTGGGGTGGGGGACCATTTGAGAGGTATGTCACAAGCCTCCTTCCCCCTACTTTCTTACCTTCGTGCCCTGGGATGTAAGTGCTGATGCTGCCGTGTTATTAGGGCACTTTCCCACACAGGACCACTGTGGCTACTCCTATACCAGCCTGTAGCCGGGTGCCCAGGATAGGATGGGCTAGTGAAGCCATGGTCTGATTCCGTCTCTGCAGCCAGCGAGGAAGCTGAGCTCCCCATGTTACCCCCAACCTGGGCCAAGCCAAGAATTATCCCAAATTAGGTCCAGGCGTGTGTAGTCGGGTGGAAAGGGTGAGGATTGGAGGCATGGACAGCCAGAAAGTTTCCAACACTGGAGAAAGGGAGGTCGATTCTGATTAAAGTAAAAAAAAAGAGAAAAGAAAAAAAGAAGAAAAAAAGAGAAAAGAAACAAAGTATGATTTAAATGAATAAAGTTTTCAGAAGCTTCATGAAGAATTCTCTGAAGGGACAAAGCCTGCATACTAAGGGTAACCAGATTAGTCAAAGTTTTAAGATTTGGAGTAGTAAAGATAAAGGCATGTAACTGAAAGGGTGGGCACAGGAGTCCTGAGCAGTCCATAAGTCATACTCCAGAGCAATAGGCCTCCAGGCTACGAGTTCCTAGGACTAACACCAGCACCGGTAGAGGCAGCAGGGCCAATGTAATGACACTACTATTTCAATTCAACATATGTTTACTTGGTACACAATATATACATGTATACATACATAAACGTTTATACGTATTATGTGCATATGGATATGTGTGTGTTTGTGTGCGTGTGTGTGCATACACACACACACACACACACACACAATTCTTCCAACCAAACTCCTGGAATTTTATACAACCTGGAATTTTACACAATGCTTTCAAGTCAGTGAAGATACTGCCTTCATCTCCAGGAAAAGTCAAAATTACAAGAATGTTAATTTCTCCACCCCATTATTCTACCCTCTCTCATAAAAAAATATGACCCAATCCCCTCACTGTCTGTTTTGAAGGGAGGTAGCATGGTGTAGTTCCCAGCATTTGGAACTCAGAAGACCTGGGTTTCAATCCTGGCTCAGATACTTACCAGCTACATGACAGAGAACAGACAAGCAAGTCATGTAAGCTCAGTAATCTTGAATTTCTTCATTTGTAAAACAGGGGAAATAATACCTACAGTACCTACCTCACAGGGAAGTTTTGAGGGTTGTGGTGTGTGTGTGTGTGTGTATGTATGTATGTATGTATGTGTGTGTATGTATGTATGTATGTGTGTGTGTGTGTGTGTGTGTGTGTGTGTGTGTGTGTGTGTGTAAGAGAGAGAAAGAGAGAGATGGTATTTATTTCACTAGAACTATGATTTCATCCTTGTAAGGAGAATGAGTAAACTCACTCTACCAATAGAGACCAACAACTGGCTTACAACTCATAATATTAGAGTGTTGCCTGTGGCACTGAGAGGTAGTGACTTGCACAGGTCACAGCCAGCATGGATCAGACACAGAATTTGAATCCAAGCTTTCCTGACGCTGAGGCCAGCTTTCTTTATGCCATGCTGCTTCTCCAAAGCATGCTTTTTCCAAAGTTGTAAGAACCAGATTAGATAATACAGTATATGTAATAAAGGCAGTATGGTACAGGGGAAAGGGTACTAGTTTTAGAAGACTTTAATTCAGATCCTTGAAAGTCACTTTCCTTTTCTAGGTCTCACTTTTCTAATCTATTACATTGGAGGATTGGATTCAAAGGTCTTGTCCAGTTGTACATGAATGATCTAGATAAAGTACTTTGCAAACCTTACAAGAACTACAGTGACATCTCTTACTGTTATTCTAACACAGCCATGCACCTTCCTGAATAGGTAAATACAAAGAGTTTGAATAAATGAATAAACCAACACTTTTTTTTCTGATTGGAGGAAAAGGAATTACATCATTTAGATTTATGACAGAATAAAGGATCAAGTGAAGATAACTGAGCCAAAAAGGAGAAACAAAGGTAAAAATTAGCATAGCTGAGCTTATCCAACTCCCCACCAGGATTCAGAAAGACCTTTACGAAGAATCTACTTAACGCATTCAAAGAGACAAAGACCATGGAAAAGGCAGTGCTTGAGAGTCAGGCTGGTTCCCAGGGATCAAGAGGGAGAACTCTGAAGGATGTCAGTCTGTTCTTTTGCATGTGGCTTGAGAGGGAGGCAAGGCTGACAGATTATTAACTCTTGTGACTAAGAGGAGCAATTTCCATTTATAGAATGCTTTACATTTTACAAAGCATTTTCTTGACAGCAACCTTTAATCACTACTTTACAGGTGAAGAAACTGAGGTCCAGAGAAGTAGGTGACCCACTCAGAAAGCTAATAAATTATCAGATCAAGGAATCAAGCCCAGGACTCCTGCCTTCTTCCTCCCAATATACTTCCCAATAAATCATGCTGCTTAGTGGCCAAGGAATTCAGGTAAGGTTCATGGACAACATCCACCTCAACTTCTCGAACAACTAGAAAGTAATTTCTTTTCCCCAAATTTCCCTTCCCTATTTAGCAAACTCTAAAGTCCATGTGCTAGAACGGGAGATTGAATAAAATAAGGAAGGAGATTTATTATTCCTTCAAAATTAATTGACTGAATAGAGTCTCACATCTAAGTGATAAATAAAAATCTGCCATTGACTTTCTTCTCTTACCATCTGTTTTTAGAATGTAAAATTATCAAATAGGTAGTTTACTTATCTTGTAATGGGTAATTAACTTAAGAATAAAATTTGGAACTGAGGATACTTTAGGAGCTATTGATTGTTTCAGAGAACAAATTCCTATTTACAATTTTGACAACATTCATGCAGCCCCAACTATCCAAACTTCCAGTGGTCCTGGTGCCTCAAAGTCCAGGAAACATTTAATCATCAAATATGGCAATTTCCAGCCTATGCGGAACTAATGAGTGGGGAAAGCTACTTACTTTACATGTAAGGAAGGGACAGAAATAAACTCAAAAACAGATGCCTTAGACTTCTCAGGTAAAGCTTCCCAATTCTGGAAAGTGACAAAGGAGACTACTCTGATTCACTTTTGACAGCAAACAGATGGTACTTCTCATTCAAAAGAACCAAAGGTAACTGTGTCCTTTCCTCTGAAAACATACAATGATTCACATCACACCCACACATCTGGGGTAATGGTACACTATCACAGGTCAGTAAGAAAAGGATGGCATCCTTTCTTCTAGAAAAGCATCCCATTAGTTACCACTTCCTGCGGTAGAAAGGAGTTGGATTTCAGCAGTGCAGTTGACCAAAGTGAGAAAACTCAGCAGTTCTCATTATCATAAAATCTGAGGAGAGTATCCTCCTATCTGGTACGTTGATGTTTCTCTCTTTGAAAATGAAGTCAATTCTTAGCCCCTCCCAAAACACTGCCCTTTCGTTATTCCCTTAATGAGAATCCTTCAGCTGGCATTCAAAGTTCTTTCCAGACTTATCTATCTATACCTTTTCATGTATTCTACATTCCAAACTGAATTTCTGGCTGTTCCTTCTCCCGCCCTATGCCCGTCTCTGTGTCTTTGTTAATGACATCCTCTATGTCTAAAAAGGGATCTCCTCCATTTCACATTTCCCTCCCTCAACCTCCCTTGAAATCCTTTCCTTCTTCCGAGGACCAACCCAGGTACTTCCTGCCAATCTCTCCTAATATTTTGTCTGAACTTTTCCTTTGCCCTCACCACATTCTAATTTGTATTGTAGCTATCCACAGACATGTCCTATTTCTCCTGTAATAGACTGTAAACTCCTTGAGAATGGCTGCCTTGTTTCATCTTTGAGCATATGCGCTTTAATAGAATTTAATAAATATTTGTTGAATTGGACTGAAAATTAGGAATATAAAACTATTGTTATACTTTGAGCTCCAGGCACTCTCTTCAGTAGTATCATATAATAGGAATCACACTGCAGAGTTGAGGGACAAGCAAAGAAGGACTCCCCAGGGAACAAGATCTCTTGAATAGATGTGAAAGCCAAGTTGATTCATCCAGGTCCCCGCTGGCAAACACAGGGCTGTGGCTCCTCTCTGACTCCCACCTTCCTCTGCTGCCTTTCTCCATACCTCTATTCACCCACTCCTTGCCTTTCTTGACCATCAGTCTTTACAAAGTCAATCCAAGAGGGAAAAAAAAAAGTCATTTACTCCAGCCAAGAAAAAGACTCTGGCCAGGAGGCCTCGCTTTAAGGCTGCTTAGGAACAAAATTCTGCTTGTGGCAGTGCTGGGTGTGGAAGGAGAGCTATAAATAGATACAGGATAACCCAAGCTAAGCTGGAGTTACTCTTGGGACAGATTGAGTTTCACACTAGCGATTGTTCTGTAAAACAGAGACGGCTCTCCGGTCAATGGAACTTATTTCTGATTGTTCTAGATCTTGCAACAAGACTGTTCTAGGAAGCTGACAAACTGTATGTTCCCTAACTCAAAATATCTTTATTTTTCTTTGTAATCCTCCTGTCCTCAGCACAGCAAGCTGAACATAATAGATGCTTAATAAATGTTACCGAATAAATGCGATCTATTTCAAGAGGAAAATAATTCAAATTTACAAATAAATGAGCCAAACTGTTCCACAAACTTGGGACTGCACAGAATTCAGTTACTCCCTAAGCCTAAGGCTGCTGGAGAATAATGGGTTAAACTAAAACTGAACCAGCGAGAGTAACCCATCACCTGAATGCCTCTCACAAAACAAAACCAAGGCAGTGTTTGCGCTGAAGCACCTCCCATTCACTGGTTTGTAAAATTCCCAAGTCAGGAAGCATCTCTTCTCCCACCCTCCTCCCTCCCTCCCTATATGAAGCACAGGGTTGCTCCCAACAGAGACAAACAGCACTGTTATATTTTAACAAGAGAGGATGCAAAAATCTCAGAGCAGAAATGGAGTGGGAAAGAAAGAGTGAGAGGCAAGGTTCGGGTGGGCACGTTCCCAGTTTCCATTCCACCTCCTCCAACAAATCACCACATAAATGGTGAACAGCAAAATGCCCCAGCTTGGCAGGATCCCTGGCAGGAGGCAGCAGGAAGAAGGCTCTAGGAGGGCTTGAAAGAGGAAGAGAAGAATGGGGGGAAGAGAGGGGGAACAACAAACCAATAGGGAGTGTTCCTTTCTTTTATCAGTTCTAAACACAATAATGATGAGTTTTCACAGGTTCTCATTAATTGCTTCTGAAATGTTATTTTCCAAATAAGAAATTGATTTTATCCTTCCCTCACTTCCAAGCCTCCAGTAATTTACCACTCCTTTTTATTTCCTCTTCCTACTTAGAGAAAAAAATTGAAGCTTAGACCTATTTTTCAGTGGGAGGAGGAAAGTGGGAAGCAAAAAGGGTGTCTTAGGGAGTGCAATGTTCTCTCCCCCTGGCAGGCTTCAATAGCTGCTCCTAGTTCTTTCACTGGGTCCTCATGCCCTTTCCACCTCCACAGCCCACTTCTCCAGGAAACCAGAGAAACACAAAGCCTTTCCCCTGAAGCTGGTGGAGGATAAATGAGCAGTGCAGTCAGAAGGCTGCATTTGCATCCTGGTTCCAACTCTCTCTCATGTGCTTTAGGACTACACACAAGTCATTTAGTCTCTCGGAGGTTCAGTTGCTTTATGTCTAAAAGAGAATGCTCCTACTTGAACTATGTACCTCACATGATTGCTGTGAGGAAAGTACTTTGTAAGGCTTTACAGACATCTGCGTTATTACTATTATTACAAATAACACTGATGCTTAATCTTCCTAAATCCACTTCCCAGAGGAGAAGTGGTTTAAGTGGCCTCATACCAGCTAAGCTTTCTCTGAGGCTGCAGACTTAACCAAATATCTTCTACCAGAACTCAGAGGAAAGATACAGGAAAGGAGATTTCTGGCTAAGAAAGCAGAGGAGGGAGATGTTTCAGTCAGAAATATGGGAGGAAAAAAAATCCAATTAGAGATTATTCCAAAGCCCTTTCCTTAAAAAGTTAAAAAACATATACACACAAACACAACTGTCATCTCGAAAATCTGATTTGTGGTGACAGCAGAAGCCAAACAATAGAGCTCCTAACTATGGACACCTCATTATCTCCAATAGAAGAGAAATCCTCCCCTCTCTAGACAACATTCACTTCCTCCAAGAGATAAGAAGGGCCAATGCCCACAAACAAGATGTGACAAATTTAAGGCAGCTACTCCATGATGCAACCAGTCCCACAATTCTTTCACAGAAGGGTTTTCATTTGGTAAGAAGATTCTCACCAACCCTTTCTATAATGTCACCTGTCACCTCCAGGAGAGGACACTTGCTTTGAACAGTCACACAGCTAGAGGTTCAGGAGACATCCCATTTGCTCCACCAGTCCCCTTCTCCTGAAACAGATGAGAGGTAAAGACTGCTATGGTAAGCAGAGAAGGGCTTTGAGGAGGAAAGGAACATGCAAAGAATACTGACAAATACAAATAAGATGACTGTATTGTCAAGTCTTACACTGAAAAAAAGTAAGACTTAAAGAGGTTTGGAAATGGTAGAGGACTGCAGCCCTCAACAGTCCCACACTGCCTATTTAGAGACCGAATCATACTTCTATTTTCTTTCTAGTTTCTTAGAGGAGCCTGCTGAGGAAATCCATTGTCTGAAGGGAGATGAAGCACTCCTTATTCCATACACTCACTCTCCTGGACACCTGTAACAACAAAACTCTAACCTTAGGCCTACAGAAATAAGTCCATGAACATACTCTTTGGGAAAGTGTCCATAAAGTCTTCATATTCCCCAACAACACAATATCCATAGTAGCAAACATCCTGTGTTGCAAATCTTGGGGATACAAAGGGTAGACACAGAATGACACTAAATGTCATTGGAGAAGGGAGGAGGAAAACGCTTTTTTTAAATCACTGGATTAAGTGTTGGAGAACCAGAATGGCCAAAGAAGAAAGTTACTGTTCCAACACACTTCAGGACAAAGACAGTGGAGTTGAAGATAAAAGTATGTACAAACTGACTTCTCGTGCACTTAAACAACAAATTAACAGCAAGTGAGTGCTAAATCACCAATCTTTAATTCTGAACTACTGACTTCTTAGATGTCCACAGCGGCTTCTTTCTCAATGTTATGATCAGGTTCATATGCCTGGCTGACAGTCTAATATCCTCTATAGAAGCCCAAAGCAGAAAGGTAATTAAAACAGAGGATTTCTCTGAGCACAAAGCAGAATGGTAATTAAAACAGAGGATTTCTCTGGAAGTCACCATTCAAATCGATTCATGAAAAAGACGGATGCCCAGCGTGCATAAAGGCCACTCAGGTGTTTTACTCCAAAAAAACCCAATAAAGAGCCTGAAAGCATACGCCCTGGCTCGTCATTACAGATCTTCACCAACTGTATGCTCCCCACTGTCCAAGTCAAGGGTGATTCTAACAGTCACACAAATGTCAGGTCTAGAATGAGCCTTGTAGACCACTCCTAGGAGAAACCTAAAGAGAACATTATATATCTTGCAAATTCACACAAATCAATGTCTCTAGAAATATAGAAGATGCTATCTACTAAGAATAACAATGTGAAAGCTTCTCCCCTGTGGTACACACAAAGTTACCATGGTTTGGCCAGATGAGTTTAACCAATGGCAACTGCATCTGACCTAAAAGACCAACACTTCAAAAACCCAGCAGACACTTAGGTCATCAGGAGAAAATGCTAATATAAAAAGAGTACTGGCATTTCTAATGTTAACCTACAGCATCTGAATATTGTATAAAGTGCTAACAAAAACAAGCGTGGGTTGGTGTGATGTGCCTCATTAGAAAGATCTAAGTATCATAAAAGCTGTCACAGGAAAGGAAGAAAAAACCCCAATATACCAGGCAACCATGCTCTAATTACCATAAACTTTCATCCAGGTTTCTAATTTCCAAATACTTATCAATTCAATTTCTACATCTTAGAGACAGCTGAGTACGACCCTTAGGTTTTTCCTCATTTACTGAAACCAGTTTAACTGCATAACACCCTCACAAAACCCTATCATGTAGTACCATATGAATACCTCATTGCTCACATGCATTTAGAGTGAAGATATATGCCTG
The DNA here is from genome assembly GCA_023548195.1 of Bettongia penicillata ogilbyi. Lineage (NCBI taxonomy): Eukaryota > Metazoa > Chordata > Mammalia > Diprotodontia > Potoroidae > Bettongia > Bettongia penicillata. The sequence continues at coordinate 4,921,221 of JAJHZJ010000321.1, read as the reverse complement.
AGTGTTTGTAAGCATGTAACAAGTTAGGGAAGCAGCTGGCAGAGTGGCCAACCTGCCTCAGGGTCAGGAAGACTTGGGTTCAAGTATCAATCACCTCTGACATATAATGGCCATTGATTCTGGGCAAACCAATCAACTTCTCTGTGACCACCAAAACTCCTCCAATTATTAGCTGCAAAGCACTTGCCAATCAGCAGAGATAGAGGGAATGTCCTTCACGGCAATGAAGTCAGAAGTCTAACATCACCACTTTCCCTCACCCCCCCCCACCCCAAAAATATTACATATATACACAGCAGTATTTAAAGGTTTCTAAATGGGGCCTTATGTGTACATGTGTGTATGTATATGTAAATATGCACACACATATATGGAGGGAGAAATAAAAAGGAGAGGGATGGAGAGGAAGAGAGGAAAATATAGCTAGCTCTAACTTTTCTTTGTGAGAACTCCTCCCCCCCAACAGGGTTGCTTCTCTCTTCCCTCCCACTTCTTGTCTCTGCAGGGACTATCGCCATACATGGGCTAACCACTGTCCTGAATGGTGATGCCTGCTGGGAGCTGTACTGCTTGGAAAATGATATTCAGTCTAATGGTCTGATACTAAGAGACAAGACCATTGAGGGAGATGATTGCTTCAGCATCGTCAGTGAAACAGGCTCTAATAAACAGGTCCCCAGAGCAGTATTTGCAACAATGGAACCAACCATCATTGATGAAGCTCACACTGGAACCTCCTGCTAGTTTCCACTCTGAGCAGCTGATCACCAACAATGAAGATGCTGCTGATGACCACACTTGAGGTCCCTCCACTATTGGCATCGTTGACCTTGTTCGGGAAAGGATTCAGAAGCTTGCTAATCTGTGTGGAGGTCTTCAAGGCTTCTTTGTTTTCCAGAGTTTTCATGGGAGGACTGGTTCTGATTTCAGGTGTCTGCTGTGTTTCTTCATTATGGCACAGAGTGCAAGCCAGACTTCTCCACTGACCCAGGTTTCCACAGCTATAGCTGAGCCCTACAACCACATTCTGATCACTCACACCAACACGAAGCACTGATTGTGCCTTCATAGCAGATGATCAGGCTACCTAAACATTAAACACTCAAGTTATACTAACCTGAGTCACCTTAATTAAATTCTGTCTTCTATCACTGCTTTTCTCTGATTTTTGCGTCCTGAATCTCAATGTGACAGAATTCCAGACCAATCTCACATCCCAAGATTCACTTTCTCCTGGCCACAGAAGCTCCAATTGTTTCTGCTTGAGAAGGTCTCCCATGAGTAGCTGACTGTAGAAGAGATCACCAATGCTTTTTCTGAGCCAGCTAACCAAATGGTGAATCCACACCACAGTAAAGACATGGCTTACTGACTATTATACTGTGGTGATGTGGTTACCCCAAAAATGTTGCTGTCATGGCATCCAGTTTGCGGACTGGTGCCCAACTGGCTTCAGAGTGGGCACTGATGACCATCCTTGCACTACATTTCCTGGTAGACCTAGCCAAGCTGTATCAGGGATGTACGAATGTTGAACAACACTTCTTCAGTTGCTGAGACCTGGGCTTTCTTGGACCACAAGTTTAATTTGATGTATGCCAACCCTACCATTGTTCAACAGCACGTAGAGGAAAGGACAGAGAGGGGATAGGGCTCTGAAGCACATAAGAACATGGTTGTCTTAGGATTATGAAGAGGTTCAAACAGACAGTACTTACAGGGGAAGATGAAGGTGAGAAATATTAACTTATATTACCTTTTTCATACTCTGTCTTTTTCTGTCTTATGAAAACATCTTTTGTGACACTGCTTGTCAATAAAAATATCATTGCAAAATAAAAGAAAATAAATTATATAGATATGGCTACAGATATAGTTAACACTCTCCATACAGGCAAGCACTGAAAAAAAAAAAGATGTTCTCCTTTCTATAAGATGATACTACTAACTCATGGTCAAAAGATGGGTCAGCAGGGTTTCAAAATTCCATGTCTCATAAATGGATGGAAATTTAGATTAAGAGGAAAGGAGTCTTGGAGAGCATCTAGTTCAATTCTCTTGTTTTGTAAATGAGGGAAGTAAGGCTATGATTAGGGGAAGTGACTTACCCAAGGTCTTACTTTCACTACCAGTTTGTTTCAGAACCAGAAATGAAACTTTGGTCTTCTAGCCCCCAGATCAGCGCTCCTTTTCAGTTGTCCTTTTTCAGTAATGATGATACATTTGCATACTACAATTCCACCCTCTTCACAAACCACTGGCCTGGATCAAAGGGTTCATTCTGTAGCTTCAGAGGAGTTTTGTCTCATTTTCTTTTTCTCCTTGAAAAGGTAATTGGAATTTACCAATTGGATCTGTGGCCCTGACCTTCCATGAGTGTGATCAAGATGCTTCACTGTTAGACCAAAGCATGAGTATCTTCATGTTCATCCTGCCAATTATCTCTGATAAACTGTTATCAGATTTCTCCATTCATCCTACAACATTCTCTTGGAAAGAACTTCTCTGCCCTAGTCAAAATAAGGTTAACACCTAAATATGATCAGGATATCCAATTCAACTATGTGCATTTACAATAAGTATTGGGATTTCAAAGATGGAAAGAAAAAGGTAAAAAAAAAAGACCTCAAAGAACTTACAGTCTGATAGGGGAGATAAAATACACACTAATAATCCAAGCTAAAATGTGGTAAGTCCATCTGGGAGGTAATAAATACTACTGCCTGAGTTACGGATGATCCTACTTCCTAAATCAAAGCCGAAACAACTGGTGAACTAGCTGGACCAGTTCGAATGGTGTGTCTCAGGGGTCTGCTATAAATAATCTAGGACTACTGCAAACCACAAACCAAAGCTTGACCAATAACTAGACCAAACATGTAGCCAAAGAAAGAAAGGTCTAGGACATTACAAAGTCTTGGTTATCAGAGGGCCAAATTCCTGAAAAACCAAAGCTGAAAAGGTGCATCAGTACACCCATTTAACAAATACGTATAGGGTATCTACTGTATGCAAGACACTGTCCTAAGCACTGAGCAGGACAGAAGATATCCTGCCCAAGAAGTTTACAACTACTAATTACTATGTCACTGCTCTGGGGGAAGGGCAACAGAAAACTGATAAATTTGGTGAAGTAATCTGATCTCATCCACACCATCCCAATAATAATAAAAAAACAGCTCATACTTCTATAAGTTCTTTCTTCACAAAAACTCTATTGAGGTAGAAAGCTGCAAACATTATCATTATTATTATTTCCATTTTACAGATTAAGAAACCGATGGCCTAGAAGTTAAATGACTCATCCATATTCATCTTAAGTCTAGGAAATGTCAGACTTCATTCTTCTAACTTCAAGTCCAGTACTCTTTTCCATGCTGTCACTAAGTAGTCCCAATCCAAAAAGTTATTATAAATTTTAATTTCATTATAATCATTATCATGTGTAACACAAAATAATTATAATTTAGCTATGATTAACCTGTTATAAGAAAAAAGGAGTTTTCACATTTTGTTCATGACACAAGAGCCTTGGTGTTCTCCCTTTCTACTGCTAAAGAAGTTATCCCTTTTGGGGCTAGATGCTGGTAAGGTGTAATACAATAGTATTCCTGCTTTGGGCCAGATCAGCCAGTGAACACCTTCCACAAATGTGCCCCAGATGCTATCACCATTAGGTCATAGCATGAGCTTCTTCATATCCCCGCTCCCAACCATCTCTGATGAACTGTTATCAAATTTCTCCTCTCATCCTACAGCATTATATTAGAAAGGAAGTCCTGTGCTGATCCAAAATAAGGTAACACCTAAATACGACCAGTCTATCCAATCCAACTTTGAGGAAGATATTATTCCTTCCATCTTACCCCAAAGGGCCCATGACCTAACACGGACTAAACCTGAGAATTTTCAGTGGCACAAGATGAATCTTCTGGTTGGAGACAATGGAAAGGCCAAAGTACGCACTGGAAGTTCCAGTGCGAGTAAAGCCCTGACATATATATATTCAATAAGTCAGAATCAGTAAGTAGGATACAGGGAGCCGAGTTGAATCATCAGAGGCAAAAAGTAGTGTCAGGATTGAGTTAGTGGTAGGACCAAAAACAGATCCAAGGCGCAAGCGAATAATCATGATCTAGAGCAGGGATTCTTAACTTTCAACTGGGAGAGGGCTCCAGGAATAGATTTCAAGGTGTCATTAACGTGGATGGAAAAAATTACATCTCTATTTTCTCTAACTTCTACCTGAAATTTAGCATTTCCTTCCTAATCATTTAAAAATATTACTCTGAAATTGGATCTTCAAGTTTCATGAGATTGCAAAAGAGGTCCTATGTACAAAGAAGTTCTAGAGTCAGGAAGCAGGGTTCAATTGTGAAAAAATACATAGGCGTTTGAATTTCTTTTAATGAATTTCTTTAATTTGCTTTACTCATCTTCTGGGGCATATATGTTTTTATGCCTAGTATATGTGGGAGGCCAGCTCTATCCTCCCATTCTTTCAAAACTGACTATAGTTAAAGAACTGACATCTGCATTATTCCTCCATGGAGCAGCCTCTTTCAAGTGGTTTAAAAAAAGAAGCAGCCTACCAGGAAGAGAGCTTTGAAGGCAACCTAAGAGAAGAGGAAGATGGAAAAAGGAACTTTTTTTCTTTTTTCAATATTCTTATTTCCAATATTGGGAAATAAAGATTTATAAAACTTCTGCCTTCTGAAAATGACAGGAGAAAAGTCAATTGTCACTTCACAGCTAATTCTATCATGCTAATCAAGCAAAAACTTTTGTGCACTATAGCCTGCTACTAGTCAGTAAGGTGTAAATAAAAGGCATGGTATGGATTCTGAGGGGTTTATGACTTATCTCAAAGTTATACTCAAGTAAAAAGTCCGAGAACCCGTCAAAACAGTTTTTAAAACAACAAATAAAAATCCCTCCTCCCCAAGTCATTCAATTGCTGAGTGGAGAGGCAAAAAGAGACCTTTCTATCCTGCCCATATTTCAGAAAAAGGCTTGAATCAGAGAATTAGGCTTTGAAGGGTCTCTTAAAAATACAAGCTCAAGGAAATGCTCCTAGGGCTCAGAGAAAACAGGACAGCAATCTCACTGAGGACTCTCCCCATTGGGGTTCTTTAGAGATGAGGAAGGTGATAGTGATTACAACCAAGCTTAAGTGCTTACCTTGTGTTAGGGCACTGTGCTAAGCATTAGGACATGGAGACAATACAGCAAGGTGGCTCAGGTACTCAAGGAGCTTACATTCTAAGGGATGAGGGGCAGGGAACAACCATAAAAGCTAGAAAGGTGGGGACGGTACACATGTAGTGCTATAGTTTGGAAATGTCTGGAAAGCGGTATGACAGCTCAGTTCTAGGCAAGATAAAGCAAAAACTCACTTATGACAACCCAGATGCCGGGGCAGAGTCCAAGTGTCCAGTTCGAGGGATGATGGCTGAAGTGCAGGTAGCATGGTATCCAGCCAGACAGCTTAAGTGGGTTTAAAGATCAGATTCAAAATTATAAATCAGACAGGAAATCAGCTAAGACTTAGGAACAAAATTGGCAGCACTGCAATCCATATTGAGCAATGAGGTATTGCAAAATGGATGTGAGCCTATGGCTGCCTAAGAAAGGATAACTGTTCAAAGTTCTTTAACTACAAGTGCCTGAAGTCCAGACATGCGGTTGAGAGAACAGGAGGGTCAGTCACAAGCTGAGTAACTGTCGACTTTGACCTATAAAAAGGCCAAATGTCTGCTGAATGCAGCTGCAGAGTATCCTCAATAATATACATCAGATTTCTCCATCTATGGTACAGGAGTGCTGTGATATGTGAAAAGTTTTGTCTGTACAAACTCTTGAAAGAATAATGTACCTTTTCCGGCCTATTGTACAGCAATCAATTAAACAAGCACTTATGAAGTGCTTCCAGGCGCCAAGCGCTGTACCAGTTAGTACAGAAACGTGCACTTTATTATGCTAAGTTTAAGAAAACCTCCTTTCTTCTACAATCTCACCTCTGATCCACCTCTCAGACCACTCACGGAAATGACTCAAAACAACCATTATTTAGTCAGAGTTTAATACATACATTTGAGAAGAGACTCAGGCTAAAAAGTATCCCAGGATCTAACCTATTCTGAGTAAGCTGGAGACACTACAATAAATGAAAAAGAAAAACCGGCAAGGCCTCAGAGAAAGGGGGCAAAGATGATTAAAGAGATGCAAAAAAAGACCTCTGGGGAAAGGGGAAGAGATTGGAGATTACTTTACTAGAAAAAGAGAAGTGGGAAAGTTTAACTGTTCTAAGTCTAAGAAGGATTTTCATGCAGAAATAGAAATGAATTGTTCTCCACATCCACTAATATAGCACAGCATACAGAACAAGATGTATTTCTTTAGGACAGATAAGGGAAAACTTGGACAGACAAAGCTATTCCATATTTTAGCAGGTTATGGGGGGTCATGGTGGAATCTTCTATGGTTTCTTTAAAAGTAAGATAAAAACACATTGGCCAAGATAAGTTAGATGGAATGTTATGGGAAAACAAGCTGATTGACTAGAATATTCCTTCAAAATCGTATCTAGTTAGTCAATAAACATTTATTAAGTACCTACTATATGCCAGGCACTGTGTTAAACATTGGAATGATAAAAGAGTGATGGAATGATAATGTTCTTGAGGAGTTCACTGTCATTGAGGAAGACAACATGCAAATAACTATGTAGGAACAATCCTATTACTTTACAAAAACTGTACCAATAGGAAGTCACTTTTATTCCCCATCTAACCAAACAGCATTCCCACCTAGCCTCACAAAGCTTCAAAAGACATCCCTAACTAAGAGTGTCATGGGATCATCATTAAAAAAAAGAATTCAATACCCACAAGCATATGCTTAAAAAACAGTCCATGTTAACCTGAAGCATATGCTCTCAGACAGAGAATAAGACACCTCACTGCTAGTGACCTAACCTAAGACAGAATTTGATACTTAATGGAATCATTATTTCAATGAAGCATTATTCGTTCTGCTGATAAGGATTAGAGCTCCTCTACACCTTATTAGCCTGGCATCTTCATGAAGTGCTGTGGTGAGAAAAAATCATTACTGCTTGCCCAACCTGCTGATAAGTCTCTCTGAACTTCTCTGGGCTGATCCTCTGATGAACACAGTTCAAGCCTTACAAGCTTGTTAAGATTTACCACAGGTTTCTCCCTGCTGGTAAACCTTGAGAATTCAGAGTCACTTCTATATACAGTAAACTTTAGTAAAGCAATCAATACACGGGACATTAAAAGAAATGTGCATTATGCACATGCTTTAGTACAAATATTAAATGAAATTAAGTGTGTGTATATGGAAAAATAAAACATTTATGTTGCAATTCTGCCAAATAAGAGTTTTATGTCTAAGCCAATCAATATGAATTCTCTTCCAAAGGCACAGCTCTCACCATCCAGGAGGGTCAAGGGCTGCCATCAGCTCTCGGCAACCAGATACTTACTAATGTCCTCTGCAGACCAATGTGCAGAGGACACCCTATTACAAATGCAGATATTTATCTGAGTACATGTCGTACCAACTGTAAGCTTCCTGAGAAAAGGAATATGCCTTATCATTACATCTCTCCCAATGCCTAGCACAATGTATCTCAAAGAGAGATTCTTAATATTATTCAATGCTTTTTCTTAAGAAGTTTTATTTAACTAAGAAAACCAATTAAGGAACAAAGTCTTCCGAAGGTGTACCTTGCCTGGAAGGCACAGGTGAGACATGCTTTGATGTGTGTATACCCACTTCTGTTCTCTGGCCTGGTTTTGGTCCCTTTCATACCACTCACAGATAGAAGAGTTACGGCCAACAGCCACTCAAATACCAAGTTGAGTGTGATGAGTGATCAAAATAACTAAGGTTTCAGGCTTCCAAGCACATTGATTTACTAAGTAATATATGCCAACTGTATAACAAATTGGGACCAAGACTCCTCAATTTGGAACTGGGCCCTGAATATAGGGGGAGACAGATTTTTATGCATTAAAGGAAAATAATTAACAGAATACAAACCAGGATACAAAGTCAGGTCATCTAATTTCTAATTGGAGAAAAGATTAGAGACTTTCCAAATCGGGAGGGGGAGAGCAACCAGGTACAATTCCCCAATATCAGAAAACGAGGTGTTCCACTTTCCCCCAACTGTCTATATTCTGTCAAAGATACAAGAAAACAGTACTTGATTGACCAGAATGGGGACAGGTTTCAGATACGACATGTATATAGGGGTCACTTGAGATGTATAATTGTGAGAAAACTCCTTGTATATCAACCTTCTCATCTGATTGGGTTTCTGGTCAGAACAATCTAGGTCCTGAGTTAAGGGTCTCTAAGCAACAGGTGATCCAGCTTCCCAGCCACACAAGGCTAGGTTCAAACGATGCAATAAAGAGTTTTCTCACAATTCCCATAAAGGAATAAAGTTTTCTCACAAGACAGAAATTGGACTGGACCCTTAACTGAACAGAAAAAGGAAATGAACTACTTCCAGAATTGAGTTACAAGATGGAGCAGTTGGCTCAATGCTCATAATTTCCATATGAGAAAGTCTCCTGAGGCAGAAAGAGCTTTCAGGAGACGTGACCCTAACCATCTGGTCTAGAGGCCCATTGCACTGCACTTCTTACCCATCTTACCCAAAGTCTCTACTCTTATCTGCCCTACAGGGCTGTCAATGCTCAGGTCCGTGCTCCATCACTCAAACTATAATGAGGAGCCTTTTATGTTGCCAAAGTCAAGAGTTCTGGCTGCTGTAGGAGAGGCTCAACTGCTGACTACAAGCAGAGTGTCGTGAGCTTTCAGCTTATGGAAAAGTCTCTTTGCTGCCCCAGAATCCGGTGCTTTCCTGAAATGCTAGTCTTTATGCCCTCCTTCCAGAGTCACTGTCCTATTTGTTCATAGGACCAGTGGCCTAGATTTGGACTAAATAAATACGGAGGCAGGACAGTCATTGTGGCATATGTTCAAGGTGTTAATTAAAATGGATTCAAGAAGAACATGAGAACTCATTGATACCTCTACCTGTAAAGAATCAAATGCTTTGTTGTGAAAGTAGAAATATAACCCACCCAAAGAACAGTTGTTCATGGAAAGAAAGAGACATTATCAAGTATACAGTTTCTAAATGAACTAAAGCTGGGACCCACAGTCTATTTCCAATGCATTCAAGGATAGTAGTATAAAGAGGCTCCCATTAAGTACTTATACATCACCACTAGTATCTAATACTCAATCTCACAAGAAGCTTGACATCAAGACAACTTCTCCAAAACTTTTTGGCAGCACAGCCCTGTAATCTCAAAACATGCCATCCGTTGTCCATAGGATTAACTCTATAAGCTACTTTCCTAATCAAATGAGACTGAGTACATACAGCACCTCTCAAACCTGAAAGAGCAATATAAATGTTGGATAATATTGTCATCACTATTAGGAACTGCTACAGGTTGTATTGAGCCAACCATCCATTCTTGCCTTTCCTGCTAGGACCATTCATATAATCTGAAGCCACAGAACAGAATTTTCAGTAAAAACCTAACTGGCCAGTATGGAGAATGAACCTATAACCCTACAGATTATCAGCACCATGGTACTACTCTTGACTCTGGGTTGCTGAGTATATGTAGAGGTGGTTTTGAAAGAAATGACTCTATGCAGTGATTCTCAAGTATTATTCTAGGAGATGGTCCCCCTTTTTATCCTGGATTCTAGCTGCTTAGAGAGGTTACATAATAAAATGATATTACTAAAAATCCAACTGCAAGCACAAGCTCTACCAAGGGTGATCATTAGGTCATCTTTAGACATGCGGGGCTTCACATAAATGCATTTTTTATTTTAAGCTACCTCACGAAAATAGACACAACAGAATGAATCTCTGGACCTATCAAGTGCAATGCCAGGCGCTTGTGAGTGTCTAGTCATATTTAATTATTGCTTTAATTAAGGTAACTAAGGCAGTTAGGTGCAACTGTGGATAAAGTGCTCAACCTGGAGTCAGGAAGACCTAAATTCAGATCCAATCTCAGATACTCATTAAGTCTGTGACCCCAGGCAAGTCACTTAACCTCTGTCGGGCGTTACTTTTCTCATCTGTAAAATGGGAATAGTAACAGCACCCACCTCCCAGGGGGGTTATGAGGAACAAATGTGATAATTAATCTACGTAAAGAATTCTGCAAACCTTCGAGTCTACAGAAATGCTGGCTGCTGCTGTTGTTATTATTCTGTCAACCCACCTAGAAATCAAAGAGAAGAGCTAACAAGGACGACGACCACAGCAATGACACTGTATTTACACACTGCCTCTCTCCAAGGTTCTCAAAACAAATCTTGTCATTAAAATAACAAGGCCCCCCCCCCCAAAGTCACAACAATGTTAGTGATCACATTTATGTTTCCAGATGACTTCAGGAACACTAATGAAGCTTTCACCATCCCACGCAAAGGTCCACTTTGGAGAAAGAGACAAGCTAGAGAAGGAGAAATTTGTGCCTTACTCAAGTTGCCAAGACAGACTTCAAGCTCAAAGTTCCTTCCCTCAACCCTAGCCAAAAATGCCCACTCCCCCTCTGCCAAATTCACAGTACCGTCAATATGCTTTAATATTTTTTTTTTTTAGACTGTGATGGGAAAAGATGTAGGCCATGGCCTAGTAACAGTTAGGGAATACTAGCTTGTAAACTTTCCAATGTTCTATGTCCTGTGAGTCACTGTAATTGTATAGGAAGGCAGCCCAGCATAGCGGATTGAGCACTAGTGTGTTCACTGGCCGGATCAATCTGGGGAAAATCACTTCACCTCTCTAAACCTCAGTTTCCTTATGGGCAAAAATGGGAACACTATTACTTCTACCTGACAGAGTGGCAAGTGAGGAAAGAGGTTTGGAAGTACAAAGCTATTATAATTATGTACTGTTGGTGTGAGAGTTAAGAGAATTCAAAAATAGTACTTTTCTTATCACCATATGGACTGACCCTCAAGTTTTGCCCTAAATGCAGCAGGCCTCAAAGGAACTAGAAACACCAGGACAACATTCACAGGAAAAGGAACTTTCTAAGTCCTCTCCTTTGCATAATATTGATAGAATTTTAGGATTTATTCAGGCCTTCTCCAGGGATCCTGCTAACATCCTCCCATGTTGGCCCAATTAACACATGCCAAGCTTCTGTCTGAGGTCAAACCACAGAGTCTTGTTCGATCTCATCACACTTTACCCAGTTCATAATCTTATGTTCTCCTAGAACTTCTCCTTAGGGTTTTTCCACCTGTTCCCAACAGGCAGCACACATAATTAGGGTCACTTATTCAAGCATTCCCCCTCCACCCGATCTACTAACAACCAATCACAGCCAAAAGGCAACTCTGGAAAGAAGGCTGGGGACATGTCAACTTAGCCCAATTTCTCTGATATATATGTTCTGCTGGGAAGATATAATACTGGCTGAGAAGGCAAGAGAATGCTGTCAGAGAAGGGTTGGTTGATGCCACCTAGACCAAAGGTTTTACAACCTCACCCCAAGAGTCTCTTGCATCTGTTGGAGATGCACGCTGTCAAGCCTGACAAAGAAAGGTAATGGAGTGGGAAGGAAGGGATGGTACATACACAGTCAACCAGCAGGAGAGGATAGAGGCAGGGCCACAAGGGATAACTTAGTACTTTCTTCCAAAGCACTTCTCAGTTAATTATTTCTTCCAGGACCCCTATGAAATAGGATACAAGCAGAATTTGCATTCTACAAAAGGCACCAAAAGTATAAAGTCTGGTCCAAAGCCACCAAGAAAGTCAGTGGCAGAGTAAGAAACAGAATCCATGTCCCTTGACTTATTCGCCTGCACTCAATCTATGAGACCTGTTTCTTAAAGCTGGCTGGGGGTGGGGGCACTATCTGTTGTCATTCACTTGGGGGTCTTAAAAACTATAACAGCTGGAAAGGAATCTGGCAAACAAGGAATGGGGCCCAGTTGGGGCATTCTGAAGTGGAGAGAAGAAGAGGGAAATGACTGTTGAAAATGCTAGTGATATCATGGAGAGTTAAACATGTACTAGCAATGTGATACAAAGAAGACAAAAACTTAAGGGGGAAAACAAAAAAGGAGAAGTGACATCTTAGTAAATGAATGGGATTTCACGACTTCCTCGTTTGTTATGGAAAGTTAATCTAGAATAAGCTACCTATAAAGTCTCTCAACAGTAGAGCAGCCAAGAAGATGCTGGATAATGATGTTTAAGTTTTCATTAAATGCTAACATAGGTTATCAGGGTGTAATTCCCATCAACTCAGTGCAGAGCAGTGGTGTCAAAACTCAAATGGGAACGTGGTCACTAATCTGTACAAAAGAATCCTTGGAGACCACTTACTGACTTAATTTTAAAATATATTATTATCCAAGTTTTACTGTATTTCTATTTGTTTTGTTAAATATTTCCCAATTACACTAAAATTGGTTTCTCCAACACCGAAGAGTGTTGTGGGCCACATGGCAGGTGTAGTACAGATACCTGTGGTACAGAGCACCGTCAGTTACTAGGGGAGACAGATGAACCAAACATAGTGCCTGCCCTCAATGAATTGACAATAGGAAAGAGAAGAAAGATACATAAATAGCTTCAGTGAAAAACAGTATATAAAAGAAAATAACAGTACTCTCATAATTCCAAGGAAAAAGGGAAGATTATTTCTGAAGTAGGGAGGATGAAGAGATTCCACTGAGGAAGTTATCATTTCATTTATATCTTCTTAACGGATGGATGGATGCAATTACAATAGAAGTAGATGGAAGGTCTAGTCAAAGGAACAAGATTTCAAAGACAGAAAAGTGCAATAAGTGTCTTTAGAACAATAAGCAAATCAACTTAGATGAAGTATGTGGTTAATGAAGGTAAATGGTATGAGATAAAATTGCAAAACTAGGTTAAAGTCAAACTATAGTGGTCCTGGGATATCACGTAAAGCAATATGGTCTTAATATAGCAGACTATAGAGAGCCCCTGAGGTTATTTAAACAGGAGAGTGTCAAAAATCAGACCTGTACTTTAAGAAGATTAATTTGGTATCAGGAGAAAGACGCTAGAAGCATGAAGGATGTTGTAATAGCCAATTTTATACTACCTGGACCACTCTGAAATCAAAACATTTGAAATGCACTAAGGAGCTGACTAAAAAAACTGGGATTATTTTGCAATGTAAAGAATCATTTTGTATTTATGTGTGTTGAAGGTTTTGATTTTTTGCATACTATACATACTATAAGGCATATATAATGCTTTTTTCTGCATCCTCTAACACATTCCATGTTTATTTAAGGGAAAGGGCATGGAACACCTTAGCAAGTAATTACCTACTCCAGAAACAGGGTTGGCTCTGGACAGAAACATTAAATTCCCAGGTTAATCACTTAAAAAGTGAATTCTTAAAAAGTTAGTGAATGTTTCCAAGTAAATTTCACTGATAGCAAAACAAGGCTGCAGGGAGTATAGGATCCAAATAAGACGGAGAAAAGGTCTTGTGGGAGAAGCCCTCCAATCCCACTGAAATGACCAAAAGTGCAAAGTACAAATCTCAGTGCAATATTCATCAGCCTTTTATAATTTTTAAAGTATTAATCAACAGGAATTTATTAAGCACCGACCACCTGCCACGCACTGCGCTAGATTCTGAGGATACGAGTGCAAAGAATGAAACAATACCTACTCAAAACCAACTTATATTCTAATAGGAGAGATAACAAATACATACTACATGTATACATAAAAGGCATGAATATAAAATAAATAAATACAAATATATGCAACGTCATTAAATATAAGGTAGTCTGAAGTGAGCCCTAGCAATTATGGGATCGAGAAAGACTTCATGGAGATGCCCATGATGCATTTTAAAGGAAGAAAGGGACTCTGGGAGGAGAAAATAAAAGGCTGTGCACTTTAAACATTAGGGAGGGCCAGTGTAGAAATACTGGGAAATAGGGTGTTCAACTAGTGGAACAAGTTAGCACAATGAATAAGGAGATCCTTCTTCAGACAAAATCTAAAGATGTGATACAGTGTATGCTTCAGAAAAAACTAATCAGTTCACTCATAAGCCAAAATGGGGAGGGTGGCATTGTAAATGAGCTTAATGAAAAGAAAGGAGCAACATTTAGATACGCAAAACTAAAGCTGAACATGCCCTCCTGGGGACTTTGTCTTCTGAAGTTCAATCTGTCCTCAGCCAACCAGACAGGACTAGAAGGCCAAGGGGAACATAAAGTAGTTAGGAATAGCTGCAGCTTTGGCTTAACCAATCCAAGAAAACACAGCTGCCTCTGTGTAAGAGCCAAATAGACTACCTTGGTTCTATACTCACACAATTTCAGTGTCCCAAAAAGATCAAGGACGAAATTCTAAATTAGTACAATGGGCTTGGTGAGCTTCTAAGATCTGATGAGGGGGTCTCATAAATTTCAAGAGAATACATCTGTACCCTTCACTCTTTCTACAGGAAGCAGAGCCACAACATGTCTAATATGGGAATTAGTTTTGCTTGAATATGCTGCACATTTGTTCCTTTTTTTTTCTTTTTGGTTGGGGGAAGGGGAGAGAATTTGAGGAAGGGAGGGAGGAGGGAGAAAAAATAAATGCTTGATAATTGAAAAAAATTTTAATTAAAAAAAAAAAGAAGAGGAATTATGGATTATGGGCCTTGGACAACAAATCAACTCAATTAATGCCATCTAGCGCTAGGGGTAATCAGGTCCAAATCATTTTGAGGTCTTTAAGCAGAGGTTAGGTGAGTACTTGTGTGAGTGCCAGTAACAGAATTTATGATCTGGGTGTGGACTGGACTAGATGACCTCTAAATCTAAGGTCTATGTGATTTGCCAAAACATCTACAAACCATCCCCAGATCAACAGACAAAGCTCATGAGGACAGAGAGAACTGTACCAGCTGTGACCGCACTGTGGGTTCTAGGTGACGGACAAAAAGGAACAAAAATAGGGGCTCCCATAAAGATTACATTTTTTAAAAATGAGAACTCCCTCAAAATTGGAAACAGAATGAGTATTCAATGACTGGGGCATGGCTGAACAAAATGTGGCATATAAGTGATATACAATGTTACTGCACCATAAGAAATAACAAGTAATTCCGAGAAATAAGGGAAGTTCTAAAGAAAATGATGGTGAGAGGAATATGCAGAACCAGAAAAATAATACACATAATGGCTAAACAAAAAGTAGCTAAACTCTGGATAATTATCAATCCTGGACCTGCGTAGTAGATGATGAAACACACCATTCTCTCCTTTTGTTGAAGAAGTCTGGGACTATGGGTGAAGAACGTGGTAGGCATTTTCAGGTAAGGTCAGTGTTAGTTCGTTTTGTCTGCTTTTCTTTATTATGAAAGAGTACTTATTGGTGGTTTTGGAATATCTAGAAATAACATGCAACTGAAATCACATAAATTAATAATAAAGGAAAAAACGTGATATTAAAAACAAAGAGTACCAATAAAACTTAACTGCATGCTGTAGATAAAGTCATAAAACATAACTGATCTTGGCTGGGGTCAAAGGCTTTCCCCATGGTACAATATTGATGATGATAAGTGAAGTTTCATGGATGGGGGTGGCTTTTCTTTTATTTGGGTCTTTAAAAAAAATAAAAGCATGAGTGGCTTCACGCTCATTTTGGAAGAGGATACATTGCTTCTTACTATGTTCCTGATCCACTGTCTTCCTTAAAAAAAAAACAAAACAGAGGTACATCAAACCCATTTCTTCATTTGGTGCCACATCTCCTTCACTCTAGGCAAACAAGGGTGGTGCAAGACTACACAGGAATCATTAGAGATACAAAAACACTGATGACAGACTGGACAGAATATCTTTATGAGAAAGCACTGCTCATTAATGGTTTATTTCTAACGCTAGGAAGATCACACCATCTGACAACTTCTGACCTCTGGAGAATGAATTGGAGAGGTTTTGCTGAGAAATGAAAACTAGTTACCTAAGATCAAAATGAAAGAATAAAAGCTGATGGCTGTGGTTTTGAAAAACACAACTAATTAGCACTTTATGTTAACAAACCTGAATAGAAGCATCCAAACCTTCAAATCCTCGAGATTCCGAACTGATGGTGGGGCTAAAACAATCACCATTGTTATGTGGCATTTCTATAGCTGTCTTTATCGGCCTGGCACTTTACAATCATTAATGCCTCCTTGCAAACAACATGAGGCAGATCGGTGCTATTTAATCTCATTTTTCAGATGGGGAAACTGTGACCCAGAAACACTATAATAAACTCAGTGCCTGAGTTACCATGTCTTTTAATGGGTCAAACTAGAACTCCTTCCAAATCTCAGAGCCAAGCCTGAGTGAAGCTAAGTACTCAAAGTTAGGTTCGAAGTTTCCTTACATTCAGTTTACCTCCTCAGAACCAGTTTTCAACCTTCTAATCATCTTTAACCTCCACTCAAATTCACTTTGGCACTTTGTGGCATGGAGGTAAGAGGTGACCTTGGGCTCTTAAAGGCTATGTCAGTAGGTCCTACCAAGATGGAAAGGCTATTATCTATTGTCTGACAATAAGTCAATTTCTTTCGGAGAGGCTGGCAAGAGCATGATTTTTTTGGCCACAACAACTCACCAAAATTATCTACCAAGGTGAGAATTTGTTGCAATCTATGCTGGTGGAGGGAGCATCCATACCAATAAAATTACTATTCTTTGCAGTACTAAAATAATTCTATTCAAAATATTTCTCTGAGCCTGAGATTTCTCTAGGTTATGGTTAGCCCACAGGCAACGTCTGTTGGCAGGGGATTCTCAATTCATTCACTGAGTCATCTGGATTTATGTGCCGGGGAAACAGGAGGAAATAGGTCTCTTTGAAATAATAGGTACAATGGCAGGGAAAGCATTCTCAGAAGCCCAAAAATGAAACTTGAAACCTAGTCCTAAGTTGTGAAGGAACATACAGAGGAGCTGACAGAAGTTTTGCTTTACTGATCTAGAATTGCTAATGATTCAAAAAATCTGTAAGGTAGACAGGACCAATCTACAATTTCTCTTACAATCTTACAACCCACAGCAAGTAGTTAAAGGAAGGTATAGATCCAGATCCAGGGGTGGGGAACTTGTAGCCTGCAGACCATATGTTGCCCTTTGGTCTCAGGTGTGGCCCTGCACACCTTAAAAGGAATGCTTCTGTAATATTTGGATTCAGTCAAAGGGCCCTAGAGAGCCACATGCGGCTTCGAGGCTGCAGGTTCCCCACCTCTGATAGCAGACAGAACTTGAGATTTCTGCTTCATACCACATGGTGGTCCAATACAGGGAGGGCCACACAATTTAAAGGCAAAAGAAAAATGAAGTATGAGCTCTTCCGGCTTCAAATCTAGTGCTTTTTCTATGACTTCAATAGGGCAGTGTAATCATAGCCAGGACACTGGCTCCAAGTCCAAGGCTCCTCTCACTCCCTCTCCAGATCAAGTGCTAAAATGTTTTCATTTAACCACAAAAGAAAGTAAGTATCTTCAAAGTAACTCAAAGCTCAAGAAACATAGGGGTGAGGGATTTCGGGGTGAGAAGGGAAATTTATAATGTTCCTGAGAAATGTGGAATAAGCGAAAGAGAAGGAAACGTCCCCTTAGCAAATGACCACTCAGCCACTCTTTATGAGAGTCATAAAGTCAGAGGAATCAGGAAGCCAGCAATGATTGTCTTCAATTGAGTGCAGACACACCAGTGACATTTTAAAACGACTGTTATCGACTCGTCTGTCTTGTGATATCTTCCAGCTCCCATTCAAGCATGTCTTTCAGGCTGATAGTCTTACTAACAACCAACGTCAAAAGTTCTAGATCCTGAGAAAAGAGTTGGTGGGACAGCAGTCATCATAGCTTCCTCAACTGCTAGGGAATTAGAAGTCTACCAAACCAGATAAAATGGCCAGATAATTAACAGTGACTGAAGGAGTAAGATCATTTGCAAATTTTCATTCAATCTTGTAAAAATTAGATATAGATAGATACACAGAGAAGTGTTGGGGAGACCTTGGAGAGGAAATATAATGAAGAGACAGCAGAAAGTAACATGAAAGCCTAGGCCCTGACAAAATACGGCAAAAGTTCACCTATCAGGATCGTGTGGAAGGCTCCCAGAGGTGGAGTCCTCATTCCTAAGTGTGGAATCCAAGGTTCCTGTGAGAGGGGATGAAGATGATAGTCACAGAGCAGTCAGCATGGTGAGAAGACAGCAAGAAGTCTTAACTCAGCATTTAAGATGTACCCTTTAATAGACCCAAACTCTTATGCTTCTCCTGGGCATATTTTTGTTCTTAGATATGCTCCCCCAGCAATTTCAAATTAGATTTCCCCTCCCCCTCCAAAACACCATTATTGCAACACCCTCATACCTCATACATTTTTTTTAGACAACATAGGGAGTTCTAGAAGCTATCACATAAAAGCTTTAGGCCAAAGAACAATGAAGTACCTCAAGCAAAATCCTTGCCCTGCAGGGGGCTCCTCTGTCTGATCTTGCTTCTCCATACCCAGTATCCTACCGAACTCTCACTCAAAGTGAGAACTTGGGAAGACCTTAGCTTAAAAAGGCCAAGGTCTCCCAGTGCATCCAGGACCATCTCTTGTCATTCTGACCTCTATCTGGTCACTGGACCCAGATGGCTCTGGAGGAAACAGTGAGGCTGGTGACTTTGCACAGTTCACTCTCACTTAAATCTAATTCACCAGTAAATCATAACGCCATCTTCCTGAGGTCAAGGTCCTCTTCAAGAACAAAGAACAAACAACCCTGTTTAACACATGGGACATCTCAATACCAACTGGAAAAATCCAAGAAACTGAGACAGACTAAAAAGGTGGTTTACCTAGAGTGCCATGTCCAGCACTAAAACAGCAGCAGCTTCCCATTTGATCCATACAAGAAGCTTGTGAGAGGGGTATTCAATTTACAGATGAGCAAACTCAGTCTTGGAAAGATCAAGTGTCTTGCCTAAGGTTACACAGTCAGTAAGGGTGTAAGGTTAATGTAGGAGTAATGGTGGGTGGGGGAAGAGTTAAAGATCTTCCCACCCATTAACAAGCCTCAGACACCTTTTGTTAATTTCTCATGAGCACTGGGTCATGAAGGTTGTGAAAAGAGTACTTATACTCTGAGGTTTTTGCTTTGGGGCTTATTTTTTTGGAAGGTTTGAGTGCCAGATGAGACTCTGGGCAGCTGTTTTAAGAAGCCCCTGGCTTTGAAAACTCAGATGCTGGTGCTTCTCTCTCTGGTAATGATGTATGTATTGTCTATGGTCAGACAACTGGAAGCCCTGTCTGTTGGTCTTTCTGTTTGTAATTTCTGCTTGTATTTTCCCTGAAGTTCAGGGTGCTGACTTCTTCCCCTGAACTAAGTGAATAATACATGTGCTTGATTAAAGCAGATTGTTGACCCCTCAAAAACTGCTTTCCTTTTAGAAAAGCAGATCCAAGAACCTATACAGCAGGTCCTCTATGTATGCTGGGGTCCGTGCTGATCCAAAGGGGTGAATCCAAAATGCAAAACCAAGCCCTTCCAACTCCAGACCTAGAACTTGGTTGACTGTCTGTAGAAGTAAAAAGCAACATATAGCAATTTCCCAAAAGGAATAAAAGGGGTAGACTGATATCTGTGCATCCAGTAGGCAACACTGTGCATCTGTGTCCTTGTCCATCACCAACTTCACTCACTTTGAGGCTCCAATAGAGCAGGTAAGACAAGCGAGCTAGAAGTAACTGCACAATAAGGCAGGAAGGACAAAAGATGGGCAGAACAAAGTCAACTCAGACATGTCTACCCTATCCCAGAAGATGAAAAGACAGGCATGTTCCATTATTTCTCTCAGAGCAAGGGGGTGGGGTTTCTACCCTTCTACTTCCCATGCCAACAAATAAGCCCAAAAAGAATGGCCTTCTGCTTGGCCCACATCTGCCCTGAGTTCCAAAAAAGAGATAAACACCCCAAAAGAATAAGAAAGTTAACATTCCAAATCACTTAAAAATCAGTTATCCATAGACACCCCTCCCTCCAATAATTTACTACAATCCAGAAATGTGTAACATATTCATAGAAGTTCACGGACCATTAAAGCTGGAAGCAACCTCACTTGGATAGGGGAAGAAATAAACATTCCACAAAGGTCCCATATGGTGACCTAACTTGCCCAATATTACACAATTAATGACATGAGACCAGGACTAGATTCCTAACTCTAAGCTCTTTCCCTGGCACCACACCTTCCACAAATGCTAAATCAATTGCACAAATGTTTATTCAGATGCATTACTGGACACTAGGGATACAAAGATAAAACACAACTTCCCTCATGGAGTTTCTATTCTAATGGAACATAAAACATGTCCAAAACCCATAGGATTATAGATGGAGAGCTGAAAGGGAACCATCCAGTTCAACTCTGACACTGAGAGGTTAAGTGACTTGCCCAAGGTCACATAGCTACTAAATACCAAAGGAAAGACTCAAACTCTGCTCTTCCTGATTTACTGACTTCCTAAGTCCTCCTCTTTACTACACTATGATGTGTTTAAGTAAATAAATACAAAAATATATACCAAGTAACTGCAGAGAGAGGGGATCATAGCAGGTTGTGTGTGAGAGGAAGCATTGAGGTGAGGGAGTTAGGGATTCCAAGTGCCCTAGATGAGGAGGAGGAACAAATTATTCGGGATAATCAATCTTGCTAAAGAATAATTCCTTCTGATTTAATAGATAACCAGACCAAACAGGTGGCAAGAAGTGAATTGTTCATTCAACAAACCTCAGTTAAGATTTACTATGTGCCTGTCCTAGGTATTTGGGAATTTGGAAGCATATAACATTCCTGCCATTGTATCACTGGGCCTATTACCCTCCAGCAGTCTTAGCCATACCAAGGTCAGAGGACAGTTAAACTACGGTGTGATGTTTAACAGACACTGGTCAGTAATATTACTACTACCATTCATTACTATAAGAACTTTTTTCCTGTGAATTCAAATTACTTTCACATGACTTTGTCTTTCCAACATCTCTACAAGACAGCAAGGTACAACAATGGAACAGATCTTTAGGCTGGGATCTGAGAGACATGATTTTTAATCCCAGTTCTGCAACCACTGACGTATCTACCATTTTATCTCTCTGGGCCGTAGTCTGCACCTCTGTAAAACGGGTGGCTTTGGATGTCCAAAACTCTGAGTCTTTGAAGAACAAAAGCAGGTACTAGAATCACTACTTTATAGAGATGCTGAAGAACACAGATGTCTTGTTTTCAAATCCTATAGCCTCTGAATCTTGGATCTAGGAACCAAAGGTGTCCTGCTTCTCTATAAAAAGTCCATCTTCTACAAGGTCACACACAAAGTATAAAGTCTTCTCAACCATAAGGAAGTTGGAAAGATAAGCAGCTTGGGGCATTCTCAGGCTTGGAAGGGAAAGAAGAGGATGAATTTTAGACAAGTGAAACACAAAGGGATACACGACCCTAAGACCTGTCCTTGCAATATCAGCTTCCACCAGTCATCTGTTCATCATGGAGTCATCTTAACCACAACTACTGGGTGATGGATTCACTCTCTCTGCTGACTCAGGCACTAGAAGATAATATTGTTCTCTACCCTCTTTCCATCTGAATCACTTAGAACTGAAAAAAAAGAAAGAAAGAAAATTTCCCCCTATTCTCTCCTCTACACTCTCCTCCTCACAATCCAAACTGGCTGATATTTTGCAGGGACAGTTTCCACACTTGCTAAGGAATGGTTAACTTTGGCTCTAACAATAATCATCCTAATAGCAGCTCACATTTATTCAGGACTTCATGGTTTATAAAACCCTTTACTTACCCCTCCCCAAAACAAACATATAATAAAACCTTGTGATCCAAGGAGGGCACCTTTCAAAGATAATAAGAGTCTCAATGAGGTCAGATGACTCACCCAAAGTCACCCCAACGGTTAGTAGCACAAGCTGGACACAAGTCTCTCCACTCCCAATCCAGCGTTCTTTCCACCACACCACTCAGAGGGAGCCACTAAATAAATTACTTCTGAGCTCCCATAAATGAGATATTCTGCGTAGAGACCCAGTTTATAGAGATCAATGACCCAGATCACAGAGTACACTTTACCTCACCCTGCTTAGCACAGATGTCTACATAAAACTTCACTAGTCCCAGCCACTGAAACTCCAAACACTTAAAGGAAAAGTCATTCTAGACCAGGAGTTCATTCTGGGGTGCCTAAGAACACTTACTTGGTCCTACCATCTACAGTAAAAACCATTGGACCTCGCTACTCTAGTTGGATTCCCAGATCTGGTCAGGCTAAGGCCTGATTTACCCTTCCTAAAACAAAGATAATTCATTCTTTCCCTCTCTCCACTAGAATGGTCTCTTTATGCTGTTATCCCGGAAGGACTCTGAAGTCCAAAGGCTATGGCAGTAGCCCCGTGACCCTGGTAAATGTTGTTCCAATCAATACTAGGTTCTTCAGAAACACTGCAAGGTGCCCTTGGTCCCCAAAGACAAACCAGGAAACAAGAAAAGAGGAAGGACTGGAAGCCCCCACCC
Source organism: Bettongia penicillata ogilbyi (assembly GCA_023548195.1). Taxonomy (NCBI): domain Eukaryota; kingdom Metazoa; phylum Chordata; class Mammalia; order Diprotodontia; family Potoroidae; genus Bettongia; species Bettongia penicillata. The sequence continues at coordinate 4,898,564 of JAJHZJ010000321.1, read as the reverse complement.
AGGATGGGCCCCCCGTCTGTGGGGCCTCCCACCGTTCCTGAGTCACAGGGTCTGGACGTGGAATGAAGGCTTCAAACTTCCTCCTAGGTTGACTTAGGGAACTAGAAATCTGGACGACGGTTCCCCTCCCCACTCCTCCAGGAGAAATAAATTCATAAATGAAAACAGTATTTGAGGAATAAGGACAAGCAAGGACAGCACGAGGTGAGCACCCAGCGGGAGAACGCCTGTGCCGGTCCCCGGAGCTTTCCCGGTGCCATCAGGGAGGCCACGCAGGTCCTCCCTCCGGACATCTGCTCTGGCCCGGGCTCCAACCATCTCCGCCCCCCAGCTCCGTGCCCTGGAAGCCCCAGAGTTACCGAGGGCCCCCGCTCCCCAGCCCGCGGTAACCACGCATCAGCTCCGTCCTCAGGGCCCCGGGGCCCCGAAGCTGAGCCCGGAGCCCGCGCCTGCCCGCCCTGGGCTGCAGGGTCCGGCCGCCATCCCCGGGGCATCCTTCTCCCCTCCCGATCCGGCGGGCAAGTTCGGGAAGACCGCAGCAACGGTAACGACGGCTCCGATGGGAAAGAAACGAGCACTACCTCCTGCCGACTTTTCCGGATGCCCAGGAGCGCCGGCAGCGGCGGGACGGACGGCGGCCGGGGCACGGACGGAGCTCGCGCCGGGCGGGGTGCCCGGGCCGGGGCTGCAAGTTTCACTTAGCCCGCGTTTCCTCCGGGTCCCAGGTCCGGAGCTCGGGCGGCCGGAGGGAGGGCCGGGGGCGGGGAGGGGGTGCGGGGGGAGGGGCCTGGCTGCGGCGCGGATCCCCTCCCTCCCTCCCTCCCTCCCTCCCTCCTCCCCGGCCCGGCCCCGGCGCGCGGCGGCGGACCAGGCTGGGCTCGGCGGCCCCGGGGGGAGGCGAGGGGGGCGGCCGAGGCCCTGCCCGGAGCCCTGGAGCCCCGGCTCCGGGACGCACTCACCCGCGCGGTCCCGAGGCGCCTGCGGACGCCCCGCGGCCCCGGGCCCCCCAGCCCAGCCGGGCCCGGCCCCGACCCCGGGCCTCCCTCCACCGGCGGGCGGGCGCCGCGCCACAACTTCTGCCTCCGGAGAGAGCCGGGAGAGCTGCGCCGCCCCTGCCGGCCGCCCACCCGCCTCCCTCCCGGCGCTGCTCCGCGGCTCGGCTCGGTGCCGCTAGCCCGGCCGCTTTGGAAAGTGTTTCCTCCGCCTCAGTCCGAGGAGCCCAGCCGAGCGCGCTCGGGAGTCCAGCAACCCGGCCTTACGCCGCCTCCGTAGCGTAGCCCCCCATAAGGGGTCCGGCGACTACGGCGTGCCGGGAGCGAAAGCGGCTCTGTGAATCGCGCGCCGAGACTACAAGTCCCAGAAAGCTAGGCGGAGGCCGGAGCGGAAGTTGGGGGGCGGGCCGTCCCAGGACATGCAGGGGCATGCTGGGAGTTGTAGTTCTTGCAGCGGCTGGTCTTTGGAAGTTCCCAAGCAGGGATGGATGTTCTCCATCCCACTTCAGAGCTCAGGGTGCTCAGGGTGCCAACTGAGGGGCCGAGAGCCTGTCCGGGGCTGGACCTTGAGGAAAAGCGTGCGTGTGGTGGAATTGGGACTACATGCCCCAGGATGCTCTTCGAGGGGGGTGGGGCGAGGGCAGCCCTAACCGCCTCAGACTACCCTGAAGACCCCCCCTCCGCATACCCCTCCTCAGCGACCTGCACCTTGGTCCTAGGCCAAACACCCCTTAGCCTCTCAGCTCCCCCACACCCCCAGCCCTGGGGCCCCTCTGTCTCCCCAGCGCCCCCACACCCCCAGCCCTGGGGCCCCTCTGTCTCCCCGGCGCCCCCACACCCCCAGCCCTGGGGCCCCTCTGTCTCCCCGGCGCCCCCACACCCCCAGCCCTGGGGCCCCTCTGTCTCCCCGACGCGCCCACACCCCCCAGCCCTGGGGCCCCTCTGTCTCCCCGGCGCCCCCACACCCCCAGCCCTGGGGCCCCTCTGTCTCCCCGACGCGCCCACACCCCCCAGCCCTGGGGCCCCTCTGTCTCCCCGGCGTCCCCACACCCCCAGCCCTGGGGCCCCTCTGTCTCCCCGGCGCCCCCACACCCCCAGCCCTGGGGCCCCTCTGTCTCCCCGACGCGCCCACACCCCCAGCCCTGGGGCCCCTCTGTCTCCCCGGCGCCCCCACACCCCCAGCCCTGGGCCCCCTCTGTCTTCCCGACGCGCCCACACCCCCAGCCCTGGGGCCCCTCTGTCTCCCCGGCGCCCCCACACCCCCAGCCCTGGGGCCCCTCTGTCTCCCCGACGCGCCCACACCCCCAGCCCTGGGCCCCCTCTGTCTCCCCGGCGCCCCCACACCCCCAGCCCTAGGGCCCCCTCTGTTTCCCCAGCTCCCCCACACCCCCAGCCCTAGGGACGCCCCCACGTCTCTGCACCTTCGCGCCACTTTCATGGACTCCCACCTCCATAGCCCATCTATGTATCATTTGTCTTTCACCTTAGCCTCAGGGACCTCCCTTCTCAATCCCCCCAGACCCTCCTCGCCCTGGTTAGCTCCAAGGATTCCCCATGCCTTCTCTGCACCCCCACATCTCCAATCCCAAGGACCTCCCCACTCCCTCCGCGCCCCCACATCTTCCCTTGCCTTCTCGACGCCCCCAGGCCCTCCGAGTCCTCCTTAGCCTCGAGGATTCCCCCTGCCCCCTCTGGGCGCTCACTTGCCCCTTTGCCCCAGCCCAGGGGTGCCCTGCCTCACAGAGTCCTCCCAGTCCCCCCCCAGCCTCCCTATTCGGCCTCCTCCTCCCCCATCTCCACAGAATCAGCCTTGCTCAGTCTCCTTCTTCACACCTCACTCCATGCATACTGTTCGAGTGTTCGTCCTTGGTTGCCCGAGAAGACCTTGCCATCAGAGAAATGATGACATGACTTGCACTTTACTGTGTTGAGGGAGGGCTGTCTCCATCCATATCTGCTTCTGTGAATACCCTCATCTCCTCAGGGTCATTCTGCCTCCAACCTTGCTCGGTCCCCACCTGCCCTCTGTCTCAGCCTCTTCAGAAGGAAAACCTTAAACTTCATCCACTTCAGACTCCTCTCAGTCCCCATTTGCTTTAGAACCTCTCCTAGCTTTCTCCTTCTGCCTCTTTAGTCACCTCCTGTCCTCTTTTTAAAAAAATGTTTTTGTTATAATTAGAAAAGCATCGGTAAACAAGCATTTACTATACAAAGAAGGCCAGAAAGGAGGATTGTATATGAACTAGAAATACATCTATCTGACCTGTTAAATATTGCTAGTCTACAGTTAGAATTGATTCAGAATAAAAAGGCACTTTTTTCCTTAAGGGGAGGGTATACCAGGATTTATCTTCCAGTTTGGTCCCTTGCTACCAAATGTAGGTTACATGAAAGACCATCACAAATGGCAAATAGTGAATAAACCCATTTATCTAAGCTAAGAGCAAACAGAAATCAGAGAAGTTATATAGATTAGAATATACCAGAAAATACACAGAGGGAATAAGCTCTTCTGGTGGAAGAATTCAACAGAGAGAGAGAGAGAGATCCTGATCTCATCTGAAAGGAAATTCTCTGAAGTCTCTAGAGAAGCAAACTGGAAATCAGAGATATATTGAGGGGCCACTTCCCTTATGTGTTTGTGCAAAAAAAAAAGTCTCTCCTTCCTGGAGTCAGTCCCAAAGAGATTCCAGGAAGGAGACGCCAGTATTGCCCTCGTACTTTTAATGTGCTCTATTCTCAGCAAGGGGACCTAAGAGAGGAAAAAGGACAAAAGGAGAGTGCCATACTGACCCAAGGGGGATTAAGAAGTAGGACTGTGTTCCCAGGGATCCCTCAGTATACAGATCAAATGCTTTAGGCTTGGATAGACCTTATTCTCCAAATAGAGCTAGAATCAAAGTCTTTAATGTTAGTATTGGGGCCAGTTCCCTGGGAGTGGAAGAGGGTGATATATTTCTTGTCCTAGGCTTCACCTGCTCTAGTAAGGGGCAATGTAAGTAAATTGCTGTACTCAATAATAGGTATGTTCACCAGGCCCTTGATCTCATCATTACTATCCACAAGGCAGAAGCTCTCAGAGGGAGGGATGGCACTTCCCTCAGACTAGTGAAACTATCCCCTCCAGGACTACTCCTACTACACTTCCCACTCCTATTGGAGTAGATAACCCTTTTGAAAAAGGCATTTATTAAGGTGTCATAGAGGGTTCTCTCAAAGGTGTGAAATACATTCTCTCACAAATATACATAGGAGGTCCTTGGGAAGAGTACGCTGAAACAATGATAGGGAGGCATGTGGACAGTAACATTTGTGACCAAAGGGTCACTAAATTCACAGCTCTTGGTTTCTAGGAGTCCTCTCTAAATCCCATAACCAACACTGTTTTCTAGTAGAAGGGGTTATGTTTCTCAAAGCTTGCTTCCTTCCTTGGCTTGCTATCTCTCTGTATACACTTGACTAGAGTTTTTTACCATCAGACTGATCCATTACTTGACTGGCCCACTGCTTAATCAAAACATTGTCGAAATTTCTTCTGCCCTTTAAATCCCCCAGACATACAGTTACCTTTTTGACCCAATTAAAGAGGATTGTATATTTAAAAAAGGAATCACAAGGTGCAAACAATCTTATTTACATATTTAAAAAATAAAATGTCTGTTGCCTTGATGGATTGAAGTGAAGTTGTCATCCTTTCCTCTGGCCCCACTAGGCTCAGAGCCACCCAAGCTGTTCCTGATGAGGTTCAGGGGTGATCGTAGACCCCGAAATACCTACAGTCTGGGTTGTGCTCGAATGAATTCGACTCAAGCCCTCTTAAAGACAAAGAAAATAAAGTTTATTAAAGATTCACCAAATTGGGTTGACTCTTAAGGAGCCTAAGCATTTGTGACGCTTGTATTCACAAGTGGACCAGATAGAATCCCAGCTACACAGAATCTGAGCTGGATTGAATCTGAGCGCCTCCATGGAGGCAAGGTGGAACTTAAATACAAAAAAGACTGTAGGAGGGTTCTGGGGGTTGTCTGGTAGTCTAGGGTGATGGGAGGAGGGGTTTAGGGAGGGTCTTAAGGAGAAGTCAGGAGGGAATCCAAGGAGGATCAAAGGTTGGAAACAGCTGTAGGCTATCAGGAGATACCAGACAATGGAGGGCTTGGGTGGGAAGCAGGTGGGGCAATCCAGAGACCTTAGTAGGGGCAGTATGTGGATAGATACAGATGGGAGTGGTCAGCAGCCTGGGGGATGGGGTTTTGATGGGATCGAGGGTGGGGGGGTGCAACAGAGACCTGAGTAGAATGATAATGAAGGCTTCCTGAGACCTCCGGAACAAATAGGAAGATTAGATTTGAGTAAGGAAGGGCAGATTAAGTGGGAAGATTCAAGGAGGCTCCCAGAGTCTGAACCCCATCATTCCTTCACAAGGGAGCAGGTAGACATAGCCTCCATTAGAGAGCAATGAAAGAGTGAAGAGAAGTCTTAGTTTCCTCATCTGTAAAATGAGCTGGAGAAAGAAATGGCAAAACCTCTCCAGTGTCTTTGCCAAGAAAACCCAAAAGGCATCATAAAGAGTAGACCACGACTGAACAGCAGCAGCAACCCCAGGTCCAGAACCCACGTCTTTTGTCTCCTACTCCAGGTTTTCCTCCTCCGAACCTCGCGACCTCAGACTAGAATCCTGGAACACTGCCCAAGTATAGGAAGACTGGGCAGGGAAATAGAACTGGGAAGTCCTGGCAGCCTGAGGCCACCACACAAGAGGGAGGCCAAGTTGCTTCTGTGTTTGTCTTCCTTACCCCTTTGTTTCAATAATTCAATCAAACAGCTTGTTAAAGGCTTACTACACGCCAGTCACTGTGCTGAAAACACTAGAGAATACTGAGGAAAGTCAAAAACACAATTAATGACCTTACAGAGGTCACCTTCCAATGGTGGAGACAAAGTGCAAACGACTATGTACATGCAGGATGTACACACACACATATAACACACATACTATATACATATATATATATATATATATGTGTGTGTATAGATATGTAGATAGAAGAGGCAATCTCATAACCTCAGAGAGAAGGATACTGGGAAAGGTCTGAAAGAGGGAGGATTTAAGCTGAGTCCTGAGGCAAACCAGGGAAGCCGGTGAGGTGGACGTGAGGAACGAGTATTCTAGGTATAGGGGACAGCCAGTGAAAAGGCAGAGAGTTGGGAGACTTGCAAATGCTATCAAATAGTATGTGATGGCTTAAAGCTATTAAAAACGCCTTTACTAAAGGTCTGAGTATGTGTAATGATTAGAAAGACAAAAAGGGGAAAAAACAAAATCTCCCTTCCCTCAGTCCCAGCCTTTATTCTACTTGGGATACGACTTGTGAACAGAGAAGCCAATGCAAGGTAAGAGAAGGAGGGAGAGAGGGCTAACACCTAGAGGGATAAAGAAAGGTGTCCAGTAGGAGGTGGCGTTTGAGCTGAACTTTGAAAGAAGCCAGCGATTCTTAGAGGCAGAAGTGAGGAAGGACTGTTTTCCTCCTGAGCAAAGACTTGGGAGTGGAGGTAGAACACTGAATTAGAGAGGAAGTCAATAGGCAGAGATGGCTGGATCAGAGTATGAAAAGGGGACTGTCTCGGAAGGTAGGCTGTGCTTGTGATTGATTCATATTTGTTGACTTGACCCTATTAAAGGGTTTCAAGACTGGAGAAACTAGTTCCTCATCCTGGGCCTTCCCTCTTCCCCCTCCCCCCTTACTCATATCCCTCCCTGAAGCAGAGAAGCTGGTTAAACCAGATAAACCCCTCCTGAACTCAGAAGAAACCAAGTACGCTCACATAAAAATGACCAGTTGCTCATTCTTTACTCATAGGTGACTTCCAGGCACTCTCTCCATCTCAATTACCTTCCCTGGGCCAACAGTCTCCAATCTCCTTCTATAAACCTACTCAAAACTCACTTCTTTAAAAAAGTCTTTCCTGAACTGGGGCTGTTTAGCTAGAAGAAAAGACTACTAGAACAACTGGTTCTATTTGTCTCCAGAGGGCAGAATTAGGAGTTAGGAGCAAGGAAAGAAATGTAGGCTTGATTTAAAGGAAAACTTTAATTATCCAAAAGTAGAATGTGCCACTTCAGGAAGTAGTGAGTACATCCTCATCACTGGAGGTCTTTGACCTCTACTGGAGGATGGTTGACAGCTCCTGAGGTGTGTTATATATGGTGAGGATTCTTTATTTCTGCATAGATTGAACTGGAGGGTTACTAATTTCCATTCCCTCTCTGAAATTCTGTAGTTTTGTAACTAACTTTTAAAAATCACTGTTCTTTTCTTTCTTTTCTGCAAGGGGAATTTTATTCACCAATATGAAAAGTAACTTCTTCAGACTGAAGACATCTTTCACATACAAATATTACTTTTTTTCCCAAACATGTATAAATGCTGTCATGAGAAAAATACAGATTCAAAATGTTGCTGAAATCAAAGTAGGTTTTTGTCTTGTGGGGTTTTTTTTCAGTCATTTGAAATTAGTAGCATAACTACTCTTGTGTGTGTAGGAGCACACATGTCAAAAAATTTTGATGTTAAAAACCTGTCCTCTTACTCAAAAGGGTTGGAAATCACTTATAATGTAAAAGTACATTGGACTTGGTCAGGAGATTTGGGTTCCAATCTGATTTACATTTGTATTTGGGGAGGGAATTTTCTTAGTTTTTTCATGATTATGCCCTGAATCTCCCTTCAGCCTAGAGGCACTGGAAGGGTAGGGCCAAATCTCCTGTGTTATTTCTCTAGAGATGAAGGAGTTTTGTGGACAGTGGTTGTTGACTTCGAGGTGGAAAGTGGAAGGAGACCTAGCCTAACAAATAGGAGATCAGAGCTCTAATCTCATTGCTGTCTCTTCATGTGACTCTAGTCAAATTAGATTACACATTGCTCTCTTTGGACTCCATTTCCAACTCTGCACAATAAGGGGAGTTGAACTGGATGATCTCTAAAGTTCTTTCCAGCTCTGATAGTCTGTGGTTTGTAATCTGTAACTTGGAAAGGGTCCTGTAATCATAAAAAGTTTGCAAACAGGAAAACAGAGGTACAGGAAGTGCAGGGTCTGGCCAGTCATAGGAAGGAAGCCTGGCTCTCTCCTTCCTTCTCATCCATGTGGCTCTTAGGACCTATCTTCCCACCTCCCTCTCAGGAGTGAGAGAATAGAATGGGATGGAGGGGAGGAAGGAAGAACTGGGTGAAGCTGAAGTTACGATGACTAAGGGAGAAATCCCTGGAATGGAAATCCCAGGGATCAGAAGCTACTGGCTGGCACCTATTCCCACAACCATACTCTGACCCCTTGCCCCTCGACCCCCAACCTTCATACAAAAACTACATGCCCATTTTACTGTTGCTCAGTCTTTCCTGAGATCTTGGGGATAACAACAGCATCAATAACTATATTTCAGGCTTTAAGATTTTCAGAGCACTTTACAATATTATCTCATTTGATCCTTTCTGAGGTAGATGCCATTATAATCCTAATTTTTACAGGCGAGGAAACCAAGGACAAGTGACTTCCCCAAGGTCACACAGCCACTAAGTATCTAGGGCAGTATTTGAACTCAGGTCTTCCTGACCCCTAGTCTAACACTTTATTCAATGCACTGGAATGAAACTCTTAGATTCTTCTCACAGTCTTTCTCAGTGTGGGTAACAGGAGAGGAGAAAGAGGCTGCATCAGGGCTAGAGGCTGTAAAAACATTGCTCTGGACCAGGTACTGCTCACTCTTTTCTCTGTGGTTATTTGGTGCCACCTAGTGTCAAAATGGGAATTTGTGAAGAAGGGTGGTCCTTTCTCTGGGTCTTTAATGCCCTCCTAACAGTAGGCCCACTGACAACTGAGAAAGTACCCCAAAACTCATGCCCTCTAACCAACATCTTTTTAAAAAGCTACTGGCCACAGAGCACCTTAATCTCTGAAGAAATGACATAGGAGACCTATCCCTGTCTTCATTGGGTCCCCACTCTGATGGGAAGAATTAAGAAAATTCCCTCTCCAAACACAAATCAATTTTTAAAGATTAATTTGATTAAGTGAGGGCCTGTAGTGGAGGGAGACCTTAAGGAGAGACTTAGGTAGGAGATACCATATAAACCACCTTGTGGGCAAAAGTAAAAACCTCATGTTATAAGCCTCATAGGTAGGGATGCAGTATGCCCCAAACTCACAAGAAATGTGTCATCTAAAGCTTATTTTTTTTTTTAATTTTAGGATTTTGTTTTTACATGACCGGCATTTACAAATGTATCCTTTCTTCCTTGTTATCTTTTCCCTTATAAGAAGAAACACAAAATGAAGGTAAAATTACTCAACTATGAAGTCTTAACAGTATACGCAAATTTCCACAATCATAGTTCTCTACCTCTCAAAGAAAGGAGAGACATCTTTTCATCTCAAGTCTGGTCATTATAATTAGATGCCCATTGACTGTAGAATAAATAACTTGTGGTACATGAATGTAACAGAATACTATTGTATTATAAGAAATAATGAATATGAAATCTTTACTTTGTTTTTCCAGTTCTAGTCGGTCTTCCCATGCTTCTTTGAAGATTTCAGTGTTTTCCTAGTTCTAGGCAATTTATTCTGTATCAATTTCAACCAGTCTTCCCATGTTTCTTTGAAGATTTCATACTCTTTATTTCTTATAACACAATAATATTCTATTATATTCATGTGCCATAATTTAGCTAGTCCACAATCAATGGGCATCTATCTTGTTTTCCAGATCTTTGCTATTATAAAAAGTGTTGCCATGGAACTTTTCTATCTTTGATCTCCTTGGTGCACATTCCTAGCAGTGGGATTGTGTGATCAAAGGACAGACATTCTAGCTGCTTTTTTTAAAGCATAATTTCAAGTTGTTTTTACAGAATTTTTGGACCATTTCACAGCTCTTCAAGCAGTGAATTAGTGTGCCTATATTTCCATAGCACCCCGAACATCGATTATTTCCATCTTCGCTCACGTTTGCCACTTTGCCAGGCATAAGGTAAAACCTCATCATTGTTTTGATTTATATTTTTCTTATTTTTAAGTATTTGGAACAATCTTTCCTACGTACAGTAGCATCTGAGAAGGGCAGCAATTTCTCAGTTACCTCACTTTGGGTACAGTTGCATCCTTCCAGGACTGCCTAGAACCTGCATGTCAGAACTAGACCCCCCATGGTCTAGCTAGTCTAGCCATATTCCTATTCCTAAAAATCTCAGCATCAGAAAGCTCTTTAGAACACTGAAACAGGATTCAGAAAATCTTGGTTTGAATTCTGCCCTTGAACGCTTATTAGCTATGTAATCTTAAGCAAGTCATTGTCTGAATTTTAATTTCTTCCTTCATGTGAAAATGGTACTGTCATTGCCTCCCTCGTGGACTTGTTAGAAAAGCACTTTCTGAACCTTAAAAAAAACCCAGTAGAACTATGGGTTGTTACTCTTATCTTTTACTATTCATGCTTGAGCAGGACTGCTCATCCTTGAAAAATGGTTAAGACAACCTCAACTTCCTTGAGAAAAGGATAAGACAAATTCAACTCAAAGACCTCTAGAAATAGATAACTCACTGTCTCCTGAGGTAGTCCATCTCACATTTGAATGACTCTAATTGTTAGGAAGCTCTTTCTTAAAGTGAAACATAATGAAGTTATAACATGTGCATGGGGCAGAGCAACCTCACGTGTTGATCACCTCTCAGCCTGCTACTTGACTCCTTAACATATTCCTTCTCATCATCCTGATTTCCAGGGCAATTCAGAAACATGTTTAGATATTTTCTCATTAATTAATAAAATTGCAATCTTGTTCTTATTTATCAGTTAGCTCAGAGTCCCTACCCAAATTTATTAGATATTATTTAACAAACTAGAGAAACCTCTTTTCTCATAAACGGTTGCCCATATCTTTCTATGAAAACCTTTCATCTCCGTAGATTAACATTAAAGTTATTTGCTATGCAAATTGACTAATGAGGTAATCAATCATAACACAATGGTAAAAATGACCAATGACAATATCTTGATTGTGAGAAAGATGGCCAGATTAACCATTGCCCCACTTAGAGATGACTTTTTAATTCTGATGGTGGCTTTCAGGGGATTCAGTAATTCTTAAATTATCTCTCCTTGATCTATTTTCCAAATCAGTTCTTTTTCCTATGAGACAGTTCACATTTTCTTCTATTTTTTTTCAGTCTTTTGATTTACTGTTTCTTCATGTCTCATGGAATCATTAGCTTCCATTTGACTGATTCTAATTTTTAAGGAGTTGTTTCTTTAATGAGGCTTTATACCTACCTCTTTTATGATTTGGACAATTCAGATTTTTAAGGAGTTAAAAATTTTCTTCAATATTTCAGCCTCTTAATTATCATTCACAGTGAAAAATGCTGTATGACTCTCACTGGACCTTTTTAATATGTGAATTGCCGGAAAGATTTTCTTTCACTGAAGTTCACACTTGATATTTCTAGGGGAGTTAAATTTTGTGTTCCTCTGATAGTATCCTGTGAATTTTTATCAAATTGTACTTTGCTCTCTGTTTTTAAAGTGTTTTCCCTCCACTTAATAGTATTTTTTTTTTCCAATTATATGTAAAGATAAATTTCAACATTCTTTCTTGTAAGACTTTGGGTTCCAAATCTTTCTCCCTCCCCTCTTTCCCTCTTTCCCAAGACAGAAAGCAAACTCTTCTAGATTATAATGTACAATCATATTAAACACATTTCTGCTGCATTAGTCACGTTATGAATGAAGAATCAGAACAAAAGGGAAAAACCATGAGAAAGGAAAAACAACCAAAAAAAAGTGAAAATAGTATGCTCTGATCTGCATTCAGACTCCATCGTTCTTTCTCTGGAACTGAATAGCATCTTACGTCGTGAGTCTTTTGGAATTGTCTTGGATTACTGTATTGTGGAGAATAGCTAAGTCGTTCATAGTTGATCGTTGAACAATGTTACTCTTACTGTACAATGTTCTGGTTCTGCTTACTTTGCTCAGCATCAATTCACATAAATCTTTCCAGATTTTTTTCTGAAATCAATCTATTTGTCATTTCTTATAGCACAAGAGTATTTCATTATATTCATTTATCACAACTTGTTCAGTCATTCCCCAATTTCTGGGCATCCCCCCAAATTTCCAGTTCTTTGCCATGACAAAAAAGAGCTGCTATAAATATCTCTGTACATGTGGATGCTTTCCCCTTTTTTATGACCTCTTTGGGATACAGACCTAGTAGTGGCATTGCTGGATCAAAGGTTATAAACAGTTTTATAAGCCCTTTGGGCATAGTTCAAAATTGCTCTCCAGAATGGTTGGATCAGTTCACAATTCTACCAACAATCCATTAATGTTCCAATTTCCCCACACCTTTTCCAACACTTATAATTTTCTTTTTCTGTCATATTAACCAGCCTGAGAGGTATGAGATAGTACTTCAAAGTTGTTTTAATTTGCATTTCTTTAATCAGTGATTTAGACCTTTTTTTATATGACTATAGATAGCTTTAATTATTTCATCTGAAAAAAATCCTTTCACCATTTATCAACTGGGGAATGATTTGTACTCTAATACATTTGACTCAGTTCTCTATATGCTTCAAAAACTTCAAAAACACTGGCTGTAAAAATTGTTTCCCAGCTTTCTGCTTTCCTTCTTATCTTGGTTGCATTAGCTTTATTTGTGCAAAACCTTTTTTAATTTAAGGTAATCAAAATTATCCATTTTGCATTTCTTAATGTTCTCTTTCTCTTCATAGATATGACAGGTAAATTATTCCTTGCTCTCCTAATTTGCTTGTGGTATCACCCTTTATGTCTAAATCTTGTACCCATTTTTTTTTTTACCTTATCTTGGTATATGGTGTGAGATGTTGGTCAATGCCTCATTTCTGCCATACTATCTTCTAGTTTTCCCAGAAGTTTTTGTCAAATAGTAAGTTCTTATCTTAGAAGCTGGAGTCTTTGGGTTTATCAAACAGTAGATTACTATAGTCATTGACTACTGTCTTATGTACCTAACCCATTCTACTGATCCACCACTCTACTTCTTAGACAATACCAAATAGTTTTGATGATTGCCTCTTTATAATATAGTTCTAGATCTATTATGGCTAAGCTGCCTTCATTTGCATTTTTTTCATTAATTCCCTTGATGTTCTTGACCTTGCGTTCTTCCAGATGAATTTTGTTATTATTTTTCCTTGTTGTGTAAAATGATCTTTTGGTAGTTTGATTGATATGGTACTGAATGAGTAAACTAATTTAGGTAGAATTGTCATTTGTATTATATTAACTTGGTCTACTCATGAGCAAGTGGTATTTTTTCCAGTTGTTTAGATCTGATTTTTTTTGTGTGAAAAGTGTTCTGTAATTGTGTTCATTTGGTTCCTGCATTTGTCTTAGCAGGTAGACTTTAAAATATTTTATATTTTCTACAGTTATTTTAAATGGAATTTCTATCTCTTGCTACTGGATTGTTAGTAATATATAGAAATATTCATGATTTATATAGGTTTGTTTTTTATCCTTTATATTTTGCTAAAGTTGATCATTATTACAGGTAGTTTTTTAGTTGATTCTCTAGGATTCTCTAAGTATACCATTTACTTCTCTAAGTATATCATTTACAAAGAGTGATAGCTTTGTTTTCTCATTGCCATCAATTTCTTTTTCTTCTTTTATTGCTAAAGCTAACACTTCTAGTACAATATTCAGTAATAGTGGTGATAATGGGCATCTTTGTTTCACCCCTGATCTTATTGGGAAAGATTCTAGCTTATCCCCATTACATATACTGCTTGCTGATAGTTTTAGATAGATGCTACTTATCGTTTTAAGGAAAACTCCATTTATTACTATGTTCTCTAGTGTTTTTAATAGGAATGGCACTGATCAAAAGCTTTTTCTGTGTTTTTACTTTGTTATTGATACAGTCAGTTTTGCTGATAGTTTTCCTAACATTGAACCAGCCTTTCATTCCCAGTATAAATCCACCTGTTCATATTGTATTTTCCTCATAATAAATTGCTATAATCTCTTTGCTGATGTTTTATTTAAAATTTTTGAATCAATATTCATTAGGGGAAATTAGTTCATAGTTTTCTTTCTCTATTTTACCTCTTTCTGGTTTATGTATCTGCACCAATCTGTGTCATAAGAGGTATTTGGTAGGACTTCACCTACTTTTCCTAATAGTTTATATAATATTGGAATTAATTGTTCTCTAAATATTTGGTAGAATTCACTTGTAAATCCATCCAGCCCTGGAGATTTTTTTCTTAGGGAGCTCATTGGTGGCTACACTTCTGTTAATCTGGAAAATTTATATTTTTGTAAATATTCATCAATTTCATCTGAGAACCAAGATGGCAGAGTGATCCGTAATTGTTATCTTCCTCCCCTTGTTGACCTTGATGAGACCAGAGAATATCTTCCTGGGAAAAATCCTGAAAGAGTGGGAGCAGCTGAAGGGGTAAACAGAATCTAGCACATGAGGCTAGGAAGATCGCTAAGGAGGTTCCCTCTTGCTGTGGGAGAAGGGGAGAGTGCAAGATCAGGGCTGTCCCAGACAGACCCACCTCAACAAACTGGGAAGAGATCCTGAGCCCCAGGAGGTGAAGCCAGCAACTGCCAACACCAGGACCCCATCCCCAAGTAAATACCAAATTAGAAATACTGAAAACTAACAAAGGCCTACAGCAAGAGAAAGAAAGAGAAATTCCATTTAAAGCTACAGTAGACACTGTAAAATATCTGGGAGTCTACCTGCCAAAACAAACCCAGGGACTATACAAACATAATTGCAAAACACTTTTTGCACAAAACAAATAAAGTCAGATCTAAGTAAGTGGAAAAATATCAGTTGCTCATGGGGAGGCTGAGCTAATATAATAAAAATGACAATTCTGGGGAGGAGCCAAGATGGCGGAGTAGAAAGACTCACGTATGCTAGCTCCAGAATGCACAGCCCATAAATTTCCTGTAAAAAGAACTCCCCACAAATTCTGGAGCAATGGAACCCACGCAGCAACAGAGGGGAGGAGATTTCCATTCTAGAGAGCCCTGAAAAACTGACCCCAAAGGTCCGTTGCACACCTGAGGCGGAGAGCAGCCCCTGCGCTGCCCTGGCCACGGCCAAGAGGAGCAGATCCGAGCAGGCTTCAGGGACAGAACCTCCTGCGGCCATGAAGGTCCCTCTGCCCACAGGCGCTACAGGTCAGTGAGACAGCCTTCTGGACTGGCCGAGAGGGGAGCGGGGTGTCTCCATAACTCAGGCCCCCTCGGGAGGCAGTGGCAGAGGCAGAGGTGGCTGGAACTCCCGGAGCAGACAGGAGCTCCACTCCATTACTGAAGGTCTCCGCATAAAGCCCCTGAGGGAACTGAGCATGGGAGGCGGCCCTACCCCAACTCGAGCACCAGAACTTAAGCTCACATTGAATAGCAGCCGTGCCCGCCACAGAAAGCCCCAAGGCTGGGGAGCAGCATTTGAATCTCGGACCCCAAGCACTAGCTGAGCAGATTTAGGCGGGGGTGCAGAGGAATTCAGAAGTCAAGTAACTGGCTGGGAAAATGCCCAGAAAAGGGGGAAAAAAAAGACCAAAGAAGGGTACTTTCTTGGGGAACAGATGTTCCCGCCTTTCATTTCTGATGATGAGGAACAATGCTTACCATCAGGGAAAGACATAAAAGTCAAGGCCTCTGTACCCCAAACATCCGAAATAGATATCCAATGGGCTCAGGCCATGGAAGAGCTCAAAAAGGATTTTGAAAATCAAGTTAGAGAGGTGGAGGAAAAACTGGGAAAAGAAATGAGAGAGATGCAAGAAAAGCATGAAAAACAGGTCAATACCTTGGTAAAGGACACCCCAAAAAATGCTGAAGAAAATAACACCTTGAAAAATAGGCTGATTCAATTGGCAAAAGAGGTTCAAAAAGCCAATGAGGAGAAGAATGCTTTCAAAAGCAGAATGAGCCAAATGGAAAAAGAGGTTCAAAAGCTCACTGAAAAAAATAGTTCTCTCAAAATTGGAATGGAACAGATGGAGGCTAATGACTTTCTGAGAAACCAAGAAATCACAAAACACAACCAAAAGAATGAAAAAATGGAAGAGAATGTGAAATATCTCATTGGAAAAACAACTGAGGGGGGGGCGGAGCCAAGATGGCGGAGTAGAAGGACGCACGTTTACAAGCTCCGAAACCAAAGCCCATAGAATTAATGTAAAAAGAGTCCCCCATAACTTCTGGGTGAATACAAGGTGTGCAGAAGCAGAGTGGAAGAGATTTCCGTTCTGGGGAGCCCTGAAGACCCGTCCCCAGGGTCCAGCGTGCCCCGGAAAGTGGACCCGACCCCCAGCGCTGCCCTGGCCGAGGCCCCAGAGAAGCTGATCCGAGCAGGCTTCAGAGACGGAAGCTCCAGCAGCCGGAAAAGTCCCTCCGTCCACAGAAGCTACAGGTCAGTGAGAAAGAAGGCCGGGCTGAAGGAGAGGGGAAGCGGGGCATCTCCGTGACTCGGGCCCCCTCGGGAGGAGGCGGCGGCGGCGGGGACGGGGGCAGGAAGCGGCGGAGGCAGAGGTGTGGGCGGCAGCTGAGGCGGCAGCAGCCCAAGACTCAGGAATCCCCCAACAGCAGGCAGGATCTTCATTACGGAAGATTCCCGCATAAAACCGGACGGAGCTGAGCCTGGGAGACGGCCCTGCCCCCACCCCGCTCTGTTACTGAAGGCTTCTGCTTAAAGCCCCCAAGGGAGCAGGATTTGGGAGGTGGGCCCCCCACCCCGCCCCCACCTGTTCCATTCCTGAAAGTCTCTGCATAAAGCCCCCGAGGGATCAGAGTCTCGGAGGCGGCCCTGGCCCCACCCCAGCACCTGAACTAAAGCTCACTGATTGACAGCCGGCAGGAGGAAAGCCCATTTAAATCTCAGAGGCCAAGCACTAGCTGGGCGGATCCAGGTGGGGGTGGAAAGGAATCTCAGAAGTCAAGTAACTGGCTGGGAAAATGCCTAGAAAAGGGAAGAAAAATAAGACTTTAGAGAGTTTTTTCCAACAAATGCAAATGATCCCGACATTCGGATCTGACGAAGATGAGGACGTATTCTTGCCATCAGGGAAAGACGTGGAGGGCGGGGCCTCAGTACCCCAGACACCCCAGGGGGGTGGTGGGTGGGCTCAGGCCCTGGAAGAGCTCAAAAAGGATTTTGAAAAGCAAGTTAGACAGGTGGAGGAAAAACTGGGAAGAGAAATGTCAGAGATGCAACAAAAGTATGAAAAACAGGTCAATACCTTGGTAAAGGAGACCCAAAAAAATGCTGAGGAAATTAACACCTTAAAAAATAGGCTCACCCAATTGGCAAAGGAGGTTCAAAAAGCCAATGAGGAGAAGAATGCTTTCAAAAGCAGAATGAGCCAAATGGAAAAAGAGGCTCAAAAGCTCACTGAATCTAATAGTTCTCTCAAAATTAGAATGGAACAGATGGAGTCTAATGACTTTATGAGAAACCAAGAAATCACCAAACAAAACCAAAAGAACGAAAAAATGGAAGAGAATGTGAAATATCTCATGGGAAAAACAACTGACCTGGAAAATAGATCCAGGAGAGACAATTTAAAAATTATGGGACTACCTGAAAGCCATGATCAAAAAAAGAGCCTAGACATCATCTTCCATGAAATTATCAAGGAAAACTGCCCTGACATTCTAGAACCAGAGGGCAAAAGAAGTATTGAAAGAATCCATCGATCACCACCTGAAAGAGATCCAAAAAGAGAAACTCCTAGGAACATTGTGGCCAAATTCCAGAACTCCCAGCTCAAGGAAAAAATCTTGCAAGCAGCTAGAAAGAAACAATTCCAGTACTGTGGAAATACAATCAGGATAACCCAAGATCTAGCAGCTTCTACATTAAGGGATCGAAGGGCGTGGAATAGGATATTCCAGAAGGCAAAGGAACTAGGACTCAAACCAAGAATCACCTACCCAGCTAAACTGAGTATAATACTTCAAGGGAAAATATGGTCTTTCAATGAAACAGAGGACTTTCAATCATTCTTGATGAAAAAACCAGAGCTGAAAAGAAAATTTGACTTTCAAACACAAGAATGAGAAGAAGCATGAAAAAGTAAACAGCAAAGAGAAGTCTTAAGGGACTTACCAGAAGTGAACTGCTTACATTCCTACATGGAAAGACAATATTTGTAACTCTTAAAACTTTTCAGTATCTGGGTAGTTGGTGGGACCACACATACACATGTACACGCATGCACACACATACACACATGCACACACATACAGAGATAGAGAGCACAGATTGAACTGAATAGGATGGGACCATACCTTAAAAGAAATTAAGGTAAATGGTGAGAGAGAAATGTAGGGGGAGGAAAGAGAGGGAAAGGGAAGGGGGTAACTATATGTCATTTAAGAGGCAGGTAGGAGTTTTTCTTAGTGGAGGGAAAAAGAGGAGAGCTGAGAAAAAAAAAAAAAAACAAGAAGTTTACCCTCATCACATTTGACTAAACGAAGGAGTGAAATGCACACTCATTTTGGTATGAAAACCTATCTTACAGTTTAAGAAAGTGGGGGAGAAAGAGATATTGCAAGGGGGGGGATGATGGAAGGGAGGGCAAAGGGAGGAGGGAGCAATTTGAAGTCAACACTTGGGGAGGGACAGGATCAAAAGACAGAAGAGAAATAAGGAGGGGCAGGTTAGGAGGGATGGTAATTCAGTTGGTCTTACACAACACGACTATCAGGGGGGTCATTTGTAAAACTACACAGGTATGGCCTATATTGAATTGCCTGCTGTCCCAAAGGGAATGGGTGGGGAGGGAGGGATGAGGAGAATTTGGAACTCAAAGTTTTAGGAACAACTGTTTAGTATTGTTGTTGCAACTAGGAAAGAAGACATACAGTTAAGGAGGAATAGAAAGTCATCTGGCCCTACAGGAGAAAAGAGAAGATGGAGACAAGAGAAGGGAGAGATGACAGAAGAGAGGGCAGATTGGAGATAGGGAAAATTAGATTGCTTGGGGTATTGGGGTGGGGGAAGGGGATAAAAGGGGAGAAAATTTGGAACCCAAAAATTTGTGAAAATGAATGTAAAAATTAAATAAATAAATAAATAAAATAAAATTCTAAAAAAAAAAAAAAAAAGAAAAACAACTGACCTGGAAAATAGATCCAGGAGAGACAATTTAAAAATTATGGGACTACCTGAAAGCCATGATCAAAAAAAGAGCCTAGACATCATCTTCCATGAAATTATCAAGGAAAACTGCCCTGACATTCTAGAACCAGAGGGCAAAAGAAGTATTGAAGGAATCCATCGATCACCGCCTGAAAGAGATCCAAAAAGAGAAACTCCTAGGAACATTGTGGCCAAATTCCAGAGTTCCCAGGTCAAGGAGAAAATCTTGCAAGCAGCTAGAAAGAAACAATTCCAGTATTGTGGAAATACAATCAGGATCACTCAAGATCTAGCAGCTTCTACATTAAGGGATTGAAGGGCGTGGAATAGGATATTCCAGAAGTCAAAGGAACTAGGACTCAAACCAAGAATCACCTACCCAGCAAAACTGAGTATAATACGTCAGGGGAAAATACGGTCTTTCAATGAAACAGAGGACTTTCAAGCATTCTTGATGAAAAGACCAGAGCTGAAAAGAAAACTTGACTTTCAAACACAAGAATGAGAAGAAGCATAAAAAAGTCAACAGCAAAGAGAAGTCATAAGGGACTTACCAAAGGTGAACTGTTTACATTCCTACATGGAAAGACAATATTTGTAACTCTTAAAACTTTTCAGTATCTGGGTAGTTGGTGGGACCACACACACACATACACACATGCACGCACATATAGAGAGAGAGCACAGAGTAAATTGAATAGGATGGGACCATATCTTAAAAGAAATTAAGGTAAATGGTGAGAAAGAAATGTAGTGGGAGGAGAGAAGGTGAAATGGAATGGGGTAAATTATCTCTCATTCAAGAGGCAAGCAGGAGACTTTTTAGTGGAGGGAAAAAGAGGAGAGCTGAGAAAAAAAACATGAAGTTTACCCTCATCACATTCGACTAAAGGAAGGAATAAAATTCACACTCATTTTAGTATGAAAACCTATCTTACAATACAGGAAAGTGGGGGAGAAGGAGATAAGCAGGGTGGGGGGGATGATGGAAGGGAGGGCAACGGGAGGAGGGAGCAATTTGAAGTC
Source organism: Bettongia penicillata ogilbyi (assembly GCA_023548195.1). Classification (NCBI taxonomy): domain Eukaryota; kingdom Metazoa; phylum Chordata; class Mammalia; order Diprotodontia; family Potoroidae; genus Bettongia; species Bettongia penicillata. The sequence continues at coordinate 4,878,328 of JAJHZJ010000321.1, read as the reverse complement.
AACACTCTTGGGGAGGGACAGAATCAAAAGACAGAATAGAAACAATGGGGGGCAGGATAGGATGGAGGGAAATAGTTAGTCTTACACAACATGACTATTATCGAAGTCATTTGCAAAACTACACAGATATGGCCTATATTGAATTGCCTGCCTTCCCAAAGGGAATGGGTGGGGAGGGAGGGATGGGGAGAATTTGGAACTCAAAGTTTTAGGAACAACTGTTTAGTATTGTTCTTGCTACTAGGAAATAAGAAATACAGTTAATGGGGAACAGAAAGTCATCTGGCCCTACAGGTCAAAAGAGAAGATGGGGACAAGGGAAGGGAGGGATGATAGAAAAGAGGGCAGATTGGTGATAGGGAAAATTAGAATGCTCTGTGTATTGGGGTGGGGGGAGGGGATAAAAGGGGAGAAAATTTGGAAACCAAAATTTTGTGAAAATGAATGTAAAAAGTTAAATAAATAAATTTATATTAAAAAAATAAAACTGGTTTGAGAAATACTTTTTAAAAAAATGACAATTCTATCTAAATTAATTTAGCTATTCAGTGCCATACCAATCAAACCAGCAGATAATTATTTTCTAGAGCTAGAAAAAATAATATCAAAATTCCTCTGGAATAAAAAAAGGTCAAGAATATCAAGGGAACTAATGAAAAGAAATGCTAGAGAAGGTGGCCTAAACCCACCAGATCTCAAATTGTTTTATAAAGCAGCAATCATCAAAACGACTTGGTACTGGCTATGCAACAGAGGGGTAGACCAGTGGAATGTTAGCAGTAGTTAATGAATATAGCAATCTATTATTTGATAAACCCAAGGACTCCATTTTCTGGGATAAGACCTCACTGTTTGACAAAAATTGCTGGGAAAACTGGCTAACAGTGTGGTGGAAACTGGGCATAGACCAATGCCTGACACTGTACACAAGAATAAAGTCCAAATGGATACATAACCTAGGTATAAAGATTGATATTATAAACAAATTAGGGGAGCAAGGAATAGTGTATTTGTCAGATTTATGGAGAATGGAGAAATTTATGACCCAACAAGAGATAGAGAACATTATGAAGTGCAAAGTGGATAATTTTGATTACATTAAATTGAAAAGTTTTTGCACAAACAAACCCAATGCAACCAAGATTAGGAGGGAAGCAGAAAACTGGGAAAGAATTTTTGCAACTACTGTCATAAAGGTCTCATTTCTAAAATATATCAAGAACTGAATCAAATGTACAAATACAAGTCATTCCTCAATTGATAAATGATCAAAGGATATGAACAGGGAATTTTCAGAGGAAGAATTTAAAGCTATCTATAATCATATGAAAAAATGCTCCAAATCACTATTGATTAGAGAGATGCAAATCAAAACAACTCTGAAGTATCAAATCACACCTATCAGACTGGATTATGCAACAAAATAGGAAGATCATAATGCTAGAGAAGATGTGGGAGAGTTGGAACACTAATTCATTGCTTGTGGAGCTCTGTACTGATCTAACCATTCTGGAGAGCAATTTGAAACTATGCCCAAAGGGTTACAAAAATGTGCATATCCTTTGATCCAGCAATATCGTTTCTGGGACTCTATCCTAAAGAGATCATAGAAATGGGAAAGGGTCCCACATGTACAAAAATATTTATAGCAGCTCTTTTTGTGGTGGCCAAAAACAGGAAATCAAAGGGATGCCCATCAATTGGGGAATAGCTGAATGTGGTATATTAATATAATGGAATACTATTGTGCTATGAGAAGCAATGAATAGGAAGACTTCAGAGAAGCTTGGAAAGACTTACTTGAACTGATGCTGAGTAAAAGGAGCAGAAACAGGAGAACTTTATACACAGCAACAACCACATGTGAGGAATTTTTCTGGTAGACTTAGTACTTCATTGAAATGCATGGACTTAAAAAATTTCCAATGGACTTGAGGCAAAATGCTTTCCACATCCAGAGAAAGAACTATGGAATTGGATTGCAGATAGAAACAGAGGATTTTCTTTTCTATTATGTTTTGTTTTGTGTTATGATTTATCCCATTCATTTTAATTCTTCTATGCAACATGCATTTCCTAGGAATGTATGTATAGAACCTATATAAGATTGTATGCCATCTCAGGGAGGGAGTGGGGAGAGAGGGGGGAATGAGGGTGAGGGAGTAGAAAAAAAATCTAAGATATATGGAAGTGATTGTCAAACACTGAAAACAAATAAAATAATTCAATTAAAATATTCATCCATTTCACTTAAATTGTCAGATTTATTGGCTTACAGTTGGGCAAAATAGCTCCTAATTATTGTCTCAATTTACTCTTCATTGTTGATGAATTCATCCTTTTCTTTTTTGATCCTGGTAATTTGTTTTTTTGTCTTTATTTTTAAAATCAAATTAACCAAAGGTTTATCTATCTTATTGAATTTAATAAAAACCAGCTCAAATAATTTTGTTTATTAGTTCAACAGTTTTCTTAATTTCAATTTTATTAATCTTTCCTTTGATTTTCAGAATTTCTAATTTGGTATTTATTGGGGGATTTTTAATTTGTTCTTTTTTTTAGCTTTTTTAGTTGCATGCCCAATTCATTGCTCTCCTCTTTCTCTATTTTATTCATGTAAGCATTCAGAGATATAAAATTCCCCCAAGTAATGCTTTATCTGTGTCCCATAAATTTTGGCATGTTGTTTCATTATTGTCATTCCCTTTAATGAAATTATTGATTGTTTCTATGATTTGTTGTTTGACCCATTCATTCTTAAGATTAAATTTAGTTTCCAATTAATATCTAATCTATCTTTCCTTGGCCCTTTATTGCATCATGATCTGAAAAGGATTTTTGCTTTTCTGCATTTGATTTGAGGTTTTTAATGCTTTAATACATGGTCAGTTTTTTGGTGTGTGCCATGTAACACTGAGAAAAAGGTATATTCCTTTCTATCCCCATTCAATCATATCTGACTTTTCTAAAATTCTATTCACTTCCTTAACTTCTTTCCTTTGTTTTGTGGTTAGATTTATCTAGTCCTGAGAGGAAGAGGTTGAGGTCTCCCCCTAGTATAATTTTGCTTTCTATTTCCTCATGAAACTCATTTAACATCTTTTCTACGAATTTGGATATACCACTTGGTGCATATATGTTTAGTATTGCTATTACTTCATTGTCTATGGTACTTTTTAGCAAGATGTAGTTTCCTTTCTTATCTCTTTTCATTAGATTCCTTTGTCTTAGATCAGGGTTGCTACCCCTGATTTTTTTTTTTTAACTTCAGCTGAAGCATAATATATTCTGCTCTGTCCTCTTAACTTTTCTCTCTGCTTCCACTTCCACTTTATGGGAGAGTGCATCTCATTCACATTCACAGTTATGATTACTGTGTATTTCCCTTCATCTATTTTCCCCCGTTTACACTTTTCTCTTTGTTTTCACCCTGTCCCTCCTCACCAGTGTTTTGCTTCTGGCCAACACCTCCCTCAATCTGTCCTCCCTTCTATCAGCCCCCTTCTTCTCTTTTTCCCCTCTCCATCTACTTCCCTATAGGGTAAGATAAATTTCTATGCCCAGCTGTGTATGCTATTCCCTCTTTGAGCCAAATCTGGTGCGAATAAGGTTCAAACAATGCTCAACTCCTCCCTTCTTTCCCTCTACTGTAATAGGTCCTTGCCTCTTCATGTGATGTCATTTATTCTATTCTGCCTCTCCCTTTCCTCTTCTTCCAGTACAATTCTTATTTTCACCCCTTAATTTTTTTATATCATCACATCAAAGTCAATTTAAACCCACACCCTCTGTCTCTGTATACCCCCTTCTAACTGCCCTAATAGAGATATAGTTCTCAACAGTTAAAAGTATCATCTTACCATGTAGGGATAGAAACAGTTTAACCTTATTGAATTACATGGTTTGTTTGTTTGGTTTTTTATTTCCTGTTTACCTTTTTATGTTTCTCTTGAGTCTGGTCTTTTCATCAAGAAATTTTGCAAGTCCCCTATTTCATTGAATGTCCATCTGTTCCAGTAAAAAATCAGTTTTGGTAGGTAGTTGATTCTTGGTTGTAATCCAAGTTCCTTTGCCTTCTGGAATATCATCCTGTGTAATCCTGACTGTGGCTCCTTGATATTTGAATTGTTTCTTTCTGGCTGCTTGCAATATTTTCTCCTTGATTTCATGATTTTGGAATTCAGCTACAATATTCTTGGAGTTTTCATTTGGGGATCTTTTTCAGGAGGTAATCAGTGACTTCTTTCAATTACTATTTAACTCTTTGGTTCTAGGGTATAAGGGCAGTTTTCCTTGATAATTTCTTGAAAGATGTTATCCAGTTACTTCATGGCTTTCAGGTAGTCCAATAATTCTTAAATTATCTCTGCCAGATCTATTTTCCAGATAATTTATTTTTCCAATGAGGTATTTTACATTTTCTTCTGTTTTTTTCCATTCTTTTGATTTTGTTTGGCTGATTATTGATATCTCATAGAGTCATTAGCTTCCACTATTCAATTTTTAAGAAACTATTTTCTTCAGTTAACTTTTGTACCTCCTTTTCCATTTGGTCATTTCTACTTTTTAAGGAGTTCTTTTCCCTTCAGTCAATTTTTGTCCTTCCTTTTCTAAGTTGTTAACTGTCTCTTGCATAACTCTCTTTTCCCAATTTTTTTCTGCCTCTCTTATTTGATTTTCAAAATCTTTTTTAAATTCCTCCAGAAAGACTTTTTGGGCTTGAGGCCAACTCATATTCCCCTTTGAGGTTTCACATGTAGAGTATTTTTGACATCGTTTTCCTCTTCTGAGTTTGTGTTTTGACCTTCCCTGTTGCCATAGTAGCTTTCTATGGTCAGAGTTATTTTCTGGTTTTTGCTCATTTTTAGCCTATTTTGCTGCTTTTGAAGTTGAGCTCTGTTCCTGGGATCCTGGGGGCACTGTTCCAAACTGAGCCAGGACCAAGGGGCCACAGTTGCTGATTTGTGTTATGGCTAAGAATCTCCCACTGGCTTGTCTGCACTGGGCTGCATTCCTCTTCTACCCCAGTCAGGCAGACCTTTCTTGAAGTGCTTCTCAGTTATCTTAAACCAGGAAATTGTTTCGGTCCATCTTTTTGTAGTTTCTGTTGCTCCAGAGTACATTTAGATTTAAAGTTTGTTTGATTTAAAGTTGTTTCCAAGGGAAATGAAGGAGAGCTCAGGCAACTTCTTAGCTTTTTTCATGTAGTCTGGCTACTTATTGGTAACTGATAGCAAAGACTTGAATTCAGGCCTTCCTCTCTCTATGGCTGGCTTTCTAACGATCACCCCATGTTATCTCTCACCTTAATTTGTAGATAATCTTCTGGTGATTTGATTTTTTAAATTTCTTCTTATGTCTGCATTTTTGACTTCCACCAGGCCATTCTTTTCCTCAGAGAATATATCATTAAAATATTCCACTGACTGTTCTACGCTATCAAGTCTTATGCATTCCCCTTTCTTTTTCAGTTCTTTCAATGACTTTATAAGTGTTTTTATTCAAGCCAGATCTTTCTTCATGTCTTTTACTGAGTTTCTTAACTGTCCTACTGGTTCTTAAGACAGATCTGTTTTGTTTTGTTTTTTGCTTTGGAATGTGTTGTTGTTTTATATTTGTGTGTGTGTATTTATTTTCCTTCTGAAGATTTCTCACTTTTTCTTACTTCCTGTCCCTATCCCATATTTCTCACCATGTGGGGACTTTCCCCCCCCTTACTCTTTTGCTTTACTAATTTTTATCTTTTGTTATTCTGAATTTGACAAACATCCACACTAGAATTTCCATGTACAAAGATCAAAAAAGAGGATTGTATATGAAGCCATGAATCTCTATTACATGCAACTTACTTTGTAAAATACAAATATATGTATTATAAATCCAACATTTGTTTCAAAACTGTCCTGCTTGTTTATAACTCCAGCTGAACCTCTTTCTGTTCTCTTCTGTGCCTTTTTAAATGCACAAAAGCATCTAAAATGCTTCAGTGACTATATTTCCTTTCCCATTTTATTTGGCTATCACTATCACTTGTCCCCTTCTGTCTGCCAAATCATTCCCCCTTAAAAAACAAACAAAAACTCCTTCTCCCTTGTAACAAGCAAACATAGTCAAGCAAAACAAATCCACACATTGTTCATATTTGACAGTGTCATCTCATCTGTCATGCAAAGTCCATCACAATTCTGTCAGAGGAAGAGATTCCCATTGGTCAGAATTCTGGTGTCTTTCACTATTGTTTTTCTTTACAGTGTTGTCATTATACAAAAGATCATTCTGTTTCTGCTCACTTCACTTTGTATTGGTTCCTATATGTATTCCCATATCTCTCTGAATTCACCCCTTTATCAATGCTTATGAAATGAAATTTCATTATATTCATGTACTATATTTTATTCAGCCATTTACCATTTGAGAGGCACCCCTTTAGTTCTTTGTTATAATAAAAAAATACTGTTATAAATATTTTTGTACATTGTGATCTTTTTCATTTTTCTTTGATCTCTCTTGGCTCCAAGGGTATGCACAGGTTGATGACTTTGGGAGCATTATTCCAAACTGCTTTTCAGAAAGTTTGAACCAATCTGTAGCTTCACCAAAAGTGCATTAGTATGACTGCCCTATTAAAGAATTATCATTTCTCTTTATCATCATCTTTGATAATCTAATGGGTGAGAGGTGGAACCTCAGAATTGTTTTAATTTATATTTCTTAGTAAAGGAGGGGAAGCTGGAAGCAAATGAATAGTGATGACAAAAATAAGAAGGAAGAATTGAAACATTTAAAAAAACAAGAAAAGAACTTAGAGGATGATGAACAAGGATAGCTTTGAAACAAACACTGAATATGCTACTTTATTAAGTGAGCTGTTCATAATAGAGATTTGGAGTTATACATACAATCCTCTTTTTTGTTTTTGCCTATGGAAATATTCATATTATTTACTGCTTACAAAGTTCAGAAAAATAAAAATTATTTTAAAATAGAGTTAAGAATCCATTCTAGACAAAATAATTTGCATTTCTCATTATTAGTGATTTTAAATATTTTTGTATAGCTGTTGACAGCTTAAATTTCTTCCTTTGAGAAGGTGATTCATGCCCTTTGGTCATTTATGTATTGGAGAATGACTCTTGTTTATATATGTTTTAACATGTAAACATAGTTAAATATAGTTCCATGTACATACATACAAAGTTACACATATTCAATATTGGACTTTTATGAGAGATACTAATTATAAAGATTTTTTTCCTGCCTGTTATCCTCATTTTAACTGCATTAATTTTTATATAGAAGCTTTCCAATTTTAAATAGTCAAGATGACTCATTTTATTTGCTGCAAGCCTATCAGCTGTTTAGTCAAGAACTCTCTATTGTGAAAAATATCTCTTTCCCTGCTCCTCTAATTTGTTTATGTTCATTATGTTGATTATGACATGACCTTTTATAACGAGGTCATGTATGAATCTGGCTATATTGTGATATAATATGAAGTTTTGGTCTAAATCTAATTTCTGCCAGACTTCTTTCTAGTTTTCCCAGGCCCTTTTGTTACTTAGATTTTACTCCGCTAGGTAGAATTTGTGGTTTACTGAACTATGCTATCAAACTATGTTACTGTAACACCTTGTTAAACTAATTAGCTCATTTAAGGTCAATATTATAGCTTGTAATGTCCATGTGGTTCCCTCTTCTTTGGCTTTAGGGAATTTTGGATGAAAAGATACGAATTTAATCAAAATCACTCTGGATCCTTGGTTAGGAAAATTCTTGACATTTAGTCAATCTCTTACTTGTTTGTTTTGGGGGCAAAATTTGAGGGGGATGTTGCTGGAATTGATTGGGTAACAAAAAAAACCAGATTATATTATAATGTCTGTGCATAGACAGGCACTGGGAGGGGAATTTGAGGGACTTTCTTCTTTCTTTCTTTTGGGACTTTCTTCAGCCTTGGTCTTCTCCTGTAGAGCCAAAACCCTTCTCACTCTCTCTTCTCTACCACATCTCAGTCTTATCTCTCCTCCTCAGAGATGTGTTTGAGCAAAACAGCTGCTCCAATTATTTGAATAATTATAGTTCTTTAGCTTCACAACTAATAGAGGACTCCTGCAAAAATTCTTTCCTCCCTCCTTCCCTCCCTCTCTCCCTTCCTTCCTTCCCTGCTAATTCATGCTAACAGCAGATCCCACTGGAAGAATCCTAGGACCACTAAAGGGGGCACATAGGAGCAAGTTTAAATGTTTCTAACAGCTGCTTTTGGTGGTATTCTCCCTCTCCCTCTATTAAATCTTGGCTAATAATTCAAATTAAGGTATCATTTTATCACTTACATGCAGGGTAAGAATTACTCCAGTTTCAAAATGACCACTTTGTCTGTAAGGTAATAGGCTCACAGAACACAAAATGTCAGAAATGGAAGGGCCTTTAGAAATCATGGAAAATGGAAGACATACCATAAAATTGGAGGACAAATGTCTTTACTTTAAAAAAAAGAGAACAGTTTTCCAACTATATTTCACTGACCTTGGTTTCAATCATGGAAAACTTCTTGAAATTATCATTAAAGAGATGGTTGGAGAATAATTAGAAAGGGAGACCAGGATTGCAAATAGCTAGCATGATTTCATTAAGAACAAGTCATGGGAAACTAACTTCATTTCCTTTTTTGACAGGATTACTAAACATGTACAGGAGGAGAAGTCTATGGATATAGTTTGCCTAGACTTTAGCAAAGCTTTTGATAAAGTATGTCATCCTGTTCTGGAAACTGAGTGATGTGGCTATATGATAATACAATCGGATGGATTTAGAACTTGTGCGTGGTCACAGTTCCATATTCTAAAGCTCTTCTGTGCTAACCTCTCTGTTGGCCTATAGTTTTACATCTCCAACTGCCTTTCAGATATCTCAAAGTGGATATCAAACAGGAGATATCTTAATGTCAACATGTTCAAAAAAGATGACTGGTTGGTCTTCTTTCCCCCTAAACCCTTCCTGCCTCCTAGTCCCTCAGGCTCAAAACCCAGGTGTCATCCTTGACTCCTCAATCTCTCTCAGCCCCCACACCTAATATGTTGTCAAGGCCTGCCGATTTCACCCCTTCTTTCCTCTGACACTGCCACCATCCTGGTGCCAGGCCTCCTGACATCATAGCTGGATTACTGTAGTAGTCTGTTAGTGGCTCTCCCTTTCTCAAGTCTCTGCCCACTCCCATTCAACTTCTCGTCAGCCACCAAAGTGATATTCCTAAAGTGCAGGTCTGACCATGGCATTCCACTACTAAAAAAAAAAAAAAAACCACACCAGCAAAAACCAAAAAACCCTTTTTTTGCCTCCAAGATCAAATACAAAATCCTCTGTCATTCAAAGCTCTTCGTAATCTAGTCTCCTCCTACCTTTCCAGTCTTATTTTTCAAGCCAGTGGCGTTGGCCTCTCAGTTCCAGGCATTTTCGGTGGCTGTCCCTCATGTCAGGAAAGCTCTTCCTACTCATTTCTACCTACTAGCTTCCCTGGCTTCCTTTAAGACCCAACTAAAATCCCATCTTCTGTAGTAAGCTTTTCTGAACTTCTCTCAATTCTAGTGCCTTCCCTTCAATCATTCCCTACTTTAATAGCTTGTGAGTATAGAGCTTGTTTGTACAAATTTGTTTGCTTATTTCCTTCATTAGATCATAAGCTTCTTGAGGGCAGACAGTTTCTGCCTTTTTTTTTTTGTATCTGGAGTGCTCAGCACAGTGTCTGGCATATAGTAGGTACTTAATGTTTACTGACTGACAATATGAACATGGCAGGTCTCCAGTAAAGAATCTCAGGAATCTCTTCTCAGCCCGTGCTGTTTAATATTTTTATCAGTGTTATTAGGTAAAGGTATAATAAATAATTCTTTAAATCTGTAAATGACTCAAAGTTGGGATAGTTAATACCCTGTGAGAACCAAAAAGGATGACAATAGCCTATTGGGCTGAATCCAGTAAGATAAAATCCAATAAGGATAAATATAGCCTTGCACTTGGGTATAAAAATACCAACTCTACAAATATGAAATGGGAGAGGCATAGATAGACAGCAATTCTGAAAAGGATCTTGGGTTGTAGGGGACAGTAAGTTCAATGAGTAAGCACTGTAATAGGGTAGGCAAAAAACCCCCCAAACCTAATGTAATTCCACTGTATCTGATCTATCGGACCTCATCTGTATTGCTGTCCCAGTTTTGGGTATCACAGTTTAGGGAGATTGATAAACTGCAGTGTTCTGAGAAGGATAAACAGGGTGGTGAAGGCACCCAAGTGCATGACATATTACTATCAGTTGAAGGAGCTGGTTATGTTTAGCTGGGAGAAAAGAAGATTCAGGGGGACAGGACAGCTGTCTACCAACATCTGAAGGGCTGTTATGAAGTAATCATTCCTTAGCAACATACTTCTCAGAAGGACCACCAACCAAAGGATTCTGCAGCTAAAGAAATAAAATGGGGGGGCCAGGAGACAGGGAACTTCCCAGGTATCCATGATACTACTGACTGTTGCTCCAATGAGCCAGGTCTCAAGCAAATGGAGAATATTTGTTCAGTCTAGGGGTAGGGGTGGGGGTATCCTTACCTTCTGGGAAAGGCAACTGTTCTGCCTCAGACACTTAACTGCTGTGTGACCCTGGGCACATCATTCTACCTCCCAGCCTCAGTTTCCTTTCTCAGGTGTACACTGGGGATTAGAAGAACACCTCCCTCCCAGGGTTGCTGTGAGAATCAAACGAGATAACATAGGTGATGCCCTTTGCAGATATCAAAGTACCATATGTGTGAACTGCTTGCATGTTTTGCATGCTTCCCATATTTGCCCATGCAGTCCTTGTGTGTTTCAGTGGTAGCTGAAATCAAACCTATCCCAAACTTGATGCCCCTGTTTGTATGCTGAGCACTTTCAGGGAAGGGGATTTTGTTACTCAGAGTTGGAGAAACTTAAGATATGAATCACACCTGAGCTTTATTGGGGAGATTTCTCTGAGATTTTGTTTCAAGGATCCCTGTAACCCTGAGTCTTTTAGGAAGCCACTGGGCTAAGAGTCATGTTTGTCGTGGGTAGAGGTGACCCAAGGACCTTCAAAGCCACGACAGCAGATGCCCAGCCTTGGTAGGTCTTATGCAGCTGGAAACACTTCTGGTATGGATAGTGTTCTTGCAAGAAATCAAAGTATTGTCTTCAAACATTGTTCCAAACAGAAATACCTGCCAAGGGCACTAAGAACTCTAGAGTCTTGAGGAGGTGGTGAGAATGGTCTAGATCAGGAGTTCTTCATCTTTTTGTGTGCTGCATCCCTTTCTCTGTATACCGTTTTAAAAATGTTTTTTCTCTAGTTCACCCTAGCTTGATTCAAGATGTAATTTGAACATTGCTTTTTTCAAGAGGTTATGCATTTCAGTTGATATGCTAAAAGCAATCAAAACATTAAATGTAGAACCAAAACGTTTTCAAAATTAAAATACTTGTGACTGTAAAAAATGTGTCACATGGATTTGTGACTCAGTTACTCTGTACTGAAATTGGTTCCAGTGAGAGCCCCAGTTGCATTAGACTTAACATCACACCTGTGGTCTCAACATAAAAATCACCATATTGGTTCAGATATGCTTAGATCAACTGTTTCACATGAAGACTTCAAAACTTTTTCCCCCTAGTCATAGATTGCTCTATATCACTTTATAGTTTTTTTAAAAAAATATTTACATTTGTATCTTTTAATAGGCAACAATATTCTGTGGAATACCGTAATTTCTCTGGTCATTTTCCAGTGGTTGGATATATAGTTTATAGTTTCTCATTATTAAAAGTAAAGCAACGATGACTAAAAACAAATAAAAATAAGAGGCGTTAAAGCACATGGGATCACAAAGGGAGGCAGCTGTTGAAAAGGTTATCCAAGTGTTACTATTTTGTTCAGTTGTCGTAGTTTTGAGTTGGGGTTTTCTTGGCAGATGTACTGCAGGGATTTGCTATTTCCTTCTCCAGTTCCTTTTACAAATGAGGAACTAAGGCAAACAGTGAAGTTGCCCAGGTTCACACAGTCAGTAAGTGTCCGAGGCTGAATTTGAACTCAGGAAGATCCTTCCTGATTCCCAGCCCAGCGCTCTATCCACTGCATCACTTAGCTGTCCTGTGAAAATATAATTTTTTTCAAAATGTTTGCAGACTCCAAGTTAAGAACCCCTGGCCTAGAGAAAACTTTGTCAGATATAATCATGTCAATTTAAGGAAGCGAGGAAGGTATGAAGCTCTCCATATACTCGGTCCCTCACAAGGGTCCCAAGGAGTTATCTTGCAGCAGGCGCTGCTACCCTTCTATTGCAGTGGCATGTTAATTGGGGCAAATGAAAGAAAATATGAAATGTTCAAATGTGTATATGCAAAATATGAAATGTTCAAATTTTCACATTCAAAAAATGAAAGTTCAATGGCCTGGAGTCCTCAAGAGAAAAATGAAGGCCTTGGCTTTGAAAGGATCTGCCCTGTTCCCTCACCATTCTGACTCCATGCCTAGTTCTTGTTCTCATACCTGTGCTCTCATCCCATTACTGTTTGGTCAGGTGGACTGTCCCATGCCATGTCATAAGCCACCACAGACCATCGTGTCACATGCAATTTCATGTCACCCTGCCAGCCACATGCCGACACATAACTCTGTTACATGTCATACCTCACATGGCACATGTGGCATGACATTGCTGGGTGTAAAATGCATAAAGATCTTCAACATTACCTCTGTGATAAAATGTTTGAAAATTTAAAAGCAACAGTGCAGGCCTCAGACTCAGCTATTCTGACCTCTGCTTCTATTGCTCGTTCAACCAACAACTATATCTTGTGTTTTACTGTACAATACTTCAGAGTTGGAAAAATGCTTTTCATCTACTCTCATTTACTATTACTGTTGTTAACACAGCACTTATAGAGCATTAATATATGCATTTATATAGAACTTTGTTAAGGTATAAGATTCATACAATATAGTTTGACCCCTAATTTTCCAGAGAAGCAAACTGAGGTCCAGAGAGGTTAAGTAAGTTGCCCAAGGTCACACAGCTGGTAAGTAAAAGAGCAGATCAGCATCTGTGCTTGGTGTGACTCCTGCATTTCTCTTTTGGAGGTAATGAGGGTAAGGTGTTTCGTACCTACTGAGAACTGCGCCAGCACAAGTTGTTACTCTCTGGAAAAGCAAGAGGAGAAACATGGGGGTAAGGAGTCAGAAGGGCTCTCCTGGAGTATGAGTCTCCTTACTTGGGGCAGGACTGCTAATATCATTAGCATTTTTGGAATGCCAACAGATTTTGGGAGAACAAGCATGCTGGACCGCAGCCACACCATAAACACACGCAGTCCCCCCCCTTCCCTCCAAAGAAAAAGAGAAGGGCCCAGACATTGACAGTAACAGCTTTTAATCGGACAGCAATCAGCGCATCATCGAAGACCACGTTGGTCACCTGCTCTTCGGCATTTCTTTCACACCCCAGGGGCCCAGTCACTTTCCTTGGGGGAGGATGTTAAAGCATGGTCAGTGGTCAAGTCAGTGCTTTCATTTTTGTTTGCTTGTCGGCTTTTGTTTTGTCTTTAAGCTTTTCCCGGCGAGTCGCATGTATGTTTACAGTACCTCTTAGTGATCAACAGAAAACGAAAAGGCCGTGTGTCACCAGGGGTACAGGACCCCGAGTGGAGAAAGGCGGAGCTTCAGTATTTATATATTTATACATATACATATATATATAGAGATTTAATGTGTATACACAGATACAGTTTTCTCTCTTGAAAGTAGTAAAAAATTGATCAACCTTCAGTCTATAAAAAATACCTACTCTACAAGATAGAAAAATCTCTCCTTCCAGTATATACTGATTTACACCCAAAGCTTTTCCAAAAATGTACGAGGCAACATCTTGAATCTTGGTGGGAAAGGAGGGGTGTGCACACATACCCATACTCACAGGAGGGGGAAATACTGATTAGAAACAGGACAGGTCTGTGAAAGGGAAGAAGAGAAGCCTCATGGCTCAGTGCTCAGATTCAGGACTAGGTGTAATTAGTCTCCCCTGTGGAGTTTGCGGAACACGTCTTGTGGAGTCTCCAGAGGGACATGCCAGAGCGGCAGGTTATCTGGTGGCAAATTCTTGAAAAGTCTCAAGGAATCTGGAAGCACAGCCCAACCCAGGCCAGTGGTGGGGGTGGAGAGTGGGGAGTAGGGAAGCAGGTGGAGGAAATAAAACGGAAGGAGGGAAATGGAAGAGACCCAATAAAGGAAGAATTAAGGGAGGGGGAATTTTTTAAAAAAGTACATTTCACAAATATTCAGGGATGATACTTTTCCATTCAACTTTTGCCTTTGGAATGCCACTGTCAACTACTCCCATCACCCATCACTTTCTAAGGCAGGAATTTGATCAACTCTGGTCTCCCCGTCATCTTGCCAAATGATAAACCACGGTGAAGGAACAAGCTATTCTTAAGGAACAAGAACAAAAACCAACAACATGAGGGACAAGTGAGGAGGAAACCCAGTTCAGAGAGTTACCTGCCTGTTTTATGGCACCTTAAAGTATATAACACAAAGCCCAGAAAAGTCCCCACTTCTCCTGTGGGGCAGATGTAGAAAGATGACTCTGTAAATCAGACACGGGTGTGCTCCTCAAGCAGCAGTGGCTGTGGCTGTTCTACAAGCAGCAGGATAATGTGCACTAGTCAGTGCCTTTTCAAGGCATGTGTCAGTGTGATCCTAAGCCTTGCTGGGAGGCCGGAGTCTTATCATTTGACTGTCTGGAGACTCAAAAATCAAAAGAAGATCCTAAAAGCCAGCCACTTTCACCTAGGAGTGGATCTCAGATGGCCCTCTCTGAGCCTTTTTGTATTTAAAAAACAATTGAGCCATGATTAATGGTAAAGTGTCCAATGTTGGGGGGAGGAAGGGTTATGGGAAATCTAGTCTCCTAAATATTGGAAGTTAATTTCCAATGAATTATCTATCTTACCACCACCATCAATCCACTGGAATGCTGGAGAAGGTTGAATCTCTAACGTTACTATTATCTGGGGGATATCACGGTACTTAGAGTATTCAAACCAGTAGAATGGAGGTACTCTCTCTCCTATTTTGAAGAACAAGAACTAAATATAAAACCAAAACCCTATTCTCTCCAATGATTTTAAGAGGAATACAAGCTTCATGTCATAGTAATAGTGAAGGTGAGCTGGAGAAGGGTAATTCTGTATAGTTTCAAAATATTACTAACAGAGCCTGCCCCAAAAGGATTATTGCAATAAGCCACACCTGCCCCCAAGAAGATCTCAGCTATCAGGGCCTGAAAGGATTCCTGACTACGCCAATAATCCTTGAATCCTGAACAGGATTTAAGACTCACTCCTGAAGGTCCTCATGATAACGATTCTTTGTCTACACTACAGCAAGGGACAGGGTGAGGCAGAACCTTGGTTAAGGTGCGGCGTGCCCAGTTTTTGCTGTGAGATGCATGCCTGAGCAATCCTAAGGCTACACGGGCAAGGGGAAGTATGGGAAAGGAATGGGGAGGGGGAACTGGCTACCAGTCTGGTTTCAACAGCTGTAAACTATGCCGAGCTCTCCTCAGTCTACCTCAAGAGAAAGAACAGGCCACTTACAAGAACTCATAACCACGTTTCTACTTTAACCCACTGCTCTATCCGGTCCCTTGTAATACCCTTTCCTCAGCTGTAATTCAGTCTTATCCATCTCCTTCACGACTACAACTGTATTTGCTCAGAGCAGGGAAAAAGGAGCTGGGTACACAGCTGCAAACACACTTTTACATCTGGTGTGAAATAAATCAACTTGACCTCAGCTAGGAACTTCCTGGATCACATGTGTCACAGATGGGTTCAAAAAGAAGTCAGAACACACAGTGCATGTCTGAAGAGGAAGCCTAACAGCTTCCTTTCCCTTTTACTCTGCTAAAAATCAACCAGTCATTTTCCAGGAATGTTCCTTGAAGTGTGGAGGCAGAAGCCAAGCAAGGCTTAAGGGAGGAACCCACCTGCACAAGCATCTTAGAAGCACTGAGTCAAAACATCCTTCACCGGCAGACCTGCCTGCGCATCACCTGTGAGGGAGACTGGGCCCCAAAGAGCTGGAGGGAAGCGTGGGCGTTTCAGAATTTCAGTGGGCTTTGAGGGATTCAGAGTGGACTGGTTCGCTGGAGTCAGAAGGAATCTCTCTGGCTAGTCTATCTAACATGGCAAGATGCTTGGAGAACCTTTCTCTCTGGAGAGCGAAAGGAATCTGCCAGAAGGAAGGCGGAGAATCAAATCACCCTCATGGAGTCACTGCCTATTGCTCTAACCTCGTCCTGAGACGGTGCCACTGGCAAGGAGGCAGTGTATTCTTCCTCCCTCCCACTTCTCCATCTTCCCCCTGCTTCCTGTTCTGCTTGACTACTTTCCCTTTCACCCACTAAGTCAAGCAAGGGCAGTACCCAAACCAAAGCTGCATCTGCTTTTCTCTCAAGTGCTCTGGGCTGGTTCAGGCAATGGCATGTGATCCTCCTTGCCCCTGATGGAGATGAGACCTTAGTGGTCTAGAGAGCTTAGCAGGGCCTTCTGAAGCTCAGAGCAGCAAGGTCACACCAGGTCACCAGGATGGGCAGGGCAGCGTCTCATTCCTTTACTTCACTTCTAAGATAGAGGGGTTGGTTTCCATGATTGCCACAATGATTCTGTCAATATAGTCCTGGAGACGGAAGTTGATCTCTTCCTGTTTTTGAATTGCCTCCATCAGCTGCAGGGAAAATGAAGAAGCCGAGTTATTACGAGCCTAGGGGATCAGGTTGTGACCCACAGTGGGATACGGAGGATTTCAGGGGGTTACTGAGATGAGGTCTATGGAAGTCCAGATATTTATTTGGTGGAAGCTGGAACAGCAAATGGCACACCGGGCAACTAGTCCCAGCTTATCTTCCCTACCCCTTGAGCGTTCCTTGTCTCTGCCCACAAAGGCCTTCAAGACTGTACAGCCTATGAAGACAATGGGAGCTGTGAAATACCCCAAAGTTGTCTGACAACACTAATTATAATAGTTGCTAGGAAGACAGCACTTTAAGCTTTACAAAGCATTTGACATTCATTAACATAGTTGATTCTCAGAATAATTCTTCCTGTGAGGAAGCTACTATAAGTATTGTTATCCCCATTATTTTTAAACTAGGTCCATCATTTAACTGGTAGAAAGAATTTCCAGTGAAGAACACAAGTTGGCAACTTCTCATCTTGACAATGAGAGATTCAGAGACTTGCCCAGAGTCACATAGCCAGTAGGGGACAGAAGCAGGATTTAAACCCAGGTCCTCCTGGCTTTTCTCTCCACTAAGTCACATTGATTCTCCTGACTTTACAGAGGAGGAAACCAAAATTGGGAAAGGCATAAAGTGCCTGTGGTCACACAACCAGTAAGTGCCAAGGTCAGGATTCTTGGCCAAGTCTCCATGGGCTCCAAAGTCCAGTTCTCTTCCCACCCTACTACTCTGCCTCTATAAGATAGCTGAGCTTTGGGGAGGAGTTCTGGGGAGAGTGGTAAAGGGTACTAGGGAGAAATAGGAGTTTTACTGGATTTAAAAATGTTTAAGAATAAGTCATTCTAAGATATCCCCAGAGAATTTCATTTTCTCTCTCTAGTACATACATTCAACAAGGGTGTTCATAGCCAACTGAAATGATAAATTTTTTTGGTTTAAGACACCTCATCACTCAAACACAGTGAAAATCTGAATGTGGTAAAGATGCAGAAGTCTTTGGGATTTCCATCCATGTTGATATCCCTGAGAAGTTTGGAAAGATATGGCTTGGATGTTGGCCAGCAGAAGAGGCTGAAGGGGCCAATCTTACACTCAGTACTTTCATTTTTACTCTCTTTTGCTCTTCTCCAACTGTTACACTGTTTACATGTAATGTTGGAAATCAGTCAGAAATGTAAGAAACTATAAAATTAGAAAACTGAAATCAGTGACCTCTAGTCTCCCATCTCCAGCTGTCACCAGACACCTTGAATTGGATGTCCCAGAGACACCTTAAATTCAATGTGTCTAAAACTGAACTTATTCTCCTTCCCCTCAAACATCCACATCATCGTAACCTCTCTATTACTGTTGAGGGTACCACCAACGTCTCAAAACTAGCTGTTATCCTCTACCCTTCATTCTCTTTTACCCCAATCTGTATCTCATCCGTTGCCAAGGCTTGATGATTTTACCTTCATAACATCTCTGACATGTGATTCCTTCTCTTTGACACTACCACCATCTTGGTGTAGGCCCTCATCACCTCATGCCTGGACTATACTGGCTATTTCCCTGTCACAAGTCTCTCCCCCATTCCAGGCCATCCTCCACTCAGCTGTCAAACTGATCTCTCTAAGGTCATCCACTACCCCCTAATAAACCTCAGTTGCACCCTATCACCTCCTGGATCAAACATGAAACTCTGTCTTTGGTATCCAAAGCCCTTCATAACTTTCCCCTCCTCTACTTTTCCAGTCGTCATACAGCTTACACTGCCCCATCCCTGCCTTCTCCCGTCCGCAACTCAAATCTATAATCTGGTGACACTGGTCCTCTCACTTTTCCCCAAACTAGACACTCAACCTTCCAGCTCCAGGGCTTGGCTGTCCCCTACTCCTAGAATGCTCTCCCTCCTCATGTTGAACTCTTGGCTTCCTTCAAGTCTTTCAAATCCTAGTTAAAATCCCAACTGCTACAGGAAGACTTTCCCAGTACCCCAAACGCTGGTGATCATCTCCAACTGATCCTGTCTCTATCTTGTCTGTACATGCTGTCTCCCCCCATTAGACTATGAACTCCTTGGAGGTAGGGTTGTCTTTTACCTTCCTCTGTATTCCCAGCACTGAGCAGTGCTTTGCACATAGCAGGCACTTAAATGGTTACTGATTGGTGATTTTCATGTAGCTCTAGCAGTTCCCATGTAAATGAAAGATCAAGACAAAGCTGCATCTTAAAATCATATTCATAAATTACATGAGACAGAAACACACATTGGACTGAAGACCAAGATTACAAATATCATCATCTAAGCTCCAACACTGTTAGTGAGTTTCAGTGGGAAAGAACACAAGGCTACAGGATTTCATGGAAGAAGCACTGGGATGGGATTTACAAAGCCTGAATTTTAAGTCTCCTCTCAAGCATGAGTTCTGGCACTGAAACCTTGGGCAAATCACTTAACCTCTCTGAGCTTCAGTTTCCTCATCAGCAAAAGTGAGGGAATCAGACAACAATGCCCCGAGTCTCTTTCAGTTTGCCGCATGGTTTGATGTGAAGATAAATAGTTTAGAGGCTGGACCTCCAAAGGTGTATTTGTAACACTGATTCACTACCTCATCACGTGAAACAGAGCTGATCTCAGCCGCCAGGGACTCGGAGAAAGAGGCGGAGAAGAGGTTCTTTGCGCCTTGGATGCTGAGGTTTATAATCTGCCCATTTAACTCATCGTTCTGCTCCTTTAGATTTCGATTATCCTGGTTATAAGGAAAACATTAAATCATTACTGCTGATACTATTTGAGGTTCTGAGTCAATCCTGAAAGCATGTTTAACTCTACATCCTAGAGGGAAAGAAGCCCTGGGGAATTAATCACTGATAGAACCAAACTAGTACAAATGTTATTCTTTTGGTGACCAATTTCCCTGGATATGGGTCAGATACTGTCTAGGTCAAAGAAGCTAAGTGTGTGTGTGTGTGTGTGTGTGTGTGTGTGTGTGTGTGTGTGTGTGTGTGTGTGTGTGTGTGTGTGAGAGAGAGAGAGAGAGAGAGAGAGAGAGGAAAAAAAGAAAAAGGAGGGACAAGTGAAGACAGACACTTCTACATAAGTTTTTAGTGGAGATTCCTTCTTGTGTTTGGTGACTAAGCTCTGCTGGCCCTGTCTGCTCTAATACCTGCTTCAGCCTTCTGATTTCTTGCTCCAGCTCAGTCTCTCGTGTCCTGCTGTTGTATTCCTGGAGTCCTGTACTGCTGCTCCGGCCTCGTCTTTGCTCAGCTTCGAGCTTAAACAGCTGTAAGTGTTCCAACTGCTTTCTGAGGTCCTCAATCAGCTGTAAGGTAACCAAAAAGATGAATGTTTCATGCAAGACAGGAATCTAAAGGTCCATGGAGGCTTTACAAAGTGAACTCAAATAAACTTTGATTGGATTTATCTCTATTCATACTTTGCTTTTTATGTTGAATTTCCAGGGGTAAAAGATAAATGTTCCCCACTTCCACCCCAAGACAGACTTCAGCTAGAAAAGCATACTAAAAATGAGATGTATTAAATACTGGCAGAAAGTACTTTTTGCATTAAGAGAACATTACAAACTTGAATTAGCTTTGATACCAGTTAATGTTGGTTGATAATCTAAGATGATAGACAATATTTCCTTTCAAGGCCTAAAATCTCATGAGAATCCACGCAGATGCCTGTGCTCTGATTCCTTTCAGGCATATACTACTAAAACTGATCATGGCTGACCTTAGATTGGTACTTACTGATTTTTTTTTACTAAGTTCATATCTAGCATTGAAGGGGAAAGATAAAAGCTTGTTTTCAGACCACAGGTAGCTCTTGCTGGGGTACTGGGATAGGTAGGGTTCTGACAAAGGTCTGAAGAAGGAAGCCAGGGTGATGGGTAAGGAACAGGAAAAAAGGAGTGGCAATGATGCAGGGACAGAAAACAACCACTAGTTTGGAACTATATGGATGGGTCAAAAATCAGTGCCAACACTATTCCTGCCTCAGTGAGAATACTTTCTATTACAGATGACAATCATTGCTCAATACTTTACTTGGGGTATAATATTTACTGTTTTCTGGATTTTCATGGAGGCAACACTCACATATGACTGTTCTATGTCTGTATGCATTCTCACCTCCTGTGTTGATTCCTTGTCTTTCTGAAACTGATGCCTTTCATGACTCAGTTTGTCTCCCATTTTCCTCTTGTTTTCCTGCTCTTCATTGAGTTGAATGGTTAGGTCTTCTATTTCATCCAGCAATTTCTGCTTTTCCTGAACAACAAAGATAAAGCAAAATCCCACCCCCATGCGCCACATTGAAACTGAATCCAGCCAAGGAGACATTCATCTCACCAAACATGTTCATTCAGCCTGGTAGGACACATTCTATATCCAGTTAGAATTTCTTCATCTTCCATATTTACTGGAGGCAATTTCTTAACTAAATTATATCAGTGGCTTGTAATTAGAAGTTACCTTTGACTCTTTCCTCTCCTCCATCCTGTGTATCCAGTCAGCAGTCCTATCCAATTATCCAAGTATAAATAGATGATCCTGGTCTTTAAGGCTCTGTCCAATCTGATTCTGATCTACTTCAGCTCATGTACTCTATGCTCCAGCTGGTCTGGTCTGCTTTGAATGCTCTACTCTTATTTTTCTCCCTCTCCTACCTTCAAGCCCTTGCTTGATTTCTAACGTGCTTAGAATGCTTTCCCCAGCCCCACCATTCCCTTACCCTTATCGCTTGTCTGCAGAAACCTTTTCTCTTTCAAGGCCTAACTCAAGTGTCACTTGCTTCAGAAAGTCCTCCTAATATTTTCCTACTTGCCCTCTGCTCTGTCCTCTTTCCTCAAATTTTTCATAGCACCTTGCTTGGACTTCTATCTTGCAGTTATCTCCCTCATATCACAGATGTTTATGTACTTGTCCTTCCTGTTTATTAGAATATAAGTTCCACATCTATCTTTTTTATCTTTTGCATCTATCACAGTACTTTGCATATAAGGAAAAGCATAATAAACATTTATTGAACTGAATTTTTGCTCATATTGGGGCTAATATTTACCTGGTAAAGGCTCAGCCTTTTCTAGGAGAAGCATTATATAAATGAAACATCTTTAATATAGTATGCCTCCCTCACTTTCACCATACGCCATTCACTAATTTGTCTACAATGTACATAATTTTGTGTGTACATGTGTACATGTGTAGTGCATATGTACGTGCACGCGTGTGTGTGCATTTATATGTGTGTGCGTGTGTACATCTAGCTGAAGATTCCCAAAAAGCTGAGACCATTCTGGATAACCTGTCTTGGATGCTACTGACGATGTGTTTAATTATTAATAATAACTTTTTAAAGAAGGTGAGCTGAAGTAGGGTCAGAATTTCATGGTACATTACAGATTTGTTTTTAAAGGTAATGTCTAACCTAGGAAACTTTTTATATTAAGTCTCTCAAAAGGTGGCAGAAGCAGTGAAATAGCCTGAACTGAGGGTCCCAAAAGGAATGGGGCAGATTTTGGTTTGTACCAAAGCATAAAAGGCTTGAGAACAAAAACCGTTCTCAGTTAGATGCAGAGTTGGAAGCAGAGTTAGAAAGGGCCTTCCTCTCCATCTAACCCATGCCCCTCATTTTGTAGATGAAGAACTGGAGTATTTGGATTGCTGAAGAACAGACCAGAACCAAGATCATTCTTGTTTGATCTCTTGGACCCTTAGGATCCTAGAAGATCTCTGAAGAGGGATCTGAAGACTGTCAGTGTTAAGGCAGATTTTAGGGCTGCAGTCAGAATAATATGAAGGAGGAAAAGTAAAGAAGGAAAGAAATGAACTATTTGGAACAACTTGAATTTTTAAAAGGTCATTGTGAATTTTAAAATGATTCTATTATGCTTTTTGCTATTTTTGTCCTTTAAAAGTTCAAGGAGCATAAGACATTAGATTTGAAGTTTATTTTTGGGGAGAGAGCCCTTTCCCATCTCCCTAAAGGCAACAATCGTTTTTAATTAGTTTGGGCCTCTAAATTTCACCCTGAAAGTAAAAGCTGGGGACCAAGCAAGACCAAGGTATCTTTCCAAGTGTCAGATCCTTCATATTTCAAGGCAACATTAATAACACACAATCATTTGCTTTTCCAGGAACTGGGATGGGCTACACTGAGATGGCAAGAACATGAACTGATGAGACATTTGGTCTACATTATGAAGGTACCTATAGCTCTCAAACAGTGAAGATTCTGTTCCATGAAGCTCCTGGCCTCTATCGGGATCAATCCCATGTCCTTGGCCTCATCTGCTCCATGCTTAAACCAGCTGAGTGATCTGGCCTGGGCAATATAACTACCAGTGGAACCTTTTCATGGGAATTAATTATTTAGTACCTCCATGTGTACAGACCTAATCCCCATCATTGCTTCTACCCCAAAGCCTGTGTCCTTTGGCTGTAAAAGAGGAGAGAGGTCAGGCATATGCTCTTCTCAAAACTGTATGTGTAAGCAAAGAGCATATTCTAGGGGCTTAAAGTACTTGCTTCCAAGGGAGTTTACTGAAAATCATCCCCTTTCCAACTGTTACAAATTCAACCACATTCTGCCCACACTTCGTTCCTTTGTCTTACTGCTCTTCATGCCTTCCCCAACTCCAAGGCCAGCTTATCACCACCTTCTCTGCTCTTACTTAAAGAAGCCACATGACTGCTGATTGGAGTCTATTATAAATGTATGCCATCTAACCTCATCTGGGCCTTCCCTGTACAAGGAAAATTCTTATGCTTTTCCCTAACGGGGCAATCTCCAGCTTTTGTTCCAAACCTTCCCCCCAATTCCCCACCCAAACTCCCAGACGAGGATCTTACCTCATACTTTACTGAGAAAAGAGGCCATTCACAATGAGCTCCCTTTTCTCAATTCCACACCTACATTCTCTCTCCCTTTGCTCCAAGTGTCAGAAGTGGCCTTCCCCTTGCAAAAACCATCCCCTCTACTCATACCTTTAATCCCTCCTGCCCTCTCATCTGTTTCTGCAGTTTGCCCCTAAAATTATCTCATCTAGTATTCAGTATCTCTTTCTCCACAAGATGCATCCCTGTAACCTGTAAATATGCTCACATGTGTCCTATCCTTAAAAGGCAGCTTCACTTGTTTCCTCCACCTTCTCTCCTTTCATTAACTTATTTGGAATTAAATTGTATTTTCTTCAATTAACAAACATCTTCTGTCCTTCCCACACTTCACTTGCTGCCCCTGCCCACACCCTGGAAAAGGAAACACAGCTCTGTAGCAAGCATACATATTCAAGCAAAACAAATTCCCATATTGGCCATGTCCAAAAATAAGCGCTTCATTCTGGATGTTCAGATCATCCATCGCCTCTTGGCCAGGAGATGGGTAACACTCTTTGCCCTCAGTTCTTTGGAACCACTATTGATCATTTTATAGAGTGGAATTCTTAAGCCTTGCAAAGTTGCTTGTTTGGGTTTTTTTACAGTGTTGTTTTTACAGTGGCATAAGTTCCTCTCCTACTTTTGCTCACTTCATCCTGCATCATTTCATACAAATCTTCCCACTTTTCTCCAAAATCATCCCCTTCATCAATTCTTAGAGCAGGGCTTCTTAAACTTTTTCCACCCCTGACCCCTTTTTGCATTTCCTCAGAGTTTGCTGGCCTTGCATGGCCTAAGGGCATGTGCCGTGCAAAGTGGGCATGCTTTGTGTTCAGAACCAAGGCTGCGGTGGCAAGCACTGCCAAAAATACTTCAGATTCATTACATGTTTGATAAATTAATTACTGGTCATTGCACATTCAGAAACCTTTTACTGTTGCCAAATTTTTTTCAACCCTATTTGGAGTCACGACCCACAGTTTAAAAGCATAGTCTTAGAGCACAATAGAATTCCATGACCTTTACATGTCATAATTTATTTGCCATCCCCCAAATGATGGGCACCCTTTTAGTTTCTAGTTCTTTAACACCACAAAAAAGAGCTGCTACAAGTACTTTATACATTTGATTTACTTTCCTCTTTCTTTCCTCTTTGGGATATGCATATAATAGTGGCATTACTGAGTCAAAGCATATGCATGATTTAGTAAGTTTTGGGGGACAGTTTCAAATTACTTTAGAAGGGCTCTACCAGTTCAAGCTCCACCAACAGTACATTAAGGGGCTTATTGTCCCACAGATCTTCCAACATTTGTCATTTTCCTTTTCTGTCAGATTTGCCAAAGAGTGTGAGATGGAGCCTCGGGGTTTCTTTAATTTACATTTTTCTATTTATTAGTGATTTGGAACACTTGTTTATGTTGCTATAAATAGCTTGGATTTGTTCCCTTACAAATTGCCTATGCCAGTTACCAGTTGGGAAATGGCTCTTATTCTTACAAATTTTAATTAGTTCCTTATATATCTTAGAAATGAGACCTTTATCAGAAAAACTTGTTGCAAAATTAACTGTTTCCCTACTACTCTAAGCCGCATTGGCTTTGCTTGTGCAGTAACTTCACTTCTTACCTCCTTGTAATCTGGCTTTCTCAGTCCTCATCCTCTTTGACATACATCTCTTGAAACTTGTGGCAGTGAATATTCCCTGAATAGTATTTCTTCAATCGAGGTTCTTATGACACTGATCTCTTGCCTTTTCTCCAACCTGTCTGGCTATGCCTGTTATTTAAACCTCACGATTCTTGGTTGGATCATCATATACATCCTAACCCTCCCTATATCTTTGTCCTGAGACATCTCTCTACACCACAACGCTTAGCGATTTTATCAGTTCCCATGAGTTCAGCTACCATTTCCACGTCAATAACCCCCCAAACTAATACATTCAACCTCAGTGTCTCATCTGAGCTCCAGGAGCCACATCACCAGCTGCCTGTAAGACACTGCAGTCGGATGTTTTGTAAGCACCTCCAACTCCACATGTTCCCCTCTCCTCCTCCTCCTCCTCTCCTCCTCCCCCCCCCCTCCTCCTCCCCTCCTCCTCCTCCTCCTCCTCCTCCTTCTCCTCCTCCTCCTTCTCCTCCTCCTCCTCTCCTCCTCCTCCTCTCCTCCTCTCCTCCTCCTCTCCTCCTCCTCCTCCTCCCCTCCTCCTCTCCTCCTCCTCTCCTCCTCCTCCTCCTCCTCTCCTCCTCCTCCTCTCCTCCTCCTCCTCCTCCTCTCCTCCTCCTCCTCTCCTCCTCCTCCTCCTCCTCTCTGCTGAGAATGTGACTGGCCACCCGGCTTCACAATGCTGTTCTTCACTCTTCTCTGTTCCCCGTTGTCAGTCAGCTGCCAGATCTTACTGCTTTGTATTGATTCTACTCCCATGTCTTTTGCTTCCCTCCCCTGATAGCGCCCTCGTCACTTCTCACTTGGACTATTATGAATTCGTTCCAGTTGGCTTCCTTGCCTTGAGTTTCTTCATCTTCAATTCATCCTCCACACAGCAGCCAAACTGGAAATCCTAAAATACATGGCACTTCCTTGCTCCAAAAATTCCAGAGGCTTCCTATTGCCACTGGGACAAAATACAATCCGAGTCCAGCAGAGACTCTGTAAGGATGACTGTACAGCACTCCCCTTCACCCACTCTGTACATGACGTTCCATCTCGTACCTCCATGCCTTTTTACAGCTATGTCCCACATCCAAAATGAATTTCCTCCTTATCTCTGGCTCTTAGAACCCTGAAATCCCTTCAAGATTCAGCTCAATTGTCAATTCTCATACAGACTTTATCTTGATCCCTCCAGTTGCTAGCACCCTCCCCTCTCCCAAAATTACGTTGCACTTACTTTGTATATATTTTCTATTTATGATCTGTCTATCTGTCCTGAGGACAGGGACTATTTTATTTTGGTTTTGTATCCTTCAGATCTATCACAGAACCTGGCACATGGTCTGATGTTTGATAAACGCTTCTTGAGTAAATGAATAAGACTAAGCCATTGCTGTATCAGACAAACCTGAAGCACCACTTTCAAGCTATCTCCTCTGGGAAAGAGAAGAGTATGTTCCTGGGCCCAAGAGGTACATAAATGGGGAAGTTCATGTGAATAGCCCTCACCTCTTCTAGTCTCTCAATATTGGCCTTCAAACATGGGGTGCAGGATCTCAGCTCACTGTTTTCATCATCCAGCTGTTGTAATCTGTTAGAAAATAGCACAGGCTCAGAATTTCATCATTTGCTTAC
The DNA here is from genome assembly GCA_023548195.1 of Bettongia penicillata ogilbyi. NCBI lineage: Eukaryota > Metazoa > Chordata > Mammalia > Diprotodontia > Potoroidae > Bettongia > Bettongia penicillata. Next base: position 4,851,362 of record JAJHZJ010000321.1, on the reverse strand, counting down.
CAAAAGACAGAAGTTTTTGACAAAAGCCCCAGAGAACATAGCTCTTTCAGAGATGCAAATATTTTGTTAGTCCTGTATATGAGATACTCCAGAATCCAGAAATTCTCATTCTTCCAACAAATTTCAGCCACTATTTATTACTGCAGGTCAAGTAAATTATTGCAGAGATTTTTTAATGTAGGAAAAGTAAAGAACTTTTAAGTTCTTAGAAAGTTCTTATAAAATGTTTATTTTATTGAACTGGATGTTTAATCCTCAATAACACAACTTTAATTAGCACCATAACAAGAACTTCCTCATCTCCACCCCATTATAGTCTTGCCCAGGTTTCAGAAATAGTCAACACTTTTTTCCTGTGGTAAGAAAAAAAAAAAACAAAAACAAAAACCCTAACCTTTTCTTGTTTCTCTTCTCCCTGGGAGTTCTGGAACAATTCTAGAATGATGAAGACCAAGAAGCTAGAGAGATGCTTTGTGGGAAGAAGATTCAATTGATTATTTAGAAGGAGCTTAACTATACCTCTGTATCTGTTCTAGGCACCTGGGCCTTCAGTCTGTTCAGACTGCTCCACTGTAGCTTGGTCCTGAGAGTGTAACTTTAGAAAGAATCAGTGTGAACCTACCTAAGGAAAAAAATTCCCTCTCCTCTGAGATTACCTAGGAATACAGATCAAGTCTAACCTTGGCATAAGGCTACGTGGACCACTCCATGTTGTTTGTCCCTTCATAAACTTTAATGTTAAAATATGTATATTTTCATCTCTGATTTTTTACTACTATAGATTTACAAAATAAGTTAAGTCTGGAAGTCAAAATTCTTGGCAATCTACAGAGAAAGGTGAGAAGGGTATTACTGACCCCATGCTGATAACATTGTCATCTAGGGCTGTAACTGAATTGAGGATGTGTTCACAGGCTATCACTCAAGTTACTACTCTGAGAAGTTCCCCTTTGGATCTCTAAGTTCTCCTTTGAGGTTCAGGATGGTCTTCTGCTGCCTCCTTCTCCCTCCTCACTGAACCCCCATCTTCCACCCCTTTGCACACCTCATAAAAAGAGGAAAGCAAGGTTTTAGGTTTCCCATCTCCCTGCCATTTTTAATGTGAAGTCTGCTTCATGGCTGTATGACTTAGTAAATAGGGCACTGTCCCACAGAAGGTCTTCTTGTGACCTTGTACTTGATTTGGAGCCACAGGAAACACACAAAGGCAGAAGAGACAGAATGAGTTACACAAAGGACAAAGGGTCAAAATACACGAGAGTTCAAATGAGAAAGAATCGAAAGGTTGAGGGAAAGCAAAAAAAAAGCACCAAGAGGTACGTGAGCACTGTTTAAGAGTCTTTTGCTGAACCCTCAGTGGTAAACTTTCCAATTCAAATGCCTGCCCTGACAGGAATGCTCTTTTTCCTAACAATGACTAATCATTGACTTGTGAGAGCCTTCAAACTGAAGCATTTAAAAAAGTTTTCAATATATTTTTTGTTTTGACACAACAGACGCTTCCCAACAAGCAGTCAGACAATCCCTTCCCCTACAGAGTACATTCCCTGACAACATTACACGAACTAACAGTCTGATCTTTGTTGATGGCACGTGCTGCTTTTCATTTTTATGGTTTACTCATTGCTAACAAAAGGAAGATAGTACGGTATGAACATTGTAAATTGGATAGTTTTGATTACAGACAGAACGTATTTCCTCATCTGAATTCCTTTCTTTTTACTTTAATATCTCTAAAGACAAGGTTTACAAAATGTGCACATCAACACAATGTATGTATGAAATAGTAAAATTCGTTTGACCTTGGAACCTATCTTCAATACCCCAGATTATAGTATGTTATCTCTCATGTGACCACATTCACATGGAAAACATCAAAAAGAAAATGTTATTTGGCACTTTCAAAGGAATGCATATTTGAAGTTTTATATTTGCATAGTCCCAGAAAAAAATCTGTTAATTGTTCTTGCTCTTAATTATATTTCTTATAAGAAACACTACATCTCAGGGTAGACTAGAACAATGGTCTGGGAAACTTGACTTCAGAGTTCAGCACCAGGGATAAAAGGCCAAAGGTTGAATACACTGCCTCCTTGATAGACTCAGCCTCACACAAGATCTTTAAGCACAAATCATCACTGTCCTTTAGTGAAGTAGTCTTAGGCATACACATTTAAAAATTGCTTTTTCCCTTCCCACATTTTATAATGATTCTCAGTCATAACCCTCAGTTAGCAATCTCATTTCTATAAAGATGATGCAAATGGCCTGGGGCCATTGGAGTTTATAGAAAGAAAGAAATCACAAGACGTGTGAAAAAAATCCATATATATGAGAAAGGTAACTGGGAAAGCAAATTTTAGGGTCCTACTCTTTTATTTTAAATAAAATTAAAAGATTTCAGGGCATAGTACCAGTTAAATGGTTGGACTGAAAGATACATAGCATACTTCAATGTAATTCATATACTGAACCAAGATCTTCTGTTATATAGATCTGATTCACATTTTATTTCTCACTATCAATACTCTTAATTTTTGTCATGCCATACCTAGCTTGGAGATTCTCAATTTCAATGCTTTTTTCTCTCTCCATCTTGCACAGGAGTTCCTTCTGTTTTCTGATTTCTTCAAGGATCATCTCATCAGCTCTCAATTCCTGCTCCTTTAACTGCTCCTCAAGGGCATTGGCTCTTTAAAGACAGAGGAGAAAAGATCAACATTTCTCACAAATTTCATTTTAGTTCAGTTTGCTTCTACAGGGCCTGTTTCCTTGTCTCTCCCAGGAACTCAGAAGAAAACATTTACACTGTCAAAGAGAAACCATTATAATTCAAAACAGCTTGCTGCAAAGGTCATTCAAGACATATAAAAGTAGTACATAATTTCCTATGGATCTGATGGCTTTTAAATCTGACCCAATACTTAAGGATGGACCTAAGCAGACCAGGAGTTACATTTTCTGCTTCAGTTCAAAATCAAAATGAGGCTGGTACAAAAAACAAGAGTCCAGGCCTATGATTTGGAAAATATGATAAAAACTCAATGACTCCATATGTTCAAAGCGGAACTCATTACCGTTTCCCTCAAACCCACTCTTCTGGTTAACTTTCCAGTTTCTGATAAGGATATGTATTACCAACCTTCTAGTCACTCAGGCTCTTTAAACAAGCAAAACACAAAATCCTTCCTTGATTTTAAAAAGCAATTGTGCCATGATAAATCTTTGACTAAAAAAACACAATTTCGCAAACAACTCTTTCAGAAGCAGGGAAAGAATCCTCTGAATACCAAAGGTCATCAGATTTCAGTCATCAAAATTCTCTTTCCATGACCTCCATTTAGTCACCAAGTCTTACAAACTCTTCTTTCACAATACAGCTTACATCCTCCCACAGAGCATCACCATCTCGTGCTCTTCCTTCTCCCAACCCTTCCCTCACAGAGCTGGCATCCTTCTCTCCCTACTGACCACGCTGCCCTCCTCTAAAGCTCCAGTGGCTCTCTCCTGCTTCTAGGATATAAAAGACAAACCCCACACACTCCGATGCCTGGTATTTAGAGCCCTTTATAATGTGGTTCTAGCCTACCTGTTCAGGTTACTGCATGATTTTGTCCCTTGATGCATTGAACATTATTGCCAAGTTGGCCTTCCTGCTATCCCTTCCCTCCAATACTCGAGAGCTCCTGCTTCCGTGCTTTGTCCAGACTGCCCCTCAGCCTTGGAGTTTACTCCCTTCTCCTGTCTACCTCTCAGAATCCCAGTCTTCTTCACAGCTCAGGTGCCAACTCCCTGGAAGCCTGTCGTGATCACTTTGTTGTTACGCCCTGATTCTTTCATAAGTATGTTCCACTGATAAACATGAATACATTGTTCCCTCCAGTAGAAGATAAACTCCTTGAGGGTACTAGTTATTCTGGTTTTGTGTTCATTATCTCCTGCATCCAGTGGGACACAGGGCATCTGCTAAATAGATGCTTCACTGCTTGGGAGGTGTTCCGCTGGCTAGAATTCCTAAGCTGTTGTTCACTATCTTAATAGGCTAAAGCACCTAAGCAGGTTCTTGAGACTCATAACCCTAGATCCTCTCCTGAGATTGAATTAATTTCCATCCATGGAACAGAAATAAAACAAGTGAATATTTTCTGATGTTTAAGGGGTGGGTAAATCAGGAGACCCCAATCAACTATGTCCCCTGTCTCCCCAATTCATTAGAATGAAGTTATAAGGATGAGCCCCTTTTAGATTCTGGCTGGCTCATCTGCACACGAAAAGGTTAGGTAACTTGACTGAGGACTGACAAAGACTGAGGACCTGTCAGACTCCTTGAGAGAAATGGGACTGAGTTGTGGAATCAGTCTTAAAAAAAGAGCCAGCTTTGGAGGAAGAACTCAGCTCTTGAAGAAGATTCTTAAACTTTTTCCCTTCACTTTTTCCCTTGTTTCTCTTAGAAGGTTCAGTAAGCAGTGAGGGGATTTCTTCTTCCTTTCTCCTCCACTGGCAAGAGCATCTTGTATCAGAAACAGATGCACTCAGCCTGAAAGAGTCTAGCTTCAGAGTCAGTTTTACAGAGAAAAGCAGAAGCCAACACATGAAGCTAGCATTCTTCTTCGAAGACAAAAGGCCCTAAGGCCAACACTCCAGCCAGGCCTGGAGGGTGTTCCAGAGGTGGTGGGAAGTGACTATGCTCAACCAGTGAAGCAACACCCTGGGAGCAGCCTCTGTTGCTCAAAGAGGCAGGTTCTGGCAGAGGCTACAGTTGGGAAAGATCTGAGGACACCAGGGATAGCTCCCTAGCCACATGGGTTCTATACACAACTACATATCCCCTGTGAACTCTTTATCCACTCTCCACTGACACTGGGCCTGAGGTTGATGGGGGAGATTGCCCTGAGCCATGTCTATAATGTGCATCCAGAGGGCTGGATCTGTTTAATCCACTTCTAAAGTTCTGGTTAAAACCACTTAACATACTAACAAATGAGTAGATCTGGTTTGTTCTACAGTCATAGTCTTGAAAAGCTGTGTGTACATCAACTTTGGGTCACAAATCAATAAAAAATACTTATTAATGCTTGACTATGTGCCAGGCACTATACTAAGTAAGCACTGAAGACATAATAACTAGGTACATACAATACTTATAAACAGTAAGTAAGTGGAAGGTAGCCTCAAATAGCAAGGCATGAGCACCTGGAGGGAATGGGCAATAAGGGTTTCAAAATATGAGATTTGACATAAGTCTTGCTGAAAACCAGGGGAACTAAGAGCTATGTTGAGGAAGGAGAACATGGGGGTAGCCAGGGAAGAGAAGTGGAGTTGGAAGATGCCATGTTGTATATGAAGAATGAAAAGTGGGTCAGGGTAGCTGGGTCATAGGGTGCATGGAAGGAAGTAAAGTATAAGAAACTTTGAAAAGTAGGAAGGAAGCATGTTATAAAGTTTTATATCCCAAAGTATATTTGATCCTGGAGATTACAGGTAGCCAGTGGAATTTAGAGTGTGTGTGTGTGTGTGTGTGTGTGTGTGTGTGTGTGTGTGTGTGAGAGAGAGAGAGAGACAGAGAGAGAGAGACAGAGAGACAGAGAGAGAGTGAGACAGAGAAAGAGGCAGACAGAGAGAGACAGACATACAGACAGACAGAGACAGAGAGGGAGAGGGAGAGAGACAGACATTATTAAAATAATCCAGAAGAGAGCTGATGAGGCCCTGAATAAGGGCTGTTGCTACATGAATAAAGAGAAGGGGATGCACATGAGACATCATTAAGGTAGAAATAATAGTTTGATTAGATATGTGGAGTGAATAAGAGTGAGGTGTTATGGAAGACACCTAGATTGTTAGCCAGGGAAGATGAAGGTGCCATCTACAGCTATAGAGAAGTAGGGAGGAGGGAGAAAATAATTAATTCTGTTTTAGACATGTTAAATTTGAAATACCTAGGAAATAGCCAATTCAAGACATCCAAAGGCAGAATTGTCACTCAGGACACAGGTGTATATACAGATTGACTAATATAAGCACAGATAATAACTGCGCTCATCAGAACTGATGAGATCACTAAGTGAAACAATATAAAGGGAAAAGAGAAAAGTATCGAGGACAGAGCCTTGGGAGACACATCCAATTACGAATGTGACATGGACGAAGAATCAACAAAGGAAACTGAGAAGGAGCAGTCAGACAGGAGAATCAAAAGAGAGCAGCATCATGAAAATCTAGAGAGAACAGAGGATCCAGGAGGAGAAGGTGATCGAGAGAAAACGTTAATAGATTTGGCAGCTTTGGAGAGGGCAGTCCCAGGTGAATACTGAGATAGGAGGTCAGACTGCAGAGTTTAGAAGTGAGAGGAGAGGCAGAGGAAGCACTGGGTAGAGGTGGTTCTCTTAAGAAGGTCAGCTAAGGAAGAGATGAGAGATACAGGGCAATAACTACTACCTGACTGTTGAATTAGGCGAGGGTTTGTAAAGGACGGTGGTCACATGGATAGGATGTGTTTGTAGGCAGAAGGGAATTAAGAGAAAGAGTAAGGATGATAGAGGGGGCAATCTGATGGATAAGATGAGTATCCCTGCTAAAGAAGGCTGGAGGACAGGGTCAGAAAGTGGAGGGGGTTTTGTTTCAAATAGAAAGGTGCTAAAGAAAGCAGTGGGTGGTAGCATCTTATCTTCACATGGGAAAGGTTAGAGTTCTAGGTTTGCCATTTACTATTCATATGAGAAATTTGAGGCAGGGAGCAGCTCTGTGCCTCTGCCAGAGAAAAGTGGAAGCGTGGCGGTAAAGGGCAAAGGATTTTCTCTCTTCTCTCAAACCCATGTCAGCTATAGAATCTTGCAGCTGAACTACTTGTCCAGTAAGAGAGGTTGTGTCCAGCAAAGACTACAGACAGACAGAAACCTACATTCTCTGGGACAAAGAAACAAAGAGGCAGCACTCAAGAAGTGTAACCTTCAGCAGCAAAGAAAAGAGGCAACTATGCTTTGAAAAGAAAGGATGTCGGAGTCCCATACATGGAGGTGTGGGATAGCTTGGTCACACATGTCTCCTACATGTGTACCCACAACTACTGCACTCTGAGATTTGTTTCCACTTTTTGTACTTAAACTGTGTGTACCTGTTAAATAGTGCACCTCCAGTTTGTTGGGGACAATGTTTTGTAGCTAATGGTCTTATTGTGCCATTTTAGTAAATGGTATTACTTGAGCTAATTGTGTCTACTGGCTGACTATTAAAGAAAAAGCTCCCTGGTGGGAGCTCATGAACTATAATTTGGGAGTATAGAACACCAGGCTACCTCTAGAACCTGAGGTAGCACTTGTCACTCCTAGGAACTCAACTGAATGTGATTTGGGGAGAGAGGCTAGAGGAGGTACTCTCTATATAAAGGTAAAGGGAAAGAAAGATTTTTATTTATCAGGGTTGCTTAAAACAGAAGCCATATCCATATGATAGACTCACACATTAAAGCAATAAAGTAAACAAGTCTGTTGACTCATACAGACCCTTACAACTTATCCTAAAATCTGATGTATCTTAATAATAGTGTCTCCACTCTTCATTCTCCTTATAAAGCTCTCTAATCTCTCAATGACACTAATCATTTCTACTACTTAAAGTTGTTCCTGACATATTCAAAGTTTTATTTTTCTGAATTTTATTTAATGACTCTATGCTATAATCTTTCATATGAAATTAATTCTTTTTCCTCACTGAAAACGACAACTTCTAAGTAGTAATAAGATCACAAATTCAAATGATTCATGCCAGGACTCTATACAGGAATTCTGTATTGATGGGGTGCCAGAAATAGTTATGGGGTATATTAAAGGGTGAGAAACAACACCTTCCAACTGGGGCTATCATCAGCCATAGTTTAAAATGTTGTTAAGAGCTGGGCTCATGCCTGGGCTGCTGTCATGAGCTATCTGATCTCCCCAGGCCAATCCAAAGTTGTGTAGGAATAGAAGAATATTTTCTATAAGACACTGCTTTTATAGCACGCCAATGTCTTTCTACTACTTAAAACATGGAGTCTGGATTCTTTAGCCTGGAGTTTGAGGTCCTCTACAATTTAGCCTTGGCTTTATCACCTTTTACTTTCTCATGTGAATCCTCAGCCTGGCAAATATGATCTACTTGCTATCTCTTATGCAAACCTTACACTTCACACGACCAAAGACCAGGAAATATTCACCAAGAATATCTTCCCCAGAATCTCTGCCTATTGAAATTCTAGTCATTCCTTAAAGCTCCAGAGAAGCCAATCAAATGGCAAGCATTTTAGAAGTGTTTACTAAGGTCCAGTCATTGTGTCAGGTGCTGGAGGTACAAAGACAAAAGTAAGAGAACCCCTTGCCTTTAAGGATCTTCTATGAAGCCTTCTGGGATGAGCCTACTCAGAAATGACTGCCTTTCTGGTATTTTATACTACACGCAATCTTTTCTACCTGTGCCATTCATATAAAACTCCCCATGTACTGCCCCTACTATACATACTTGGATACGTTTCCCACCTCCACTAGATCTAGCCTTCATCTCTTTGGACCTCAGCTCTCATCTGTAAAATGAAGAGACTGAACAAAATAACCACTATAGTTCTATACTGAGTATTTGCTGAAATGAAAGTTGCAATTCTAGACACCTCAAAAGATTGACTGATCAAGCTTATTCCTCTAGCTTTAGCACAATCTTCTTATAATCTGGAGCCCTTGGGGAGGCTTTTCTCAATTTACAGGACTTTTTTGCATTAAAATGCTCTATGAAGAATGAAGCAGCCCCAGGAAGAGTTCTTTGCTTCTCCCAAAGTCTGGGCTTAGACATGAAAGGAGCATAAACAACAGGGTCTCTCCAAGGCTGGTGCCAGGACCAGTCTGGACATTTTTATAATTGTTCTGAGAAGGTTTCCACAGGGAAATCTGCCTTTTCACTGCTACTAATAGTATAGCTCCCTTCCACAAAGTCAAAGCAGGCTCACCTGTGCACTAGCTGCAGGTTTTCTTGTTTTAACCGGCTGTGTTGTTCTCCATTGGCGGCCGTGTCCTTCTCTAGTTCCGTCACTCTCTTCTCCAAGAAGATGACCTTTGCAATAAGAGGCCCAGAACTGATGTGAGGCGAAGAGTAAAACATAGCCTATTCACAAGACAGCTTTTTAGAAAGACAGAGCACAAAGTACCCATCTCCACAGTCCATCTGGGTAAAACTCAAGCAGCCAATCCCTTTGCCATCAGTACAGGTTGCCCGGAGCCACAAGTCTTTTCAGTATCTGACACAACTTGATTTGTCACCTGTGCTCTACATTTTTTTTCTTGTATAACAGAATTTTTGAGTTCCACGTATAATTGATATCATACTGCTTGCCTTTTCATGGGTGGGAAAGGGACTGGAGAAAGGGACAGAACTTGGAACTCAAAATTTTAAAAAATAAATGTGAAAAATACAATTTTAACAAAAGGATTTCTGAGTTCCTTCTCCTCCCTTCCTTCTGTGTTCCAAAATTTTACTAATGCCTTTTATTTTTTCCACCACAGCCATTTCCCAATATGGGTGTCCTTTCACTCCCATTTAACAAAGAAAGGAGTTAAACAAAAAGTCCCCAAATGACACGACAGCACGTGTAACGTTCTGCTCTTGTGGGCCTCTTGCTCTCCAGTGAGAGGGCAGCATGTTTGCTCTGGGATTCCACTCTCCAGGGCCAAGGCTGGCTACTGCAGTTAATCCGAGTTAAAGTGCCCTGTTTGTATCATTGTACTCATTATGTATAATGTCTTGATTCTGCTGCTTTACTTGCTATTAGTTCATATACGTATTCCTCTGTTTCTCAAACGTACCGCCTTTTATGGCACAATAGCATTCTATTCCATGCAGATGCGATAATTTATTTAGCCATTTTCTAACCAATGTGTTTCCAGGTTTTTACTACTATGAAAAGTCCTGCTACGGATATTCTGCCATGTGTGGGTTCTTTCTGTCCTCTACTTTCTTGCCCAGTAGTGGGATTACTGGTTCAAAGGTTATAAAAAACAGCCTAGCAACTTTTTTTTTGCAAAATTCCAAATTATTTTCCGAAATGGTTGGACCACATCACAGTTCTATCAGTCGTATACTAATGTGCCTATCTTCTCATAGCCATTAGTTACCATTTTCAACTTCTGTCATCTTTTCAAATTTAATGACTATGAAATATAATTTCAGAGTTGTTTTAATGCATTTCTGATAGAAGGTAACTTCTTAATCAAACAATAAAAAGAGGTAATTATAAATGATAAAAGGATAATCTTGACTAGATGAAATTGAAAAGCTTTTGCACAAATAAAATCAGTGCTAGGAAGGGGAGTGGTTGCCTGGGGAAAAAAAATCTTTATATCAAATGATATGGGTTTTCTATCTAATACATGGAAATAAAAAAAAAGAAATACATATATGTGTGTATATATATATGTGTGTGTGTGTGTGTGTGTATGTATGATCAAAAGCTATTCCCCAATTGTTAAATGATCAAATGAAGTTTTAAATTTTAAAAAAGTTCTCAAAAGAATTATAAATTAACAACCAGAGGAATGAATGTTACAAATCACCAGTAAAATGCAAAGCAAAACAAGCCTGAAGCTTCGCCTCACAGCCAGCAAACTGACAAAATTCACAAGTGAAGGGAATAGTCAGTGTTGGAGTGGTGGTTGTGGAAAGACAGACGCACGACTGGTGGGGATGTGAATCGGCACAACCATTCTGGAAAGTGACCAGAATGTTCACGTTCTGACCCAGAGATCCCATTGCTAGGCGCACGCGCTAAGCAGGTAGTTAGCAAAAATAAAGGCTCCGTACACACCGAGATGTTTATAGCAGAACTTTCTGTATAGCAAGACAGTGAAAACAGAGGTCTATTAGTTATGGGATGGCTAAACAAACTGTGCTACGTGAATGTAAGGGGATATTACTGTTCTATAAGAATTGAGAAAAAATGATAAATACAGAGAAGGTTAGAAATACCTACATGAACTGATGCAAAGTGAAGAGCAGCAAGGAAAATAATACACAATGACTACGACAATGTAATTGGAAAGAACTATAAAAGGATCAAAGCTGAATCAGTGAAATTTTAATGATGAAGCTTAGTCCTTAAAGAGACATGAGACAACACCTCCAACGACTTCCCGGAAAAGGTGGGGATCCCTGGGGCTAGGGGAGGGTGTGGTACACTACACAGAATGTCAAGCTTTTCAATGTGGTTATTGGTTTTGCTGATTTTTTTTCTCTTCCTCAACTTAAAAAACGTTTTCTTATAAGGGATGGATCTCTGGGACGGTATTTAGGAGAGGGAAAGGACTAGATGGGGGTAATTTAGGTAACATAAAAATAAAATATATCAATAGATAAATATTTTTAAAAGTTGATTGAGACTTTACTATATCAAAAAATATTATAGAGTAACAACAAAAATTGCATTTCTCTTATTAGTAATTTAAAGCATTTTCCCCACAGGTATCAAATTACCATCACACAGATAAATAACTGGAGAACTGGGACAGACTAGTTTCCTACCTCCAATCCACTACTATTTCCTTTATGAAAAATTTTTAATCTTATTCTTCTTGATACCCTTTATTTTCATATCACATTTGTTTACAAACATAACCTCCACTCGCTTACACAATAAACGATGCTTTCTAACAAAAAACTTAAAAATAAAAGAGGGAAAAAAGTTGTTCAGAAAACTTGCCAACACATAGATCATGGCTGGCAGTACATGCTCTGCTCCATGTCCACAGTAGTCTCATGCCTCAGCAATGAAGCGAGGGGAAAGAATTTTCTAGCCTGGCCAGGATAACTGCATAGCGTTCAGTTTCCTGTTTTTGTTGCTCCGCTTTCTATTCATGTGGCTGTCAAGGTGCATATTCTTTCCTGATTTAACTTCATGCATGAATTCATTCAGGCCTTCGGGTGCTTGCATCCTTCTCCAGCTTCTTTGCATTTCTTTCTTAGTAGCATTACATGGATGTACCCCTTGGGTTCAGCCACTCCCCAGCTGATAAGCATCTATTTTGCTTCTATTCTACCACAAAAAGGGCTGTTATATGAATATTAACTTCTCTTAGCCTCAGTTTCTTAATTTGTAAAATGGAGATAATGGTAACTATTTCACAGGGTGGTTGCAAAGATAAAATGAAATGATAAATGTAAAGTGCTCTGCAAACTTTAAAGCACTCCACACATTTTAGCTATTATTATTTTTACTATTCCTATTATGATGGTGATTATTGTACATGAGATGTTACTTTCTGTCTTTGATCTCCTTAGGGCTTATGTCTACCAGAAGGATCTCTGGATCAAAGTATATGGATATTTTTAGTCTTTTTTTTAAGCATAATTCCACATTTCTGTACAGAATGGCTGGATCAATTTACAACCCTACTACAACGTATCAGTGGTATTAGTGTAATATCAGTATATTACAGCAGTGTATCTTCCCACAACCCCCCCAACAATTATTCCAGTGGGGCTCTATGACAAAAGTTTGCTTTGTTTTAGGTCCACTGATAACTAACTTCACGTAATACAATCAGTCTATAAAGCGGTTATCACTTAAGCTAACGAATATTAAATTACTAGCAGGAAAATCTGTACTGTGTATCTAGAAAAGGATTCATACAATGTTTCTTTCCTCTAATTTCATTCCTTCTTTTGAGAATCTAGCATTGAAAGGGGCTTTAGGAGATAGTTGGTCCATCAAGGAGTATGCTAGTAAATATTTAACAACAGGCTCTCAAGAAGGAAAAAGAGTATGCATGACACTTTTAAGTTTAACACTCAAACCCTGATGTGTAATTTAACAACCCACTCTTACAAGCCAATTCCAGCTGACTCCAGCGCCCCCTGGGTCCAACCCATAACTGGATAAGAATCCTTTCTACAACACATGCAGCCAGTCAAAGAGAACCTGTGACTACCCAGGAGAGCCCATTCTACTTCTCAATAGTTTTGTTAGGTTTTTCTTTTTTTATAAGAACTGCTTTTAAGCCAGCTTCCCCACTTAAACTTGCACAGCTGAAGCTTCAGTCCACGTGAGGGACTTTACCTTTCTCATGAGCAGGGATTGTTTCAAACATTGGATTTTTATCTAGCAGAGTGCCTGGATGTAGTAGGTGATTAATAAATGCTCACTGATGGATTGATGGTTAGCCCTATTAAATTTCATTTTATTAGTTTTGATTTATTCTTCTAAGATGACAAAATATTTTTGAATACCGAGTCTGCTACATAATATATCAGCTATATTCTTAATCCTATCTGTCAAAGTTTCAGACAATTAAAATGTCATCTATAAATTTGATTAACTCATTTTCTCTTCCTTCTAAAATGTTAAACAGAACAAGGCTAAGGAAAGAACTCTGCTTCAGTTCCATAATCATCCTTCAAAAACAAACATTACTTTTCTACACAATGGTTACAGTTTCGTCCTCACACTGCACTACTGAAAAATAAGATAACAGAATGATTAGAAATAGGCAGAGCAATGAAGAAGAGGAGTTTCATTAGCCATTATAAGTTACTTGACTTTTTAAGAAAGGTCGTATATGTGGAAATAGAAAGAAAAATTCATGTAAATTAAGGTGTGAAGTACATAAAATGTAAGAGTAATATTTTATCTAAACTTAATTTTAAAAAAATGTAACATAAAATCAGAACTATATGTTCATACTCTATAATGTTTTTAAAAAAAGGTACATTTTAAAAAATAATTACTTTTAAAAACAGCACTATATTGTAGGAGACAGCAATGTGGTGGTGCAAAGGACACTGAAGAGGGAGTGAGGAGCCCGGGTTCTAACTCTGACTCTGGGGTTAAGCAGCTGTACAATCTTGAGTAAGTCACTTCATGCCTCCGAATTTCACTTCATTAATGAATGAAAGGTCTGGTCTAGATGAGAAGTGTCCAACTCAAATAGGAGCAATCTCTGCAGCCCAAATGGGACACCTGTGGACTAGATAAACTTTGGAACACTTTCCAGCCAGGGTTCTTTTCACTGTCTCATGCTTCCTTTTAATGTTATGATCAGCTAGCCTTAAAAACAGATGTTTTGAGGGGAGGCATAGGTAGTTTTGGAGAAGGGGACATTAGTGGAAGGTACATCTGAGGGAAGCAGAAGAGCAGCAAGCTCTCAACAATCAGAAAACAGCTAGAAGGTACTGGGTTCATGGAAGACAGTGGTGTGTGTGTGTGTGTGTGTGTGCGTGCACATGCACGCAAGGGTGTGGAGTGTTAACAAAGGTAAACCACCTACTTCAAGCTTTAGTTTGCTTAGGATTTCAAACTAAACAGTGAATATGATAAAAATAGCTCACATTTACATATAGTAATTTAAGGCTGGCAAAGTACATTACACACACTGTCTCAATGGATCTTCCCAACAATCCTGTGAAATAGATGCTATTATTATTCCCATAAGGCTCAGAGATGCTAAGCAACTTGCCCAGCTAGTAAGCAGATAGAATTTTAATCATCTGGAAAGGGTCTTATCCTGCCCCTCCTTTTCTCTCTCAGAGACCATGAAGACTCTGGGGTGGGGAGAAGCTTTCTTAGCCTGAAGTCTCCTGATAAAGAGTCAATCAGATTGTAGTATCAGACATTTAGAACTAGAAGAGATCCCAAAACTTCTAGTTCAACCCTAAAGAAATTCAATGACTTGTCTGAGGCCACTTAGACAGTGAGTGACATTGTAACACTTCCTGGAGTCAAGTCCTCTCTAGGCTCTGCTTCTCCATATGTGCCTCCCTTTCAGTCTAACCCCATCTGCCCCCTGCTCCTGTGACCCCTGCTGATGAGCTCCCCCTCGCTTCTACTCCCCTTTCTTACCACAGGAAAGCTGGGTGCTTGATGAAAAAGCCAAGAACTCAACAAGGCTTGGAAGGAACACATCCAAGTTAAGTTCAGCATAGCAAGCGCACAGACAGCATGCCCAAAGGAAATCCGGGTCATAGGTGCACTATCTCAAGCATCACCCCCTATTGTTGAGTTGTATTCAGCTCCTCATGATTAAGTCCATGGGGTGGTTTGCCATTTCCTTCTCCAGGGTGTTCTCATTTTACAGATGAGGAGCTGAAGCGAATAGGGGTTCAATGATTCGCCCAGAATCACACAGCTACTATGTGTCTAAGGTCACATTTGAACTCAGGCCTTCCCGACTCCGGGTCAGGCGCTCTTCCCACTGTACCACTTAGCTGCCCTGATCATTCCTGATACCTTCTTACACTTTCTTGGTATTTAGTAAACACTGTCTTAATGGCCAAATGGACACAAGTAGACAGATAAGCTGAGAATAGAGTCACAGTACTTCACTATAATTAGGTATTTAAGCCTTAAATTATGAGATAGCAGAACATGTTTGTTACAAAGGGCAATTTGCACCAGCACAAACATTTCCATTTTTACTTCAGGTGTCTCTCAGGTACCCATTCAGGTGGAGTAATTACCTTGTCAGCAATGTCCTCTTCTGTACAGTCCATAGGATCCCGGGAAGTTTCCTCCATGGTTTCTAGAGTCAGGTTCCCAGTCTGATGGAGATGTCTATAATAAGAAAAAAACAAGGCAAACCAAAGGAAATACTTGTTCATTAGAAAGATGGAAAAGAAAGATCCTAGTTTAATAAACAGTTTCTTAAGCATTAGACTCTCCTAATTATTGAGTAAATGGAGAAGAAAGCAGGTAGGGCTTAATTTCCAGAGTGTATCCAGCTTATCCAGAGATGAAGCATTCCCTTAGGGCTAGACTCTTTTTGTATGAAAGAGAAAATGAACTTTCTCACTAAGATATCATTCTGGACAACCTTTCCAGCAACCTTTGGAATATCAAGTTCTTATACTTCCAACCTGTTCTATTAGGTTGGTGGGATAAAAGAACTTTGTGCTCAGGCGTAATAAAAAATAACATGCATCTTACGTTATGAAACATTCTCCTCTTACTTCTCAGATTAGTAAAATATTAATTTGGGCTAATGGCACTTTGTACACAACCTTATCATTTAAATTTATCCTTAACGTATCTGTCAAGCTGCTCACTTGAAAAGTGATATTTATATCTCAGTAGGGATGCCAGAGGGAGGTTACCAATTCTAAAAACAGTCCTACTTACACAAAGCTATGGTCATGTAATGTAAGAGAAAAAGTTGTATGAGGAACCTGGAATCATAACTGATTCTGGCTGGAATTCCAGCTCTGTTACTTCTTACTCTACGTAATTCCAGTAGATCATTTCTTCAGAGGCCATGGTTAGGTCATATATCACACATCCTTGGGAGTATGGGGAATGAGTGAGTACTCCCTTGTAGAATATGCTATAGAAAAGAAAAAAGCTGGGCACTGTTTAACATGCATCCTAGATTTGAGGAGAGCAGATTTCAAAAGGTCCCAGAGTCTACAGAGGAAGTCAGCAAGAATGAAATTTTGAAGACAAAGAGAAACAATTCTGATAAGGTTTAATTTAGAGTTCAGCAAGTTGTTTCTTTGCCTCCACAGAAGAGTTTTTACTTCATCACAAGGAAGAGAGACTTGGGGAAGAGTCCTGTGATGGTAGTTTTCTAACACTGTCATGATGGAAAACCTGTTTGGCTGTGGGATTTTTAATTTTGAGGAGCTAAACCAAACGGGTAGATGTTTCAGTATATAAGGCAAAGTTAACTCAGTTTCAGTCTGAGGTTATCATGAAAAAGTTCTGATTAAGAAGTGATGTGGTACAATAAAAAAGAATACTTAAATTCAGAGAATTCAGAGAAGCGAGTTTCAGATTGGGCCTCTGAGATTCACTTTCTATGTGTCCTTGCTCTTCCTCACACATGACCTTTTGTCTCACTTCCTATCTCTATGTTCTTGCACCAGCTATCCTCCAGTAGACAGCCAAACTCTTGCAGGGCACAGATTGTGTCTTGTGTTTCTATTTTAATTTACTGATACTTTTTTTGCACACAGACATTTCCTAACAACCCCCAAAAATCTCCATAAATCTTCCCCCCAAGTAATTAAGGAAAATATTCACAGAAAGGAAAGATATGTGCCTATAACTTTGATAACATAGTGCCACCACTGTCTGCTGTATTTGAACCAAACTTTATGGCTTCTCAGAGATGTCTTTTTTCTTCATTGTAGTAATCAACATTTTTCTTTTGTCTTTCACTCTGAATCACTTTATTCAAGACTCGAATGATTGCTGCGTATTCATCACTTCTTAAATTGCTGTAGTATACTACTGCATTCGTACATTCAGCCAGTTCCCAATCACTGGACACAGATTCTGTTACTTAACAACCACAAACGTATAGATGTGTTTATAGCAGGGTTCGTGAATAGAAGAATCTATAAAATCATGTCCAACTCTAGAAAATGGCTGAATAGACTTACATTTCTTTTCAATGCTATTTCATTTAGCACGATGGTGAATAAGCAGAATGGATTCTCAGTGAAGACTTGCTAAAAGTAATGAATATCCCACTTTCTTGGGTTGTCTTGGGTAGACTCTCATTTGCCTGCAATATGTCAAGTATCTCAAAATGTTATCATATTACTTAAAGAGGATATAGTACGACTACTTAAAAAGAACTGTAAATATTATTTGCTTTGGTAATTGGTATAGCTCACTGATTTTCTAAATTTGATTTCTTCATAAAGATCCCAAATAAGAAAGCCAGAAAAAAGTTTTATATGCACCTAGACAGAAAGGAAAATTAACTTGGTTTTGCCATTTTTCTTAAAAGTCACATCATTAATCTGATCTTTAAAAGTTAGTTTTAAGTTATTTTCATGTGGACTCCAAGCTGTTTTTTTTTTTAAAAAAGGAATAATAATCACCCCAATCAACAAAAACTATAATGAATGATCATAATAATTCTAGTCCACAAAAAGTAGACATATGTCACAGAATCTCCAGCCTCTAAGAAAGCAGGCACACAGAAAGCCAAAGGTTTAAGACCATGAGGTATCACAGAATGTTTCTTATAGCAGGCACATTTATCTATCTAAAGAGTCATTATAGAAACTATTCAACCTGCTGAACCGATCTGGGTTAAAGGACCTGGGCTTGCATTTTCATTCCAATGCTTTTACTATCTTGTTAGCTTGGCCAAGTCACTCCCAGAGTAAGTCTCAGCTTCCTTATTCTAAAACAAAGTTGTTGGCTTATATGATCTCGAAGGTACCTTCCGATTTTAAACTTTATGATTATCAAAAGCCATGGTACAACAGTGCAAATTTTTGAGAAGTTTCCTTCTGAAAGGGAAGGAATTGACCTCAACAATTACCTCATCCAACTTAAAGTAACCAACAATACGTGCCATCCTTTAATTAAGACTATTTTTTGATTGAACCAATCATAGACATTAGTCTAAGTGCAAAAAAGTCTTTGATCAATTTAGATATCCTTAAAAGTCATTGAACTGCAGTGATGCTGCACAGAAGCACATCTGGATTTGTTGAGCACTCACTCTCTTGAAAGTGTAGAACCCCAAAGATTCAAGTGTCTAGTAGCTTAGTGGTAGCTCTAACCAAGCACAAGAAGGAATCTGTTAGCAAAATACAGGAAGAAACATCTTGGCCTCATTCTTCTCTCCCTCCCTGGACCAGAGGACTACCTTGTGAACTTGAGAGGGTCAGGGGACTTGGGACTTTTTCACTGGCATCCTAGAAATTTCCCTGGGACAGTAGCAGCTGACAGCAATGACAGACTGGACTCAATAAAGAAAGGTAGATTCAAGGCACTTTAAGCACCCCAAGAAGAAATACTGCTCTGTAGGAAGGGAACATCTTGAGGATGCCAGCAAAAGAACTTCTGGGATATGTTATCCTTTTGTTCTTTGTCACATGTACTAGAGTTTAAGTTCGCTTTTTCCTGGACCCTATATATACTAGTGAGGGAGTGTGTCACAGACTTGGTGGTGAGGGAATACTTCGTACAAGAATTCATACTATGACAACCTGGCAAAATATCCTTTTCTAAAAACTAATTGATTATGCTTGACTGATATGAAGTAATAACAGGGGAGGGGAAGGAAAGCACACTGTTAGGAGCTTGTATGCTATTAGAAAAATGGTCCCCCCAACCCCACAGGGCCACTTCTAGACTCTGAGGGGACAGACAGCAACTGAGCAATGGGACCTGACCTACTAGAGTGAGTAGAGATTAGGAAAGTATGTCCAGGGCTACTCAAATTGAATTTTTTCTTTAGGATTTACTTGGATAAAGGTGTTTATCAAGTCTACAAAAACTTGGTGGTTTTTTTCTTCATCCAGTTTGTGTTTTGGTCCTTAGGGACCAGAGGGACAAAAGAAAAAGAAGCTTAAATTTATAGTTGCTATACTGAAAATTACATCAAACAATTTTCCTTTTAAAGTTAAAATCACTGAAAATAAAAATATACCTCTGATCTTTGATATATAAAATGAATACTTTTGGCCTTTTATTCACTGAAGGAATATTTATTTCTTCTTCATCTACAATTGGGAGACAGGTGAACTCTGAACCACAACCTGCCTGAATTCCAGCTCCATCATGTATTATGGCTTAGTTTCCCCATAGATTAATCAATCTATGGATCATCTAGGCCCTGGTTATTTCTCCTTCCTGCTAACCATATTTTTACTTGTTCACTAACATTTTTCCCACAGGGGTAGATAGAGACAAAACTCAAATGACTATTACCTCTTACTATTTGTGGACAGTTCTGGTGAAAAGGAATGATTGGGAGGAGGTAATAGGGAAAGAAAAGAAATTGCATATATGGTCAAAATAAGGTTTTCAGATAGTCTTCAAATATCAGTTCTTTCTACTATTCTTGTCTCTCATGTCCACAAATAACTAAGAGTTCCCTTCGCTTCAAAAGTAAGAATTTAATTCTTTAGTGTCATTCCATTAACTGATTTAAATAAAACAAATGTTTTGATATCTTATGAATAATCAACTCTAAACTGACTATTTGTCTTAGGGAATGCTGACAAATAAATGAAATTACTCTCAACACAAAAATCTACCGATTATTTGCCTCTATGTTAGTGATGACCAAGCTTAACTCCAGGGTATCTCCGGTTACTGGGAGAGGTGCTGCCTAAGTAAAAAAAAATCTTAATGATATTAATTTTAAAATTAAAATATGACATATAGCCCCAATTAAACAATGATAGAGTACCATAATTTTAAAAAAATCAGTTGTCCCTGATGTATAGTTATGGTAAAGGGAAATTTATGTAAATCTTATTGCTCATTGTGAAGTAAAATTAATCTAACATGACAGATAATGGCAGATGGCTAAAGTAAAAAGAAACACCACAAAACCACATTCTAAACTTGCTAAGTCTTTTTACTGAGGTTTTCTACAGGACCCAAGAAATAATGTGGCATCGAAGAAAGCAGCCCTGGAGAGGCAGAAGATCCTGACATTAATAGGAACTAAGAGTGGAATGATATGTCATTCTATTACTTTCTATAGTTCTAGGCACACAGGTAGCAAACCTACAGTTTCAGTTCTTTAGACTGTTGTGTCAAACTCTAAGGAAATTGGGAGTAAATGTTTTTGCTACCATTTTACTCGAGAAAATGTTTTGCAAGTAAGTTGTAACAAATCCTTTAACACAAATGGGTTGAATTCAAGTCTAAACCAGCAGTACTTAGAAACATCTTTTAAAAGTTTTCCCAAATTAAACTAAAATTTTTAAAGTCCTCTGCAGTTTTCTGGTGGTCAGGGGTAAGGAATGAAAATATTTCTTTAGAAGGAAAAGTTATGCACTTTAAATAACCCTGAGTTTTAGAACAACATTTCTTTGAAAAATGGATAATAAAGTATTTGCTTACCTTGCTACCTTCTTACTGGAGAGTCGTTTATTTGGACTGGGCAATGAACAAAAAACAACAGGAAAACAGAGTCAGGAAAACTGACAGAGAAAAGCAAAAGGAAACAGGAAATTCAAACTAGAGAGATACAGGGATAGGGACACATCCTTACCAAATGGTGTAAACACAAGCATGCATTACTCAGCTTTTCAATGACAGTATCCATGCAAATCCTACGTTGGGCCCCCTCATACAAATAAGCATAAAAAAGACTTTAAGAAATGCTCCGAGATTTCTGCAGTTATCACAAGCATTAACGGCTGGTTTATTTTAGTTCTGAAACAGATCTTTACCCAAAATAGCAGTAACAAAGCCAAGTTAGGATAATTCAGTCTACTGGCTATACTATATACTAATACAGTATATACTATACTATATACCTGACAGAATATTTAAAAGGCACTTAGCTTCAAGTAAAGTTTTCCAAATATTCTGGCTGTGAGAAACCAGGTAATCAGAATGGGTAACAACACAGTCATAAAAACAAAAAAGTGGATCATGGCTGGAGTGTAACGCTTCAGTAATTTACCAATTCAGAAGAATTTTATTTTAGTCTAACTTAACCAATGTTTTTGTTGGTTTTTGTTTTTTTTTTCACAATCGGGATAACTCTATAGTGGTTTTCTAATGGCTATTCATTTTTGGTACTTGGAATATAGGAAACACAGCAACATAATTTTACAGTTAGAAGAGTTAACCATCTATTGAAGACCATTATCCATTTACTTAAACCAAATGATTCTGCGAGTTAGTCAGACAGGGTTTTCTTTCTCTCTTTAAAAAGAAATAAACAACCAACATTTCCCCACTTACCTTCCCACTGACTGGCGCTGCTTCCCTTCTAAAACTCATCTTTCACCATTTAAGTTCTAATGTTCTACTCAATGCTTTAACAATGAATAATACTTACTCTAAGTCTAGTAATTTAGTGATAGTTTCTTATTCTGGTATGTGTGAAAAGTCTGTTACCTCTAACAACCAGAAAGATGAAATCATGATTACGGATATATTGAGAAGTTAGCTCTCCTGAAATTCATTTACATGAACAAAAAGACCCCCACACAATCCCGCATCATTCTTTGGCTTAAATATTTAAGACATAAATGACATGTCATTTATAAAAGATGAAATAGCAAATTAATTTAAGGAATTTACTTAGATGCCTTTTTTAAAAACTTTATATGACAACTTTTCTACCAGCCTGCTTTTACACCTTTCTTCTGACCATCCGCTAGACTCCCTAAATATAACATCATCAAAGACTCAAGTGTAATTTACTTGCATCCCATTACAAGTCTTTATTATTTAAGGCTTCAATTCTAAGTATATCACTTTTTAAATTTCAGTGAAATATAATTATTTCTGGAAAATGTCAACAAGTTGAATGGGCTTTATAGCTATTTTTTGAGTTTGCAATAAGTGTTAGAATAGATCCTGAATATTCTGCAACAGAGTTAGATTAAATCATACTTTTTCTTCTTCAGTGAGATGGAATTCCAGCTTAGGACAATCATTTGTTTCATTCAAATTTTTATTAAGCATCTAGTCTATATGCAATGCACTATATTAGGTACTTAAGGAGGCAAAGGTTTTTTTTTTTAAAAGGTTCCTGTCCTTCTAGAAAATTAAAATCTAATTATTAGCAATGTCTTTAATTTTCACTATGTATTCACTGGCAAAATGTATTATTCCCTAGGATTTTATTATGAAAAAATCATTTACCTATTCACATGAATTAAAACACTGTTTTGCCTAGGGGAAGATGTGGTTGAGAAGAGTTCTAATGCAAGCTAAGTAAGATTAATTTGAAAACCAAATTATATTAAATTAACCCAATTTACTTCTTATAAAGCTATGTTATTCTCTATTTCTATCCTCAGAATTTAGCAGAGCAGTTAAATAACTGAGTATTGTATAGTTGTAAACAAATGTTATTTATAATGGTGATTGTAACTATCTTGAGAGATAAGGCTCTAATTTAATTTTATTCCAAATGTGGTAAGAAAAGTTTATATCATTTTTTTTAGTTATGCATGGTATGGCATGGATTTCAACTTCAAACTCTAAAGAATGAGATGTAGAACACTGCTTTCATATTCACTTTCAAAGGCAGCTGACATACCTAGATTAGAAATTACTAAATAGCATCTAGCATAGTGGTCTGCACACAGTAGAAGCTTAATACTCATTTGATGACTAAAGCAAATGGTTACTTTTGTCCTCAAACCAACTGTTCCAATTTCTATTTTCTTGATTTTCTGAGTGAACTTCTTTTTTTCTGCTAAGTCAATTTATTACAGTCATGGCATGACTAACTAACTAGGCCATGTAACCAGGGCACAGTGGACCTCAGGTTTGGAAGAATTGATTTCTAATTCTTTCTTTGCTACTCACTAGCTATACAACCCTCAGTAAATCAATTAACTTCCTTATCTATAAGATGGGAATAACAGGAACACTTAATAACAACACAGGTTTGTTGTAAAAGTCAAATGAGATAAAATATGTAAAGCATTCTGCAAACCTCAAAGTATTATATAAATGTAACATTATTTTATGAACACGCTGGAGTAAGGGTGATGTTGTCTTCTGCCTTCTATTTCTTTAATACGTACTTATGCCCAATGGATCAAATTCCTATTCTTCATGACTCAGGTTTTCATAAATTTTAAATCTTATTGTCCATGCAAAACACTCATCTATCTACTACTCCTGTAGTCTACATAAGCCATCAGAATCACCAAGGCTTTCCTGATGAAATGCTAAACTCACAGAACTGTTGGACTAAAAGAAACCATCTACTCTAACTGTCTCATTTTATAGGCACACCCCCAATAAAGTCACATCAATAATGCTATTAAAATGGTATAGGTAACTTCCCCTTTAACTTTCCCAACCCTGATGCTGCATCTTTGAGACAACAGTCTAAAGCTGGCAATGCAAGATCATAGATTTGGAGCTTAGAAGGGAACTGAGACGTCATCTACAATTCACTTAGAAATTAGGAAATTGAGGCCTATATTAAGTAAGTGACCTGCCCAAATTCACATGAGTAAATAATTGGCAGAGTCAAAATTCTAACCCAGATATTCCAAATCTGTCATTCTTTATGCCGCACTCAGTTATGAAGGCTCACTTCTTACCTCTAATTCCCCTCCCTTGGCCTACCAAACTGTTCCCCTACCTAGGCCTAACTCCAATTTTCCCTGCCTACCATTTGGTATAATGGTTTCCAAAAGGAGATAGTATTACCTGCCATGGTCCTTGAATATGGCTCATCAAAATCCCAGTTGTACCAGCTTAGGTCAGCTATGGAATTAGCTATTTTTCTGTAATGCTGTATTACCTAGTATCATTTTTTCTGATCTATTCAATGAATGATATTAGGTAGAGTATACAATGAGAAATATGGCAAACAAATTACAAGGCAGAAAAGCATCTTGCCTGAGGTTACACAGCAAGTGCCTGCCAGAGGTGGGACTAGAATCCAAGTTTCCTGATTCCTCATCTAGTGTTCATCTCATTATGTAACTCACTACCTTAATCCTTCCTCGGCCAGGTCAGTTTCTCTCCCAACAATGACTAGTAAAAATATCCATGTGAACTTAAATATCCATACTATTATCACCCATATTAACCAGCTACAATTTTTTCAATCCAT
This sequence comes from Bettongia penicillata ogilbyi, assembly GCA_023548195.1. NCBI lineage: Eukaryota > Metazoa > Chordata > Mammalia > Diprotodontia > Potoroidae > Bettongia > Bettongia penicillata. Next base: position 4,826,835 of record JAJHZJ010000321.1, on the reverse strand, counting down.
TTTTAAAATGTCTTCATGACTCTTCCTAAATAAATCATAGTATCAAAGTTAAGACTTCAACTTAAAAAAAATCCTTAGATGCTACAGGGAGAAGTCAAGAGCTATAAATAATTAGGAGAAATTTCCAGGTAGGCTGTAATGAGACCTTGGACAAGTGTCGGTGTGTGGTGTGGTCTAAATCAAGTTCTATCAGTTTAGCTACTACTGAAGGTCAACAAGTGACTCCACCTTTGTGTAACAGAGAACAACGGCAACAAAAAAGCATATAAGATAGAAACTGGGAGGGATTTCCAAGAACACAAAAAAGGAAAATATAGATGTGTATATATATATATATATATATAACATATATATACATATATATATATATATATATTTAAGAAAGCAACGTGAATGACTTCTAACACTTTGCAGTCAGCAAGAATTTACCTTTATTTCAGTGTGCATGGGTTGATTATGCCTGAAGAGTATTCAGCATCATTAGCAGAAATGTTCTTGCACACAAAAATCTACATCTAAAATATTAACTGCAAGCAAGTTTTTTTGAAGTTGAAAAGGGTCTGTAAAAAGACAAAGTCTAAAGAAATCTAACTTGGAGGTGTTAATACTGGGGAGGCTTTGATTTGAACTAGAGTCAGGGGTCAGAAATAGAGAAAAAAACAGATAATTCACAAAAGAAAGGAAAAAGAGTTGAATCTGGTACCACTGATTTGCTGCTGAAACTCAGACTTTTTCTTTTAAACATAGAAGGTAAAAAAAAAACCAGCCAAATTTTTATGGTAACTGACTAAAGCCAAAGACAATCTTAGTAAAATCTATTCAAAACAAGGTCTAATTTTGAGTTCAGATATATCTTATTTTACATAGGAAGATTCCTTAGAATTTCATGTAAACCAATTTTTTGCTAATAATAATAATGACCAGCATTTATATAGTGCTTTAAGGTTTGCAAAATAGTTAAATGAATTAGATTTATAATTATGTTGTATGTTAATTAGCCAGCTATTTAAATGAATCCTACATGGAAAGATAAGTCCTTTTATAATGTGAAGAATGAAATGTTCAAATAAATGAAATAACTCCTTAATCTATCTGCTTGACAAGTCCAGATTGCCTGTATTGGATTTACCTCAGTAGGACAGTCGAGTAACAATTGTTATCCCCAGTAACTGAGGAAAAAATGATTCTTAGACTGCATCAGGCAAGTCTAATGAAGAAAGAATGAATTCATTAAAACACATGCAAAGGTGCTGGGTCAGGTGCAAAGGAAAGATTCCCATCACCAGTTATACTCTTCGGGTGTTCATGAACAGGGAGTCACAGGGTGCACCCTAAGTTATAGGGAGGCCACACTGACTCACATTTTGATCAATTTAAACAGACTCTCTAAGATGAGAAAATGCCAAGTCAAGTAACTAAATAACAGACAACGAGCATATTATCCATTTCTCCTCAGAGAAACCAAATGCCATGCCACTCACTGAACCAATTACCTATTCATTTCAAGATCATTCAGGCGAGCAGAAAGATCCTCAAGGCGGTTGATTTGTTTGTGGCACTGGCTACAGTAAAACTCAAACGCCTCATCAGTGAGAATGCTGTGCAGTTTCGCAGCAAGTGGGTTGGTACTAGAGAAATCAGAAGTGTCAGTTTAGGAGAAGTTTGGACCAGTACAGTTTTATAGCTGTGGCTTTCATAAGTTTGTGTCTGAAGAATAACAGTGGAGCAAGTGCACAAAAGCATTAGTGCATCACAAAAACCATGCAAACGTTCATTTTTCCCAGTTAGAATTATATCTCGCTTACATTCTCTTAAGCAATTACTTTTTGGGGGAGGAAGCAACATTATTACAGCAATGTGACATGTAACCTGGTTTAATGAGCAAAAAAGGAATTTATCAAAAGTATCTGTCCATTTTTCATAAGTTTTGATAAAACAAATATAATAAAATATAAAAAATAAAACATTCTGTAGTTCTCCAACTTTATTTTTAAAAGATATGAAAAGAAATAAAAAGGTAGATACTATAACCCACTTTAGTTTTGCAGCCTAACATCTTTAATAGGCCTAATTATGCCTCATAGTATATATAGGATTTAAAAAAAGCATGCCCATACCTGCAGCTTCAGGATGAAGAAATCACCCTGGAGAATAATACATTAATAAACATTTATTAAGCACCAACCACGCACCAGGCATTGTGCTAAGTGCTGGGGATACAAAAAGAGACAAAAGATAGTCCCGACCCTCAAGGATCTTATAATTTAATGGGGGAATAGATGTATTACATATGATAGATAACACATATGTGTACGTATAAAAATATGTGCACATATATATCCATACATACGTACACCCACACAGCTATACTTCAAAAGATCTATCATTTCATCAAAGCCAGTATTCCTTCCACTGACTTAACAGACTATCTTCATGAATTTCTATGGTTAAAGCTTCTGGAAACACTCTAAATCTACTTGCCTGGTCCTTGGGTAGGAGGCATACACAGGCTTTCAGGTGGCTTGTGCTCTGTCAGTACAGACTGAGAACCCAGACCTAATGCCATGCTATGATGAGTCATCAGTGTGGGACTTTGGTAAAAGATTACATATCGCATAGCATAGAGGGGTATACATATAAAATAGCATCGGAGGCTCACAGGACTTTACCGTGTATATGAAAGTACTTTAGAGACAAGAACCCTGTGAAGCATTAAGAGCAGAGCATAGGATCATATACAGAGAGCCGACAGGGACCCTAGAGGAAACTGAGGCCCAGGGGTGTTCAGTGACTTGGCCAAGGTCAGAAAGGTCATGTCAAGGTTGGGACTTGAACCCAGGCCCTCCAACTCCAGAGTATCATTCCCATTCAATGGATGAGAACACTGAGGCAGGGAAGTTAAATGACTTATGCAAATTCTCCTAGTTGTTAAGCGGGGCCAGGATGCAGACCCTGGCCTTCCAATTCTCAATCCATCCTATCCTTTACATCACAACCACCATATAAACACATGCACACACACGCATGTGTGGGGAGAGGTGGGGGAGGTAGCTATAGTGCTGCAGTGTATAGAGAGCTGGCCTTGAAACCACCAAGACCTGAGTTCCAGTCCCACCTGTGACATACACTGTTGGGTGATGATGGGTAAGTTACTTATCTGCCCAGAGACCCGAGCCCCTCTCCAAGACTCTAAGTTGAAAAGCTACAGAGGAGTTTCATTAGAATGATTTTTTAAACTGGAAGTTCCCTACACCAATAAAATCACAGGTCTAAATTTTTTTAAAGAGATAATTGTAAAGTCTTACGCTTATATACATTTCGTATTTACAAGATGGGCAAGGTATAGCTGATCTGAAAAGGATCAGGATTTAGTGGACTTCAAACTATGTAATAGCTATATAAACCAGCAGCTTGCAATGGCAGCTGAAGAGGCCAATGTCATCTTAAAAGAAATGCAATTATAAGGACAAGGGAACCAGCCCTCCCACTGTACTGTACACCAAAGTACTGGGGCTCTACTGTCATGCTCTCAATTAGGAAATGGTAGGAAACATTTGCCCAGAGAGAGTTCCAGGTTTGTCTCTGTATCTCCAATACCTAGCCCAGTGCCTGGCACATCATAATCATTTAGGAAATACTTGATGAATAGTTAAAGAAGCTGAGGATCTTGAGTATCTAGCAGGGAAGGTATGTGGGACATGACAGCTGTCTTCATATATGTGAAGGGCTGTCAGGTGGAAGAGAAAATCAATCTGTTGGGCCACAGAGGGCAGTAAGGAACAATGAAGAGAAGTTTCAAGGGAGGGCAGAGGTCGGATCAACATCAGTAAAAATTTCCAAAGAGTTCAAATGGTTAGAAATGGACAAAGTGGAAGGGGCTGCCTTGGGAGCATTAAGTTCCCCTTCATGGGAGCTCAGAAAGATCCCCTTTTTGGTGGGTTGTGGAGGAGACTGTTATTCAGGTACAGACTGGCCTGGATGACTTTGAAGTCCCCTTCAACACTAAGATTCTGTAAACCTGGCTCCAGCATCTGCTTGTGGGTCTGCTCTACAACAATCAGTCTAAGTAAGGAGAAGGAGGCTCATCACTAAATGACTGGCCACAGCAATTAATGAAACTGTTTGCTAAAGCATTGAAGATTTCAATCTGCACCAAAAGAAGGAAGACTCACACCAAGAAAAGGGATCTTCTGAAGAAGTAACACGTTAGAATTAATTTTTAAATTAATTGTTTTTTCCAATCAATGAAAACCTTTCTCTCTCCACCCTCCCCACCTTACTGAGAAAGAAAGAAAAAGAAAACTTTTGTCATAAACATATGTAGTCAAGCAAAACAAATTCCTGATACTAGCATCTCTAAAGAAAGCCTCCCTTTGTGCCATGAGCTCACTGCGTCTGTCAGGAGGAGAGTTTAACCAGAGCTGGTCTGTTTAGTCATGAGTCCTCTGGGATCAACTTTACAGCTACTTCAACAGTTACTGTATAAATCAATAATATTAAAGATCTATAAGGGATTGTTTTGCCAATTCAACTACATTAAATGAAAAAAATCAGAATGTTTTATTTCTATGAATCATATGCTAATTGCCTATGGCTGAATTTTAATTGAATTTTCAATTTTATAGAGTATGCTGATAACCATTTGTTAATGGGCAATGAGGACTACAACAGAGAGTAACTGGGTTATCTTCAAACACAATACCTTTTGGAAGCCACAAGCTTAATAAAAATGATAGTTAATATTGAAATATAGTTTCATATAGAAGTTATCCCTAAACAGGAGGAAAAAAAAGAGGAAATACCACACAAAAGGAGAGGAAGTAGAATGAGCAAACAGAGGTAGACTATCAAAATAGTAGCATATTTTACAGGATATACTTGAGCTCTCTTAGTCATATATGCTGAACGAAATTCTATAAATTGCTTTATACTCTCATAAGATACAGAGTAGAAGAAAATAATGTTTAAAATGAACATATATTAAACAGGTAAGACATGAAATCTGGACCATACTGCATTGTGTTGTTTTCTCTTAAGTATGACAGAAAAAAAAAATTTCTGGTGTTCTCTAAAAGGAAATGTATTGTAGCAACACTATGATAACAGGAATATTATTTCAGCAGTGAAAAGTGAAAATATTATTTCAAGAAAGATCTGGAAACCATTCCACATAACACAACACAGGAAAAAACAAGATAAAATTTATCTGTTTCAGCTATTCCTAAACTAGAATTTATATTTCTAGTTGATATTTTCCCAAACCCCCAAACTAATTAGGACTACCACAATAAAAGCAATTATTTTTATCTGTACTAATTTTACCATTCGAATTCTAAACTCGATTTCATTTTAAAGTCATTACACATAGAAACAATTTAAGTGAGTGATGAAAATACTCATTATATTCATGGGGAAGAGAGGTTGTCACAAGTCCCCATTATATCACAAATACCTTTATGAAAAACAATGGGTACTTCATATCATAAGAGGACAGAAAGTAGACTCTCAAGTTCTTCTATACCTCTGGTACACTGAAAAACAAAAGCCTAGCAAAATTATGTATGAGAGTTAATTTTTCTTTCCTTCTCTCAAGGTAGTGACTATCCCTATTTCCAAATATCACCTTAAAGTTTCTCTTCCTGGCACTTATGAGCTGACAAGGCCGAGTGAGAAAAGCTTCATTTTATGACAAATAACATTATAAATGCAAATAATTAGCATTTCTTGGGCACTCAAAGAAGATAAAAATTGCATAAAAATATGATAAATAACCAGAGAAAAAGCTAAGAAACTTATATATGAACTCCTCAGCTTATATCCCTGATTGTTCTAAGCCTCAAGGATTTTGTACTAGACTCTACAGAAAGCACTACATAGTCAATAATAGAGAAACAAAACCTTTAACATTTATTCTATTTATAGTCTGAAGTAATAATCTATCCCATCACACTGTCCGACACTTATTTTTGTTTAACATGATCATGACTTGATATATCCAATTTAAAATGCTTAAAGGTTTTCTGTTTAAACACATGAAAATTTGTTCTTATTTAAAATATCTCAACATTGAGGGGAAATGCCACTGCAGCTGCTGCGTGACTTTCAGGTTATGCCCTAATTAAGCCTGGTTCTCCGCTATTGTTGAGTTTCTCTTCTTAGGTCATAAAACCTAGAAAAAAGCTTTAACAGTGAGAAGAGAAGAGGCAATAAAGTAATTTTCAATTTCCTGTCACTTCCAACAAGTAGGAGGAGGAGTTTCCTGACTCACTCTGCATAATCCCAAGTCCTCCCAGCTCTGCCAATGACTTGCTTTGTGCAAGTCACTTAACCCTTGGTGAAGCAACCAATATAGCAACATGGGAGGCACAAGGGCTGAACCTGAAAGCCTACATAAAGTTTTTTAAAGGGTAAGGCCACTGTCTGCTTGCTAAGGAGAGTTCCATGAGATTCACACCAAATTGTGAGCAGCGAGCTGGAGGTTTTATATATTTTTCCTAGTCCTACCGATTTTCGGCAGAGACACAATTTTCTAACAGACCAAATTTAACAATATTCATAATTCCAACCCTCTTCTTCTAGAATCAATTTTAGGAGAGCATAAATGTTTCTATGGAAATGGATTACTAGAGAGCGGCATATTCTCCAAAGTGGGAAGGAAAAACAAAACTACAAATTTAAAAATTTTTAAATACCAAGGAAGTTTCATGAAAAGTAAATAGAAAATTATATAAAGTGCTGAATTACTTTCAGGTTTTAGACCTGGTTCATTTTAGGACTTGTGAATAATATTTGCCCTCCCAAACAGCAGTGTAGAAAAATCTTAGGCAGTCATAGTTCAAAATTCTATTTTAAAATTTTTACTTTGTTGAAGGCATAAAGTGCTCCTGTTACCAAAAACACAGAAGGAACAGGGAATTTGGCCAGAAGAACTGATTTTTATGGACATGCTACTATCTTATAATCATACCAATTAAATCAGAAATAATTTAATTGCATTTTCTCCAACTAGAAAGTTACAGAGTTTACTATAGCTAGTAATAAGAGCTGAGCACATAGGATAATGTAAAACTTTAAACACAAAATGTTAAAACTCCCTTCTTATTTGGCCCCCCAAAAAGCAATTTTTAGCTACGTATATAAAAGTCTTCAAAGACAACTATGTCCATATTATAAAATACATATGCATATATATGTGATATACATATATTACCTAAGGACTTTTGAAGGGTCATTCCTAGAATATTAAAAGTATCAGAAATAAGGTTCATGATCAGAAATAATAACAGGAAATGGGAGTGGAAGAGCCCATACAATGCTACTAAACACAAAAAAATCTTATGAAACTAGTAATCCTAAACAAAAGTGGCTCTTTGGTACACAGTTATAATATGATTAAAGATTAGGAATTTATAAATACATTGTTTCAAAGCGGTAAAATACTATATTATTATATCTAAACCTCAAAATTTTGTGTAAATCCGTAGACGTAACTGGATGAATGACTCTTCCATCAACTTTTACTCTGTACAGTAGCAATGTTTCAAAAGATCAGTTTAATTATTCTACATTTTCTCCCCTTACAAACCAAAAAGGCAAAAGCATCCCTGGTGATTAAAGATAACAAAATCAGGAAATATAAAAGCACAACACCACTACTGACATGTTTTTACCTGGGCGACAGAAAAGAGCTGCTAAAGCTGGCTTCTCCATTACACAAATTATCAGAAAACAATTCTGCCTCATTCCCTTCTCCATAATCTTCAAAATGCTCCTCCCCACTGATCACAGTAACTACGGAGTGGTTGTTCAGGTCTGAGCTCAAGGACAGGTCATGTGGGTGGGATCTAAAAGAGCAAAGAATAAAAAGATAAGGAAGCATTACTATTCTAATAAGGAGTTCTATTGGAACAAGTACTGAAAAAACTTGGGTTTCTTAAGACTGAAGAGACACTAGAAAATGGTCACTGGTAAGGTCAAGAAACAGACATGGACACAGTCAAAGATATTAAGAAGAGTTAGGTTTTTAACTGCCCACTCAGTATGCTTTTCATTATTGCATAATGTTGTCTAGTACAATTACCCTTTTAATACCTCTACCAGGTAAAGGTGAGCTTTGAAATCTTCATCTTTGAAAATCCACAGAATCCTCATAAAGGTCATTCTAACAATTTTTAAAAGATCTGGCATAACCACAGTGGGTTCAATGCTTGTTCAAGGCTAACAGCAGAGTACAGAGAAGGTTACAAATTATGCAGCTGTGTATCCACCATTACTGAACATGACTTAAAATGTTTCTATTACCTTTAAAAAATGTACTATTATTAACAAATTAAAAGATTATGTTCAATAAACTTTTAGTACTTTGAAACATTTGCTTGAATAAAGAAATAATGGAACAGAATATGATCACATTTAAAATGTTATGAACAATACAATTAAAATTCAATTTTCACCTGATTCCAAACTGTCTCTGCAATCCAGATCCTTATGTAATAATGTGCTGTTCTCAGTGTTAACAAAAGAACAAAGTGCTTCTTTCCAGCAGCAAAGGTCGGAGAAAACACTCCACTTAAACATGTTATTTCCTTTTGTTAAAATTAAGCTTTTGTTTTAGAAACATGCTAGTTCTTGGAAAGAATTTTTAAAGTATGCCTATATATATATAAGTATTTAGTAAGATAGTGTTTCCCAACCCTTTTGAGCATGAGGATTCTTTTATAAAATTTTCAATTTTAAAGAGGAACTATCAAGAGAAATAATGAATTAACCATACAAAATAAGGAATAAACACTTAAGTAAAACTCTTAGCATTCAACAGCAAAAGTCTAAATGAATTAACAAAGGACAAAAACAGAAACCACTTTTGTTTGGGGCTTTCTTTCCAAGTCAATAAAGTTTGTCTACCTTTGAATTTTTATTTCTTTTTTTACACAATTACAGCTAAAGAATCATAAATTTACAGCTGGGAGGGATCTTGGCCATTATAGGCTAGGTACTGGTAGCCCATTTACTGGATGAGAAAGCAGATGTAAAGAGATGTTAAGTAATTTGCCTTCAAAACAAATGGCTGGTGTGTGGCATAGCCCAGAACCTAGGTCTAGTGGTCTTTATTAATATGGATGTGTTTATGTGGGTCATTTCTTTTTTTCTGAGGTTATTAGATTAATCAATTTATTACGTGTCTACTATATGCCAGGAATAATACTAGGCACTACAGATACAAAGGCAAAAATGAATGGTGTCTGCCCTTAAGAGCTCACACTCTATCAAAGAGATATTTATGTACAATTTATGTATATTAATAAGTACTGGTAAAAATACAGACAAAATGGATACAAGTTCTTTGAGGTGTGTGTGTGTGGGGGAAGTGGGCACTAGCAGCCAGGAGGATCAGGAAAGGTTGCTTTGTAGCAAAGGTGGCACTTGAGTAACTTTGAAGGAAACAAGAATTCTTGTCTTTGGTTGAGGAGGTAGATGTGAATGGAGGTTTATTCCAGACATGGGGAATAACAAAACTAGGAAGCAGAGCATCATGGGGGAACAGTAAGAAGGCTGGTTGGGTTTGATCCTAGTGACTCTCAATTCAGTTCATGTGTTCATATTCACTATGCCAGGTATTAGGCATACAAAGAAAAAGATGGAAACAGATCCTGCCTTTAAGGAGTTTATGCTTTACTGGAGTAAAACAACATGTACACAAAGAAATAAAAAGAAACAATACTCTTTTTTGGGTTTAGCCTTTTGGGTTCATTCACATAGCAAATTTCTGATGAGGAAATGCCCTCCACCAATGCTGATGTGTAGCTGTTGCTAATTTCTCCTTTTAGAGACTTGCCTGATGGCACCAACAAGTTGCCCAAGGTTACACAGCCACTATAGGTTTGACAGGATTTGAATCCAATTTTTCCTGGCTCTAAGGATGGCTTTCTACACAATATTCTTTATTGCCTTGAATGCAAAATATATATCAAATAAATATAAATTTTATATAGAGAGAACACTGATCTAGTTAGAGATTAACGTAGCATATGTTGTGAGGTACGGATACAAACCTTTTTTTATACACATAGCTATATGCAATTTTCCTAGTCATTCTTACTGAATAATTATTCTCTTCCTTAATATTTTTTAAATAAGATACTAATCGTTTTACTTTTTAAAACTTAAAAAAATTGGGACAAAAGGGAAGTAACAGGGGAATGACTAAGAGGAATGATATTTTTACTTATAAAAAAATTATTGGAGAAAAAGTTGGTGGATTTGGTTATATAAAAATAAAGAGTTTGCACAACAAAAAGCCATTAAAGGAAAGGAAAAATAAAGATTACATGATCATATAATTAAGTGAAAAGAGACTGATAAAACTGACGGATAAGAAACTGATAAAAAAGAATTATGTTAGTAGATAATTTTAAAATATAAAAATAGAAGGGGCTTTCTATAATTTGGCAAGTATATACTTGAATCCATGAACTACTATTATATACAAGAAACATTAGAACCTTTCTTAATAAAAATAACTGTTAAATAGGCATATCTACTTTAGTACCCCCAAAATTTTTGGCAGTAATAAATTACTTTAATAAAGTACAAGGACCTAAAATAAACCCACAGTCATCCCCATCCCTATGAAACACCAGTAAGAATCAACTAAAATTGAGAGAGAGATGCACTTCATGGTAATTACAAAATACACCAAGTATTTGGGCATTAACTTATCAGAGCGTATGACAAATCTACACTAAAACAATTCTTAAAATGACTTTTGACAGAAATCAAGGAAGTGCTGAACAAATGAAGGACTACTTCCTGATTCATAGGTAGATTAGAAGACAGCTAACTGAGGCAGTAGAGAAGAGTCCTGAACTTGGAGACAGGAAGGTCTCAGTTGGAATCCTGGGTCAGATATTAATTGTGTGATCCTGGGCAAGTCACTTAACCTCATGAACAAAATGGGGGTAACGACAGCAAAATAAGGTTGTGAGGCTCAAGTGATATATGCAAAATACAAGCCTTCAAACACATAAATGCCAGCTCAACTACCAATAAGAATGTCAACACCTCACAAATTAATGTACATATTTCATGCAATCATTTGTTAATTCATAGAATTAGAGAGTCATAATATGGAAAAATAGATAAGCAATGCATCAAGAAAAATTATGAGAAAGAAAACTTGTAAAGAGAAACTAGTACTATCATACTGTAAAGCAGTGTTTATCAGAACTGTCTGGTACTAAAAAAAAAAGGAAATAGGTAAGTGGAGAAGAATACAAAGCTGCAGAATAACTAAATGCCCAGGGACCTATCTGCTACACCACTTAGCTGCCCAGAATGAGTAAATGTATATGAAAGGTTAGTATTTGATTTTAAAAATGCTGAGGAATAAAAATCATTATTCAACATAACTCCTAGAAATAAAGAGATGATGGTCTCGCTGTCCTCTGACTTGGTCAGACCTTATCTGGAATGTGTGTTTAGCTTGGGGTGCTATGGTTTAAGAAGAACATTGATTACCAGCAAAGTATCCACAAAGGAGGAGCCAATATGGTGAAGGGCCTTGGATCTATCCCCTGTGAGGATCAGTTGAAAGAATTAGGCATATTTGGTCAGCGGAATACTCAGTGGGGACAGAATCTGAAGGGCCGTCATGTGGAGGGGGTATTAGACATGTTCTACTTGTCCTCAGAGGGCAGATGTTTCAGAGGTCAAGTTAGGCTTGACTTTAGGATAGACTTCTGACAATGTCAGCTGTGTGCCTCAACAAGTGGAGAATGTCTCTTCCTTGAATGTCAAAGTAGAGGCAGTACAAGCACTTGACAAGGAAATGACAGAGATTCATTTTGTGCAGAAGTTGGATGATGCACGATGTGGCCACTGAGTACTCTTCCAACTCTCAAATGCTATAATTCTGCAAAAGAGGTTGGGTGGAAATTTCACAGGACCAAATTCAAAGAGAATTGGAATGTTTGTGATGTCAGAGTTACTATAAAGAAAATTAAAGATCATTTATTTCTTAAGAGGGTCTAGTTTTTGTTCCAAGACTAACCCCCAAAATTAATGGAAAAATCACATAATATTGGGTTGTTATCTAATAATCTTACTAAGGTGGCAAGAGTTCCAAAACACTATCATGAAAAATTTGTTCAAACAGATATTCACAAAATCTTTAAGAAACAAAAGAGAATCTAAAAGTAATTTTTGAAATTTTTCATTTGAATTGAATAATCTTTACAACATATGCCACTGGCTGCTTCTTAAGTAAGTTTCAAAATTCAAAAATATCTCAAGATAAACTCAAATTTAAAATCATTGATTTAAAGCTGGAGGGGACCTTACAGGTGATCTAATCCAATCCCTTCATTTTACAGATGAGGAAATTAGGACTTAACAAGATTAAGTGACTTGACTAAGAATACAAGGGTAATAAAAGATTTGAACTCAGATCCTCATACCAAACCCAGTCCTCTTTCTGCTATATTATACAGAGATCAGATTGGGGCAGGGAGGGGTTGGGTTGGACATTTTAGGCTCTGGTAGACTACACCTATTCAGGGTACCATACTTTTGGAAGAACACTGAGAAGTTGAGGCATGTCCAATGGGGAACAACCAAGATCACGAAGGAACTAGAAGTTACGACATATGACAATTGGAAGGAAGTGGAGATATTCAGCCTTGTACCGACAAGGAGAATTCAGGGAGAATACGACAGCTGTGTTCAAGTGTCTGAAACACAGCTACAAGGAAGAGGAATTGAATTTGTCTTGCTTGGCCCCAGAAGGCAAAACCAGCAGCAATGGGTAGAAATGACAGAAAAGTAGATTTTTGTATAACATAAGGAAAAACTACCTAACAACTACAGTAACCTAAAGTTGAATGGGCCACTTCTGACTGCAGTGGGTTTCCCTTTACTGGAATTCCTTAAGAGGAGACTGAGAGCCACTTTTCAGGAATAGAGGGGATTCTCCAAGAATGAATTGGACTAAGTTGCCTTTGATGATCTCTTCTAACGCTTCGCCTTCTGCGTGACTTCGTATTCTGATAGTCTTTTTTCTCCTCCTCTTCAAATGAATTCAGGACGTGTTTCACAGAATGCCGAATATAGGAAAAGAATTGCACTGGTATGAGGGAAAATTGATATTTAGGAAAGACAGGGTCCCTTCTCTCATAAGGTCTGTAACAAGTGATTTGCTTAATTCTATTCCATTATTTAATTCAAAGTGTATTTGAGCTGTAGAATTTTGTGAAAGCATTTTAAAGATAATAAATTATAAAATTACAATGCGAGAAACGAAAATCTTTAGCATCAGTTTCTTACCTTGATATATTTATTTATTCTTTTTCTCACCCTACACAAATACTTCTCCCTGATCATCACCAAGTTAAAATATGGAATATATCTTTTAAGGATGAATTTTCAAATATATGAAACTTTATGATATGATGGTATGAAAAAGAGGAATATCCTCTGGATTCTGTCATATATTTTAATGGCTTGCTTACTTAAAAGCAGCATTTTCTTGTGGTCTTGCTCAGTAGGTAATTACATTCTGAGAACTGATCATTATGAAACTATATATTTTCAGGAAAGAAAAGCACAGCTAATTTTATTTTGTAAATAATCTAAGTAACGCTAATTGGTAACATTCCTATAAGGCAGTCTTGGGCTAAGAAGTGGAAGATAACACTTAATCTTCTCTCTATTAAAAAACAAATAAAAAAATTTTTTTTCCTTTTCTTTCTTTTTTTACCTTTCTTTTTCTCCAAAGAAATTTCTCTTCCATTAAACTATCATTTTCAGCACTGAATTAAATCATTTTAAGATTATGCTTCACTGGCTCATGTGATCATAGGTTTAGAATGTAAAGGAAAGACATCATTTAGTACAACCCTCCTTATTTTGTGGACAAGAAAATTAAAAAAAAAATTTTCCTCAAAAAAGAAAAAGAGCCTTGCCCAAGGTCACACAAATACAAGAAGCAGAGCTAGGATTTAAACCCAGGTTCTTTAAATCCAAATGCACTATTCTTTCCATTGTACCCTGCTCTCTGCCATGACTGCAGGCTTTGCAGATGCCCCCACTGGGAGCCCTCAGTTTTGCTTACTCTGCCAGAAACAGACCCTAATCCACTGTTTCTGCTGTCAACCCCAGACTCCAGTCTAGCTATCCATGGCCACCACCAACCTCACTGTGTATTTTAACATCAACATCCAGAATGAGCACCTGGACTGAGGATACTTTTCAGCTAACTGTAGACAATGTTCCAAGATAGCAGATAACTTCCATGCTCTGAGCAATGGAAGCAAGGGCTGTGGTTACAAGGGAACATACTTTCTCAAAATCATTCCTGGGTTCAAATGTCAGGGTTGTACCTTCACATGCCAAAATGACACTGTTGGCAAATTCATCTATGGGAAGAAATTTGTTGATGAGAACTTCATCCTGAAGCACAGTGGACCTGGCATCTGGTCCAATGCAAATGCTGTGCCCAACAGAAATGGCTCACAGTTTTTCCTTTGTATGGTTAAGACTGACTGGTTGGCTGGCAAGCATGTGGTCTGTGGCCAGGTAAGGGAAGGGCAGAACATCATGGAAGCCATGGATCACGTCAGATCCTAAAATGGCAAGACCAGAAAAAAGTCAACAATTGTTGACAATGGACAACTCTGGTGAGTTGTTCTGGGTTTTTTGTTTGTTTTGTTTTTTGGCTTCATCACCAAATATTCCTCTGGAGCTAGGAAGAGCACCCTTAAACCCTGTCTATTCTCGTACCCTACAATCCTGGTGTTCCCAATTGTTGCAATTCTTTTTGGATTACATTTCACTTTTCCTTCCCCAAGTCTGACTAAACTGCAAAGTTAAGTTTATAATTAAGAAATAAAAGCTAACCTACAAAAAAAAACAATCTATCATTTCCTCTTTCTACTGATTCAGATCACAGTCCCTCCACACCTCAGCAGACTGTCTTATGAAATGTAGTGTCTAAAAAACAATCACCTCATGACCATCTTTCTGGCAGTAAGGTTCACTTAATAACAGTAGATTAACATCCCATTGCTAGTCTCCTACTGAAGTCTTTCAAATTTTACAGAACCTGAGAAGAGTTCAGAAATCTCTGGCACAGCCATTAGGAACCCTGACTCACCTACATACTCCAATGAGGAATGAAGTAGGACTTTAGTAGAAGGTCCAAGGCCATAGTATTCTATTAACCTAAGAGTCCCTACAAGTCTTCCAATGTGTTACATAAACATCAAATTGGTGTATAGGTTGGATGGTAGCCATTCCTAACAGAAAATCTACGTAACTCATACTGCAGATTTTCTACGTATTGATCAACAAACAAGTAGTTATTACACAGAAAACATGTGCCAGACACTAATCAGCTATGTTACCAGGAAGGTTAGTATTTGTACCAGACGGAATGGTAGAATCTTGAGGCAGAAACTGAATGTATCAGAAGGGCAAAACAGTAAACCCTCAGTCCCTATAAGCACTATTCTGACCCACAGTTTTTCCTAGTACTAACTGAAGCAAATAAATATAACACATCATCCTTTATGCTCTATATACAAACTTCCTTTTCCCCCATCTCCAAACATAAACTCTTGGACTTTCGGACAGTGTCAGAGATGACATCTGAAGTTGGCTACTGACGTAGAATTGGGGAGGGGTTCCCTACTTGAGGCCTCCAAGCAGATTCTGAGTGATTCTAAAATGCTCCCAGAAAATATTCCTTACTAGACTGTAAGCTCTTCAAGGGCAGAGGAGGTGTCCTATTTCAATGCACTGGCACAGTGTATTGTCCATAGAATGTACTTGTTACAGATGTGCTGAACTGAAATCTCTTCCTTTCATCTTAAGTGTGGGAACACAGCCAAAAGGTAGGCTTCTCTTTTTGCCTACATTTCTCCTTCTCCTCTCAGCAACAAAATTCATGCATAAAAATATCAATTTATTGGATTCACCAGAGCAAAAACTAGTTCATGCTTGGTACAGAGCAGGTGCTTAATAAATGGTTGTTTGAACATTTTATAGAGAAATTAATACTGAAAGAAATCATGAGAGTTGGAGCTTAAGGAAAAGCATTACCATTTGTCTCAGATAAATCAATATTGGCAAAAATGACTAAACCACAAGCTATATTATTTGTATGGGCCCACTATCTATATATGAGATCTGCAAGATATTATGATACTTAGTCCACTTGTCACATTAAGCAGTGAATTTACTCTGACAATCGCCTTGACAAGTAAATTTAATTGACTGGTCCACTATTTATTAAATAAGATTTTACTATTAATACCAAATACTCAGTGTACCTGTTTTATTATTTAAAGAGAGCATTTTTCAAATTCATAGCAATTTTGTATACATACTTGTCAGGTGTGAGGAGCAATGTCCCATTCTCTGGCTCTTCCATGACATCTGGGCACTCTGAGTGACCAGCAGAATCAATAGCGCTGTCTGTCTCTACTTCGTTGTGCATTTCATGCTGTACTAGTGTGCTGGTATCCTCATCTGTGAAGGTTTCACATTCACTGTAAGTACTCTCTGAACCCATGTAAGCACTGTCTGTCACCTCATTTGCCTATTAAAGAATACAAACAAAAATTACATAAATCATACAATTTAATTCCATACACTTAATTCAAGGGAATAATCTTCCAGTATAAAGGACTTCAATTTTCAAATTCTTTGTTCCAGTACTTGAAAACTACATTTTTATATATTAAAAAACAAAGTTTTATTCTGCCATAATATGTATTTCAAAACAAACTGTCATCAATGTTTTCTCTGCACTCATAAGGGACACAGCACTATCAAGTATCCAATAGAGGCTATCAAATACACAGTTTTGTCATTTAAATAGGTGGGTTAATTGACTTTCAGGCTAATACCAACCTGCAGGTTGGTGCTCCAAAAGTCTCTTCCCACTCCAGCCCATTCTCCACTTACCTGTTGAACTGAACTGACTGAAAGTATGACCATATTACCCCACACCATTCAATAAACTCCGTGGTTTGACTTTTAAATTAATTGATTTTCTGTCTGACTTCTCCCAAACACTCATTCATTTTCCAACTCATGTTACATTTCTATGTACACCTCACCACTCCTAGACTGTAAGATCTTTGAGGTCAAGGGCTATGTTGCTTTTTATCTTTTTATCTCCAGTTTACAATAGATATCTTTGAATTGAAATCAGCAAACTGTTTAGGAGAAAAGTATTTTGTAGGGGAAGTTATTTCAGTTGGAAAGTATCTGTTATGTCAGAACAAAATATATCAATATTTTTTAAAACATTCTGAATTGGGGTGAATTGTTTGATGTGACAAAAAAAATCATTTGCTTTTAAATTGTATAGATATAAATTAGGCATGAAAACATATTCCCCAGTCAACCTCTTTTTTGCTTACAACTTGTTTGAATTTTCTTATTTCATCATTTGTTACACAATGTTACACATTCACCATGAAGAAAATATGCATTCTATTTGCTCCCTACTTTATCTTGATTCTTATTTCAGAATCATGTCACCTCTTTTTAGGGGCTCAAAGTTTGCAAACCAAAATGTATTATAAAAAATTTTAAAAATTAATGTTCAATAACTTGGAAATGAGTATTTTTACTGCCTAGAAGAAAAATGTTAAAGGAAGTTCCCATTAATCAGGCTAACCTTGCCTCAACATCCCTTCAGTGACACTGCTCTCATTTTCATTTATTCTCTCATCTCCTGTCTTTCATTTTTCCTCTTCTACTATGAATTCATCAGCACAGAGAACTTAATAATAAGAACTTAATAAACACCTTAAACAAAGCTGAAGAAAATCATGAAACAATGCTGACTGGATTAATTACAAATTAATGCAGTATTTTCTCAATTGTGTCCTCATTGCAGCATTAGGTCATCCTTTTACACCTCCCTAGTGGGATTCACTATCCCACTCACCACAACATTTTTTCCAAACCTCTTCACCCCTTCTTAAACCTCCCACAGCTTTCCCCCTCCTTTCTCTCTCAGCTACGAATTTTGCCTCATCATATTTCACTGAAAAAACAGGCCATTCACCAGGTGCTCCCTCTTTTCTTTTCCATCTCATATCAGTCAGATGTCTCCCTTTACTATCTTCTCCTTCCACCCATTTCACATGAAGAAACGGTCCTTGTGCTTGCCAAGGCAACCCTCTGTAAGTGTACAAGTGATCCCATTCTGTTCCATCTTCTCTAAGAGAGCTTTCCTTCCTTCTCTCAGTAATCTTTGGTCTCTTCCTGTCTATTGGCTCCTTCTCTTCCACCTATAAACATGACTATGTCTCTTCTATTCTCAAAAAATCCTCACTTGATCTGTCCATCCCGACTAGCAACTGTCCTATATTTCTCCCTTTTGTGACTACACTTGGACAAACCATCTACAAAAGGTATGTACCTTACCTTTTCTCTCACTCGCTTCTTAATTTTTTGCAGCCTGACTTTTGACCTCATCATTCAGTTGAAATATCTCTCCCCAAAGTTATCAATAATCCCTTAATTACTAAATTGAATGGTCTTTTTTCAATCCTTTCTTCTGGATCTCTCTGTTGCTTTCTGACACTGCCAATCAACCTCTTCTCATCAATATTCTCTTTTCTCTAGGTTTTTATGACACTGCTCTCCGCTGGTCCTCCTCCTGTCTGCCTGACTGCTGTTTTTATCCCCTTTGCTGATCTTCATCTAGGTCACCCACATCTAACAGTGGCTGGTCTCCCAAGGTTCTGACCTCTCACCTGATGCTTTTCTCTACATATTTTTCACTCAGTACTCTTATCAGCTCTCAAATACTCAATTATTGGTCTGTACGCAGATGATTCTCAAATCTATTTGTCTAACCCCAATCTCTTTCCTCACCTCCAATCTTGCATTTCCAACTGCCTATAAGACATCTCAGAATGAACAACTCACAAACATCTCAAACTCAACATGTCCAAAACTGAATTTATTATCTTTCCCCCAAAACACTCCCTTCTTCTTAACTTCCCTATTACTGTCAAGGGCACAACTTTGTTCTCAGTCCCCAAGGCTCAAATTCTAGACTTCATCCCCAACTTCTCACTCTCTCCCCTATATCCAGGTCTATCAGTTTCTTACCTCCATAACTACTCCCTTCTCTCCTCTGACACCACTACTACCCTAGAGCAAGCCCTCATCACTTCACTCCTGGACTATTGCCATAGCCTGCAGGCTGGCGCCCCCAAAGTTCCTTCCCACTTTGGTCCATTCTCCACTCACCTGCTGAACTGATCTTCCTTAACTGAAAGGATGGCCATATCACACCCCTCCAACATTCAATAAACTCCAATAACTCCCTATTATCTCCAGAATCAAATATGAAATCTTCCGTTTGGTTTTTTAAATCCTTCAAAGCCCGACCCTTTCTTACTTTTCCAGTCTTCTTACACATTACTTATCACCATGTACTCTACAATCCAGTGACCCTGGTCTTCTCTACCGTTCCTCAAACATGACACGCCATTTCCAGACTAAGCATTTTCACTGGCTGTCAATTCTTTTTTTTGATCTCTATTTCTGGAAGGCTTTCTTCAGTTCTCAGCTAAATTCCTACTTTCTGTAAGAAGCCTTTTCCAGTATGCCTTAATCTTAAGTGCCTTCCCTCTAAAACAATCCCCAATTTACCATGCACATATTTTGTGTATACAGAGTTGCTTACCTATTATCTCCCCCATAGACTGTGAGGCCCTTGAACAGGCCCAGTTTTTTGCCTTTCTTTGTATCTCTTGCATTTAGCCCTGGCACTTCATAAATACCTACTGACTGACTGACTGTAACTTACAGTCTTGAGGAGCTGCCTGAAGGCAGTGAGAAGTTAAGTGGTCTGCCCATGGTCTAGCTAGTAGGTATCAAAGGCAGGAGTTGAACCAAGCAAAGTCTCCTTGATTCTAAGGCAAGTCCTGTACCATGCTCAAGCTTTTCATATAAAAGTTCAAGCAAAGCATGCTCAGATATACTTCCTTAATGACTTCAATAATGTCTAAGCTTCTCCATCCAGGCTGGCCAGGTGGCAGGAAGACTCATTGCTGCTCGGATGCCCTCCATCTTTCCCTTTGCTTTGCCCTCTCAGAACATTAATCTTGCTCAGTCCTCATTGCTATCATCTAGGGAAGCAATTCCTGCTGAGAAGGGGCCAGCCACCCCCATCATCTGCCAAACAACTAACCCAAACAAGGCAGGCAAATGAGTTTGGCAGAAGCAGCAGGGAACTCTAAGAGAGAGAGACAGAAGGTAGAGTGAGCCAGACAGGTCGCACCACTACCATCGCTGCCACCACCACCACCACCACCACCTTGACCATAACCTCTCCTTAGGCCCTGACCCCAAGAGCCTTTGAGACAGCAATGTTTCCAGTACAATGACCACAGTCATCATTCTGGGAAGCGACCCTTGTGGAAATGCAGCATGACACCTACTCCTGAAAGTTATTGCCACCAAAGTCCTTAGCACTGTGTCACATGATTGAGATATGATTTTGTCAGGCATAATCTGTTTTGCCATTGTGCCCTAAGGACCATGGGGTTTTTCCATCTGACTTAAGGCTGAAAACTTTCCCTCCTCCATTAGAATGGGAGCTCCTGAGGGCAGGAATTCTCTTTTCTATTTGTTTCCCTAGCACTCAGCATAGTGCTTTACACACAGTAAGCACTTAATAAACGCTTTATTCATTCATTCACTCATAACTCTGCAGAAAATTTCAAGTGCCATGTCTTATACTTGTTTTCATACCCTATTTAGCATCTTGAGGAAGATCTTGCCATATACAGACATATAAATAATTGTTGAAAGAATTTATTAAAAATTGCCCTATACCTAGCATCCTACTGAGTCTTGTGAAGGAAGTAGAAGAAAACTCAGCCTCTGTCCTAAAGCTAATTATGACACAGTTGGGGACACAAAGTGACATACACGTAAGCACACCATGCAAAAGAAATAAAAGTTTACTTAAATTTACCTTTTAAAAAGTATTATCTTTAAAAAATGTAATAGCTATCCTCTCCAATATTTGTGGCAATAAAAGTTAGTTCATGAATTTAAACTATTAGATTACAAATTCCCTAAGATCTGGATTGTTTATCTCTAATAGCTAGAACAATGCCTTAAACAGCTTAATCAGTATTAGTAATTGAATAGCTTTGAATGAATTGAATGAGGAAATAAGAATAGTTCATATTTTTAACATTTGCAAAATTATTTGGTAACAATCCTGTAAGGAAGTCCAAGAATTACTAATCCTGTTTTCTAGATGAAGAAATTTCATTTCAGAAGTATGAGATGATACAAGTTCATACAGCTAATAAGCCTCAAAGCCTGAGCTTGTCCAAGACAGCGTTCTTTATAATATTCTCTGTTACTGGTCAATTATATAAGTATTATAATCACCTGCAAACTCTTAAAAAAAAAAGAACCATATAAAAGTCAACCAGTATATAAATAATCTGGGGTATGCACGAATAAGAAACAATAAGCAGTACAACAGAAAACCTAATTGCCTAGGAGCAAGTTCTACTGATAACTAGTAGGATGATCTTAGCCAAGTCTATTCTTCTCTCTGGACTTAAGATTTATTATTTATAATACAAGTGGGTTATATGATCTCTAAGGTTTCTTTCAGATCTAACATTCTATGATTAAAAGTAGAATTTATAAAAAAGAATTTTAAAAGTTAAACATGTTGAGAATACCAAAACAATAGTTTGTGGTATAGGGGATAGATCCTAGTGTCAAAATTTTTTTAAAGAGAATCTATATCAATGGAGATAAAGCATATCTGAGGGTGAGGGGGAATGAGTGGGTGTACCTTTTCTTCTTTTTTCCCCTATTTTAACTTTCTGCGCTCCTTTTCAAATATCTCTTCAGAGTACTTTAGTTCTGTAGTGGGAAAACCTGATGACCAGGTATTTTCTTGTATCACTTTCTGGCTATTCCTAACCAGAGTTGTCCTGTTCCTACCTAAAAGTACAATTAGTACTTGATTTTTACCACCCACCTACAAAACTAAAAAATAATTATTAAACAGGACATGCTCTACTTGCGATCCAAATTTTAGTTTAATGAAGATAACCAATGCAGGTTAGAAAGAGTAAGCAATATTTTATGACTTGAAGGTCTGTTGGTGTTAACAAATTTATAAGTATACAGAATGGAAAAAATCCAGTTTGCAGTATTATACACACACACACACATATATACACACATACGTGTGTGTATGTATATGTATACATTTACACATATATACCCATCCATTTTGAGTCCTGTGAAATGAAAGTGAATAACATTTTAGGGTTAGAAGGGACCTCACCATCATCAAATTCAATCTAAATCTGAAACATAAATTCTCCCTACAACCTCAGTACCTCATTGTAAAATCTGGGTTAAGTATTTGGTTATAGATTATACTATATAATACTATGCACATATTTTATGTATTTCTGAGTTGTCTGTGGCTTCCACAAACCTCCCCACAAACTCCCATTTAATTTTATACACTAACCCTTGATATATCAAAACTTCAATGGGGAAAGCCATGATGTGGAAGGGATAGCTGTAACTACTTTATGACTATGCCAATTTCATTGGTGGACAATTATGATTATTAGGAAGTTTTCCTTATATTGAGGTAAAACTTGTTTTCTCTCTACCTTGTGGATGGACCAAATATAACTAATCTCATCCCTCTTCCACAGCACAAACACCTGAATTTAGAATATCTCTCCCTCCCAAAACCACTTTCCTCTTCAAACTAAACATTCCTAGTTTGGTTTTGTTTTTTCAACTGCTCTTCATATGACATTGTTTCACACGTCCTTAACATTTGGTCACTTTACTCTATACACATTTTGACTTGCCGGTGTTTTCTCTCATATGTGTATTTAGAATTGACCTTGATTATTCCAGGTGACCTAGCTTCACCTAGAGAAGAGTACCAAAGGCTATTATGTTCCTCTTTCTGAATACTGTACTTCTGTTAATGCAACCTAAGAGAATCTGAATGAATGAAAAGAACCTTAATCTTTTTTTGAGCCATGAGCCCCATGAGTATCTGGTGAGGACTATGGACCTCTTCTCAGAAAAAAATACTTTTAAATAATTGAAGGAAATGTGAAATTTCAGTTGAATGTTAGCAAAAATAAAGGTCTAAGTGCACCACAAATTAAAAACTCCCTTAAAGCTAGTGCCATTTCTTCCATTTGTCTTGTATATATCTTGTTTGTATATACTTGTTCTATGTTTTCTCCCTAATAAGACTGTGAGTTCTTCAAGAGCAGGGACTCTGTTTTTATTTGTATCCTTAGCATTTGCTGAAGTGCCTCATATATAGTAGGAACTTAATAAATACTGATTGACTGATATAGCCTAAGAGCACATCAGCCTTTTTTACCCTCCTCATCATATTCTTGCACTCATAATAACATCAGCAGCTTTCTGATAATACTTCCTTTCACCTGTACTTATTGATATTTTGAACCCAATTATAGAATTTTACATTTCACCCTCAATAATTTTCACTTTATTAGATAGATATGGTTCTAAGCTATCTAGATTTTTTTTTATCCCAATTCCATCATTCAATGAAATTACCTATACCTCTCCGCTTCATGTCATTCACATGAGCAAGAAATATATGGCCTCATTCAAATCCCTAATTTAAAAAAAAAAAAAAAAAAAAGCAAACATTGAACAAAACAAGGCCAGGGACGGAATCACATCATTACAAACCTCCCTTCCAAGATGACATTGTGTCTTTAATAAACACTCTCAGTCAACTGCCTACTTCTAATCCCAACTAATTATCATCAAGGTCATATCTACCTTGTCTACAAAGATGTCATGAGAAATTCTGTCCATACATTGCTAAAATCTAAGTACCGTCCATATCCTTTTAACCAAAAATTCTACTCCTAGACATAAAAGATAGAAAGATCCCATATTCACCAAAATATTTAAGGCAGCATTTTTAAGCATTTTAAGCAAAGAACTGGAAACAATATAGATTGCGACTGACCAAGGAAAGCCTAAATAAAGTGAAGTACAAGAGCATACCACAGGAATAGAATATTACTACATTGCATGAAATTATAAATATGACAAATACAGAGGACATAAAGACATAAGAGGACACAAAAACATGCAAACTGAAGTAAGCAGAATTAAGAAAACAATATATACAATTACAACAATGTAAAATGCAAAAGAATAATGTAAAAAAACCTGAAACTGAATATGTATTACTATAATGATGTAGCATCTCCCTGAAGAAGACATTTTAAAATGCAACTCATTTCCTTCTTCATAGAGGTGGGGGACTACGGATATAGAATGCTGCATAAACTACAAGTTTCAGGTGGTGAGTTGGTTTTGTTGAACTGCTTTTCTGCAGCTCTTTTGTTTCTTCCTTTGTTATTTTTTTGTTACAAGAGTTAGTTTTCTACTATGGGAGAAGGGAAGGATATATTTGGAAATGAAAGTAATTAAAAAAGATATTAATACAAATTTTAAAATAAAGTCTATGTATATAATGGTATTTTCATTTCCATGATTTACCTATCTAATAGCCCATGGCTCTTCATTTTTTTTTAAAAAAAAGAAATACAGAATTAATTTAAAAACAAAAAATTTAGGAATTACCTAGATATATTTTAAAGAGTTAAACTGATATAATTCAATGCACTGGAAGTTAGGAAATTTATGTTTTGGACCAAGGGCTAGCTGCATGGACGTAGGTAAATATGCCTCTCCTGTTTCTAGTGTCCTCATCTGTAAAATGATGGGGTAGCTCAAATGATCCTTAAGATTCCTTTTAGCTCTACAATTCTGAGATTTTTTTTTTTTTAGGTTCTACAATCACTTCTTTAAAATTAAGATTTTATCTCCCCTCCATCTTTCCCCCATTACCCTCCTCCCTCCCCATGACAGCATACAATTCTGTATAGGTTCTACATATACTTTCCTATTGAGCACACTTTCACAATAGTCATGTTATGTAGTCGAACTAAAATAAATGGAAGAAATCATATAACAAATCAAAACATAATACACTAAAACCCACACACAGACAAACATGATCTGCTACATTCTGCGAATGACTTCCATATTTCTTTCTCTGAGTGTGGAAGACATTTTGCCTTAGAATACCACCATTGGGATTTTTTTTTTTAGTAAGTGCTTGTGCTGTTACGAAGTTCCAAGTCTACCAAAAAAAAATTCTCACACACTGTGGTCGTTGCTGTGCACAAAGTTCTCCTGGTTCTGCTCCTTTCACTCAGCATCAGATCATATAAGTCCTTCCAGGCCTCCCTGAAGTCTTCTTGTTCATCATTTCTTATGGCGCAATAGTACTCCATTACATTCATATACCATAATTTATTCAGCCATTCCCCAATTGATAGGCATCCCCTTGATTTCCAGTTCTTGGCAACCACAAAGAGTGCTGCTATAAATATTTTTGCACATGTGGGACCCTTTCTCATTTTTGTGATCTCTTGGGGATACAGTCCTAGTAGCAATATTACTGGGTCAAAGGGTATGCACATTTTTGTAGCCCTTTGGGCATAGTTCCAAACCATTCTCCAGAATGGTTGGATGAGCTCACAGTTCCAACAATGAATTAGTGTTTCAGCTCTCCCACATCCTCTCCAGCATTTATCATTTTCTTGTTCTGTCTTATTTGCCAATCTAATAGGTGTGATGTGGTACCTCAGAGTTGTTTTGATTTGCATCTCTCTAATCAATAATGATTTAGAGCACTTTTTCATATGATTATAGATATCTTTAATTTCTTCCCCTGAAAATTGCCTGTTCATATCCTTTGACCATTTATCAACTGGGGACAATTCTGAGATTTTTAAAAGTCATTTTGGGAAAGAGGACTACTTAGCCCTAAAAAAGCCCACCTGAGACAGTTTCTTCTTATGTTCAGAGGAAACAATGAAGTTTTCTTTCCAAGCAGGTACATGTCCTTTTTTGGGGGGGAGGGGAGAAATTTTCAATGTAAAAAATGATTAAGAGAGCAATAGTTTATTAAGCTACAAAATTTAAACTTAATCCAGTTACACTGAGATTGCCCTCCTCCATGTTTCCAAGTAAACATTTACCCTTTTTCTCATAAACAAAGGCAACCAAGCAATTATCATATTTACGACTCAACTTTGGGAATCTCTCAGTTATCAATCTAATAACCAATCTTTAAAGGGAAATGTTTGGGTTTTTAAAACTTTTTTAAAATGGACTTTTTGACCATTATTTAATTACTTTTAATGGAAATATGGAATATATATGACTAACATATCAGACTTTGCATGCAATAGACCCTGCCCTGAATAACTCCCTACTTCCTATGTCTGACTCCTCAAGGAAATGACAACAATACAATCATCGTAGAAATGCATGAGGAGTAGGAGAGATAAACTATAAAATAACAGCCAGGCAACTAAGTAAATGAAGACACAGCTTGATGCCAAGAGCCAGAGCAAGACACTAAAAACCAGGATGGTAGGAGTTCATATGAGAAAAGTCAATGTTACCATAAATAAAAAGCAAACTTTGGTTTTAAGAAAAATGTGGTACTTCCTGCCAAGATGACTACCTGAATGAAAGAGATTTCCCAAATACACACTTCAGCAAAACCTTAAATTAATACCAAACTGAATAAGGGTCAAGAAAATCAATGATTAACTACCATATGTACATTTTTTTCTACCCCAGAACTACAGAAAAAAAATCAGCCAGAAGACCCAAGGAAATAAGAAAGTGGTCCCCATTCCCTAATGTCAATGCAAGCAC